>CM035848.1:42339012-42962940 GCA_020510985.1 Pholidichthys leucotaenia | reverse complement strand
GGAAAAAAAGGCAAATTTACAAGAAAAAAAGGCTGACTTATTACAAAAAAGTCACAAATTTATGAGAAAAAAGTTGCCAACATATGAGGAAAAAGTTCAGCTTATGATAAAAGTAATGCTAAAGTCACTGGAAATACTAGTACAGTCATGGGAAAAAATTAGGATACCCCATTAAATATTCAGTTCTTTATTAAGAAATGTTCACATATCTATGGCTAACCTTGTTTTTGTTTTCATTTGCATTTTTTTTTTTTTATTTTAGCCATTTTAAGTGGCAATGAATGTGGGGGTGTCCTAAAAAAGATGGAGGGTGTCCTAATTCATTCTTCACTATTTGTTTAGAATTATATTTTACAGAAAATTTGAAAAAAAAGTCTTTAATTCATTTTTAATTGTTTAGCTGTATTACATGAATCTCCCAGTATTTTAAACACTGATATTAAATATCCATTTGTCCAAATATGTTAAAAAAAACCACAGGCTTATACAGGGTATCCTAATTTTTTTTTTTTCACTTGACTGTATATGTTTGTGCATTCAGTAGTTATGGCCCCATCATCTGTGTTCAACTTTCAAACTTACACATATACAGTACGTGTATATCTTTACAGAAACATTTAAGTAAACCTGTACTAATTCATAACTGCTGATGCTGATGTGCCATCATGGATAAGGAAACAAAGCTCTAGGACTCCCTCCCTTATGGTTAGTGGACCTTTTCTTAAATGGGCACCCTGCCATTTTAATTTATCAAGTGTATTATGGATTGTGGGACATCTGCCCAACCGGAAATATGAGAGGCTTTGAGGTTTTTAGGAAATTACCTCATGACGCGCTACTATATTGCAACGCATGGACACCCAAAGACTACACCATCATCGATCCGTTCATTTTCTTAACCACCTGTCCGCCGCAGAGCAGGCTGGGGTTCGCCCATCTGAGGGTAGGGGTATAGACGGAGGGTTTTAGAAACATGTACAGGGGTTTTAAAACATTTTACTGAATATGAACTGCAGTATCTCACAAAAGTGAGTACACCCTTCACATTTTTGTAAATATTTTATGATATCTTTTCATGGGGCAACACTGAAGATATGACACTTTGATACAATGTAAAGAAGTCAGTGTACAGCTTGTGTAACAGTGTAACTTTGCTGTCCCCTCAAAATAACTCAACACACAGCCATTAATGTCTAAACCGCTGGCAACAAAAGTGAGTACCAGCCCTAAGTGAAAATGTCCAAATTGTGCCCAAAGTGTCAATATTTTGTGTGGCCACTATTATTTTCCAGCACTGCCTTAACTCTCTTGGGCATGGAGTTCACTAGAGCTTCACAGGTTGCCACTGGAATCCTCTTCCACTACTTCATGATGACATCACAGAGCTGGTGGATGTTAGAGACCTTGCACTCCTCCACCTTCCGTTTGAGGATGCCCTACAGATGCTCAATAGGGTTTAGGTCTGGAGACATGTTCAGCCAGTCCATCACCTTTACCCTCAGTTTCTTAAGCAAGGCAGTGGTCGTCTTGGAGGTGTGTTTGGGGTCATTATCATGTTGGAATACTGCCCTGCGGCCCAGTTTCCAAAGGGAGGGGATCATGCTCTGCTTCAGTATGTCACAGGACATGTTGGCATTCATGGTTCCCTCAATGAACTGTAGCTCCCCAGTGCCGGCAGCACTCATGCAGCCCCAAACCATGATGCTCCCACCACCATGCTTGACTGTAGGCAAGACACACTTGTCTTTGTACTCCTCATTTGGGTGCTGCCACACACACTTGACACCATCTGAACCAAATAAGTTTATGTAGGTCTCATCAGGCCACAGAACATGGTTCCAGTAATCCATGTCCTTAGTCTGCTTGTCTTCAGCAAACTGTTTGTAGGTTTCCTTGTGCATCATCTTTAAAAGGGGCTTCCTTCTGGGACAACAGCCATGCAGACCAATTTGATGCAGTGTGCGGTGTCTGGTCTGAGCACTGACAGGCTGACCCCTCACCCCTTCAACCTCTGCAGCAATACTGGCTACACTCATACATCTATTTTCAAAAGACAACCTCTGGATATGACGCTGAGCACATGCACTTAACTTCTTTGGTCGATCAAAGCAAGGCCTGTTCTGACTGGAACCTGTCCTGTTAAACTGCTGTATGGTGTTGGCCAGCATGCTGCAGCTCAGTTTCAGGGTGTTGGCAATCTTCTTATAGCCTTGGCCATCTTTATGTAGAGCAACAATTCTTTTTTTCAGACCCTCAGAGAGTTCTTTGCCATGACGTACCACGTTGAACTTCCAGTGACCAAGTATGAGAGAGTGTGAGTGATAACACCAAATTTAACACACCTGCTCCCCATTCACATCTGAGACCTTGTAACACTAACGAGCCACATGACACCGGGGAGGGAAAATGGCTAATTGGGCACAATTTGGACATTTTAACTTAGGGGCGTACTCACTTTTTTTTGCCAGCGGTTTAGACATTAAAGGCTGTGTGTTGAGTTATTTTGAGGGGACAACAAATTTACACTGTTACACAAGCTGTACACTGACTACTTTACATTGTATTATAGTGTCATATCTTCAGTGTTGTCCCATGAAAAGATAAAATATTTACAAAAGTGCAAGGGGTGTACTCACTTTTGTGAGATACTGTAATTCATGTGATTGCCCGCGGTGACATGTCTTCCCAACCTGAAAAAACAAAACAAAAAAAAAAACTGAGAATACTCCCTCATATCATCATAAACAGTTTTTTTTCTCATAAATTTATTTTTTTTCTCGTAAATGTGCAAGTTTTTATCGTAACTTTGCAACTTTTTTCTTGTAAATTAACAACTTTTTAATCATAAATTTGCATTTTTTTCTCATAAAAGTGCAACCTTTTGTTGTAAATTTGCAACTTTTTACTCATAAAGTGCAACTTTTTACTCATAAATTTGCAACTTTTTTCTTGTGAATTTACTACTTTTTTCTTAAATTTGCAATTTTTTAGTCATAAATTTGCACCTTTCTTATCATAACTTTGCAACTTTTCTTGTAAATTAACAACTTTTTACTCATAAATTTGCAACTTTTTCTCTCATGAATGTGCAATCTTTTTACTGCAATTTTTTTTTTTTTTTTTTATAAGCTGTCATCTCTGCTGGAGTCCAAGTCCCACCCCATGCAGGACACAATGAACACACTGAGGAGCTCATTTAGCGGTAGGCTGTGCCATCCTAGATGCACGACGGAAAGGTTCCGCAGGTCCTTCCTCCCTACGACTGTCAGACTTTATAACCTAACCAGGGCTGCTCGTAGAGGTTGTATTGAATGTACTAAACATAACTGCTTTGCACAATAGAGATCATCCCCTCCAATACACAACTAGGACAATAACGATCATTACTGAGGGTGGCAACAACACTGTGATTCAAATGCGAAATATACTGTCTGGGTTCATATTCATATTATGCAGAGTAACTTAACAAACTGTAATGCTGTTTATTCCATCTAGCTGCAATGCTCCTGCACTGTGTATATAACTGTGTATATACGTATATTCATCTACTGCTTTGGCTAACCAGTTCTTATTATCTTATTAACTATTGTTCTGAGTGCTGTTATCCCTTTGCTCATGTAATCCTTGAATTTCTCCATTGTGGCACTAATAAAGGCTTATTTTATCTTGTAAATTTGAAACTTTTTACTCATAAATTTGAGTTTTTTATCATAACTTTGCAACTTTTTTCTTGTAAATTAACAAGTTTTTACTTATAAATTTACAACTTTTTCTCTCATAAATGTCCAGCCTTTGTGTTGTAAATTTGCAACTTTTTTTTTTTGTAAACATCATGATCCTGGGCATGGGCGGGGGCTGTGCCCAATCTCCAGTTTGAGTGGAGTGCTTTTCTTTTTTTTTATTTGTTATTTTCCACTGTATTGGTTCTGTTTGCTTATGAGTTGTGTAGTTATTGTGTGTCATGTTGTAGTTTTGGGATTGTTTATATCTTTTGGGGTTGTGTTATTTTATTCTGCAGTCTTTAGTTTTGGCCTGTACTTTTATTTTGACAGTGCCTTGCAGCTTCTGGCTGTCAAACTGTTTTGCGGGCTGCACAGCTGTCACTTGTTGTTTTGATTACATTCAATTCAATTCAATTCAATTCAGCTTTATTTATACTGCACCGCATCACAACAGAGGCCGTCTCATGGCGCCAGAGTGCAGAGAAAAACCCCACAGTCTCAGAAAAACCCAGCAATCAGACGATCCCCTATGAGCAAGCACTAAGCGACAGTGTAAAGGAAAAACTCCAATTTGGCAGAAAGAAACCTCTAGCAGAACCAGGCACAGGGAGGGGCAGTCATCTGCTGTGACTGGCTGAGGGTGAGGGGATAGGGAGGATGGAGAGGGCAGACATAAAAACATAACAGAAAGGTGCCAAGTACATTATTGGAGGTCAACCAGCAGTATGGATCAAATAACAGCAGAACAAAAGTGGGGATAAAAAACACAAAATCCCTCCTTAAACATAAGCTATATTAAAAAAGAAGGATTTTACCCTGTTCTTAAAAACAGAGACCGAGTCTGACTCCTGGACCCAGAGTGGTAACTGGTTCCAGAGAGAAGGAGCTTGGTAGCAGAAGGATCTGCATCCCACATTGTCTTTCATGTTCCCCACATCTGTCCTCAATCTAGGGATCCTTATTTAAGAGTAGCTGCAAGGCTTTTGCTTCGTAGTGGTCTTCTGGATTAGACATTATTCCTGCGTTTCCTCTCTCCCTCTGTCATAAACCTCCGTGCGTCATAACTCGGCGCACGGGAGAGGAAATGAAAATCAAAGAGCGAGAGTAGATGGTGCACATTTATTAATAACACAAAGGAAATAACCAGACCAGTTATCACCAAGTACAGTTCAATTCAACCACAGTAATACGGAGCGATGCAGTGACTAGGTTTGGTCACCAAACATGCAGGGCGCCAGCCGAATGCTCAACAGCCAGGTCTAAATGAAGCCTCGTGCTGTAGGGCTGCGTTAAGCACTAAAAGAAAGGCGCACAGCCTCATGCTGCAGGGCTGCAGAGCACAGGAGAAAAGGCAGAGAAAGACACTGAGCTGAAGTAGATCCGGGGCAAAACCAAGTCGTCTGGTGGAAAAGGGTTAGAAGCAGAGGCAGCCGCGAACACCCAGGGACTGATCGTCTGGAGGAGTCGGGCTGAGTACGTGAAGGTAGTGGAACGTCATTCATGGAGAGGTTGCTGCCATGAAGCAAAGGTGAATGCCCCGACAATCTCTTTCCTCTGGCGTGGACAACAAATACTCCAGACGCTAACGAGGAAAGAGATTGCCGGTGTGGCAATGCGTGGACAGAACTGATTAACACCAGGTGTGTGAGAGTCCGTGAAAAGAGAATGAATGGAGCATGTGCATGCGTGTGTGTGTGTGCATGTGTGTGTGTGTATGTGTCTGAGCACCAGACAGTGCAGCTGATGGAACTTGACAGGAGGAGGGGCGTGCCCGAGCTGTCAGGAGGAAACTAGGTCAAATCCTAACAATGACACCCTGAGTTCCCGTCTGTTATTATTCTCCGTGTGTCCCCCATGTTTCTGCCTATTTTCGTAAGTGTGCGTATTTGTTATTTTGTGTTTCTTTTAATAATTTTCTGCTACTCACAGCTCCTGCGAATGGTGTTGTCTGCCTGCCCTTAAAAAGGGCGTTTTATGACAGAAGACCACTGCCCATCAAGACGCCAGCAGACTGTGAGTTGCCTTTTTCTCCCCTCTCTCACGTTTTTCCCCATCAATTTTAGTGTGTGTCATTTTTCCCTGCCAAGTGTGTCCTGGTAAAATGACACAGTCGAGCATGGATTGGAGCTGTTACGGCCTATGCAAGGCTCTGTGTTGGGCTGCAGGAATGGTGAAAGATTTAATCTTGGATGCACGCTTCGCCCGCACTCCCGAGGAAGCCCTGAAGATTCTGGAGACCGCGGAGGAGATTATTGAGCTATATCACAGCCTGCGGAGCTATCCAGAACTTTCGGGTCTCCTCGTTTCTGTGCCAAACTTACAACGTATGCTCCGTAGGCTGGTGAGAAGTCCTTTGCCATCTGCACCGACGCCAACTAATGAGTGTTCCCCGGAGCAGATACCTTCAGCCTCTTATTGCTCTCCAGTCCCGGGACGGAAATGCCCAGCCTCTCGCCGCCGCCAAGCTGTGGCCCGCCAAAAGGGCCACAGCTTGCCGTTGGCAAGTGATGGAGCTGCCAAGGTGGACCTTGGCAGCTCCACCACAGCTATGAATTTGGCTGTCATCACCATGGCTGTAGGGCCAGCTCTACCTGTAATGGCATTGGTGCCCCCAGCCACTACGCGGATCAAGAGGAGATCTTCTGTGCCACCAGCAGCAGTAACCATCACAGCCCTGGAATTAAGGCAAGTAACTTTTCATTCTCTAACATCCAAAGATGAATTATCTTTCCTTATTCCCAGTTCGGCAGCAGCCCCGTATTTCGGCTGAGCTCTCCACCTCTGCTGATGCTGTGTTAACCTCACCTCCTTCTTCTATGTTTCCCTCTGTTCCTTCTGTGTTTCCGCCTGTCCTGGGGCCAAGCCGCCTGACTGTGGAGAGGCCTGCTATCCTGGAGATACCGGTCTGGGTCCCGCAGTCCCTGGATGGAAGAGGAAGGAGTGGAATCGAGGGTTCCCTGGTTTAGGCCGTGCAGGATCTGGCACCATTGGTGAAATACCTTCCAGTATTGGTTGCCATGCCTGGAGGCCCTTTGGCTGCACCCACCATCAATGTCTGCTGCTGGGGTCACCGCTGCAGAGTCGTCGGAGTCCTGGACAGTGGTAGAACTCGAGTCCAGGCAAGTACTCAGTTCTGTTTTAACATTTACCGATCTAGAGAATTCTTGTCTGCCTCAGGGTAGGGAGAATCAGCTGCATAGATGTTCTCTGCTCCTTAGCTCTCTTCACCGGGCTCCACTGCTGCCAGTGATTCTCTGGTGTGTTTCTCTTCCTCCCTGTTCGAGGTAGCCACATCAGAGTTGGAGCATTGGACAGAGAGAGTCCAGATGTCCCAGCCAGGATCCAGGATCACCGGAGTCCTGGAAGGCAGTGAAGCTCAAGCTCAGGCAAGTTCTCTTCTTTGTTTTCACTTATCTGTCTTAGAGAAGGCTTCTCTGGCTCTTGGTGGGGAGGACCGAGTGCAACCGCCAGTTGCACCTGGGTCCTCCTCGCTGGGCTCCACTGCTGCCAGTGACCCTGACATGGTGTCTGTGTCCTCTTTGCCCGAGCCTTCTCCTAGGGTCACTGTGGGTCCTCCATCCTTGCCTGAGGTCGCCGCATGTCCTTACCCTTCACCGGAGGTCTCTGTGGGTCCTTCCTCTTCACCAGAGGTCTCCAGGGGTTCTTCTACTCTGTCTTCGTCTGGCTCCCCATTGATCGACTGTCTTCTTTTCCGGATGTTCTCACGGGTCGGTTGCTTCATTTCACCTGGGTTCCTCACGGGTCTGCCATCGTCGCCGGAGATCATCATATATATATATATATATATACAGTATATACATACTAGTACATACCTGTGCATACCCGTCCATGCCCGTAGAAACCAAGTATAAGCAAGTATTTCTGCATGCCCTTTGCTGAAGGGTCTCCTCCTGTCTCAGACGGCTGTGTTGTTCACAGTCATGCCTGTGGCGTACTGCTAGAACCTGGTTGAGGGATAGGTGCGTCGTAATTCCAGTTCATGGGCACGATCATGAAAATAGATCTGAACAAAAAGTGGCTTTCGACCCTGTTCAGGAAGTTCCGTGCATGCCCGTAGAAGCCAAGAAACCGGAGCACCCAGAGAAAATCAGCACTTTGCTTGGCATTTTACACATTTGTAGTGTAGACTGGCATTCTTCAAGGTTACACATTCTTACTGTGTCAGCACCTCTTTAAAAACGACATTGCTGAGAAAGCAATGCTTTTGCTTAGTTTCTTCATCTTAAGCAACAATACGAAGACCGCTTGATAGAATTGGCCATGGCTGCAGAAATCTGTTGTGCAGAAAACACGAACGCGCTGTAAAGACTGGCCCTGTGACTTATTCACCTTGCCAATTTTGAGCCATATGACATCATAAAGACACATTAGTCTAGGCATCGTGAGTGATGATCTATATGACATCATAAAGACACATTTGTCTATGTGCCGTCATATAGACATCATATTTTTATGACGGCATTGCGAGTCCTATGATGCCTGAGTTCATAGGCCATCTTATGATGTCCTATAAACATGACTGACAGACACACACAGAGATTTCTTGCTTTAAGTAGAGTGATGATGATGATGATGATACAGTGGGGCAAAAAAGTATTTAGTCAGCCACCAATTGTGCAAGTTCTCCCACTTAAAAGATGAGAGAGGTCTCCAATTTTCATCATAGGTATACCTCAACTATGAGAGACAAAATGAGAAAAAAAAATCCAGAAAATCACATTGAAGGATTTTTAATGAATTAATTGGTAAATTCCTCAGTAAAATAAGTATTTGGTCACCTACAAACAAACAAGATTTCTGGCTCTCACAGACCTATAACTTCTTCTTTAAGAGGCTCCTCTGTCCTCCACTCGTTACCTGTACATATACAGTGGGGAAAAAAAGTATTTAGTCAGCCACCAATTGTGCAAGTTCTCCCACTTAAAAGATGAGAGAGGTCTCCAATTTTCATCATAGGTATACCTCAACTATGAGAGACAAAATGAAAAAAAAAAAAGCCAGAAAATCACATTGTCTGATTTTTAAAGAATTTATTTGCAAATTATGGTGGAAAATAAGTATTTGGTCACCTACAAATAAGTAAGATTTCTGGCTCTCACAGACCTGTAACTTCTTCTTTAAGAGGCTCCTCTGTCCTCCACTCGTTACCTGTATTAATGGCACCTGTTTGAACTCGTTATCCGTATAAAAGACACCTGTCCGTAACCTCAAACAGTCAGACTCCAAACTCCACTATGGCCAAGACCAAAGAGCTGTCAAAGGACACCAGAAACAAAATTGTAGACCTGCACCAGGCTGGGAAGACTGAATCTGCAATAGATAAGCAGCTTGGTGTGAAGAAATCAACTGTGGGAGCAATTATTAGAAAATGGAAGACATACAAGACCACTGATAATCTCCCTCGATCTGGGGCTCCACGCAAGATCTCACCCCATGGGGTCAAAATGATCACAAGAACGGTGAGCAAAAATCCCAAAACCACACGGGGGGACCTAGTGAATGACCTGCAGAGAGCTGGGACCAAAGTAACAAAGGCTACCATCAGTAACACACTACGCCGCCAGGGACTCAAGTCCTGCAGTACCAGACGTGTCCCCCTGCTTAAGCCAGTACATGTCCAGGCCCGTCTGAAGTTTGCTAGAGAGCATTTGGATGATCCAGAAGAGGATTGGGAGAATGTCATATGGTCAGATGAAACCAAAATAGAACTTTATTGTAAAAACTCAACTTGTCGTGTTTGGAGGAGAAAGAACACCATACCTACTGTGAAGCATGGGGGTGGAAACATCGTGCTTTGAGGCTGTTTTTCTGCTTCAGACGGGCCTGGACATGTACTGGCTTAAGCAGGGGGACACGTCTGGCACTGCAGGATTTGAGTCCCTGGCAGCGTAGTGTGTTTCTGATGTAGCTTTTGTTACTTTGGTCCCAGCTCTCTGCAGGTCATTCACTAGGTCCCCTCATGTGGTTCTGGGATTTTTGCTCACCGTTCTCGTGATAATTTTGACCCCACGGGGTGAGATCCTGCGTGGAGCCCCAGATCGAGGGAGATTATCAGTGGTCCTGTATGTTTTCCATTTTCTAATAATTGCTCCCACAGTTGATTTCTTCACACCAAGCTGCTTACCTATTGCCGATTCAGTCTTCCCAGCCTGGTGCAGGTCTACAATTTTGTTTCTGGTGTCCTTTGACAGCCCTTTGGTCTTGGCCATAGTGGAGTTTGGAGTCTGACTGTTTGAGGTTGTGGACAGGTGTCTTTTATACTGATAACGAGTTCAAACAGGTGCCATTAATACAGGTAACGAGTGGAGGACAGAGGAGCCTCTTAAAGAAGAAGTTACAGGTCTGTGAGAGCCAGAAATCTTGCTTGTTTGTAGGTGACCAAATACTTATTTTACTGAGGAATTTACCAATTAATTCATTAAAAATCCTTCAATGTAATTTTCTGGATTTTTTTTTTTTCTCACTTTGTCTCTCATAGTTGAGGTATACCTATGATGAAAATTGGAGACCTCTCTCATCTTTTAAGTGGGAGAACTTGCACAATTGGTGGCTGACTAAATACTTTTTTGCCCCACCGTATGTATATTCATTTACTGCTTTGGCTAACCAGTACTTATTATCTTATTTACTATTGCTCTGAGTGCTGCTATCCCTTTGCTGCTGTAATCCTGGAATTTCCCCATTGTGGCACTAATAAAGGCTTACAGTATCTTATCTTATAAATTTGCAACTTTTTATTCATAAATTTGCAACTTTTTATCATAAATGTCCAACTTTTTTTCTTGTAAACCTTTTTACTCATAAATTTGCAACTTTTTTTTCTCATAATTGTGCAACTTTTTTTCTTGTACATTTGCAGGTTTTTCTCATAAATTTGCAATTTTTTTCTTAGTTTTTGTTTTTTTGTTTCTTTGTTTTGCTTTTTTTTCTCTAAGCACAATCTTGCCTAATGGTCCCCAACTGCAACAACCCCTCAATCGTTACTATTGATAAAATGTTCTGTTATTGTCCCCACCAACAGTGAAATGAAATATCTACCCATGCGCGTCCTCACAAAAATGTGTTGCCTTTTATATACAGTATTTAGGCGTTCCTCTTGGAAGATGGGAGGAAGAACTTAGAGTTTAATGTTAGCGATAAATGTGTATTATTAACACAAAACTATCTGTTAAATTATTATTACTCATTAGGGCTGTGCGATATGACCAGGATTTCATATCACAATACAAGTAATCTTATTTGATGATAACAACATATATCATGATATACATTTTGTGTAAATTCTATAGTTTATATAATCAATAAAATGGACCATCTCTTTTTTCTACATTTTAAATAACAGTGAAAAAAAATTAATTGTGCAAATTCATTTGTCATTAATTTTATGCACCTTTCCCCCCTTAATATTGCAGTGTTGTTATAAATTATTTTTAATGTACGTTTGAGGTGACTTCAACTTTATTCATTATCGCTAATTGACTAATTAAAAGTTATTAGAAATCAAGTTACATTTAGAGCCACTTTGTTCCTCCCACACTTTTTAATTTATTCATTATTTATTTAGTGTGTATGCGGCCACTGTCATGCACTTTTGCAGCTTTAGTAATATTTTTTCAGACAAAATTAAGAAACTTGGCAGTGATTTAAAGCAAAGAAACAATATACTATAATGTTTCCTATTTGTGACAAGTTAGCATTGCCATTTAGTATTTGTTGTTTTATAATTAAAGAGAGATGGTGTTAAAGTCACTTTCCTCCAATTAAAAGGAGGTTAGAGGACTATGCTCTCTGACACAGCACGGTGGGAAACAGTCCCACATCCCTGGCAAACAGAAGTAACGACTATATGACCGAAACATTAGCTTGCAGTTACCAGCTGTGCTAACCACCAGAACGCACACATCTGGCACACTGCGGGGGAGAAGTGGGGTGGTGACAAGTAGAAACGGGCTATGTGCCTTTTAAATCCTGATATAAACTATACAGTTTTATATGAAACGGTAGACGTTTTTTTATTGCGTCACCGATATACATCGTCATACTGCACAGCCCTATTATTCATGTTACCAAGGACACTAAAGCTGAATTCATGGGCTGACTTTGTAAACGTGCTGTCAGAAATTGTTAGTCACATTTTTTGGCTTTTTTTTTTTTTTAAGTGTATTGTAAAGCCCAGCTGGCTAGTTGTTTGGTTGTACAGTATGTATTTTAATGTACTTAAACCACACAGTAATTGAAGATATTATTTATTTATATAAAAAAGAATATAAATAAATAATTACTTTGTTGCATTTTATGTTTTGATAATGATATTAAGTGATAAGATATTTAAAATAGCAAAGGACAAAATTGTCTTTTAAAAACAGTTAAACAAGTTACAAACTAGAGGGCACTCAGAGAGTGCATACCTCAGCCAAGGATCCATCCGTCTGTCCCTTTGACGCCCCCCCCCCGTCCCTTTGTTCATCCATATTGCCATTCATCTGTACATTACGAGATAGTGCTTTGGCAGGGGTATGCACTCACGGATCACCTCCAACATCTGCATGAGTTCATCTTTGGGCTAAGGGCCACCTCTAGTGAAAACTTCATCCAAATCCATCTAGGAGTTTTTGCGTGATCCTGCTAACAGACAGAGAAACTGCAGCAAAAAGAATAAGACTACATTATATGACTACATAATATAAAAACTGTCATAATTGTATTGACCATACATTGGGGCTGGGCAATTCCACCTTAAATGAACATCATGGCTTATTGAATCTTTCAGGTCGGTTTTTTTTGTTGTTGTTTGTTTGTTTGTTTGTTTGTATGTTTTTCCTCTTCTCTTCTCCCTTACAGTTTACTGACAAGGTTCATAATCATTAAACAGTATTACACAACAGTGCAGTATCATATCACTGCAGTGCGTAGTAAACGAGCATAATAGAACAAGTCTACTGTGATTTCACAAACAAACAAAAATAAACACTGTCCAGTGCTGAAGTTTACTGTGTTTACATACCGTGTGGGTCATGTGGCTCGCAATGACATCCTTGTCTGCTGGCCGGAGTTACATCCACATGCACTCCGAACTCTTAAACCGCATACTTTGCTTGCTTTTTCTTGGCGTCTTCAGATAAAATGATGTCAATCATCACATACTATGTGGATGGAGATCACATTCCTTTTCATTCCAAGCCGTTTTACTTTTTCTGCAGTGTTTGGGTTCTGGGTTCCAGAGGTGCATGGCCCTATGGCGTGGCCACTCAAGTAACTCAGTGGACACATCTTAAAGAAGCAGTACATGAAAAGGGCAATATTAATATATAAAAGAATTCTCAAAAAATTCCTGGATCCAAATCATTATCTGGATCATCACCAAAATCTAATCATCTGTTCTCCTTGCCATTACACACCTTTCCGGAAAATTTCATCAAAATCTGTTGATAACTTTTGGAGTAATGTTGCTAACAGGCAGACAGACAAGCCAACAAACCAACAAAAACACCAACCAACCAACGCCGGCAAAAAAATTTCCTCCTCCCTTGGTGGAGGTAATAATTTTCAAAGAAATTCCTAGATCCAGATAGTGATCCGGATCACCACCAAAATCTAATCATCTGTTCCCTGTGCCATTACATATCTTTCCGGAATATTTTATTAATATCCGTTCATAACTTTTGGAGTAATGTTGCTAATAGGCAAACAAACAAACAAACAAACAAACCAATGCAGGTGAAAAGATTACCTCCTCCCTTGGTGGAGGTAATGAGATAACACAAACAATAATACATCAAATTATATTAAAAAATAATACAATGATAAAGGCAACTAATAATGGACTGATAAAATGTGGCTTTGACACATTTTTTGTTGGTCAACAGTGTTTTTTCACTGCACTGTCATAAACTAGCAATGTGCCAACTTTGCGCCAGGCTGCACCCCTTTTGTAAAGACAATATGCAAAATTTTGCCAAAACCACTATTGGAAGGCATTTTAGATTTTCATAATAGGGCCCATAATATTTTTTTTAGTTAGTACTTAACTGGAAGATAGAACTTGGTATCATCTGCATAAAATTATATTGCGTTTGCAGTACATGAACTATGTGAGGTCCGTGACATTTTGTGCTCATGGCCACTGGTTCAGTTGTCACATTAGCCATTTCCCAGGCTGTTGTTACAATGCTGGAAATGCTCTCCAATTTCCAAACCGGCACAGACCAGTTGTGGACAAATTATGTGGAAAAATGTGTCACGGCCAGATGACGAGGGCACAAATTCGGCCCCGGGGCAAAGACTTGCCCCCGACTTCACCCATCACATAATGCCCCTTTCACTTCATGTGAAATCTAAGCCATTGCCTGGTTTTGCAGTTGCATTGCGAAGCCTATCATGTGATCCATTTTTTTTTAGATGTAATCTCCCGATCGTTCTCTGAAATATAATCAGGAGACAGTGCAACAATTTACTCATTTTGCCATTTCCACTGAGATGACTGAAGAGGCAATATCCTCAGATATGACTCTGTGCCATGTTACTGTAAGAAGCTCAATAGCATTTCAAAACTCACTGGCTGAATTACAGCAGCGTTTGATTCAGTTTTTGTATAGACGAATCATGAAGAGAATGAATAGAGGAAAAAAATCTCACTCGAGAAAAAGTGGATTTTTTTCAGTATCAGAGAAGGTTATATTTGATTACAAAAAGCTCTCTGCAACACTGCAGAACCGAGCACTCCGAGCGTGGCGGCACGTATCCGAAATGAAAGCTCAAATGCAGCATTGATTTTTCAGGGGTGGGGGGGAGGTGAGGGGGTGGGAGGAGGCCGGGATTGTAGCTCTGTTTCAGTTCACAGCGACACAAGGGACACATTTCCAAACATGATGTAAGTTTAAAAAATGTGCACTCCTTAGCCTTCACGGTCACGTTTAATTGATTCTCACAATAAACATAAATCCTGGTTTCCTGGCATTTATGGGAAAAAAAAATGTGTGCCTTCTATCTGCTCCACCACACAGTGACAGAAGGATTTGTGACATTTCCCACCAGCTATGTTAAATGTTTTGTTTGTTCTCTCCTGAACACACAGCTTCCTTCTATTTACCCGAACTGAGCAAACCTCCCTTTGGGCTGACATTCAGGATTTTATCACACTTTTTTTTTCTTGATTATTCAAATATAAAACAGCAAAATTCCTGATGATACTCCCTTTTAATATCTCAAATATGACATTTGTGCTCTGGGGCAAAAGAAAATATCACCTGGTAAATATGTCTACACATCTACCGCAGAGTGTATTAGAACCGGCGTCTAAGTGCACCGACTTCAGGTCGCTGCTGAAAAATTAATGATCTGCATCTTCTTGAAGTCACTGGTCTGGCCTGGATAAAATGCAGGGCCCTATTTTGAGGGTCATCAACAGACTTTTCCGTCAGACTTTCCGCTGTATGCCAGGGTTTTTGTTAGTTTCTGTCAGTGCATTGTCTGTTTTTTGCACTTTACGTCACACTAATTACCAGTAGAGAGTGCAGCCGCTTTGCACTAGGAGGCTCATTTCAAAGAGGTGTGGCAGCACACAATCTCATGAGCATCACTATCATAGGGCATTTCATGACAATCCACTTTTGATCAGGTGGAGGTCAGTCGCCAGAAGTGCATTGTTTAATGCTATATCAGTGGCATATTTTGAAATCACGCAGCTCCGGAGCTGATAAGGAAACAAGCCACGCTGGGATACTCTGTTATTTTAATGGAGAGAGTTGTAACAGTCATAATATAATCACCTGTCATTTTATTTACTAGTGCATACGCGTGCATGCCAGTCGAAACCAAGTATAAGCAAGTATTTCTGCATGCCCGTAGAAAGCAAGTGTAAGCAAGCATTTCTGCATGCCCGTAGAAAGTTACTGTTACCATGGCAACAGTAACCATGGTGATGCTTGCCTTTGATCTTTATCTTTGACATGGTTACCATGGCAACAGTAACCATGGTGAAACCTGCCTTTGATCTTTGACATCACCACTCGTTCAGTGATGCCTGCCTTTGATCTTTGATGATGTGTGTGAGGCTGAAATTCAGGGATGCATACCCTCGTTACCTCAGCACAGCACGTATCAAATCTGAGGCCAGTCCAACGAACGGTTAGGGAGATACGTGAGTAACACACACACACGGACACGCGCGCACACGCACACACACACAGATAGACAGAAGGAGATTTCTTGCATTATAATATGATAATATGATCACACACTAAATAGTTTTTTTTATATTCCATCCAAACTCTCATTTTAATTGTGGACTTACCATTGGAGTCTATATGTTAGGCATTGGTGCATTTATTTTTAGGGGATTAAATCAATGAACAAGGAGTACGCAGTGCTTTACTTTTCACTGTAACTCCCCAGAGAGACTGGAGATGTGTCCACATCTGCCTTGGCTGCGCGCTCCCAGGTTTCTAGCTGGGCCGAGGTCTCTCGCATCTCACCTGCGGTCATGGTTCTTTCCCAGCAAGCTCCCCGACTGCCACCCATCAGGGACTGCTGAGACTGGGCTCGCTTTGTGGCAGGGGTCGACGGTGGACGGGAAGCTGAAAGTTTGCACAGGTATTATCCTCTTTTCCTGAAGTTTCAAATCCATTCATGTCTGTGTGTTGCATTTGTGCGCACTACATTAAACCATTCAGCTGATTTTTTAGGCCCATTCTTCCCTGTTTGTTCTTTCTAACATGACTAACGGCATCAACTGTGATTGATATCTTCCTTATTACCAAGCAGCGTCACTATCGTGTCCATTTTGACTCACACGCATGGGCTTTGGTCAGCACAAAACCCGTTTTAAACCACCATGATTGGAGGTCACTTTAGATAATGTGCCTCTTTGCATTAAAAGGATGGGCAAGAGCGCTTTTGATTGGATTATTCAAAACACATTGCTGAATAATTAGACTGGCCTCTTCGTGCCATACAGCCGGCAGAAAATTCATTTCTGCACTGCTGTAATAAGGAAATAAATTTAGAAATGCTCATAAACGCGTTCTGCTTCAGTGACAACTGACTGACCAACGACGTCCTTGTAATATGGCCCGCAGACTCCAACTTGCATCGATTAGGGTGCTTTCACACCTAACCCATTTGGTCATGACTTTTGGGTTTGGTTCGCACCAAAATTTTAGGCAGGAATCCTCCCCGAAGCACTGTTCAGACCAAAGCGCCAAAACTCAGTGCGGCAAAAAGAAGTCCAGATAAAACTGAACCTTGGTCCGGTTCGTTTAGAGTGTGAAAGCAATTTTCAGAAAAGTTCAGAGGTTTCCCATAAGACAATACAAAAGAGAGAAAATTAGCCACTCAAAGAGACCGTTTGATACGGCTATTGTTGCCCTCCACTACGCGCCAGGCATTAAACGTATTACACCCATAGTTCGTATATTCATTGATACCATACGACCTCGAGTGTAATATTGCTTTTATACAACAGTACCACAAGCAAAATTTATTAAATGACAACAATACTGGACAAAATATTAGAATTTGTTTGTTTAACCAGTTATTTTGTGAAGCTGAGAAAAAAATAGCCCCTTCTAAATGTAGCCAGTAACTGTTGCTAAGAACCTAAATACCTACCGGTCACCTGTTGAGCCGGTATCACAGAAGGGCCATGGCTCGTTAGCATGCTAGCACACGTTGCTCATTTTTCTTGGTATTTTCAGATGAAACAAAGAGTCCATCACTACAAAGGTATTGTGGTTTTCTAATCAAATCAAAAATTCAACTCTAGCCTGTCTGTTTTATTTAAACAAATGTAAAATATGTTGTTGGATGTTTAAAAGGACAGGACTTCCAGATCAGAGATGGCTGGGACTGTAGTTGCTTTTCAAACAGTACCTCAGTATGGAAATTAAGGTATCCAACACAGTATTGAAATTCTCAAGTATGTAGACTTGACAGTAAATTACTGTTAGTAATTAACGGTTACTAGAACACCTTTGAAGCGGAGTGATACATATCCAGTGAAATGTTGGAGTGCCATTATCATGGAATATAGTAACTCCTTGAGTCCCTGTTGTCCAATCAAATTGCTCGGTTGGAACTGACTGTTGTATAATGGTAAACATGCCCCTGTCTCAGCTTTTTTTTGGAACGTGGTGCAGGCATCAAATTCAAAATGAGTGAATATTTGCAACAAAACAATAAAGTTTAACAGTTTGAACCTTATGTATCTTTGTAGTGTATTCAATTGAATATAGGTTGAAAAAGATTTTTAAATCATTGTGTCCTGTTTGTATTTTTGTTCCAACTTCACAGGAATTAGGGTTGTATGTTTGTTGTATGAAATATGCACTCATAGCCGTCCCTGTGTGTGGTCATGGTTTGATGAAACAAAAGCTCTTGGAATTCCTCTCTCCTTTTTGATCTTCAGCGCCCGGTCATTTCCATATGTCCCCCCCTTGCTCTCCTACCCATCCATCACATTTCACTCTGGGTGAGACAGCTGTCCGGCGGTGAAGCATATTCACAGTTCAGCAGTCCATCAAATTGAACCAAATACAGTAATTCTTCAGTCAAGCCGGATCAGGGGATGTGGGTGGGAGTTGGTGAACCCCTCCTGCTTACCTCAATGCTTTGGAAACCCGTGGGCCTG
Source organism: Pholidichthys leucotaenia (assembly GCA_020510985.1). Lineage (NCBI taxonomy): Eukaryota > Metazoa > Chordata > Actinopteri > Cichliformes > Pholidichthyidae > Pholidichthys > Pholidichthys leucotaenia. The sequence goes on along the minus strand of CM035848.1, from coordinate 42,944,571 downwards.
TGTTGCGGTGCAGTTGTATTTGGCATGCAAGTCATGAGGAAAGAAAAAAAAAACAAAAAAACAGAAAAAGGCCAAATGTCTGTGGCTGTCAGGGAGCGTCTGCTCGTGTGAATGCTGATCTGAGAGCAAATCTATGTGAGAGTCTGAAGTTAGAGAATTCATCAAAGAAGCATAAAGAAAGGCATTTTAGCACAGTTTTATATAATAGTATCCACCAGCAGCTAAACAGTGGGTGAATGTGCAAATAATCCATTATAATAGTAGCACACTCACCTCTGTTTATCTGGCGAGAGTCATGTTTATTTTTAGCATTGCTTAAAAATCAAAAATGTTTATTTTGGAGAGCTATTTCAGACGGCGTCTACCCTACAAGGTCAGCTCAATTCACACCTGTGCAACAACCAATCACGCTGTTACTTCTGCATCTCAGATCAGGATTGATTTACAAACGATGGGTTTGTAAGAGGGCAGCACGGTGGCGGAGTGGTTAGCACTGCGGCAGCACAGCAACTCACCCTTGGCTGGGGGATCCTGAGTTCGATCCCAGCCCCTGACCAACAGTGATCTGTGTGGAGTTTGCATGTTCTCCCCATGTCTGCGTGGGTTTACTCCGGGATTTCTCTGGTTTCCTCCCACATGCCAAAAACATGCAAGTTAGGTTATTCCCCAAGGATCTCCTCTATGGTGTCCTAGCTCAAGCCAAACGCCCGACAGGCAGACCCCAACTGCGTAACAAAGATGTCTGCAAAAGGGACTTGATGGCCGTGGATGTCGACCTCACCACGTGGGAAGCTGTAGCCTCAGACCGGATGGCCTGGAGGCAGATTGTGCAGAAAGGCCTGTCCAGCTTTGAACAGTCACTCACACAGCAAGCTGAGGCGAAGCGACAGAGGAGAAAGCCCCGAGGCCAGGCAGACCGACCAGCAACGGACTTCACCTGTGTTCAGTGCGGCAAGGATTGCCACTCCCGCATCGGACTTTCCAGTCACACCCGACATTGACGCTGCATCAGAACCACCCAGAGCGCAACTCCATAGTCTACCGAGACTGACGGATGCCCACCAACAAGGTTAATTGGCATCAAAACTGGGGATTCTAAATTGTCCTTAGGTATGACTGTGAGAGTGAATGGTTGTCTGTCTCTCTGTGTTGGCCCTGCGATGGACTGGCGATCTGTCCAGGGTGTACCCTGCCTGTCGCCCAAAGATGCTGGGATAGTCTCCAGCCCCCCCGCGACCCGAAAAGGATTAAGCGGAAGAAGATGGGTGGATGGATGGATGGGTTTGTAAGAATCTCTCAGTTCCTACAAATTCTGGAGTTTGCAGACATTCGTGGAGGGGGGCATAGTTTCTTACGGCTGCCATTCAATTCACAAGAGCAACTTGAGGCATTCTTGAGAAATGAGGTGCTTTTCTGTCATATGATGGCCCTAGAGTTCTTACATTCTTCGTAAGGGTGCCTTGGGATCTTCCTAGAGCATATTTTCTGCCATCTTACTAAAATATTTGTGCAGCTAACGGCACTCTCAAGTCAATGGTAGGAAGATCTTATGGCTTTCAGCACATTTTATCAGCACAAATGTTGCACGAATGACATACTTCCGCCTTATGTGTGCCTCACTACCACCTTACACACGTTGTACAAATCTCCATACGAATGGGGATTCATACGGCATTTCCTATGACCGTTGGAACTTATGGTGTTCTTCAGAAATACTTACGGTCAACATCTTGTGCAGTTTCTTACATTGTTCCTATGGCATTCATATAATGAGGGGTTTCTGTGGGGCATTCATAGAAATCTTGGACAAGACCATCGACCCGGCCACAAACTTACGAACTGTCTACGAATGCTGGATTCTCCTACAACCACCTTAAGAAGGCCATAGGAAATGGTCCAAAAATCGTTCATACAGCATTCACAGTGGTTCGTAAGGGTATGTGTGAGCGTAGCTTAAAGTAGAAGCGCTCTTTTAAACAACTCGTGAAACATTTTCCCTTTTGTGTCAATGTTTCTATAGAATGTAATAACATGAACACATGCAGAAAACACCATGGAATCCATAGAGGGTACTCAGAGAGTGCATACCTTCATCAAGGTCTGTCTGTCTGTAGGATTGCGCAAATATTACTAGATGGATTTTGATTAAACCCTAAGTCAGGCCTATTCATTTGGTGGCCCGTGGGTCACATGCAGCCCAGAACCAACCTCCGAGTGGCCCAGACCCAGTCTGTGGCCCAGCCAAAGAAGCAAAGGCCAGCACATTTCACAGAATTGTAGAAATCCATTAATTACTACAGACTGTAAATGCAACACTGTGTAGCCTAGCAACCTTCAACCCACAATGCAACTCATTAGTTTTGAAGTGTGGGCTCTATGACTGTGGCTAAAGGTGCCTTCAGACCAAATACATATAAAGTCAATGGAAAGAGGTGAGCTCCTGGACCTTCTGTCTCCAGGCGAGTTTCAGTCTCATTTTCAAACTAGCTTACTCTCCAATGTTGATATTTTTACTTTGGTGATGGCAAAATGTCAGGGTTAGTGCTATCCCTCGTATGTGAACGTGCAAATGCGCAAGATTCGTGCATGCTCACCTCTTCCCACTGACTTTGTATGTATTTGTGTCACTTGGTATCTTACCACTAGCACCGATACATGTCATTGTAAACTCTGCAGAGTAAAATTGATGATGAAAATCCCTGCCTGGACTGATGTGTGTGTAATGGAATGTGTAGTTATAAAAAGAGGTTCCTACTCACGTGTGGTGATTTAAAACAAAACAAACCACAATAGTGGATGTGCAATGTTTGTTAATGTTATCAATCTTTTCTTGGGATGGTTTGTGCACTGAAGTTTTTGACAGTTCATTTTTTTATTATTTATTTATACTTTGTGATGTGCCAAGTTCAGTTATGACCAGGACATAGTATATTTTTTTTTCAAAAGGGAAACAAATGTTAATGCTGCTAACAGTGCACATTGACTTTTATGCACTTTGAGCTATGCCTGAGTAAGATGTGACCAAAATGGTTATTTACATAATTTTATTTTTTTTCCATTCTATTTATTTAATTGTTGTTCAAGAGGAAAAATATTTCTACTACTTCAAGTTCTGCTCAACACTGTTTTTGTGTTTTTATTCACTTTTGATGTGACTTTGTCATGTGCGAAGCGCACATTTAAAACCAAGACAATGAATAAAAAGTGCATATTTTTTGTCATATTTCTACCATTCTGTATGGAGTTTGCATGTTCTCCCCGTGTCTGCGTGGGTTTACTCAAGGTTCTCCAGTTTCCTCCCATAGGCCAAAAACATGCAAGTTAGGTTAATTGGAGACTCTAAAATGGCCCTACGTGTGAATGTGTGTGTGAATGGTGACGGGAGTGGCGCCGTACCATGGCTGCCTCATCCATCCAGGTGGATGCCCTGTAATTTCCCTGTGGGGATTAATAATGTATACAAGACACAGACAGACAGACAGACAGACCTGTATTGGTTTGAAATTTCTCATATTCAACAGATTGCTGAACATGTGTAGCCTAGTTACATGTCTTGATTTCAAATTGTGGCCCAACTGATTTTGTAATTGAATTGCCCTGTCCTAAGTTAATGTGGTGAAATATTCTCATGAACAGACACACTAGAGCACCACCAGCAGCTCAACTGTGAGACTGAAATGAGCAACATTGATCTCTGTAGATAAGAGAAAAAGGGGAAGAATACTACAACTCTGAACAGTGCTATAAATATTATTCAGTAAAAAGTAACATTTCTGACAATGGGCTGACTGACAATATCAAACTCAAGGTTAGACGTGTGCCAGGATATTTTGTTATATCACAGCAGTGTAATAGGCAGCAGGTTTTATGTTGTGTTGGGATTTCTTCACTTTAGAGGGCTAAAGGTGGCAAAATGCCCCTTAGAGGTGTACTAATTAAAAAGGCATTCAAAAGTAGGTATGGCTAGCAAATCAAACTCCCCATAAAATGTTCCATTTGGATCCCCTAGCTTTTGTCCCCCCTGTGATCTGACATCCGAAACTTCCTTTGAGGTGTTGGCATTACCGAACGGGACCCACGGGTTCAGTCTTAAAACAACTAGCAAAAAAAAAGAAGAACATAAAAAATAACACAAAGGAACAACAAAGAAAAGCACAGAGATGTGGGAATCACTACAAAGAGACGCATAAAGACCAAAAAGGAAAGAAAAACGTAACGGCTACCAAGGCACCTGTAAGATGTAAAATAGCATCACTAAGAGTCATAAAAGAAGCAAAGACAGATCTCCAATGGCTGTTTAAGGCAGTAGACACAAACAGAAACAGACTGTAAAAGAGAGAAAAGAGACCAAATGGATGATGATGGTGTTTGTATGTGCATTGATTCTGTTATAAAGGGGAGATATGATGAAAAGTTTAGTTTTTGGAGTGGTTTTTATGCATCTGTTTGAGTATCTGGAGTGGCTACTGAAGGAAAAACTGTGAAAACCCACAACCCTGTCATATTGTTAGGGTCAGCCTTTGTCTCACTACCGCCCTCTAAATGAGACGTTGTGAACGTCCAGACTGACAGTGCTACCGTGGCTGCTAGCCTGCTACAGAGTTAGCTTGGTGACTGTGGTCTATATTTCCATAATTTATCTCCTGTCATTCTGACTTTGATATATTGTGGATGTAATAGGCCAGCACGTCGGCCCGCTAGCACCTTGGCTAGCTTAGTAGGCTGAGGTCAGTCTGATTGTTGCCATGGAGATTGCCTCAGCAGGTAGAAGCTGATGGATTAGCCTAGCTAGCACTAGCTTAGCTGTTAGATTGCGGTCAGATCTTAAAGCTATTTTTGTTCTCTATCTACCTTATTCCTGGGGGTGCCACTGTAGGAATGATTATGGGCGGAGCTTCCAGTTTCAGCTGACGTAGTGTTAAATCAGTCAGTCAGAGTGGAGTAGCAGGGACATTTAAAATAGTGTTTTTAAAACTTTTTCAAATTCATTTTAATGTATAGTCCACATACGTGTTTTGCACTCAAGTGGCAGCTAATTTCAGCATTTGTAGTTTTTGTATTTTTGAATGTTTTTGCGTAGTTCTGGCACTTGCTGCTGTTCATGGTGTGAGGCTCCTCACAGATAAGCACAGATAAATCTGTGGCTTCAACAGCAATGAGTAAATTATGCAATGAAAACTAAAGGATTGTTCGGGTGATCGGTGGTACAGACACAGCAGCATCAGGTATGCTTTCACTTGTATGATGTCACAGATCTGACGTTTTACCTCAAATTTAAAACACCCAAGCACAGTGTCGTGGTTCTTTGAGGCTCTAACTAGACTCTACATCTGCTCTGAGGTAAATTTGATTACGTCCAACATATTTTAACAAAATGCAGCCAACTTCATTGCGGTGGAGACATTGATATATCTCAAAGCTTTTATTTGTTTACAGTGTTAGCATCTTAGCAGTGGTGCTAACAAACGGAGCTACTGTCTGCTAGGCCACTTTTAAGGTCATCTTCTCATCCCTCGATAGTCGTGCAAAGTGGTATGATTACATTACTGTTTTTGAGGTGCAAAAGGCCGTGTTCCCGCATTTCTGGTGCGGAAGTCATTTTTTAACAAGGAAAAGTTTCCCATTTCAGTGACGACCATACGTTCTAAACTAATAGTTGCTACTACAATTCACGCAAGGCATCATGGGGCCTAGGAATAAGGTGGATAGGAGAAGACAATAGATTACCCCACCTAGCATTAGCAGACTTAGCAAATCACTCAATCAGATTTGTCTGAGTGTTTTATGTACCCCAGAGACCATTCATATCCTTTCAATCTGTCCCAGAGACAGCTTTGTTTGGGCTTTTACATAGTCACATTCATCTGTTAGCCCAGTCTGCCGTCACCATCTGGAGCTAACTGCTAACCGCTAATGGCTAACATTAGCATTGCTACCTCAGCCAATCAGTTTGTTTGTTTATCTGATAGCAGGATTACGCAAAAACTACAGGATGGATTTTGATGACATTTTCAGCAGAGGCGGAGCTTGACCAACAGGTGGACTTGTTCAATTCTGGAGGTGATCCAAGCGTGGATACCTCCACCAAGGCCCTGTCTCATAGTTTTAAAAAAGTGACCCAGAATCTACATCCTGTCCCAGTTCACCTTCAAAATCCAATGGGTTAATCTGGAGCCCGGGGGCCACCTCTGGTGATGATTTAAGAGATTTTAGGTCAAAGACATTTCTGGTTATAAAGCAGAGTAAGAAAATGTTGCCAATAGAGGCCCCAAGCTCATTTGTTTGCAACTTTTTTTCATGTAAATGTGCAACTTTTCTCATGAATTTTCAACTTTTGTCCCTTAAATTTGCAACATTTTTTTTATATATTTGCAACTTTTTCTCATTAATTAGCAACTTTTTCATTAATTTGCCACTCTTTTCCTCATGAATGAGCAACTTTTTTTTCTCATGAATTTGCAACTTTTGTCTCAAATTTGAAACTTTTTTCTGATATAGTTGCATCTTTTTTGTCATTAATTAGCAACTTTTTTTCTCATAAATTTGCAGCTTTTTTTCTCATACATTTGCAATTTTTTTTTCTTATAAATGTGCAACTTTTTTCCTCATAAATGTGCAACTTTTCTCATGAATTTTCAACTTATTGTTGGGCTCTTGGCATGGTCTGGGGACCATGCTCACAATTTGAGTTTAGTTTTGTGGGATTCTTTGTTTATTATCTTTGTCTTGTATTTATCCCTGCCCTTGGTTGTCATTATTATTATTATTATTATTATTATTATTGTCATCATCTTTAGTTCTGGTCTAGCCTTTGTTTTGAAAGTGTTGTGTTTTTAATAGCATGGTCCTTGGTTTGTATTTTGTTAATTGTCCATAGCTGTCAGTGTTTGTGTTGATTTTGTGTTATTTAAGGAATGCCGCCCCTTACCTGGGTGCAGCTTCCTTCACAGTTTGGGATGCACGCTTCTGCCGAGTCTGTTATTATACCTAGTCCTGTGACTTCCTAGCATGTGTGTTTTTGTCTTGCCAAGTTTATTTTTCAGCCCTTGAGCTGTTTTCTGTTCCTGGCCTTATTTTTTTTTTTGTAACTTAGATTTTTATTCATTTTTCATCATATATAATGCATTCAGATCACATTCTACATTTAAAAAACAAAGGGGTTAGGGTAGGGAAAAATAAAAAAAAATAAACAAAATAAAAATAAAAAATAAAAAAAAAAAAAAAATAAAAGGGGGGGGGACAAATGTTGGAGCATCAAGTTTTTAGTTTCCATCTCTTAATTCTTCTGGTTTTTTCAGTGTCTTTGGTTATTCTTTCAATTTCTGCCTCGTTGTTGCACTTTGTAGTGTGTCCATTTCCGCCATTTTTTCTCCCATATTCCTTCTTGCATTCTTCGTCGATATGTTAGTTTTTCCATCATACGTATGTCCTCCACAATGTCAGTCCATTGTTCTTGGTCAGGAAGAACTTCTGATCGCCATTTTTTTGTGATAGTTTTTTTACATGCAATCAACAAGATTTTAACTAGATATCTGTCCTCAGCCTGTATAACACTGTCTTTTTTAAGATCACATAAGTACATCAGGTTACAGTTCATTGGTATATTATATCCTAATATCCTCTGTATTGTCACATGCATAGATTTCCAAAATGATGATATTTTGTAGCATTTCCAAAACATATGTGAGTGGTCTGCATTTTGAGCCCCACATCCCCTCCAGCATATAGATTGGGTATTTGTATATTTTCCTTGAATCTGTGGTGTAATGAAAAAGCGAATCAGGTTTTTCCATCCAAATTCCCTCCATGCCCTTGAATTTGTTGATGTGTGTTGTGTTTTCCATATTTCCTGCCAGCTTTCTTCTGTTATGTTTAAATTGAGCTCTTTCTCCCATTTCTCCTTTATATAGTTACTTGTATGATTGTTTGTCATAAGTTTCTGATATAGTTTTGAAATAATTCTTATTTTATTTCCTGCATATGAGCTTAAAATAAGTTGTATAATCTCGTTCACATCTGTTTGGAGGTTATGCCTAATCTTCTTCATATAGTAATCTCTCATCTGCAGATATCTGAAAAATTCCGATCTTTCTAATTTAAATTTTCTCCTGATATTTACAAAGCTCCCGAGATCTTTTTTTCCGATATTGCCCCATGCTGTGATTCCCTTGTTCACCAGATTTTTGTATCCCCTATCTTGTTTTGCCGGTTCAAACTGACTGTCAAATGCTACCCATTTCAATAGTTTTATGTCTTCCCTTATATTATATTTTTGTACTATTTTATACCACAGTTCTAAAGTAAATTTAGTGATTGGGTCTATTTGTTTGATTTGCTTATATGCATCTTTATCCCCTATTATGCTTTGTACTGGGAGTCCCTCAATTTCCTTTTCCATTTCTTTCCATTTTGCCTCATATCCCTCGTCGCACCAACATATGATATATCTTATTTGTGCTGAGTAGTAATATTCCTTTAGACTCGGTAGGCCCATGCCTCCTTTCTCTTTTGGTAATTGGAGGGTTTTATATTTCACTCTTGGTTTTTTACCTCCCCAAACAAATCTTGATATCATCCTGTCCCACTTTGAGAATTGGGCATCTGGAATCTCTGTTGGTATAGCCTGGAAGAGGTAAAGTAATCTAGGTTGTATGCTGATTTTGACTGTCTCAATTTTTGAATTCAGATCCATATTTAAGATTGACCATCTATCAATATCTTTTTTTATTTCTTGTTCCAACCTATCATAGTTTGCTTTATATATTTTGCTTAGGTCTTTAGGTATGTTCACTCCAAGGTATTTTATTTCTTTTTGCTTCCAGTTTAGTTTGATCTTATCAGTTATCTGGTTTAGAGGGTTATAGTGGAATGTCAGTATTTGTGTTTTTGTTATGTTTATCTTGTATCCTGATAATTTTCCAAAATTTTCTATCAAGTTCATCATTTCCATTATTGATTTATCTGGTTGTTCAAGGTAAACTATAATATCGTCTGCAAATAGCCCAATCTTGTGTTCCGCCCCCTTTATTGTTACACCTTTTAATTTCTTATTTTGTCTTATCGCTTGAGCCAATGGTTCTATGAACAGAGCAAACAAGGTGGGCGATAAGCAGCATCCCTGCCTAGTTGATCTTTGTATATTTACTTTGTCTGTTAAGCTACCGTTTATCTTGATTCTTGCCACAGGTTCTTGATATAGCGTCCTTATGCATTGTACTGATTTTTCGTTAAATCCAAAGCGCTCCAGTACACTATATAGGAATTTCCAGTTAACCCTGTCAAATGCTTTTTCTGCGTCTAAACTCATTATTACTGCGCTTTTCTTTTCTTTATGTATTTGGTTAATTATATGTATTGTTCTCCTGATATTGTCATGTGTTTGGCGTCCCTCTATGAATCCAGTTTGATCATCTTCTATCAATTCCGTCAAGAATGTCTTTATTCGTTTACATATAATTGTTGTGTATATTTTATAATCTACATTTAATAAAGAGATTGGTCTATAGTTTCCGCATTGTTCTTTATCTTTCCCTGGTTTTAAAATAACTGAAATGATTGCTTCGTTCCATGTTGGAGGTATTTTGTTGTTGTTCAGCGTCCAATTAAATGACTTTAGGAGTTGTGGCATGAGTTCTTCTATAAACAGTTTATAAAACTCAGATGGGTATCCATCACTACCTGGTGATTTACCATTTTTAAGTGACTTAATCACATCTCTGATCTCTTGTGTTGTTATTTCTGCTGTTAGTTTTTCATTTTGTTGATTTCCTATTGATGGCAAGTCCAATGTGTCTAGAAATTTTTTGATATCTTTAGTATTTGTTTCTTCAGGTTGCGAGTATAGTTCTTGGTAGAAATTACGGAAAATTTCTTCGATGTTTTCTGGGTTAACTGTGGTTTTATTTGTGGTGGGGTCTTTAATCTTGTATACATTATTCATTGTTTGTTGTTTTCTTAACCGTTTTGCCAGCAGTTTTGTGGCTTTTGGCCCCGTTTTATAATATTTTTGCTTTAGATATCTATTTTTCCTTTCAATTTCATCCATTTGTGTTTCTTTTATCTTTGTTTTTTCTTCTTTAATTTCTTGATATATTTTTGGATCATTTGTGCTTTGATGTTTACGTTCTAATTCCCTTAGTCTCTCACATCTTTGTTCATACGCTTCCAGTTTAGTCTTATTTGCTTTTCCTGTTTCAACAATTAATTTACCCCTTAACACGGCTTTTAGTGCGTCCCATAGTATTGTTGGGTCCACTTCTTCATTGTCATTCTCTTGGATATATTCGTTTATGTTTATTTTTATTCTTTCTTTCATTTTCTCATCATTTAACAGTCCTACGTTAAGTTTCCATGTTGTTTGTCGTTTTCTATTGTTTAAATATATTTCCATGTATATAGGATTATGATCTGATATTTCTGCCCCTCCAATCCAACAATTTCTCACCCTGTGTCTGTCACCTTCATTCATAAGGAAGTAATCTATTCTAGAGTGTACTTTATGGGCTGCTGAATAATGTGTATAGTCTTTTTCGAGTGGGTGTAGGTCCCTCCATATGTCTACCATACCCATTTCTGCCAGTGAGGTTCTTATGAACTTTGTTACATGTTTTTTTGTCTTCTTAACACTTGTTGTGTCAACTTCATGATCCATGACAGCATTTAAGTCTCCTCCACAAATTAGGACTCCTTCACTGTGTGTTGCTATGAGATCAAACAGATGTTGAAAAAAACCCTTGTCACTTTCTGGTGGGGCATAGATGTTCACTAATGTGATCTGCATACCATCTATTCTTCCCTTTATTATTACATACCTGCCTTCTTTATCCTGGATTTCCTGTTCACTTTCAAATTGTATTTTGTTTGAGATTAGTATCATAACCCCCCTTTTTGCTCCTCCCTTAAATGAACTGTAGTAGGAGTTCTTATAGCCAAATCTCTTTAGTTTCACATGTTCTGCCTTGCTCAAATGTGTCTCTTGCATAAATATAATTTCAGCTTTTTCCTTCTTGAATTTTCTTATTATTCTTTCCCTTTTAACAGGTGAGTTCAGACCATTCACGTTTAGTGTCATTATCTTAAGATTTTTACCCATATTCATGTTTTTCCATTTTTTTAACTTGTGCTCCTAGCCCCTTTAACAACAAAAATAACACATATTTATATAAAAACACATTAAAAAAACTCGACCTCCGTACTTTGGGCCTTTCTTCTGCCCACTGGTCCCTGTTGGTGGGTGGGGGGTTTGTCTTCACAGAGTGAAGGGCCCTCCCTAGACTTCTAATTACTATCAAAGTAATAGTCATAAGTCTAGAAATGTCCAACAAATATCACTTAAACCTCTCCTAGCCGTCTGTTTCTCTTTTACCTTGTCTTCTTGGCCTTCATTTCTTCTGTGCCTTTCTTAATCTTTGTTATGATCTAGGCTTTCAGTTGAAAGCCTTGTAGCTTGTCCTGGGCCCGCTGCTCTACGTCTCTCCCCCTTCTTCCGCCGTTCACTCGTCTCCACTCCGTCTGTCGTGGTGCGTTCAGGGCCGCCGCTGCTCCAGCCGTCTCCTTCGGCACGCTCACCTCAAGGCCCCGCTCCATCATATCCCGCGCTGCCTCTTCGGCCGTGTTGTAGGTTCTTGTGCCTTCCTCCCAATGAATCCTCATTTTCGTTAGCGGCGTTTGGAATCTAATTTTTTTCTCTTTCAGCGTTTTTTTAATATTGGCATATTTCTTCCGCTGCTGCACGATTTCTGTCGGGTAGTCATGGTCAAAAAATACCTGTTTGTCGCCGATTCGTATCTTTTTTTTCCATGCTTGCGTCAGGATTCTTTCCTTTATGTCATATTTCACAAAGTTTACCACAACTGACCTGGGTGGAGAGTTTGTTTTCGGGTTCTGTGCCGGTGTTCTGTGCGCCCATTGAATCTGCAGATCCGTTTCTCCGGGTATTTCCAGTTCTTTTTTTAAGAACTGATCCATGAATTTTGTCATCGAGTTGCCTTCAATGCCCTCCGGAATTCCAAAGATGCGCATATTGCTTCGTCGGGATCTGCTCTCCAAGTCGTTTATTTTCTCCTGCATCCTCTGCGTTTGCGTCGTCAGGGTCTGTAGTTGTTCGTTTGCCTCGCTTTTCCAATCTTCTAGTTCCGAAATTCGGGTCTGCGCTTCTGTCATACACGCCCGCTGGGAGCGCAGCTCCTCCATGTTTTCCGTTAATTTACGCTCCATTTCTCTTTGGAGGTCCATGATTTCCTCCTTAATTTCTTTTTTCAGTTCCTCCTTAAGAGCCGCTAAATCCTGTTGTAGCTGTCGCTTGAATTCTCTCAACTCTTCACCCAAACTGGCGATGCCAGCGTTCATGTTGTCGAGTCTGGTGTCCTCCATTTTCACTGCTGTGGACATCTCGTTTTTTTGGGCTTTGCGTACAGCGGTTTTTCCTGCGTTGTTGGAGAGGAATTCTTCAATTTTACCCTGTTTTTGTCCTTGTGCCCGGTTCCTTCGTGTTTTCATCCCTTGGTTTATTGATTCGTTTATGTCGAGTTGGCCATTTACCGATGATTTTTAATCCGGCTAGGGAGAGCTCTTTGTTTAAGTGTTATGTCTCTCCGCCATCTTCCCGGAAGTCCCCCTGGCCTTATTTTTATAATAAATAATGTAAGAACTTCGCCTCACGTTTGGGTCCTTTCCTTCGTCCCAGAGGGGGAAACATGACCCTTTTGTTTCCTAAATTTGCAACTTTTTCCTTATATATTTGCAGCTTTTTTCTCATTAATTAGCAACTTTTGTCTTATTAATTTGCAACCTTTTTCCTCAAATCTGCAACTTTTTTCTTGTAGATTTGAGACTTTTCTCATCAATTTGCATCTTTTTTCCCAAAAAATGACTTTTTTCTCATTAACTTGCAACTTTTTTCTCATAAATTTGCAACTTTTTTCTTATATTTGCGTCTTTTTTGTCATTAACTAGCAACTGTTTTCTCATAAATTTAAAACTCTTTTCTCATAAATTTGCAACTTTTTCTCATAAATTTGCAACTTTTTTCTGATAAGTCTGCAGCATTTTTCCTCATAAATGTGAACCTTTTTCTCATGAATTTGTGACTCTTACCTCATAAATTTGCAACTTTTTCTCATTAATTAGCAACTTTTTTGTAATAAATTCGCAATTTTTTTCTCGTGGATTTGCAATTTTTTGCTTGAAAATTGGCAACTTTTATCTGGAAGGAATTTCCTATTTTTTCTTAATAAATTCGCCACTTGCTTGATCTAATCCACAACTTTTTTCCTTGTAAACTTGAGACTTGTTTTCTTATAAATGTGCAACATTCGTATGCATGCTGGTTTAATTTTTATTCTGCGTAAATAATTAAAAAAAAAAATGTTCATCTAGACCAGGGGTCAGCAACTGGTAGACTCTGGTCTGGATCCGGACCCCGAGAGTCCTCTGTCCGGACCCTGAAGCCTTTTGATACAATTTGGGCAAAAGGGAGACTGCTCTGTTTTGATGGGAAAAAAGGCGGAAAAAGGCGGAACTCAACCGCTGCATCGGTGACCGCCTGGATAGGTTATGGCATGAGCCCTTGGGCGCTCGCCTGCTGCAGACTCCCATCTCCGCAGTCCCATGAATGCCACTCCAGAGATTCTGTGGCTCCAGCTGCTCCAGAGAGTATGCTGCAGGTCGCAAAATCACGGTTTGCTGAGGGCGCCACTCAAACTCACACACACACACACACACACACACACACACACACACACACACACACACACACACACACACACACACACACACACACACACACACAAAACACACAAGACTGACAGCCAGGACATCCACCCTGGACAGGCACACTTCTTTTCAGATCTGTATCCATGAAATGAAGTGCTGTTGTGAAACTGAGTGTAAGTGTATTTACTGTGGCACTTCTTCCTCTGTTCTGCCCAGAGTAGTCCATGCTGGGATCCAACCAGGTGAGGTCACTGGTTATGGAGGCCCTTTTTGTAGCCTCCAATATCACGTAAAAACTCAGTAAAAGCTCCGTGTGTTACTGAACATAAAAAAGTTTCACCTCCCATTTGCCTCTAATCATGGAGTTACAGCTCCATCCATGCTGTAACAGAGTTTACTACTGAGATTAAAAAAATAAAAAGTCTGTAGTATGGAATTATATTTTGTGTCTGTTTTTTTTTTTGTCTTACAGTTTGAAACACTTTTTATGCACTGAAAATATTGTATAGAGGTGGACTTTTTGTGAAATTTTGATTTTTAGATATTAATCTTTTTTCAAAAAAAATATAATTCAGTTTAGTTTGTGTTCTCCTGTAGATTTTAGAATTTTAGACCTATTTATTGTGAGTAAATAAACACATTTAGTGTTCTCCTGTATTATAAAATTTTAAATTACATATTTTATTTGAAATTGAGGCCAGGGTGGTGGCGGAGTGGTTAGCACTGTGGCAGCACAGCAACTCACCCTTGGCCGGGGGAGCCTGGGTTCGATCCCAGCCCCCAACCAACAGTGATCTGTGTGGAGTTTGCATGTTCTCCCCGTGTCTGTGTGGGTTTACTCTGGGATTTCTCTGGTTTCCTCTCACATGCCAAAAACATGCAGGTTAGGTTAATTGGCATCAAACTGGGGATTTTAAATTGTCCTTATGTATGACTGTGAGAGTGAATGGTTGTCTGTCTCTCTGTGTTGGCCCTGCGATGGACTGGCGATCTGTCCAGGGTGTACCCTGCCTCTTGCCCAAAGATGCTGGGATCGGCTCCAGCCCCCCACCCCCACCCCCGCGACCTGAAAAGGATTAAGTGGTAGAAGATGGATGGATGGATGGATGTTTTAAATTGAGTAAAGATTTCATTTATTTTTTTTTAAATTTAATATAAAGCCAAAAGCAGTTAAAACATGAGCTTAGAAAATAATGTGTGAAAGGAAGATAAATGATACTGGCCTGTCTGTAGACAGCTGTGGTCTTCTGAAATAACGTCCGTGAAATGATGGCAGCTTTCAAAAGCACATGGACATAAATTTGTCCATGTGTCAGAATTCTCTTCCATTTGTTTTAATAACCCCCTCATGGATCGCCACCTTATCGTGGTGGGGGGTTTGCGTGCCCCAGTGATCCCAGGAGCTATGTTGTCCGGGGCAATTTGCCTCTGATAGGGTCTCCCAAGACAAACTGGTCCTGGGTGAAGGGCCAGACGAAGAACGATCCAACAGACTCTCATGATAAATTGTATATCAAGGATTCAGTGTACCCCGCCCGGTATGGGGTTACCGGGGCCCCACCCTGGAGCCAGGCCTGGGGGAGGGGCTCGAAGGCTAGCGTCTGGTGGCCGGGTTTCCACCCATGGGACCCGGCCGGGCTCAGCCCGAAGGAGTTACATGGGTCCGCCCTCCAGTAGGTTCACCACCTGCAGGAGGGATCATGGAAGTCCGGTGCTATGTGGATTAGGTGGCAGTCAAAGGCGGAGACCTTGGCGGACTGATCCCAAGCTTTCTAAACTGGCTTTTGGTACGTGGAATGTCACCTCTCTGGTGGGGAAGGAGCCTGAGCTGGTGTACGAGATTGAGCGATACCGGCTAGATATAGTTGGCCTCACCTCAACACACAGCTCCGGTTCCGGAACCAGTCTCCTGGAGAGGGGCTGGAGCTTGGCCTTTTCTGGAGTTGCCCCGGGCGAGAGGCGACGAGCAGGGGTAGGTATTCTTGTATCGCCCCACCTTGCTGCCTCTATATTGGAGTTTTCCCCGGTGGACGAAAGGGTTGCTTCCCTGCGCCTTCGGGTTGGGAAACGGGTCCTGACCATCATTTGTGCCTATGCACCAAATGATGTTTCAGAGTACCCACCCTTTTTGGAGTCTGTGACTGGGGTGCTGGAGGGTGCTCCTCCTGGAGACTCCATTGTCCTACTGGGGGACTTCAATGCGCACGTGGGCAACGACAGTGAAACCTGGAGGGGGGTGATTGGGAGGAACGGCCTGCCCGATCTGAACCCGAGTGGTGTTCAGTTATTGGACTTCTGTGCTAACCACAGTCTGTCTATAACGAACACCATGTTCAAGCATAAGGGTGTCCATATGTGCACCTGGCACCAGGACACCCTAGGCCGCAGGTCGATGATCGATTTTGTTATCGTATCATCAGACCTGCGACCGTATGTCTTGGACACCCGAGTAAAGAGAGGTGCAGAGCTGTCAACTGATCACCACCTGGTGGTGAGTTGGATCCGATGGCAGGGGAGGAAGCCATTCAGACCTGGTAGACCCAAACGTATAGTGAGGGTGTGCTGGGAGCGTCTGGCTGAGGCCCCTGTCCGGGAGGTCTTCAACTCCCACCTCCGGAAGAACTTCAACCACATTCCGAGGGAGTCTGGAGACATGGAGTCTGAATGGGCCATGTTCTCCACCTCTGTTGTTGAAGCGGCAGCCCAGAGCTGCGGCCGCAAGGTGGTCGGTGCATCTCGTGGTGCATCCCCGAACCAAGTGGTGGACACCAGTGGTGAGGGGGGCCATTAAGCTGAAGAAGGAGTCCTATCAAGCTTGGTTGGCTTGTGGGACTCCCGAAGCAGCTGAGGTGTACCGGCAGGCCAAGCGGAGTGCAGCTCGGGTGGTTGCTGAAGCAAAAACCCGGGTATGGGAGGAGTTCGGTGAGGCCATGGAACAAGACTTTCGGTCGGCTTCAAAGAGATTCTGGCAAACTGTTCGGCGGCTCAGGAGGGGAAAGCAGCTCCCCGTCCACACTGTGTATGGTGCGGATGGGACACTGTTGACTTCAACTGGGGATATCGTCGGGCGGTGGAAGGAATACTTCGAGGATCTCCTCAATCCCACTGATACGCCTTCCACAGAGGAAGCAGGGTTTGGGGACGAGGGGGATGACTCGCCTATCACAGGGGCTGAGGTCGCCAAGGTGGTTAAAAATCTCCTTGGTGGCCGGGCCCCGGGGGTGGACGAGATTCGCCCCGAGTACCTCAAGGCCCTGGATGTTGTTGGGTTGTCATGGTTGACACGCCTCTGCAACATTGCGTGGAGGTCGGGGGCAGTGCCTTTGGCATGGCAAACCGGGGTGGTGGTTCCTCTCTTCAAAAAAGGGGACCGGAGGGTGTGCTCCAACTTTAGAGGGATCACACTCCTCAGCCTCCCTGGGAAGGTCTATGCCAAGGTATTGGAGAGGAGAGTCCGGCCGTTGGTCGAACCTCGGATTCAGGAGGAGCAATGTGGTTTTCGTCCTGGCCGTGGCACATCGGACCAGCTCTTTACCCTCTCGAGAATTCTTGAGGGTTCGTGGGAGTTTGCCCAACCAGTTTACATGTGTTTTGTGGACTTGGAGAAGGCATTTGACCGCGTCCCTCGTGGATTTTTGTGGGGGGTGCTTCGGGAGTATGGGGTATCGGGCTTGTTGTTACGAGCTATTCGGTCTCTGTACGACCGTTGTGAGAGTTTAGTTCGCATTGCCAACACTCGGTCGGAGTCATTCCCAGTGAGAGTTGGACTCCGCCAGGGCTGCCCTTTGTCACCGGTCCTGTTCATAATTTTTATGGACAGGATTTCTAGGCGCAGCCAGGGAATGGAGGGTGTCATGCTTGGTGACCACAGGATCTCATCTCTGTTGTTTGCAGATGATGTTGTCCTGTTGGCTTCATCCAGCAATGACCTACAGCTCTTGCTGGGACGGTTTGCCGCTGAGTGTGAAGCGGCTGGGATGAGAATCAGCACCTCCAAGTCCGAGTCCATGGTCCTCAGCCGGAAAAAGGTGGATTGTCCTCTCCGGGTTGGGGACAGGCTCCTGCCCCAAGTGGAGGAGTTTAAGTATCTTGGGGTCTTGTTCACGAGTGAGGGGAAAATGGAGCGAGAGATCGACAGACGGATTGGAGCAGCATCTGCAGTGATGCGGACGTTGTACCGGTCTGTTGTGGTGAAGAGGGAGCTTAGTTCTAAGGCAAAGCTGTCGATTTACCAGTCAATCTACGTTCCTACTCTCACCTATGGTCACGAGCTTTGGGTAATGACCGAAAGAACGAGATCGCGGATACAAGCGGCTGAAATGAGCTTTCTCCGTAGGATTGCTGGACTCACCCTCAGAGATAGGGTGAGGAGCTCAGTCATCCGGGAGAGGCTCAGAGTAGAACCGCTGCTCCTCCACATTGAAAGGAGTCAGTTGAGGTGGTATGGGCATCTGATTAGGATGCCTCCTGGACGCCTCCCACTTGAGGTGTTTCAGGCACGTCCCACTGGGAGGAGACCCCGGGGCAGACCCAGGACTCGGTGGAGAGACTATGTCTCCCAGCTAGTCTGGGAACGCCTTGGTATCCCCTCTGAAGAGCTGGAGCAGGTGGCTGGGGAGAGGGAAGTCTGGGCTTCTCTGCTTGAACTGCTGCCTCCGCGACCCGGACCTCCGGAAAAGCGGTAGACGATGGATGGATGGATGGATGGATTGTTTTAATAAAAGATGTTGGAAGTAAATTCATGGGTCACTGCAAATACTTTGCTTCAAAAGGACCAAGGTGTGACACAGTGGGAGGGAAAAATCCTAAATAGAAAAAAAAAACAAAAAAACATCAAGATGCATTGAGAGTCGTTTTAGAATCAAATCAGAGTTCTGAATCATAATCGAATCTTGAGGTGCCTGAAGATTTCCACACCTAATTCAGACCTCGGCTGGGAAGGAGGACTGACTTATCGGACCTTTTGCAGTTTTAGTTGGTGACCCCTGGATCTAGACGATGGCTCAAGTTTTTTTTTTTTTTTTTTTTTATAATCTTTCTCTTTTCAAGGGTTCGAACACTAGTCTATTACAAACACAGTCTTGCAGAGGGCCACGACTACACTTACTGTACGGTGTCCTCCTCAATCTTTACTCTGGCGAAAATGTTCCGTTTCCACCCCCCTCCTCCTGCACTGCCCAACAGTGAAATAAAACATCCACCCATGACTGAAGCATGTGAGTGGTTCGTTGTGTGTTTTTATGACTTTTTGGAAATCCGTGACTCTGTGTGAGCTTCTGTTCTCTGAAGTCTCCGGGCCATGCTGATTCTTCACTGTAGTGCCTTGTTAACCCATTAAGAGAGCACACAAGTGCACTTTATTTAGTGCACGGTGGTGGCATCTCGCCAGTCACTCTATTTTGTTTCTCCCCCCATTGTAGCAAGCTTCAGTCAAATCCTTTTTATTAAAGGCTGCCAGGTTCCTCTCACAGTTCCTCATTATGTGCTGATCAATCTGTGGCACTGTTCTTCACACTGGCTTATCCCCTCTTCCCTCTCTCAGCGCAGATTTGAGCATCCTTATGAATGCAAATGAAAAGCAAATCACCTTATTAGTGGGGATACCCACCCACCCACTCCAACCACTTCCCCATCAACGCAGCATTGTTTGCATGCCCCGGTTACCCTGGGAGACATTTCTTTTGGAGGGCGTGCAAAAAGCTTCTGGTAGACAAATTGGCCCAGAGGGAGGCCCCCGGATGATTCATGAACCGCTACAGGAGAGCTTAAAGTGGATGCGAGTGACCTCGCTGAGAGCGGGTGCACGTGTGCGCCCACCTGGAGCAAGGTGACGCACCTGGGGGGGCCTCGTCTGAAACCACAGGGGGCCAGAGGCATGCGGCTCTAATGACCACCAGGATAAACAGGAGGGGCAGACTGAGCTCCTCGATTTAGCTTTATAAGCCATGCAGTCATGTTTATTTGGTGGGAAGTGTATTTTTTTAATATGGGACATTTTTGTCGCAAGTGTGCAACTTCTTTCTCATAAATTTGAACCTTTTTTCTTCCAAATTTGCTACTTTTTTCTTGTAAATTTAAAACATTTTTCTTTATAAATTTGCAACTTTTTTCCTATGAACAATTTTTTTTCTCATGAATTAGTAATTTTTTTCTCATTAATTTGCTACTTTTTCCTCATTAATTTGTTACTTTTTTCTCATACATTTGCAACATCTTGTCTCACTGACTAGCAACCTTTTTCTCATTAACAACTTTTTTCTCATGAATTTGTGATTTTTTTCTTTAAAATTTGCATCTTCTTTCTCATTAATTAGCAACTTTTTTCTCATCAATCTGCAACTTTTAGCTCATAAATTTGCAACTTTTTTCTCATTAATTTGCAACTTTTCCCTCATAAATGTGCAACTTCTGCCTCATGAATTTGCAATTTTGGTCAATTAATTTTCAGCTTTTTTCCCATAGATCTGCTATTTTTTTCTCATAAATTTACATTTTTTTTCTCATAAGTTTGCAACCTTTTTATCATTAATTTGCTTTTTTTTTCTCATCAATTTGCAACTTTAGTCTCATAAATTTGTAACTTTTTTCTGGAAAATTTGCAACTTTTATTCTGAAAAATTTGTAATGCATAGCACTACCAGAGGAGAAATCCCTTTAATGTTTAGTAGAAAAGCCTTTGTTAGTAATAACAGCTTCCAGACACCTCCTGTATGGAGAAAATAGGCACAGGCATTGCTCAGGAGTGATTTTAGCCCATTCTTCCACACAAACTGTCTTCAAATCTTGAAGGTCCTGTGGGCATCTTCTATGAATTCTGATCTTCACTTTGTTCCATAGATTTTTAATTGGATTCAGGCCAGGTGACTGACTGGGCCATTCTAGCAGCTTCATTTTCCTTCTCTGGAGCCAGTTGAGAGTTTCCTTGGCTGTATGTTTGGGATCATTGTCTTGCTGAAATGTCCACCCTCATTTTATCTTCAACATCTTGGCAGATGGCAACAGGTTCTCATCAAGGATGTCTCTGTACATTTGTCCATTCATCTTTCCTTCAGTTAATTGAAGTCTGCCAGTACCATGTGCTGAAATGTACCATGTGCCCCCACACCATGATGCTCCCACCTTCAAACTTCACTGTTGGTATGGTGTTTTGGGGCTGATGTGGAGTGCAGTTTCTACTCCAAACATGCGTGTGGTGTGCCATCCAAAAAGTTCAATTTTGGTCTCATCTGACCAGACTATATTCTCCCAGTATTTTACTGGCTTGACCAAATGTTGTGCAGCAAACTTTAAACAAGCTTTTTCTTCAGCAATGGAGTCTTGCGAGGTGAGCCAACATAGATCCCATGTTGGCTGAATGCATTACTTATTATTTTCTTTGAAACAGCAGTACTTGCTGACGCAAGGGGTTTCTGGAGCTCTCCACGAGTTATCTTGGATAACTCTTCTGATAATTCTTTTGACTCACCTGGCAGAAATCTTACAAGGAGCTCCTGGTTGTGGTCGGTTTATGGTAAAATGATGTTCTTTCCACTTCTGATGGCTCCAACAGTGCTCACTGGAAGATTCAGCAGTTTAAAAATGCACCTATAACCACTGCTATCATTGTGTTTTGCAACAATTAGGTTGTGAAGGTCTAGAGAGAACTCTTTGCTTCTACCCATCATGAGATCTCTGTGGTGTGACAATCTGATATTACAGACCTTTTTAAAGGCTATCAGTCAGGGCTAAACCAACTGAAATTAATTTGCACTGATGGGTGATGGGATGGCTTCCTAAATTCTGATGGATCTCAGTCAGCTGTTTTGTTGGCGTTCTATGCCTTTTTCACCTTTTTCTTCGTGTGTGTGTATTAAATGAATTTCAACAAGTATGTTGAATACTTATTCCCTGTGTCATTCTTTATTAAATACAACTTGTTTTGTGAACACAGTTGCCTTGATTTCTTTGTATCTATGGATTACTTGGATTGTTAATGCTATCTGGTGAAAATCTCAGGTTAGTAACTCCATCAGAAATATGTTTAATGAGAAAAATGCTGACATGTTCAATACTTATTTTCCCTGCTGTATGACTGTGAAATGACAATTAATTCATGCAATTATAGCATCATGCTACATACTGTATGGATGGCTGAAAAGCCAAACTTCCTTTCTGAAAAATGCACTTAGGCATTAGTGCCGTGCAAAGTACAGATAGAGGTAGTATTGTTAACACATAATATAGTAATGTAGTCCAAAACAGTGTATTATGTACTGGGTATCCTTAAAAAATACCACTCTACAAGAAAACAAAAAGATTTTTTTTGTTGTTGTTTTTGTTTTCTCAAAAAAGTGCATTGTTCAGATAGGAGGTTTTGCATTTCGGCCATCGATACGCTACAATCTGTCACTTTGTAATATTTTTGGTTGGTGGTGTGCCACAGGATTTTTTTCAAATGTAGAAAATGTACCATGGTTCAAAAAAAGGTTGAAAAACACTGTGCTAGACAATGACCCCAGCAAATTTTTTAACATTTTTGATGGGAGAGGACAGATTTGTTTTCCCCATTTCCCCCATTCCAAAAATAGCAGATCCCCCCCAACACAATCTTGCATATGGTTGCCAAAAAGCTAGAAATGGCCCTTCTGCTCCACACCAATGTGGTTATCGTGTCATCATTTACAGTATCCAAACATGTTAGGAGTTAAGATTTCTTCTTCTACAGAGCTCTGTCCACAGATAAAAAGCTTTCACCGAGCATCTCAAGACCTTTAGGAGAGGTCACCAAGGTAATTTCCCAAACTCCAGGAGCCGGTGATTGGTGCTGACATGACTCCATACAGGGATGGCTACTCCTAACCGATGAGCCATTCTTGGTTCTGTAAGAGAGATCAGCGACAGGAGCTGTTGACTGATGGGGGTGTCAGAAGACAGATGTAATTCCCAGAAGGTCTCGTTTTATCAGTCAGAATCGGTTTCTGTGGACGGACAATCCCCAGGTAGCAGCGGAGAGGGAATGTTGCCGTGCTGTGGAACTGCAATCTCACTGGTTAACAGCAGATCGCCCCTTTGCTCCAGAGCAGGACGGCTCGTGGGAGTGTGGGAGTTTAGCTTTCTTCCTTCGCAAAGTCCAGAATGAGTTCGATTGGTTTGTGTGGTTCATACACTGCTAGGATTCGGTCTTGATTTGTGGAGAAAATCTGATTGAAGCCCAACGGGGAGACGATCCCAGGGCAGGTCTGATGCACGGTGGAGGAAGTTCTGCAGCTGGAGAGCAATTACGAAAAAAAAACTTTGATCCTAGAGCAGTGGAAAATGAATACTGTAGAGACCTGGCTGTGTTTTCATAGGTTTATTTTCCTCCATTTTGAACAGTTATCTAGTAATAGTTTAAACCAGAGATGTTTGTAACGTCTACTGGTGGAACTGAAATGAACCCAGTAATAGTGTGTGTCTGTGGGGGGGGGGGGGGGGGGTGGGGAGGGGGATATCATCATGACATCATAACCCTTTAATATCATACTACATACAGTAACTGAATAAAATGACTGAACAAACAATTCTAAGCAAAAATGAAAAAGAAAAATGTTAAAATTCATCTTTTTCTCACAGACTTGCAGCCTTTTCTCAAAAATTTTTGACTTTTTTTTCTCATAAATCGGCAATTTTTTTCTTGTAGATTTGCAACTATTTTCATAATTTTGTCATTTTTTTAGATTTGCAAATTTTTCATAAATCTGCCACTTTTGTTCCTTTTTTGTCATAAATTTGCAGTTTTTTAATGTAAATGCAATTTTTTCCTGTAAAATTTCAACTTTTTTTTTCAAAAAATTGCAACATTTCCCACATAGATCTGCAAATTTTTTTTTTCATAAATCTTAACTTTTTTCTTGTAGATTTGCAACTTTATTATCATAATTTTAATTTTTTCAACTTTTTCAAATCTACAACTTTTTTGTCATACATTTGCAACTTTTCCCTTAAAATTAAAACCTTACATTAAATGCATACAAGCTAAACTGCCTAAGTGTTTTGGTCATGAGCAGAACAAAGCCCAAACTGGATCAGAAATCACTCCACACTCTGTATTGTTCACTGGTGTTACCATACTTAAATTATTGTTCAGAGGTTTGGGGAAATACACATAAAAGTTCATTACAGCCACTCGTTATTTTACAAAAAAAGAGCAATAAGAATACTTCATGGTGATGGTTTCCATGAACACACAGATGGTTTATGTTTCCAGTCAAACTGTCATGATCAGGCGAGCGTGCCTCCCCCCTCCCTTCCTGTTTCTGTTTTCCCGGTTCCGGAGCTCAGCAGCGCACCTGCGTGATTACACACCTGTTGCCTCCTCATTCACCAGCGTATGTAAGGCCAGAGTGTGAGGAGCTCTCCGCTGGATCGTTGGGTTTGTGCCACCTCACAGCAGCAGACCACGTTGTTTGGCAGGTTTAATATTTCCCCAGTTGTCTTACCTTTTGTCCTCTCCTCTTCTCTCCTCAGGTTTGCTGCCGCCTCCAGTGGTGCGTCTCCGGAGCTGTGTGGTGCACGCTCGCCTGAACCATCCATCCTCAAGACAACGGCTTCTCCACCCAGGTTCCCCAGTCATTCCTCTTCCTTCCCTGCAGTCTCCAGTTCCCCTTCACCTTTCCCACACTGGAGTTAACTGTCAGGCTCTCTGCTCATATCGTAAGATCCATTTCCTCAGTTGTCATTTCCCAGTGAGCCATACTCAGTATAAATCGTTCCTCTCCTCTCTTTTCGCTTAGGCTGCATGTGGCTCCAGCGTGCAACAGTTTTTCTTTGTATATAAGTTGGCGTTTTGGTTGCGGGTTTTCATTAATTGTGGTGTGTGTATATGTTCTTTAAGTTAGCGTGTTTGTATAGGGTTTTGGGTTTTCATTAAAATGGTGCTAACTTTTCATCTGAGTCTGACTGTTCTCCTGAGTGGTTTGCCCTGCAGTTAAGCCTTCTTAAAAACATTAAATCATGACAGAACGATCCAGCCAGGATCGAGGCTTAGCAGGCGTTGCCTTGGGGGAACAGTCAGTGCTCTCGCGTTTGGATGCCCCGGAGGGCCAGATCATGATTTTGTCTGAGCAGCTCAAAACTATTACCCCACAACTGGCCACAGTCACGGAGCATTTGTGCTGGCTTCCTGGTGCGGCCAGTCCCCCTCCCACCCCTGCTGCTCTGGCAGCTCCTATTATCCCCAAGACCATTTCTGTTCCCACGGCTCCCCCCCCCCATGTTACTCTGTGACTGGGCACTCAAATGGGCTCAGTCCATCTTGAGTGGTCCGGAGGGGGCCCAGTACACTTTTGAACGGTTTGTTCAGGAATTCACCCAGGCATTTGATCACATGGAGAGCGAGGGTAATATCTCTAGCCAGTTGCTGGGACTCCGGCAGGGGAGTCGATCAGTTGCCAACTACTCAGTCGAGTTTCGGGTTGCCGCAGCGGACTCCAAGTGGAATGATGCTGCGCTACGTAGTGTCTTCCTTTGGAGTTTGAATGCCAACCTCCGCGACAAACTGGCTATTCGGGTGAACCCTTCCTCTTTGGATGAGCTGATCACACAGGAAGCGGCCCTAGATAACTGGTTTTGGGAGCGTGCTAGGGAGCAGAAGACTGCTGCTTCCTCACCTGCTCCGCAGCCGGTCCCCCCGCCCCCTCGCGCAGCATCCACGACGCTGCCTTTCGAGACGATTTGTCCTGGGAAGGACTCATCTGACTCCGGAGGAGCAATGGCACCAGAAAAAGGCAGGGGCGTGCGTGTATTGTGGGGCTACTGATCACACCATCATTAAATGCCCAATTCAGCCAAAGGAACCGGCCCATCAGTAACTGTGGGGGTCTGGCGGGAGGTTCTTCTCAAAATCCCCCCAGCTGTTTTTCACTTCTGGCTCTCATCCAGTTACCAGGAGCCAAGTGTAAAACCTTCACTCTGGTGGATTCCAGGATTCACCAGGAATTGATCCACAAGTTTCAGATTCCCACCAGGATCCTCCCGACACCTGTCAATGTTTCTGCTTTATCTGGTCGTAGTCTCACAGCAGTGATCTGGAAAACTGAGCCCATTTCGGTCATTTTGTCTGGTAACCATCGCGAGACAAACCAGTTCTTTGTGCTGCCACAGTCTACCGCTTCCATGATTTTGGGGTATCCGTGGCTTCACAAACATAATCCAATTATTAACTGGGTCCAGGGTTAAATCTTTTCCTGGAGCTCATTCTGTTCGTCGTTGTGTCTCCGTTCTGCTGCTTGCTCACCCTCTCTCCCATCTCCTCCCCTCCGGCTGAGTCGACGGATCTCAGCCACGTGCCTGAGGTCTACCATGACTTAGGGGAGGGCTTTAGCAAGTCAAGGGCCCTATTTTTGCTACCTCATGGGTCCTATGACTGCACTATTGACCTCCTTCCGGGTGCGCAGCTGCCATCCAGCTGGCTCTACAGTTTATCTGGGCCGGAGAGGGAGGCAATGGAGAGCTACATTAAGGACTCCCTTAGCGCTATCCTTATTCGTCCATCGTCCATTCCTCTCGGAGCGGGGTTCTTTTTTGTAGGGAAAAAGGATGGGTCTCTGTGGCCGTGCGTTGATTATCGCGAAGCTCAATTCCATCACCATTAAGGATAAATACCCATCGCCGATCATTAATTCGGCCTTTGAAATCCTCCAACAGGTGCGGGTATATACTAAGCTCGATCTCCAGAACGCGTATCATTTGGAACATATCCACAAGGGGAATGAATGGAAGATGGCATTCAAAATGCACCTGTGTCATTTTGAATACCTGGTCATGCCCTTTGGCCTGACCAACACCCCCGCCGTCTCCCAGCGATTAATCTATGATGTCCTCCGAGACAGGTTCTCTGAGTTAGGTTAATTGGCATCAAAACTGGGGATTCTAAATTGTCCTTAGGTATGACTGTGAGAGTGAATGGTTGTCTGTCTCTCTGTGTTGGCCCTGCGACGGACTGACGATCTGTCCAGGGTGGACCCTGCCTCTCACCGAAAGATGCTGGGATAGGCTTCACCCCACCCCACCCCGCAACCCGAAAAGGATAAAGCGGAAGAAGATGGATGGATGGATGAATGGTCCTCCAAGACTTGGTGAACAGTTTGGTTTTTGTTTACTTAGATGACATATTTATTTTTTTCTCACACACTGGAGGAACATGTGGTCCACATCCGAACTGTTCTGCAGCGGCTGCTTGAAAATCAGTTTTTTGTGAAAGCTGAGAAGTGTGAGTTTTCCACCCGCACCACTTCTTTCTTGGGGTTTACTGTGGGCGGGGACACGTTAAAGGCCAGCCCAGTTAAAATTAAGGTGACAGTAGACTGGCCTACTCCCCAAACCAGGAAGGAGATTCAACGCTTCCTGAGCTTTGCCAACTTCTACTGCCGGTTATCCATAATTATAGTAAAGCCGCTCTGCTCCTTACTCGGCTCACATCTACCAAGAGTCCATTCAAGCGGTCCAAGGCCGCTGAGCGGGCTTTTGCTACACTTAAAGAGAAATTTACCACTGCGCCCATCTTGGCACAGGTAAACCCCCAAGCCCAGATCATGGTCGAGGTGGATGCTTCTGATTTGGGGGTTGGTGCTGTGCTCTCACAGCGTTCCGGCTCTGATCAGAAGCTCCACCTGTGTACGTTTTTCTCTTGGTGGCTGACTCCAGCCGAGAGAAATTACGACGTAGCGGACCACGAACTGCTGGCCATTAAATTGGCACTGGAGGAGTAGAGACACTCGTTGGAGGGAGCTAATCAGCCAGTGATGGTCTGGACAGATCACAAAAATTTAGATTATCTTAGCTCTGCCAGGCGTTTGAATGCCCGGCAGGTTCGGTGTGCCCTGTTTTTCCTGAGATTCAATCTCTCCATCACATATCGTCCAGGGTCTCGTAACATTAAACCTGATGCTCTCTCACGCCAGTTTTCCTCCAACGGCTCCTCTACTTTCCCTTCTGCAGCCGCCCCCCCCCCCTCCCAGACACTATCCTGCCCTCCTCCTGTATTTTGAGGACCCTCGCTTGGGACACAGAGCAGAGGGTCCAGCAGACCCACTCGGTGGAACCTGTCCCCGAGGGAGGCCCGCCCAACAGGCTCTATGTGCCCTCCTCCCTACACATTGACTTTATCCAGTGGGGGCACATAAGTTTTTTTGCCTGCCATCCTGGCATTGCCCGCACCACGGAATTAATTCAGTGTGTGCTTTGGTAGCCTTCCCTCAGGAAGGACGTTAGAGACTATGTTAAGGCCTGCCACACATGTGTCTCCAACAAATCAGACTCTTCGCCCCCAGCCGATCTCCTCCATCCCCTCCCCATCCCTTCCCGTCCCTGGTCCCATATTGCCATTGACTTTGTCTCGGGTCTCCCTCCATCACAGGGTAACACAGCCACTTTCACCATCACTGATTGCTTCTCCAAGGCCGTTCACTTGGTTCTCCTTCCTGGTCTACCTTCTGCTGCCGAGACGGCCAATCTCCTGCCCATCCACGTTATCCGCTTACACGGCATCCCCATAGACATTGTTTCTGTAATGGTAAGACTGAGCATGCAAACCAGTCCTTGGAGGCCACCCTGAGGTGTGTGACATCCTGCAACCCATCAACCTGGAGCTCCCACCTGACCTGGGTGGAGTATCCACTTAACTCTGCCGTCTCCTCTGCTATGGGACTGACACCATTCGAAGCCTCCATGGGGTACACGCCACCGCTTCTACCGATGATGGAGAGGGGAATCGCTGTACCTTCAGTGGAGGCCCATGCCTGTCGCTGTCACCACGTCTGGAGGTCTGCTCGGGCGGCTCTTCATCAATTGTCCGAGCGGAATCGCCTGTATGCCAATCGTAGATGGTGGGCAGCGCCGAAATACTCCATGGGCCAAGAGGTCTGGTTATCTGCTGAAAAGGTACTGGTGAAGACAGACTCTACGAAGCTGTCCCCTCGCTTTCTGGGTCCATTCCCACTTTCCCGTATCATCAACGACGTCACTGTCCAACTGAAGTTGCCCTCATCTCTCCGCATCAATCCTACCTTTCACGTGTCAGAGATCAAACCCCTCTCCGTCAGCCCTTTGTGCCCTCCTATGAACCTCTCTCCATCTCCCCAGCTCATTGATGGACATACCACCGATACCATCCAGCGGATTCTGGATGTGCACCGTCAAGGCCAGGGCCTGCAGTATTTGGTGCACTGGAAGGGTTATGGTCAGGAGCAGGGATCCTGGATTCCACGATCCAACTTCCACAACAAAGGTATGGTTTGAGCATTCCACCTTGTCCATCCCCCATCCCCAGAAGCCCGGGGGTTGCCAGGAGTTGCCCCTTGGGGAGGGGGGCACTGTGATGATCAGGCGAGCGTGCCTCCCCCCTCCCTTCCTGTTTCTTTTTTCCCGGCTCCAGAGCTCATCAGTGCACCTGCGTGATTACACACCTGTTGCCTCCTGATTCACCAGCGTATTTAAGGCCAGAGTGTGAGGAGCTCTCCACTGGATCATTGGGTTCGTGCCGCCTCACAACAGCAGACCACGTTGTTTGGCAGGTTTATTATTTCCCCGGTTGTCTTACCTTTTGTCCTCTCCTCTCCTCTTCTCAGGTTTGCTGCCACCTCCAGTGGTGCGTCTCCAGAGCTGTGTGGTGCACACTCGCCTGAACCATCCATCCTCAAGACAACTGCTTCTCCACAGATCACACATTTGTTAATGTGTGATCTGTATTGTCTGCTAATTGTGCAATTAGAGGTTTTTTTTCTATGTGATCACAATCTTGCTCATTCGAATGAGCTTTATTTTGATAAACTATGTTTTTTCTCTCTGCCCAATGTGTCATCCCCTCCCCCTCCCCCTCTTTACCCCTCACTGTATGAGGCGCCTTGTATGGCTGCCGCGTCATTAGGGAGCGCCTAACATGAGCGCACCTTAGTGATAAGTGGAATTCCTGGTATGTGCAAACATATTTGGCAATAAAGTTGTTCTGATTCTGATTCACCCAGGTTCCCCAGTCATTCCTCTTTCTTCCCTGCAGTCTCCAGTTTCCCTTCATCTTTACCACACTGGAGTTAACTGCCAAACTCTCTGCTCATATCGTAAGACCCATTTCCTCAGTTGTCATTTCCCAGTGAGCCATACTCAATATTAATCATCCCTCTCCTCTCTTTTCTCTTAGGCTGCATGTGGCTCCAGCGTGCAACAGTTTTTCTTTGTATATAAGTTGGCGTTTTGGTTGTGGGTCTTCATTAATTGTGGTGTTTGTTTATGTTCTTTAAGTTAGCGTGTTTGAATAGGGTTTTGGGTTTTCATTGAAGTGGCGTTAACTTTTCATCTGGGTCTGACTGTTCTCCTGAAATGGTTTGCCCTGCACTTAAGCCTCCTCAAAAACATTAAATCATGACAAAAACTTTGAAATTATTTGATCTGGTGGAATATAAAACTGCCATAACAATGTACAAAGTAAGGAACAACTTACAGCCAGTTAACATCCAAAGCATGTTCGTTGACAGATAAAAGGGATATCATTTAAGGTGGGAGTTACTTTTAAAGACAGTGAGTGTATGGACAACTAGGAGAAGTTTTTGTGTTTCAATCTGTGGGGTTAAATTGTGGAATGGATTAAATATGGAGTTAAAACAATGTCCAAACATTTGGAGTTTTTAAAAAAAGTACAAAAATGAGAAATTAGATAAATACAGGAATGAAGATGGTTCTGTTAATCACTAGGGTTGGTTGGGTGAAAGGCTGTGAGAGTCACTCATGGATTGATCAGTGGGAAGTGGTTTACTTGTGTTTCAATTTTGAATTTCTATTATTTTAGTAAGTAATAAGATTTTGAAATGCGTGTTGAGATTTGTTCATTAGCATCCTTGCTCACTGGGTTTCCATCTGTTGTTGTGGCAATGTGTTCATGTATGTATGTCTATATGTGCATTAATTGGTTAATGGGACAGGACAAGATAAGCTTTGGGCTTCAATCCGGTTCCTTTTCGGACTGCATTTAATTTTTTGTTTTATTCTTGTTTTTATGTTGTTTGTTTGAAATAAATGGTATCAAAAAATGTTGTCACTTTTTTCTCATAAATTTGCAATTTTTAATGTAAATTTACAAATTTTTTCACATAAATCTGACTTTTTCTCATAAATTTGCAATTTTTTATAATGACTTTGCAACTTTTTCCCTGCAAATTTCCAACTTTTTTCTCATAAATCTGCAACTTTTTCTTAAAATTTTTTGCCTTTTTTCCTCATAAATTTGCATTTTTTTCTTATAGTTTTGCAACTTCTTATAAATTTGCATTTTTTTTTCTTAAAAATTTGTCTTTTTGACATGGGAAATGGCCTTCACTTATATAGTGCTTTTTTCTCCTCTCTAGGTGACCAAAACGCTTTACAGATCATAAATTAGCAATTTTTTCTTCTCAATTTGCAGCTTTTTTCTCAAAAATTTATTTGTTCCTCAAAAATTTTTGACAAATTGCAACTTTTTTCTGTAAATTTTCAACTTATTTTTTATAAGTTTGCAACTGTTTGCATAAATTTGTGACTTTTTCCTGGAAGTTTTCATCTTTTCTATGAGTTTTTTTTCTTATAAAATTTAAACTTTTCTCAAAAATGTGCAATTTTTTTCTGTAAATTTGCAACTTTTTTTATTTCTACATTGGCATCTTTTATTGTATCTGTGTGCCTTCAGTCTTGCAAATTTGTACCAAATTTACCTTTATACATTTGTACCTTTTACTAAGTTGGTGAACACCCCCATCCCCCTGGTTAAAAATAATAAATCACCTACTGTGTGGAACTGAAACAAACCCAATCATGGTAATGACAATAATTACTTTCATTTAGCAGAAAGGGGAAGGAGTAGCAACCAAAGTGACAGGCAAAAACAACATGCCACAATGAGGGAAAAAAGCCTCATTTATGCACCGAAGTTTAGGCGTGAATATCTGGTTGAAATGAGAAGCTATTTGTCATGCAGAGAAACAAACAGGAGACAGCCGTCTGGACAATGAATACTGATTACATCTGAAATATTAGCACAGTTAATTAACTCCAAATCACGGTCGGGTAAACAGTGACACTGCTTCAGAATAGCGAGCTGTGGCTTTGAATGGGTGTGTCAAAGTGGTGGTAATTTTCCACTGTTTCACATTTAATGGAAACATTTTGAAACCGGCATGGGGGATGACCGGAATCACAAGTCGTTTTTACTGAAAGGAGATTATGGCGGGAAACAAAAACACTGACACCACCTGAGACCCCGAGCTTTTCACTCAGATCTCAAAAAAAAAAAAAAAAAGTTTCACCAACTTTTCACCCGACGTCAAAGCCAACAAGAATTAAACTCCCAATGAACGACGTGTGAACATACAAGATGGAGGAGAGGGAGGAAAACAGCCATTAAACACCCGGGCTTCTGAGAGCCGACGGTTCATTCCCTGTAATGTTTTATTAATAAGGCCTCACTGCCTGAGGGGTAAATGTTTCTTTTCTCGCACCACACATCCACTTTAAGAAATCAATCATTCAGCCCAGCTAATGGTACATCATCTGCACCGGGAGACCGGCAACGGCTTTTCACGGGGCCCCCGTCTCTGATCAGAAAGTGCGGATTAAAGCAGAGTGTAGTAATAAGAGGACGTGCTGTACCCTTTATGTTTCTGTAAGATAATGAACATCGGTGTGCTGCAAATGGACAAGGGAGGGGGTTTCCTGATGTCCTCTGATCATCTAGCAGCTCTGTGATGCGGGCAGTTTCTAGCTTGAAAGCCCTGTGTTGGATTGTGTTGGTGGGGGAGGGTATCCTATTTTTGGAAAGGAGAGGAGCTCAGTTTCTTTAAAAAAGGGGAAAATCTCTGTTCACAACACAACCATTTGCAAAATAATCTTGCATCATTGTCTACATCAGGGGTCTGCAACCTTTGGCTCTGGAGCTACATGTGGCTGTTTTGCTCAGGCTCCTTGAGACATTGAGGAAAAAAAAAACAAAACACAACTGCAACAAAAGAAGCAATGACTTTTCAAGACAAAAGGCAAAAAATATCATGAGAAGCAGGAAATGAGAAAACCTGAAAATTTTGCGGTTTGAGAGAGAGGCTTATGACACCCTGGAAAGACCACCAATGAATGAATGAAAGATCAGGTAAGGGATTATGACAGCTTTTTTACAACATAACAGACACTGAGAAATTCTAGTCCTAGTGTAGGAACACATATGAGCATGTCCACATCCTTTTAAACGTGGTGCTGAAACAGTGGTTGATAATGTGCAGCTGATTGTAGACCTGCTTTCTACAGATCAAAAGCACAGCAGAATAAAATGCACCTTAACACTAATGCATCGAACTTTGAACTGAGGCCTCACCCACTTTAAATAAGTCCCCTACTATGAGCGTGAGGCGTGCACAGTAAGTTCCTGGGTGCACTGTCACAAAACCAGTTACTCCTTAAAAAAAGACATGTAAACTTCCATGTTGTGAAATGCAAGTTTATTGCTGGATGTGATGGTAGCTGTTGATTTAGCTTAGAAGTGTGGATGAAGCTCAGTTAAATCTTTGTGTGCAGGAAGATGATGAACGAGAATACTGGTTATACTTGTGTTTGACTAAAACTGAAGCAATTCATTGCGCTAAT
The DNA here is from genome assembly GCA_020510985.1 of Pholidichthys leucotaenia. Lineage (NCBI taxonomy): Eukaryota > Metazoa > Chordata > Actinopteri > Cichliformes > Pholidichthyidae > Pholidichthys > Pholidichthys leucotaenia. The sequence continues at coordinate 42,911,244 of CM035848.1, read as the reverse complement.
GTTTAGGCTAATGTTTAGTGAGTCATTCAAGCACATTTAGAGTGCATCCGGAAAGTATTCACAGCGCTTCACTTTTTACACGTTTTGTTATGTTACAGCCTTATTCCAAAAGGGATTAAATTCATTTTTTTCCTCAAAATTCTACACATAATATCCCAGGGGTGTCCAACCATGTGCCATGGAGAGCCAAGACCCTGCAGGTTTTACCTCCAACCAGTGTCTTCAACAGCAGATTTCAGTGAACTTCTTCCCACTGATTGCTGATAAGTGAAAACACCTGCTGAAGAGACTGGGTAGAAGAGAAAACCTGCAGGGTCTTGGCTCTCCATGGCACATGGTTGGACACCCCTGCAATATCCCATTATGTCAATGTGATTTTTTTTTTGAGATTTTGCAAATTTATTAAAAAATTAAAAACTAAGAAATCACATGTACATAAGTATTCACAGCCTTTGCTCAATACTTTGTTGATGCACCTTTGTCAGCAATTAGAGCCTCAAGTCTTTTTGAAAATGATGCCAAAAGCTTGGCACATCTATCTTTGGGCAATTTGGCCCATTCCTCTTTGCAGCACCTCTCAAGCTCTATCAGGTTGAATGGGAAGCGTCAGTGCCCAGCCATTTTCAGATCTCTCCAGAGATGTTCAATTGGATTCAAGTCTGGGCTCTGGCTGGGCCACTCAAGGACATTCACAGAGTTGTCCTGAAGCCACTCCTTCGATATCTTGGCTGTGTGCTTAGGGTCGTTGTCCTGCTGAAAGATGAACCGTCGCCCCAGTCTGAGGTCAAGAGCGCTCTGGAGCAGGTTTTAATTCAGGATGTCTCTGTACATTGCTGCATTCATCTTTCCCTCTATCCTGACTAGTCTCCCAGTTCCTGCCGCTGAAAAACGTGCCCACAGCATGATGCTGCCACCACCATGTTTCACTGTAGGGATGGTATTGGCATGGTTATGAGCGGTGCCTGGTTTCCTCCAAATATGACACCTGGCATTCACGCCAAAGAGTTCAATCTTTGTCTCATCAGACCAGAGAATTTTGTTTCTCATGGTCTGAGAGTCCTTCAAGTGCCTTTTGGCAAACTCCAGGCAGTCTGCCATGTGCCTTTTACTAAGGAGTGGCTTCTGTCTGGCCACTCTACCATACAGGCCTGATTGGTGGATTGCTGCAGAGATGGTTGTACTTCTGGAAGGTTCTCCTCTCTCCACAGAGGAATGCTGGAGCTCTGACAGAGTGACCATCGGGTTCTTGGTCACCTCTCTGACTAAGACCCTTCTACCCCGATTGCTCAGTTTAGACAGCTGGGCAGCTCTAGGAAGAGTCCTGGTCGTTACGAACTTCTTCCATTTACAGATGATGGAGGCCACTGTGCTCATTGGGACCTTCAAAGCAGCAGAAATTTTTCTGTACCCTTCCCCAGATTTGTGCTTCAAGACAATCCTGTGTCGGAGGTCTAAAGACAATTCCTTTGACTTCATGCTTGGTTTGTGCTCTGACATGCACTGTCAACTGTGGGACCTTATATAGGCAGGTGTGTGCCTTTCCAAATCATGTCCAATCAACTGAATCTACCACAGGTGGACTCCAATTAAGTTGTACAAACATCTCAAGGATGATCAGTGGAAACGGGATGAACCTGAACTCAATTTTCAGCTTCATGGCAAAGGCTGTGAGGACTTATGTACATGTGATTTCTTAGTTTTATATTTTTAATAAATTTGCAAAAGTCTCAAAAAATGTTTTTCACATCATCATTATGGGGTATTGTGTGTCGAATTTTGAGGAAAAAAATGAATTTAATCCCTTTTGGAATAAGGCTGTAACAAAACAAAATGTGGAAAAAGTGAAGCGCTGTGAATACTTTCCGGATGCACTGTAAAAATAATCACCTTCATACAGAAAAGCGACGTTCTGATCAATATCTCATTTTTCCTCCTTTAAATCAACCATTTTAAGAATCATCATTTCTTTCAGTAATCATCCTGTTTTGTAACAAGCCATTGAAATGGCAAGTATGATTATTGGCTTTAAAAAAAATCCTTACAACACTTCAAAAAATATTTGATTCTCCTGCCCCCTCTCACTTGACCTCTTGTTATTAATGTGCATTTTTGTTTATTTATTTTTTTTTGACTGTCCGTTTAAGGTTTTTGCACCTGCAGAATGAATAAATGTCTTTAGTGTATAATAAAGTTAAGCTGAATCTATTACTCCATTTCCATCGTCTGTCAGGTAAGTGATGAAAGCAATGTCAGGGTGAAGCTGTGATGGTCACCAATTAGCAAAGAAATTTGCAAGAAAACCTATAACAACTCTTCAAAAGGTACAAAAAAGAACCCTTTCAGACTAGATTCCTCACTTACGGGTGCATCGATTCCCCAAAGCAAGAGTTAAAAGCTTTAATGCAACACTTTGAGTCATATTCTAACCTTTTTTTAGGAACGAATAGGGGAAAAATCAAAGAAATACTGAAATATGTTTCAAAATGACAACATTACATCATAGTTTAATCAGGCACCAACAGCTCCACGTGGCTAACTAAGATGAGCAATGCAAACACAAGGCTAATTAGAATATAACTGATATACAGTAATTGCAATTATGTAAATTATGAAGCTGCTTCTGCTACTTGGTATTATTTATCCACTATACTGCTTATAAAGTTTTCTTTGGTTAAACAGTATTTAAAAACACATACCAGTAGTGTCCCTCCAGTTAATGAAAACCCCCTCCATTTCTCCAACATGGCTGTTCCATAATCGTCCATGTTCCTCTGTCACATAATCTTCCTTTCACCCTTCTGTCTGCTATCTTCTGATATGTTCTTTCACATATTATGTTTCATATGCCTCGCTTACAATCTTTCATACTGCTTAAGTGTCTGCCACATATTAGTCCTTAATTTTTTTTGTCATTGAAAGATTCAAAGATTTGTTTTATTTGTCAAAACTTCTATATGTACAGGACATACAGTAGAATTGAAATGCCATTTCTCTCTCTCTTTGTGGTGTGCACAGTACAGTACATAAGGCAAGAAGGAATAAGGATGGAAAACAACAACAATCTATGTACAGTAATGCTACCCGTAGTGCAAATAAAGGTAAAAACACAGCAATCCTATGTACAGTAAACCATCACACTGGTAAACTGCAAGTTCAATGCTGTAGCGGGGTGCAGACAGTGACAGATTTGTCTGCACATGATCAGTATTGCAGTGACAGACAGCAGCAGGTATGATATTTGTGCAAATGGTTGCAGTAAGGTGCAGAGACATACAGCAGCAGATGTGGTACTGTTGGCGTGCCTGTCTTTCTGCGCAAACAGCTGAGGTAGAGTTGTTGTGTGGGTGAGTGTGTTACAGTCCAGGGTCAGGAAGTGGGCAGACTTCAGGGTCCTCAGGGTCCTGATGACCTGGTCAATAAAGCTGTTTAGCAGTTCTGTGGAGCAGGCCCGTTGGCTCTGGTACCCTCCGGAAGAGGGAGTGTGAGGGGTGGGAGGTGTCATGTTATCATCCGTATATGTCTCAGTTGCATAATCTTTCTTTCCTCCCACTTGCCACGTATTGTTATTTTATTGTATCAATTTTTGTCACATAATACTCCAAATTTGTCTTCATCACATAAGATAAGATAAGATAAGATAAGCCTTTATTAGTCCCACAACGGGGAAATTCCAGGATTGCAACAGCACAGGGATAGCAACACTCAGAGCAACAATCAGAAGGCAAGAAAAAAAAAAAACAAGCAAGCAAGAGCAGCTAATATACATATGTACATATTACTATAAAATATATATATACACACACACACACAGACACACAGTGCAGAGCATTGTAGCTGGATGGAATAAATATATGAATATATGAACACACAGTGCAGAGCATTGTAGCTAGATGGAATAAATATGTAAATATATAAACACCCACAGTACGGAGCATTGCAGCTAGGTGGAATAAATATGCAAGTATATAAACACACACAGTGCGGAGCAATGTAGCTAGATGGAATAATATGTAGATATATAAAAACACAGTGCGGAGCATTGTAGCTAGATGGAATAAATATATAGATATATAAATATAAACACACCCAGTGCTGAGCATTGTAGCTAGATGGAATAAATATGTAAATATATAAACACACACAGTGCAGAGCATTGTTGCTAGGTGGGATGAAACAGCATAACCGTCTATTTAGTTATCCTACATGGTATGATTATGTGCCCATACATATTCTCACCCTCCATAGCGACCAGTATGTTCCTAGTTGTATGCCGGAGAGGACCATTGTGTAAGTCTATTGCATCTTTTGCATTCAAAAAAACTATTAGTTTGTTACGTCTTTTTGCTATCTCTGCGAGCAGCCCTGCTTAGGTTGTACAGTCTGACAGCCGTTGGTAGGAAGGACCTACGAAACCTCTCGGTTGTGCACCTGGGATGATGTAGTCTGCTGCTAAATGAGCTCCTCAGTGCATCCAGTATGTCCTGCATAGGGTGGAACTCGGACTCCAGCAGAGATGACAGTTTAGCCACCGTCCTTCTCTCTCCTATCTCCTCCATCGGATCAAGGCGCTGCCCCAGGACAGAGCTAGCTTTCTTAATCAGTTTGTTCAGTCTCTTCCTATCGGCTGCCGTAATGCCACTGCCCCAGCAGACCACTCCAAAAGTGATGGCTGATGCCACCACCGTGTCATAGAATGACTTCAGCAGCGCCCCTTGTACACCAAAAGACCTGAGTCTCCTCAGCAGGAACAGCCTGCGCTGTCCCTTCTTGTAGAGTGCGTCAGTATTGTGTGACCAGTCTAGTTTATTGTTCAGATGAATACCCAGGTACTTATAGGATGTCACCATCTCGATGTCTGTTCCCTGTATATTTACTGGTGCTGTGAGGGGCTGCCCATGCCTGCGGCAGTCCACCACCAGCTCCTTAGTTTTCCTCGCGTTGATCTGGAGGCAGTTCCGATGGCACCAGTCCACAAAGTCCTGGATAAGCCCTCTGTACTCAGCTTCATCTCCGTTGGAGATGAGACCAACGATCGCAGAGTCATCAGAGAACTTCTGTAGATGGCAATGTGTTGTGTTGTGTGAGAAGTCCGCAGTATAAAGAGTGAACAGGAAGGGAGCCAGCACCGTTCCCTGGGGGGCCCCCGTGCTACTGATGATCGTGTCGGAAACACAGTCCCGGGTTCTCACAAACTGAGGCCGGTTCGTGAGGTAGTCCAGGATCCATGATGACAGGTGCTGGTCCACCCCTGCGCGCAGCAGCTTGTCCTTCAGGATCATCGGTTGGATGGTGTTGAAAGCACTGGAGAAGTCAAAGAACATGATCCTCACCATATTCCCGGGCTTCTCCAGGTGGGACAGAGAACGGTGAAGGAGGAAGATCACCGCATCCTCCACCCCAATGCCATGCTGGTAGGCGAACTGGAGTGGATCCATCGCTGGTTCCACCAGGGGGCGGAGATGAGCAAGGAGCAGTCTCTCCAGGGTCTTCATCAAGTGGGACGTCAAGGCCACCGGTCTGTAGCTGTTCAGGTCTTTGGGGTGGGAAGTTTTTGGTACAGGTACCACACAAGATGTTTTCCACAGCTGTGGTACCCTCCCCAGTTTCAGGCTCATGTTGAAGATATACGTCACAATCCCACACAGCTGGTCTGCACAGGACTTGAGGAGCTTTGCGCTGATGCCGTCCGGTCCCGACGCCTTCCTCGCCTTGATCTTCCTCAGCTCCGTCCTCACCTGGGTCTTGGTCAGGGTCAGGATGGGGGGCTGTGTGTTGGGAGTGGGGGGGGGGGTGTCGGTGGAGTGGGGAGTGGGCAGCAGGACTTGATTTCTTAGAGGCAGCAGTGGTTGTTGTGCAGACAGGGGGGAGGGCGGTTGGTCAAATCTATTGAAAAACAGATTCAGGTTGTTCGCCCACTCCCTGCCCCCCGTGGCCTGGGGGGAGGTATTCTGGAGCCCCGAGATGGTTTTGAGGTTTCTCCAGACCCCGCTGATGTCGCTCTGTTGCAGCTTGTCCTCCATCTTCTTCCTGAAGCTGTCCTTGCCTTCTCTGATCTTTCTCCTCAGCTCCCTCTGTACGGACTTCAGCATCTCCCTGTTCCCCGACCTGAAGATCCTCTTCTTCTCTCTCAGAAGTGTTTTTATCTCAGGGTTGATCCAGGGTTTGTTGTTTGAGTGACGCCGTATGGTCTTGGTGGGAACGGATTTGTCCACACAGAAGCTGAGGTAGCCCGTGAAGGTGTGAATGAGGCCATCGATGTCCTCACCATGTGGATCGCAGAGCTGCTTCCAGGCAGTGGCTTCAAAACAGTCCTTTAGAGTGTCCATTGTCTCCTCAGACCATAACTCCACAGTGTGCATGGCCGGAGGTTGTCTGTGCACTAGGGGTTTGTACACCGGTCGGAGATGAACCAAGTTGTGATCCGATCTCCCAAGTGGGGGGAGTTGTGATGAGGTGTACGCCTCCTTAGTGTTTGCGTAGAACAAATCCAGTGTTTTATTGTCTCGAGTGTGGCATGTGACATACTGGGTGAAAGTGGGCAGAATGGGAGACAGTGAAACGTGGTTGAAATCGCCTGAGATGAGGAGAAGAGCATCTGGGTGTTCTGTCTGCAGCCTGCTGGTTACTGAATGGATGACGTCACGCGCTGTCCCAGCGTTTGCCGTCGGATTTGCATAAACAACAATGCAGATCACGTGTGAGTGTTCTCTCGGGAGATATGTAGGCCTCATGCTAACAGCTAGCAACTCAATGTCTTTGCTGCAGTGTCGTTGTTTAACAGTGATATGTCCCGGTCTGCACCAGTTGTTGTTAACATACATTATCACTCCACCGCCCCTAGTTTTGCCACTCTCTGGTGTTCGGTCAGCTCGTATCATGTGAAAACCCTCCAGCTCAATGTTAGCATCTGCTGCTAGTTCAGTTAGCCACGTCTCAGTAAACAAAAGGAGAGAGCACTCCCAGTAAGTGCTATCATAACGGGAGATAGCCGCTAGCTCATCTAACTTTCCCAGTATCGACCGTACATTTCCCATGACAACAGATGGAAGGGAGGGTCTGTACCTTATATTTTTTGTCCTCCGCCTTACTCCAGCCCGGCAGCCGCGACGCTTTCGCCTCAATTCTCTCGGTATGTCGAGTTTTTCCAGTGGGACCGGGTGGCGGTTAAATGCTAGCAGCTCTTCCCTGTTGTATCGTTTCCTGCTATAAACAGTGGCTCCGTCCACCGGCTCAGGAGACATTTGGGACGATCTGTGTGTCCGTGATATAAGTGGGGTGAAAAAAAAAGTGATCAAAAGAGAGAGGAAGGGAAAAAAAAAAACTCGGAATCGAGCCGCTGTTGCAAAAGGCAGCCTACTGGTGTGGCGCCGAGAGGAGAAAAAAAAAAAAAAATAATAATCTTAATATAATCTAATAATCTATATATAATATAATAATAATCTAATAACATAATCTTCCTTTTGTAAATTAAACTTTTCTATGTTGTCTGCATCCAAATGTTTTATAATTTGTGTCAATAAAATAACAAATTCTGTCACATATTACTCCATAAATTTCTTTCTCATGTTTTCATTGTAATATGTCTCAGCCACATTATCTTTCTTTGGTCCCACTGTCACATAACCAAAATAATCACTTTATGTCACATAATCCTCCTTATTTCTCTGAATACTGTATGTGTCCATCACATTATCTTCCTTTCACTCTTCTGTCTGTTCTCATGTGTTCTTTCACATATCGCGGTTGATGTGCCTCTCATACAATTCATAATACTCCTTAAGTGTCAGTCACATATTACTCCTTAAATTTCTTTTGGATGCATAATCTTTCTTTCCTCCCACTTGTCCTGTGTTCTTATTTAATGCATCAGTTTTTGTCACATAATGCTCCTAATATGTCTTCATCGCATAATCTCCCTTCAACCCTTTTGTCTGTTTTATCATTTGTGTCAATAAAATAACTAATTCCATCACATATTACTCCATAAATTCATTCACCATACTATCATGCTAATATGTCTCAGTCACATAAACTTTCTTTGGTCCCACTTTCATACAACTCAAATAACCACTTTCTCTCACATAATCCTCCCAATGTAGTCACCCCCACATATGATCCATTACATATCTATGTCAAATAATCCTTCTTATTTTCACTTTCCACTTTTCTCTATTTGTCACATGATCCCCTCTGTCTGTCTGTTTTCCTTAGTTTTTTTTTTTTGTTTTTTTTTTTTTGTCAAATAATCCTCCCTGTGTTGTTTTTCATGACCTTACTTATGGGCCTCTTCTATAATCTAAAATCCATAAGTTTTTCTACCACATAATCATCCTTATGTGTTGTGCATATATTACTGATTAAATATCTTAATAATATGATCATGCACTCATGTCTCTGTCACATAATCTTTCCTTCCTTCCACTTTCACATAATCCTATTAATCAACTTCTGTCACATAATCCTCCCATTGTATTTTCCCACTTATGACCTGTTACATCACATAATCCTTATTTTCTATTGCCTTTTCCCCAAATGCAAATGATTCTCCTTTACTCCCTTTGTTACATAGCCATCCCTTTCTCCATTTCACATAGTCACCCATTCATCTTTTTGTCAATTACTGCTTTCTTTTGCATTTTGTCATATAATCCTTCCAATGTGGTTGTTTTAAGGTGTCTCTTATATCCTCAAGTTTTTCTACCACATAATTCTCCCTGTGTCACTCACAATCTTTTTTTCCTTCCACCCTCACATAATGTCTGTTCTTTCAGGGCTTCCGCTGGCAACATTTCCTCATGGCGGGCCGCCACCCCAGAAACTACGCTACTATGCTAAGGAAATATAAATTTAATAAAAAATTAATTAAGGAATGATGCTCCACAAGCACGCACACGAACAATACATGTGACAGTCATCCATGCGTCGGAGTTTGGAAGCATGCCACCACATAATCCTCTTATGAGCAAATCAAAATAATATTCATTAAAGGGTACCTGTAGTGAATTTTAATCAAACGTTATTTCAAAGGATCAAACATGATACTAATAATTTTGGTCATGATTCCTTCTCAAATATGCACAAGTTTCAAGTCCCTGCTCTGTCAGTCAGTCATGCTCAGGGACATCTTGTCTCCTCTATGGCCAGTTTCAGCACGGTAGTGACATACAGTCGTTGCTTTGTGCAAATGAGTGGGCTGCATTAGAGCAGTCAACAAAGTTTTGACATCAGATTTTTATGTAATTTTTTACAACCATGTACAAGCAAACCTACCCGGATATCGTTTAATGAAATAAAATTCTAGTATATCAAGATTTATTCAATAAGTTCTAAAGTTATTGACTGGGAACTTGCCTGTTCGTCAGGTCCCCTTCAGCTGCTGGTCCCCGGAGGTAACTGTGGCTCATGCCGTAAATAAAGGCCATTTCCAAGGACTGTTTGTGCAGAATATATGCGTGCAGATTTTGTGCTGTTTTCAACTCGGATCTCGACCCACTGAGTATCTGCTGAACATGTTTACTCGGCTGTGGTAAACACATTACTCTTCCACGGTAAAGCCAGAATCAACGAGTGAACGTCACTTCCAGCCGGCGATGGCTGCTCCCCATTGGTTTTGACCAAGTGGTTTTCATGGGATAAAATTATTCAGTATACTGACTCTAGAGGGTTACTTTTTCTGAATCAACACATTTTTGGTTCAAAAGTAATACCTAAAGCAGGATTAATGTTGTTATAATGACCAATGCAGGTTTCCTTTAAATTTTTGATCAGCCACATATGTCAATCACATATTCTTTCTTTTCTTATGTCACATAATCTTTCCAATTTAGTTGTTTCCACATACAACCCATTAAGTCACATAACAGTGTGCATGTTTTATTTCCTTCCCCAAAGTTGTATGATTCTCTCTTTCTCCTTGTTATATGTTCATTCCTTTCTCCATGTGTCACATAGTCCTTCCTCCCTTTGTCCCGGTATCAAATAAAACTTTTCCACCTTTGTTACATAATCCTTCAGATATGATTGTTTTACATGACCCTCGTGTATGCCTCTAACTTCATCCTCATTTTGTGGCTTTTATAAAATTGTCCTTCATTTCTTCCTTAATAGCAAGAACATAATTGTCCTTATGTGCCAGTCACCTAATCCTTCTCATGAGTCCTCCCCCTTCCCCCCATCCATGATCATACTCCAAAATAAAAGCTGTTATTGCTGTCTAAAGGCACTATAATATCCAGGGGTGAGAGAAATAATATTTTTTCTGGATGTGGACATGAACGATTCTGAATCAATGCACAAATGTCAAGATTTCAATTATTAAATAGGATTAATATTATTAATAACATAATTAATTTGGCCGGAATGTAAAATGTCAGCGCCTGGACGTGCCCTAACTCTTTATGGAGTGACACAAAAGAAACAAAATGATAGAGTGCCCTCTTCATTAAAATCAAACATATAGCAGTACTTCGGCTTTTATGAAGTTGAAGGGAAAAAAAGACTTGGAAAAGACCAACACCGTTTGTGAGCTGTGTCAGACTAAACTAAAATATTTTGGAAATACGACAAACATGCAAAATCATATAACACGTTTCTATCTGGCAGCCAGAAAGAAACAGCTATGGCTGCCACCGCCAACCAGAAGTCCACTGAGTATGACAAAACTTCCACACAACTCGAAAAGAGCAAAGTGAATTACAAAATCTATTGTCGGTATTTTTGCCAATGATTTACACCCATATTCCATTGTCAAGAACCATGACTTTCATACTATGATGCGCACTGTAGAGCCGATGTACAGTACAGTGTCAGAACATTTTGTGTAAAGCTGTTGGAAAGACTTTTGCCAGTCACCAACAATACATGTGTATGGGCGTGTGTGTATATCTATCTATCCACACACACACACACACACACACACATATATATATATATATATATATATACTACCGTTCAAAAGTTTGGGGTCACTTAGAAATTTCCTTATTTTTGAAAGAAAAGCACTGTTTTTTTCAATGAAGATAACTTTAAACTAATCAGAAATACACTCTAATATCTAATATACATTGCTAATGTGGTAAATGACTATTCTAGCTGCAAATGTTTGGTTTTTGGTGCAATATCTACATAGGTGTATAGAGGCCCATTTCCAGCAACTATCACTCCAGTGTTCTAATGGTACAATGTGTTTGCTCATTGCGTCAGAAGGCTAATGGATGATTAGAAAACCCTTGTGCAATCATGTTAGCACAGCTGAAAACAGTTTAGCTGGTTAGAGAAGCTATAAAACTGACCTTCCTTTGAACAGGTTGAGTATCTGGAAAAAATTAATATTTCAAATACAAATCATTATTTCTAACCTTGTCAATGTCTTGACTATATTTTCTATTCAATTTACAACTCATGGTGGTAAATAAGTGTGACTTTTCATGGAAAACACAAAATAATTGTCTGGGTGACCCCAAACTTTTGAACGGTAGTGTGTATATATATATATATACGTATATTCACACTGGTTTGAAAAAGTGTTTGCCCCCTTCCTGATTTCTCTTTTTTTGTATGTTTGTCACACTCAAATGTTTCAGATCATCAAAAAATTTAAATATTAGACAAAGAGAACACAAGTAAAAACAAAAGGCAGTTTTTAAATGAAAGTGTTTATTATTAAGGTTAAAAAAAAATCCAAACCTACATGGCCCTGTGTGAAAAGTGATTGTCCCCCTGTTAAAACATAAATTAACTGTGGTTTATCACATCTTTGGAAAGCTGAGTTCAAATTCTCTAGTCACACCCAGGCCTGATTGCTGCCACACCTGTTCTTAATCAAGAAATCACTTAAATAGGACCTGCCTGACAAAGTGAAGAAGACCAAAAAATCCTCAAAAGTTAGACATCATGCTGCGAACCAAAGAAATTCAGGAACAAATGAGAAACAAAGTAATTGAGATCTATCAGTCTGGAAAAGGTTACAAAGCCATTTCTAAAGCTTTGAGACTCCAGCGAACCACAGTGAGAGCCATTATCCACAAATGGCAACAACAGTGGTGAACCTTCCCAGGGGTGACCGGCTGACCAAAATTACCCCAAGAGTGCAGCGACGACTCATCCAAGAGGTCACAAAAGACACCACAACATCCAAAGAACTGCAGACCTCACTTGTCTCAGTTAAGGTCAGTGTTCATGACTCCACCATAAGGAAGAGACTGGGCAAAAATGGCCTGCACGGCAGAGTTCCAAGACGAAAACCATTGCTGACCAAAATGAATATAAAGGCTCGTCTCAGTTTTGCCAGAAAACATCTTGATGATCTCCAAGACATTTGGGAAACTGCTCTGTGGACTGACGAGACAAAAGTTGAACTTTTTGGAAGGTGTGTGTCCCATTACATCCAGCATAAACACAGTAACACAGCATTTCAGAAAAGGATCATCATACCAGCAGTAAAATATGGTGGTGGTAGTGTGATGGTCTGGGGCTGTTTTGCTGCTTCAGGACCTGGAAGACCTGGTGTGGTAAATGGAACCATGAATTCTGCTGTCTACCAAAAACTCCTGAAGGAGAATGTCCGGCCATCTGTTCGTGACCTCAAGCTGAAACGCACTTGGGTTCTGCAGCAGGACAATGATCCAAAACACACCAGCAACTCCACCTCTGAATGGCTTAAGAAAAACAAAATGAAAACTTTGGAGTGGCCTCGTCAAAGTCCTGACCGTAATCTGATTAAGATGTTGTGGTATTACCTTAAAAAGGCGGTTCATGCTTGAAAACTCGCCAGTGTGGCCGAATTACAGCAATCCTGCAAAGATGAGTGGGCCAAAATTCCTCTACAGCTTTGTAAAAGACTCACTGACAGTTATCACAAACGCTTGATTGCAGTTTTTGCTGCTAAGAGTGGACTAACCAGTTATTAGGTTTAGGGGGCAATCACTTTTTCACACAGGGCAATGTAGGTTTGGGTTTTTTTTCTCTTAATAATAAACACCTTCATTTAAAAACTGCATTTTGTGTTTGCTTGTGTTATCTTTGTCTAATATTTAAACTTGTTTGATGATCTGAAACATTTAAGTGTGACAAACATACAAAAAATGAGACATCAAGAAGGGGGCAAGCACTTTTTCACACCACTCTGTGTGTGTGTGTGTGTGTGTGTGTGTGTGTGTAAGATGACAGCTAAGCTGACCCGAAGAAGGTTTTGGATGTTTCTACTTTAAAAACATTTTTCTTCTCCACTACTGCTGTTTGTCTTCACTGGCTGCCACCAGATGAAAATCCACAGAATAGGTACAGTATGTGGGACTGTAATGTTCTTAATGAGGTTTTAGAAAATTATGAATCAGTTTGTAAATCACTGGATTGAAAATGTACTTGTACATGTACAGATTGGATCCCGGGGTCCACCTGGGGTGCTCACTTGGTCATTGGTCCACTTAACCTGTTCCCAACACAGCCATCCCCATTCTCTACAATGGGGCCAAAGCCAAAGTCCTGCAATCACTGAAGACAGTGGATAGGATTGCTATCACGTGTGATGCATGGACATCCATAGCCACCAAATCATTTGTAACAATAACTGCACATTTTTGTATAAAATGTAAATATGGTTTTGTGATAGAAAAATTCCATATTATTATCCATATTATTTTTATATTATTTTTATATTATTCCATGACTTTTCTATTTCATGTCTGATGCTTATATGTGCATTCCATGTAGAATAATTTCATATATTCCTCTATATTATTCTTTCATATTTTATGTCTGATGGTGCGTTTTTGTGAGCAATCATTCTCTATCTGTGGCCTTCATGTCCCAGAGTCTGGGTGGATGTGGTGTGAATGCATGTAAGGGCAGGTCAGCAGAGACGTAAAGGATGACCCAGACTACACTGATAATCTCTGTTTCTATTGACTTGCTCTGCTAAGTTTCTGTGACCGAGGAATGTGCTAAAACTCCCAGTTCATGAAGATTAGATTAATAGACTCTTTGCCTGTCTCCAGAGATGCCACAAGGACGTCTCCCTCTTTGTTTATCTATTCTTAGAGCTATAAAAATACCAAACTCAGAATGTATGGTCAGAGAGGTGCATGGACGACTCTGTTGGGCAGTTCAATGTACACTCTCTCCTGGCCAGAAATAAATGGCTCATAACTGCGCAGTGGTTTAGCACTGCGGCAGCACAGTTTTACCCTCGGCCGGGGGACCGCGGGGATCATGAGATCGTGGGTTCGATCCCAGCCCCCGACCAACAGTGAGCTGTGTGGAGTTTGCATGTTCTCCCCGTGTTGCGCGGGTTTACTCCGGGATTTCTCCGGTTTCCTCCCGCACACCAAAAACATGTAGGTTTAGGGCGCTCGCGCACGCAGCGACCAGCAGCCGGTGGCTTGTCACCAGCCTGCAAACCAAGTCTACCTACGGGTACAAATAAGTAACAAAAAAAAACCAAACAAACAAAAAAAAAAACCTCAGAATCCACCTATTGAATTTTTGACTCAGTCTCATTTAATTCATGTTCTGGGCTTTTGGACTGAAAGATCAGTTACTTATTGTGCATAACAGGAGAACTTTCATTAGATGTTTAACATTTCTGTTAGACATTCTGAGTACTTTTGACTGAAGGACTCAGTTACTTGTTGCCCGTAACAGAATGTTATAAGATAAGATAAGATAAGATAAGATAAGCCTTTATTAGTCCCACAATGGGGAAATTCCAGGATTGCAACAGCACAGGGATAGCAACACTCAGAGCAACAATCAGAAGGCAAGAAAAAACAACATCTAGCAAACATATGTCCATATTACTATAAATGTATATATATAGACACACAGTGCAGAGCATTATGGCTGGTGGATGTGCAGCAGAAAGTCTAAGCTCTCTCTCCGCGGATGCAGCGGGCCAGCTGGAAGTCTTTGGGCATGATGGTGACCCCCTTAGCGAAGAAGAGACCACCAGGTGGGTCTCGCTGGTCTCCTGCAGAGCCATGACGGCGAAACTCAGGAAACGCAGGACGGTCTTGAAGTCCTGAGCGATCTCCCTCACCAGGCGCTGGACGGGCAGCTTACGGATGAGCAGCTCCGTGGATTTCTGGTAGCGACGGATCTCTCTCAGAGCCACGGACCTGTGACGGCGAGGCCTCATCACTCTGCCGGTGGCCAGAGCGCCTCTCCGAGCAGCCCTGGTGGCTAGCTGTCTCCTGGGGGGCTTCTTCCTCCAGTAGATTTTACGGGCGGTCTGCTTGGTTCTTGCCATCGCTCTTTATTATTCTGTCTTATATTTCTTTCACGCCGCCTAAACTCCAGCCCGGCACCCGCTTCGTTTTCGCTACAGCTCCCGGTATGTCGAGTTTCCCATTAGCACCGGGCGGCGGCCAAGTGCTAGCTAGCACTAGCTCCTCCCCGCTGTAACGTCTCCCGCTGCAAACCGTGGCTCCGTCCGCCGACCCGGGAGATCCCCGGGGCGATCCGTGCGTCCGTGATATATATACAGAGTGAAAGGTGTAGAAAGAAGAAGGAAGATAAAAAAAAAGGCTGTTGCAACAGGCAGCCGACTCGTGTGGCGCCGCCGGTCCGGCAGAGCCGGAACCGGAAAGATGCCTTATTATGCCTTATTATGCCTTATTTGTTAAAATTCAGGATACTCTGAAATCTGTGTTATAGCAGCAAATATGCTGCTACAGTTGCACTTTTCATGTTGGGGTTTTGTTTTTTTTTTTGAAAAATTAAAGATATTAGAAGTAAATTCATGGGCCACTACAAATGTTTTAAAAGTAAGGAGTTGTCACACAGTGGGAGGAAAAAAAATCCTAAATAGAAAAACAAACATTGAGAATTGTAATCGGCTCAAATCGCTGGGTACCTAAAGACTCCCACCTCTAATGATATCATTATGTGAAACATGAGTGTATTGTAAAGTGGGATGACAGAAAAGCTGAAGATGTTTGTAAAGCAAAACGAGCTTCAGAGCCACAAATTCAGCTGAAAAAACTGTTTCTTCTGATGAACAAGAAAGTAGATCATATAACCCCGGTCCTCAGATCTTATCATATTGACTTCCTATCTGTCAGAAAATAGATTTCAAAATACTGCTGTTGGTTTATAAAGCTCTGAATGGTTTAGGACCAAAATACATTTCAGATCAGCTGGTCCATTATGAACCACCCAGAGCCCTCAGGTCATCAGGGTCAGAGCTACTGCCTGTGCCCAGAGTTAGAACCAAACATGGTGAGGCAGCGTTCAGTTTTGATGCCCCTGACATGTGGAGCAAAGTCCCAGAAAGCATTAGGGCTATTGAAACTCAGCTGCTTTAAAGGTTAATAACTTACCTATTTGCTGCCGCCTTTCAGTAGAACAATTGTTAATCTCCCACAATGCACTGCAACTTTTATTTCTTGCACTTTATCTGTCTTATTCTACTTTAGCTTGTTTCTGTTTTTCTTTAATTTATGTTCTTATGCATTTCTTCTGCAACTTCCTGTAATGTTTTCTGTAAAGCACTTTGAATTGTCTCATACATGTGCTATATAAATAAACTTCCCTTGCCTTACATGCGCTAGACAGTAGGTAGTCACACAGCATCAAACTTCAGATCAATGTGAGCAGAAAATTCACCCTAAAGTGACTTTGTACATTTCTGCCTTTCAAACCCAATTTCTGTTGATGGAGCAGTGAAGCTTGTAAGATGCTGGTTTTCATCCAGGCAAAAAGCAGATGTAACAAAAAAAAAAAAAGAAGAAACAACATGGGAAAGCTGACAATGTTTAGAAATCGCAACCATCACCAAGAAGACCTTGTACTCCTTCTGCTTGGAGCCAATTTCCTGGTTGAGAACGATTGAAATCAGAAAATGCCAAGCACATTTTTTAAAGACTTGGACAACAAAGGTTACATCCGCCGCTCTAATAAAACATCACATTCGTGTTTCACGGTGACTGTTGAGCGTGAGTATTCGCGGGAACAATGGAACTATTTTTAAATGAAACATTTCAGTTTTATTAAAAAAGTTATCATCTCGCCATTGATAAAACAAACTGCTGAAGATAATTTCCATCAGCACCAATCTGTAACTTGTTAGTGATTATAAAATAGAGTTTATGCTGGCGTTATTATCTCCCTTATTGGCTGGATAACGCCCCTCTATTTTTGGATCCTGTTGAAATTGTACAGCACTCCTGCTGTGACCCCCCCCCCCCCCCATTGTGCAGAGAATCATTCTGTTTCTCTGTGCTTAGAGATGTACAGGCGCCATGGCAACAGGGGAAAAAAAGAAAAAAATTACATATATGTATCATGGTCATTTGCTTGCACTGTGGAAGCCTGCCCTGAAACTGTCTCAATGGCAGAGGAACATTCAATCAATCAATCAATCAATCAATCAATCAATCAATCAAACTTTATTTCTAAAGCACTTTAAAAACAACTACAGCTGATGCAAAGTGCTGTACATCAGGAATGGATAAAATAAAAAGGACATAAAAGACAGTAAAATGCAACTAAAAAGGTATAAAACAAAACAAGTAAAAATGACAATCAAATAATAAAAGCAATAAAACAAGTACAATCGATGTCTCATGCTGGGTTGAAGACCAAGGAGTAAAAATGAGTTTTAAGATAAGTTTTAAAAATGAAACCTGTCTGGCAGACATCCCTTCCTTGGTTCACTCACCAAACAGCAGAGTAGAAAAATGCAGAATAGCCACAGAGCTAACCTCGACCACGGCTGCCACTGTGGGCGGCTGATGGAGGAGCGGGGGAGTGGAGGACGAAGAGGTTGCGAACTCTCCCTCTGGTACTAAATTGATCATTCAACTCTATTCCAGTAAAAACACCTACCAGAGCCAGGAGACCAGCAGAGTTTCTACAGTACCGTATCAACGGCGCAACAAAACTCCATCACCTCCTGGGATATAGGAATGAGCATTGAGCAACCCCCGTCCCCCTCCCCAGCTTTTCTTTTCTATTACTTATTTGTACCGTTGACTGCCTGTAGCGCGATACAATCCATCATGTTCTGCTCCGGCTCCTCAGGTTCCATGTGTGCCTGCTGCACCATATGGTTTCCCTAGCAAAAACACTTCTCCTGCCTGAATCCGACTTTGTCTGCCCCGTTTCTCTTGACCTCCTGTTATTAATAGACGAAACCCCGGGTGAGTCGCTCAGGGAAAAATGCTCCCCACAAGTAGAGAAAGACAACGAATCAGACAGAATAAAGAGAAAATGAAAAATAAAGGTTCTGTCCCGTCCTTGCCTCTGATTCTGCGCTCTAACCCCTTCTCTACTACTTACTGTTATTTGGTGGGAGGGGAATCATTTGCATGTCTTTGAAGTTCTTCCAAAATTCGACAACACAAAATGTTTTAGAAAGAATCTATGAGGCAGTTTTTTGTGCATTATTCACTGACGTCTTCTCATGGAAATCAATCGTTTAACTAGTGACTGAGCAAATGAAAAGTGTACGCTGAAGATTGAGGGATGAACCTTCTATTAGGATAAGACTACCCCATGTTCGTCTTGACACAGGGCTAACGCTGGGTGCTTTCACACCTCACTCGTTTGACCTGGACTTTCGAACTTTTCAGTTTGATTGAGACCAAATTTTTAGGTGTGAAACCTCCCCTGAACCACAGTCTGGACCAAAGAGCTGAAATTTGGTCCAGCAAAAAGAGGTGGTCTCAGTCCAAATCAAACTGAACCTTGCTCCGGTTTGCTTAGTGTGTGAAAGCAATTTTCAGAAAGGTTGGGAGTTTGGGATAAAATGCAGGAAATTAATGCAGCCGATAAGAGGAAAAATGAGCCGTGGTAACACTCCAAGAGAGGAAATATGGCCATTACAGGCATAGTTACTTAAAAAAAATAATGATAATGCAGAAAAATACCAGATAGTTTGACTGGCTTATACTGAACTAGCAGCAATACCTGGTGAATATGGCATGTTGTGTTTAATCCTGATGATTCAACAACAGTGATATGAAGGACCTGCTTACAAACCTCCGCTTCTCTCAGAACTCAGCTGGACTGCATTTGTGTGCATTCAAAGTAGCGCACAAATGAGAGGATTAACTTAAGGTCAGTCTCCCAGCTTCCAGCCTCCGTCTCCCCGATGTACACCTCCTACAGTAAGGCTGTTTGTCCACCAAATGCGTTTTTCTGCTCTGGGTGACTATTTTCCATTCATTCTCTATGTAGTCCAGCCTTTACAGCACTGAGCGCCCTCGGCACTGAAACGCTCTCAGTGGTGGCTGTTTTTAGTCACGGCGCTCATGGCGCTCAGAGCTAAAAAAATGTTCAACTTTTCAGAGACTGCAGCTGAGCTTGTCAATGTCAGACCTTGCAGCCACTCAGAACTGCTGTGTGGGCGGGACATAGGACGCCGGTACTAGTCTGTACTCAGACTCCTGCTTTCCGTGTCATCATATTTTAAATCCAGACCTGCTAGAAAACGAAACGTCCATTGTTATTTAGAGGCTGCTATTAAAGAAATCAGTAGAAAGTCTGACAATAGGAAAAGCGGAAGTGCTGAGCTGAGAGTGACAAGGTGTTGCTGGGATACAGGCCACAGACTTTTTTTTTCACCACGCACAAACGCTAAAAAAAAAAAATGCTCAGGGCGGTCGGGCGACAAAAAACGCATTTGGTGGACACGCAGCCTAAAGGTTGGTTACAAAAAGGCCACCTTATATTGACCGGATATGCACCTCTCCAGAAATATAACTGCACGTCGTGGCAACGTTTTGAATAGGATGGCTGTCCATATATCGGTCCCTTTCCCAGACAGCACCCTACATGCAGCAATGTCAGCATTACATAATGTCGTATAATATTTATAAAGGCTGGAGGTTGGCAGCACAACTTAAAAAGCTCATGCTTGCAAATGTAGGTCACACATTGGTTTGTGTAGCATCCAAGGGACATGTATTAATGTTTTCATATTAGTTTTTATTCCACAAAATAAAATGCACTGCGAGCTGATAATAGCATGTAAGTTTTAAACACATAACAGACAATTATTTACCTTATTTATTTAATGCATCACTTTATTCTTCAGTCATGATATAGTGTTTTACTCGTGTGTGTCCTTTCATTTTGACAGCTGTTTCACTTTGAAATTAATTTATTTTCTGAAATTTGGTACATCTTTCTTGTAAATTTGCTTCTTTTGTCTCAAAAATGACTTTTTTCCACTTAAATATGTCTCATAAATTTGCAACATTTTTTTTTCACAAATTTTACTTTTTCTTGTAAATTTACAACTTTTCTTATAGAGTTGAAACGTTTCTCATAAACCGGTATGTTTTTCCTCAAATTAACTTTTTTCTTGTAAAGTAAAAACTTTTCCAAATGTACCATTTTTTGTCTGGATAAATTTGCAACTTTTTTTCTTGTAAATTTGTAGTTTTGTCTTTTTCCCCCTGTTGCAGTGATCGCATGAAAAGTTATTCTCCACTCTTGTCTGTTGCTATTTAATAAACAGAGACAGAATTTGAACACAAATTACTGAACAACAGAAACCCATTTTGGCAAGGCAAGAATGCATTCAAAGCAGTGCACAAATGAGAGGATCACATGTATGATTCCTTCCCTGGCGTACACCTCCACCGGTAAAGGTTGGTTAAAAAAAAAGCCATCTTTGACTTCTTTTATGGTCAAGCATTCAATGAACCCATGTCAGGTGCACACTTCAGGTACTGTGGCATCGCCATGCAAGAGATGAGAGGCTGTGGTCATGTGGCTTCTGAATTTGCAGGGGGGCAAAGTTTCTGTCACATACATACATATATACATACCCACCCTGCAGAATCCCTTTCTTTTATAGAGCTATATGTGCATATATTTACTGAATATGCAGCTATATGCAAATGGGAAAAGCCTCACTGCTTATTCTTTAGCTTTCTTTCCCCACAACTTTACTCTCATCCCTTTCACGGTGTTCCTTTGTGTCACAGCAGGTGTCTGTTTTCAGCACAGAAGCACTATTAACCCACTGTGTGCTACCTGCTCAGCCACCAAACGGCAGACAGACACAGTTACCGACTAGCTGGTGAGCACAGTGGAGCATTTAGCAGCTAATGGCCCAGACATTTCCCTCCGGAGAAGATGGGGAAAACAACAACAGCAGCCGCAGCAGCGGCGGCAAACCTAAAGCAACTGTTTGTGGTCTAGTTCTTTATGTTTTTCAAGGTGACATCTCCAACAGAGAACTGGGAAGCTTCTCTATATACAGTACCTACCAAGAAAAACATCCATGGTCTTCTTATATGCACTGTATTTTCAAAAGCAAAATTAAAAATGAACTTCTCGAACATCATTAATCCATATTGCTTGAAATTAAGCATGAATCATCTACTGATATTGCTAATGAAGAATTGCTAAAATGATTGCAAAATGTCACTCCATTTTGATTTTATAAGTCCATGAATTTGTACAGTTTCTCTTTGAGATATCTTCTGATGTAGTCATCCAAACTTAATGAAACTTTACACTGACAAGCTCAACTATATTTTTTTAGAATTACACCAAATTTGATGCAAGAGTTCACAGTGTGCACGCAAGTCATCTTGATGAAAAATCTATCAACCTCTGAAAACTTCCACAACTTTGCCCCTTACACCTTATGCTCTAAAAGTGAAATTTTCTGCACCATATTTTAAAATGATTTCCAAAGCTCGTCCATCCAAATTGATTGAAATTAAGCATGAATTGTCTACAGATATCGATAATTAAAATTTGTTAAAATCATCATAAGACGTCAATCCGTTATGATTTTATAAGCCAATAAACTTGTGCAGTTTCTCTTTGGCCTGTATTTTCTGATGTATCTTTTGATGTAGAGGTTCTACCAACCCATGTGACTTTCAAGGAAACTGGATTGACAGAATCCACTTTTGAAATTTTCCAGGGGGGTGGTGTTGAGCCATGTGGCTATGCCCATTTTTGTCTGGCATAAAATGTAAAATTTTTCACCAGTCCGGAGCACCATGCAAGAAAAGGTGAGTTGAGGACCACAAAGATTATTAATTTTTAAGATCTGTGACTTTTTTGCAAAATTTAAACATTTTCATATAAATTTGCAGCTTTATGTCCTCATAGATTTGTGACATTTTTGTGCAAAATTGCAACTTCCACCATTCATCCATCCATCCATCTTCTACCCCCTGGTGGGCAGACCCGCCTGCCTACTTTGGGTACACTGGGTCCTTGATGTGACATTTTTCATGGAGATCACGGAGACCGGTCTTAGTCTGGCCCTTCACCCAGGACCAGTGTGTCTTGGGAGACCCTACCAGGGACAAGTTGCCCCCGACAACATAGCTCTTGGGATCATTCAGGCACTCAAACGCCTCCACCACAATAAGGTGGTGATAAATTTGCATCTTTTTTGTCATAGATGTGTGATTTTTTTTTGTTTGTTTTTTGAAAAATTGCAACTTTTCATAAATTTGCAACTCTTTTCTCCTAGATGTGTGATTATAATTTTTTTTTTTGCAAAATTACAACTTTTTTCTCGCAAATTTTCAGCTTTTTCTGGTAGATTTTTGACCTTTTTTTTCAAAATTATAAATTTTTTCTCATAACTTTCCAACTTTTGCTTTTTTCTCTGTCCCATCAAAACTCATATTTGTACAACTGCGGACAATAAATAGGAGCTTCTGGCTGTCATTGCTGGCCTGACAAAATCTCCAAATATTCCATGGTCCCTAGTTCTACCAACCCTGCGACTTTTGCGGAAACTTGTCAAATTGGATCAATGGGATCTACTTTTGAAATTTTCCACGGGGTGCTGTTGAGCCATTTGGCTATGGTCATTTAAAAACCATCCATCCATCCATCCATCTTCTACCACTTTTCCGGAGGTCTGGGTCGCGGAGGCAGCAGTTCAAGCAGAGAAGCCCAGACTTCCCTCTCCCCAGCCACCTGCTCCAGCTCTTCAGAGGGGATACCAAGGCGTTCCCAGACCAGCTGGGAGACATAGTCTCTCCACCGAGTCCTGGGTCTGCCCCGGGGTCTCCTCCCAGTGGGACGTGCCTGAAACACCTCAAGTGGGAGGCGTCCAGGAGGCATCCTGATCAGATGCCCATACCACCTCAACTGACTCCTTTCAATGTGGAGGAGCAGCGGTTCTACTCTGAGCCTCTCCCGGATGACTGAGCTCCTCACCCTATCTCTGAGGGTGAGTCCAGCAATCCTACGGAGAAAGCTCATTTCAGCTGCTTGTATCCGCGATCTTGTTCTTTCGGTCATTACCCAAAGCTCGAGACCATAGGTGAGAGTAGGAACGTAGATTGACTGGTAAATCGACAGCTTTGGTCATTTAAAAACCCTAAAAAAAACAAAGACACAAAAAATTAAAATATCCTCCAATATACTGATCACTGTTGCTGCTGTGAGAATTTCCTAAGTCAGCATGTATGCGGATTAGTCACACAGCCATTTATTTGTAATTGTTCTCTGTTGTTAGATCCCATTTTAATGGGAGGATTATTATGTAGGTCGAGTCAGCTTTGTTTGTTTCCACAGAAATCATGTGATCATCTCCTGTTTGCTCAAAGGCCTACAGTGACATGCGAGTGTAGCTGAACGCATTCATTGCTACCAACCCGTCAAAACCACTCAGCATTTCAGATGCGGCCCTTATCAACAGCGACACGGGGCTGCAGGAGTGATAATCAATAACCTGCGTTCCTCCCAAGTCTCTCCACTCGATAGCTCCATCTCCGCCTAAATGCCACCGATTCTCCAAACTGAACATGCAGCAATTTAAAAAACAAAAACAAAAAAGTGTGATAAAAGCAGAGCGAGGTGGGCAGAGCTGGCAAAACATTAATTTAGGGGGGGAAAAATCATTAAAACCACCTTCAAAGACCTCACCCAGGCAGCTCGTCTCTCTGAGGAGCTCAAAGAGGTAAACACAACCCCGTCGACGCGCTTTTGTTAAGACACTCACTTCTGTAGTAAAAGTCAAATGAAGGATAGAGAAACAATCCGTCTCGTGTAGCTCATTAGAGGAGAGATGAGCCGGGTGCTCTCGGCGGAGTGGGACCCATCAGCTGTCAGACACCTGCTTTCCATGTCTGGGAGACGGGCACGTAGAAGAAAAACACTCAGCGCAACATCCAAAACAACAACATCAAGAGGAGCATCGTTACCGCTCCACAAGTGCGCGGCATTAGCGTTAGTGGCGGCAATGCCTTTCTGGAGGCTCAAAGTGGTTTTCGGCGCCTCAGAATGAGGGACAGACACCTGAACGGGGCTCACCGCTGACTTTATTCAGAAAAACAAAACACGTATTTCAGCTGCTCCACACGTCTCTCCCCAGCTCTGTTGACGTGAGTAAAGACGGAGCTGTCTCTGCCAGGCCTCCGTTAAGCGTTTGGGCCGCGCCGCAGGTGGGGAGGGCAATCATGCTTCCATCTTAGCAGTGAGTTAAAGCATGTCGCTGCACTTTCTCACCAACCACAGCAATTATTTTCCCATCACACTAAATGAGACAGAAGACACAGCAACCCAGTGACATTCACCTGACGTCAAAATTTGGGAAAACCAAATTTGTGATTTTTTTTTTTTTTTTTTTTTTTTGCAAAATTTCAACTGTGTTTTTCACAACTGTGTTTTTCACAACTATTTCTGGTACATTTGTGAATTTTTTTGCAAGAGAGGAACTTTTTCTCATAAATTTGCGACTTTTTTCCTCATAGATGTGTGACTTTTTTAGAATCGGAACTTTGTTCTCATGAATTTGCAACTTTTTCTGGTAGATCTGTGACCCTTTTTTTTGCAAAACAGCAATTTTTTTTTCTCTTAAAATTGCAAGTTTTTTCTCATAAGTTTGCAGCTTTATTTCCTCATAGAGATACAGTATGACTTCATTTTGCAAAATTGCAACTTTTTTTCCTCATAAATTTGCAACTTTTTTTTTCATAGATGTGATTGTTTTTTCAAAATTTAAACCTTTTTCTCAAAAATTTGCAACTTTTTTCTCATAGATGTGTGATTTTTTTTTTGCAAAATTGCAACTTTTTCTCATAAATTTGCAAATTTTATTTCATAAATTTGCAAATTTTTTCTCATAGATGTGATTATTTTGCAAAATTGCAACTTTTTTCTTCATAGATGTGTGATTTTTTTTCAAAATTGCTTTTTTCTCATAAATTTGCAACTTTTTTCCTCATAGATGTGTGATGATTTTTTTGCAAAATTGCAACTTTTTCTCATAAATTTGCAAATTTTATTTCATAAATTTGCAAATTTTTTCTCATAGATGTGATTATTTTGCAAAATTGCAACTTTTTTCTTCATAGATGTGTGATTTTTTTTTCAAAATTGCTTTTTTCTCATAAATTTGCAACTTTTTTCCTCATAGATGTGTGACTTTTTTAGAATCGGAACTTTGTTCTCGTGAATTTGCAACTTTTTCTGGTAGATCTGTGACCCTTTTTTTGCAAAACAGCAAAAAATTTTTCTCTTAAAATTGCAAGTTTTTTCTCATAAGTTTGCAGCTTTATTTCCTCATAGAGATACAGTATGACTTCATTTTGCAAAACTGCAACTTTTTTTCCTCATAAATTTGCAGCTTTTTTCCTCATAAATGTGTGATTTATTTTTTTTTTTGCCAAAATTGCAAATTTTTTCACGTGAATTTTAAACTTTTTCTGGTAGATTTTTCACCTTTTCTACAAAGCCAATTTTTTTTCTCATAAGTTTGCAGCTTTATTTCCTCAGATTTTTGACTTTTTTTTTGTAAAATTGCAACTTTATTTTCCTCATAAATTTAAAGGTTTTTCTTAGAAATATGATTTTTTTCCCCAAAATTGCAACCTTTTTCTTATATATTTGTAATTTTTTCTCTCACAGATGTGTGATTTTTTTTTGAAAAATAGCAACTTTTTCCTCATAAATTTGCAACTTTTTTTCATAGATGTCATTGTTTTTTCAAAATTTAAACCTTTTTCTCAAAAATTTGCAACTTTTTTCTCATAGATGTGTGATTTTTTTTTTGCAAAATTGCAACTTTTTCTCATAAATTTGCAAATTTTATTTCATAAATTTGCAAATTTTTTCTCATAGATGTGATTATTTTGCAAAATTGCAACTTTTTTCTTCATAGATGTGTGATTTTTTTTCAAAATTGCTTTTTTCTCATAAATTTGCAACTTTTTTCCTCATAGATGTGTGATGATTTTTTTGCAAAATTGCAACTTTTTCTCATAAATTTGCAAATTTTTTTCTCATAGATGTGATTATTTTGCAAAATTGCAACTTTTTTCTTCATAGGTGTGTGATTTTTTTTTCAAAATTGCTTTTCTCTCATAAATTTGCAACTTTTTTCCTCATAGATGTGTGATTTTTTTAGAATCGGAACTTTGTTCTCGTGAATTTGCAACTTTTTCTGGTAGATCTGTGACCCTTTTTTTGCAAAACAGCAATTTTTTTTCTCTTAAAATTGCAAGTTTTTTCTCATAAGTTTGCAGCTTTATTTCCTCATAGAGATACAGTATGACTTCATTTTGCAAAATTGCAACTTTTTTCCTCATAAATTTGCAGCTTTTTTCCTCATATATGCGTGATTTTTTTTTTTCCAAAATTGCAAATTTTTTCACGTGAATTTCAAACTTTTTCTGGTAGATTTTTCACCTTTTCTACAAAGCCATTTTTTTTCCTCATAAGTTTGCAGCTTTATTTCCTCAGATTTGTGACTTTTTTTTTGTAAAACTGCAACTTTATCGTCCTCATAAATTTAAAACTTTTTCTTAGAAATGTGATTTTTTTTCCCAAAATTGCAACTTTTTTTTTATATAGTCGTAATTTTTTTCCTCACAGATGTGTGATTTTTTTTTTTAAAAATAGCAACTTTTTCCTCATAAATTTGCAACTTTTTTCATAGATGTGATTTTTTTGCAAAATTGCAACTTTTTTCTTCATAGATGTGTGATTTTTTTTTTTTCAAAATTGCTTTTTTTCTTATAAATTTGCAACTTTTTCTTATAAATTTGCAGCTTTTTCTGGTAGATTTGACACTTTGTTTTTGCAAAGCTGCAAGTTTTTTCTCATAAATTTCCAGCTTTTTTCCTGTAAATTTCAAAATTCAGAAGGTTGAAACTTACAAAAACACCAGTTTTCAGTCAATGACACCTTTAAAATGTATTTAACCTTTACCCAATTGGTCATAATTTTTGTAGGAGACCAACCTGAACTCTGGTCAGGTCACTATACACTGAAAGATTGATCTTTGCGCTGCCCATACAGAGGCATTAAGTTGTGCCCTGAAAATGTCTGGGGTTACACATGTAAAGGGACAAGTTTAAAGGAAAAACTTTTTTTTTTTTAACTCTAGCCAAGTAGTTTTATGAACTAATGAATACCAAGTTATTTCAGAGAGTGAACCTAAAAAAAATGTTTCTTCAGATGCAAGTTAAAGTTCTGAGAAAATGGGATCCACATGTCAGAGCAAGGAAAAAAAAATCAAACAATACAGAGATGCAAACTTGCATTCTCCACATGAGAGTGTGCTGAATTACTCCACCATACTCCCCCCCCCCTACCCCCAGCCTCCACACGGGAGCTCTGTGGAAATTTTAAAAGTGAGTAAACAATAAAGCCCCGCATCCAGATGAGATCATTAATTTCCAGGACTCTTCCTCTGCTGCAGAACCCTTATCCTGACACCACAGAGTCAGTGTGCTGTAACATATAGAAACACAAAACTGTTTACAGAGTTCAGATGCTTTCACTGCGCCGCCACTTTAGCTGACATCATTTTCCAGCTCACACGCCCGAACTGGCAGCGATTTCAGAAAATCGACTTCTACAGCTTTTATAATTTCCATGTTTTACTTTCAGTGTGACCAGAAGGAACCAAACTTAACTCACATCTTTTAGACTGTGTACAGGTAGACGTCTTCAGGATTTAAACCAGCTCGATGTATCGTGGAAAATGAATCGTCTACTTATTTTGACTTTAACAGCTGATGTTATAAGAACCTGAGTGTGACAGCAGTTACAGTATTACTTTAATTTGGTACACTGTAAGTGCAGTGTTACAACAGTGAGGCAATAGGCATTCCACTAATTTAGCACAAGGTACAATTGTATACAGCGGGGAAAATAAGTATTGAACACCTCAACATTGTTCTCATTAAACATATTTCTGATGGAGCCACTGACCTGAGATTTTCACCAGATTTCAGTAACAGCCCAAGTAATCCATACATACAAAGAAATCAAGGCAACTGTTGTTCACAAAACAAGTTATATTTAATAAAATTGAATGATATAGGGAATAAGTATTGCACACATGAAGAAAAAGAGGTGAAAAAGGCATTAAAAGCAAGGAAATCAGTTGAAATCGATCAGAATTTAGGAAGCCATCCCATCCACAATCAGTGCAACTTAATTTCAGCTGGTTAAGTCCTGACTGATAGCCTTTAAAAAGGTTTGTGAATATCAGATTGTCACACCTCAAAGAACTCAGGGTGGATAGAAGAAAAGAGCCCTGTCTAGATCTTCACAACCTTATTGTTGCATAACATAATGATGGCATTGGTTACAGGCGCATTTCAAAAACTGCTGAATGTTCCAGTGAGCACTGCTGGAGCCATCATTTGGAAGTGGAAAGAACATCATTTTAACATAAAACAACCATAACCAGGAGCTCCTTGCAAGATTTCTGAGTCAAATGATTATCAGAAGAGTTATCCAAGAGCCAAAGACCACTCATAGAGAGCTCCAAAAAGATCTAGAGTTAGCAGGTACTGCTGTTTCAAAGAAAACAATACGTAATGCATTCAACCAACATGGGACACACTACCGTTCAAAAGTTTGGGGTCACCCAGACAATTATTTTGTGTTTTCCATGAAAAGTCACACTTATTTACCACCATGAGTTGTAAAATGAATAGAAAATATAGTCAAGACATTGACAAGGTTAGAAATAATAATTTGTATTTGTAAACTGTAATTTGTAATTTTTTCAAGATACTCAACCTGTTCAAAGGAAGGTCAGTTTTAAAGCTTCTCTAACCAGCTAAACTTTTTTCAGCTGTGCTAACATGATTGCACAAGGGTTTTCTAATCATCCATTAGCCTTCTGATGCAATGAGCAAACACATTGTACCATTAGAACACTGGAGTGATAGTTGCTGGAAATGGGCCTCTATACACCTATGTAGATATTGCACCAAAAACCAGACATTTGCAGCTAGAATAGTCATTTACAACATTAGCAATGTATATTAGATATTAGGGTGTATTTCTGATTAGTTTAAAGTTATCTTCATTGAAAAAAACAGTGATTTTCTTTCAAAAATAAGGAAATTTCTAAGTGACCCCAAACTTTTGAACAGTAGTGTATATGTTGGCTCACCTTGCAAGACTCCATTGCTGAAGAAAAAGCATGCTAAATCTCATTTTAAGTTTGCTGCACAACATGTGGGGAAGCCAGTAAAATACTGGGAGAATACAGTGTGGTCAGATGAGACCAAAATTGAACTTACTGGATGCCACAACACACAACATGTTTGGAGGAGAAATGGCACTGCACATCACCCCAAAAACACCATACAGTGAAGTTTGGAGGTGGGAGAATCATGGTGTGGGGGTGTTTTTCAGCATATGGTACAGGCAGGCTTCATATAATTGAAGGAAAGATGAATGGACAAATGTACAGAGACGTATTTAATAAGAACCTGTTGCCATCTGCCAAGATGTTGAAGATAAAACGAGGGTGGCCATTTCAGCAAGACAATGATCCCAAACACACAGCCAAGGAAACTCTCAACTGGCTCCAGAGAAGGAAAATAAAGCTGCTAGAATGGCCCAGTCAGTCACCTGACCTGAATCCAATTGAAAATCTATGGAACAAACTGAAGATCATAGTTCATAGAAGACACTAGGGGTGGGTAATATGGCCTAAAAACGATATCATGATATTTCTGTGAATTTTCACGATAACTATATTTTTTACGATATTGTGGAATACAGGGGTTTTTCTTTTAAATTTATGCAAAAAGGACAGTTTCAGCAGCGTTTCAGCGTTATTTACCTTCTGCATATTGAGGAAAAATAAAACAAAAACTCTTATTTCTCCATTTTATAAACAGCAGGTCAGATTCAGTTCAAAATATTTCTTAGTTCTGTATCAAATATTACAAGAAAATAACATAAACCGTTACTGAACATCTTAACTGCACACAGAGGTTGGGTGTTATGCTGAATCACTTTACCTGCATTACTCCCGACCTTTGCATGGCCCTGTCCTGGGGCTTTTGGCTCTCGTTGTTGCACTGAACGGATGTTTTCCTTTCATCTCTCTTCGGATGGTTGAATAAAATCAAGATAAAACGGGCAAAATGGAAGTAAAACTCTACAGCCACTTCGAGCTGCACATTGTTCAACGTTAATACCACTCCAGCGGTGTTGACGTGCAGAAAAAATGCAGACAGATTATCCACACTGTTGCACCTTTTTTTTTTTAACGTGACAGCAGTCTGAAATAGAAAGTGAAACTTAAATGTTTCCACTCAACTGGAGACGGTCTGATTTCAGAGCGGCAGCTTCCCGGCATGTTTGTTTTGCCGTTTCATTGCGGTGTGACGTTTTCACGTAGCAGACCCCAAATATCGCAATATTCATTTTTACACCACTATCAAAATTTATACAGGTATTATCATGAGTGATATGATATGGTACACCCCTAGAAGACACCCACGGAACCTTCAAGATTTGAAGACAGTTTGTGTGAAAGAATGGGCTAAAGTCACTCCTAAGCAATGCCTGTGACTAGCTTCTCCACATAGGAGGCGTCTGGAAACTGTTATTACCAACAAATGCTTTTCTACTAAATATTGAATGAATTTCACCAAGCATGTTCAATACTTATTCCCTGTGCCATCCCACTTTATTTAATATAACTTGTTTTGTGAACACATTTGCCTTGATTTCTTTGTATGTCTGGATTACTTGGTTTGTTAGTGATATCTGGTGAAAATCTCAGGTCAGTGACTCCATCAGAAATATGTTGAATGAGAAAAATGTTGACATGTTCAATACTTATTTTCTCTGATGTAAGTGTAAATTAGGTACAAATTTGAAAGAATAAACGAGCAAAGATATGATAAAAGATGCTAATTTCATTTTACAAGAAAAAAGTAAAAAAAAATATGAAAATGTAGAGGAAAGAAGTCACAAATTTACGAAGAAACGTTGCAAAAATTTTATTAAAAAAGTAAAAAAAAAAAAAAAACTCCAGGAAAAAAGCTGGAAATCTACTTGGAAAAAATGGCAAGTTTTTGAGAAAAAAGAAAGAACTTGCAAATTTATGAGAAAAAGTTGCAGATTTATTAGGAAAAAAGAGGCAAATCTACAAGCAAAAAGGTTGAAATTTTACAGGAAAAAGTTGAACATTTACAAGAAAAAATATCAAATTTATGAGGAAAAAATTGCAAATTTTTGAGACAAATTTAGAAGAAAAAATTTTTTAGAGAAAGAAATCACAAATTTATGAAAAGAGTTCCAGATTTGTCTTGGAAAAAGTAGCAAATTTATGAGAAAACAAGCTGCAAATCTACAACAAAAACCTGCAGATTTATGAGGAAAAAATTGTAAATCTACAAGAAGAAAAATTCCAAATTTATGAGACAAAAGTCATAAATATCTAAGAAACAAAAATGCAGATTTATGAGAAAAAAGTCACAAATTTTTGAAAAAAAGGTTGAAAATTTATTAGCAAAAAGCTGCAAATCTACAACAAAAAAGTTGCAGATTTATGAGGAAAAAATTCCAAATCTATAAGGAAAAAAAATTGCCTGGACACTCTGACTGCACATGCGCAAGATTGAAACTCCCATTCAAGAGGTGGCGCTACAGTCACGGCATACAAAGTCAAAGTAGACGAAAAAGATGAAGAGGAAGATGAGAATAAACATAAATGAATCATTTTGCTGCAGCAGCAACATGAGCAGAGAGGAGCACTGAAAAACAGTAATCCCTCCTCTTCCTCGAAACAATGCTGTTGGTGCTACAAAAAACGTGCGTCAATCTCACATTTCTTCACTTTCATACAGCTGGTGGACAAGCTGGTACTACCGATAGGGCTGGGGTGGACGACAAATGATGGTTATGTGCATCCGTCCAATGCTGACCTAGCAGATGAAAAAAGTGAAGTACATACACAACCGCGCGCACACCAGCCTTGCCCACAGTGGACACCCATCTCAGTGCACCAGAGCGGAGGTGTAGCGTAAAGAAGGCTTTAGCCACGTTAGCAACATCTCATTATAAGCCTGCTTTTAAAATGAGCTGCTTCCCAGTTTCTAATAAAGCCTCACACAAGCTTCTGTCCATTTATTTCTTCTGAACACAGCAAAAAGAAGGCAGCAAAAATCCGCAAAAAATAATCCAAAATGAGGCTAGGCTAAAGAGAGTTCCAGACATAAAGTGGTGGGAAAAAGTGTTTGCCCCCTTCTTGATTTCTCATTTTTTTGTATGTTTGTCACACTTAAATGTTTCAGATCATCAAAACGAATTTAAATATTAGACAAAGATAACACAAGTAAACACAAAATGAAGTTTTTAAATGAAGGTGTTTATTATTATGGGGAAAAAAAAACATCCAAACCTACATGGCCCTGTGTGAAAAAGTGATTGCCCCCTAAACCTAATAACTGGCTGGGCCACCCTTAGCAGCAACAACTGCAATCAAGCGTTTGTAATAACTGGCAATGAGTCTTTTACAGCGCTGTGGGGGAATTTTGGCCCACTCATCTTTGCAGAATTGTTGTAATTCAGCCACATTGGAGGGTTTTCGAGCATGAACCGCCTTTTTAAGGTCATGCCACAGCATCTCAGTCGGATTAAGGTCAGGACTTTGACTAGGCCACTCCAAAGTCTTCATTTTGTTTTTCTTAAGCCATTCAGAGGTGGACTTGCTGGTGTGTTTTGGATCATTGTCCTGCTGCAGAACTCAAGTGTGCATCAGCTTGAGGCCACGAACAGATGGCCAGACATTCTCCTTCAGGATTTTTTGATAGACAGCAGAATTCATGGTTCTATTTATCACAGCAAGAAACCCCCAGACCATCACACTACAACCACCATATTTTACTGTTGGTATGATGTTCCTTTTCTGAAATGCTGCATTACTTTTTCGCCAGATGTAATGGGACACACACCTTCCAAAAAGTTCAGCTTTTGTCTCATCAGTCCACAGAATATTTTCCCAAAAGTCTTGGGGATGATCAAGATGTTTTCTGGCAAAACTGAGACAAGCCTTTATATTCTTTTTGCTCAGCAGTGGTTTTCATCTTGGAACTCTGCCACGCAGGCCATTTTTGCCCAGTCTCTTTGTTATGGTGGAGTCATGAACACTGACCTTAACTGAGGCAAGTGAGGCCTGCAGTTGCTTAAATGTTGTTGTGGGGTCTATTGTGACCTCTTGGATGAGTCATTGCTGCGCTCTTGGGGTAATTTTGGTCAACCGGCTACTCCTGGGAAGGTTCACTACTGTTCTGTGTGTTTCCCATT
Organism: Pholidichthys leucotaenia; assembly: GCA_020510985.1. Lineage (NCBI taxonomy): Eukaryota > Metazoa > Chordata > Actinopteri > Cichliformes > Pholidichthyidae > Pholidichthys > Pholidichthys leucotaenia. The sequence goes on along the minus strand of CM035848.1, from coordinate 42,877,740 downwards.
TGTGGATAATGGCTCTCACCTTGGTTTGCTGGAGACCAAAAGCTTTAGAAATGGCTTTATAACCTATTCCAGACTGATACAGTAGATCTCAATTACTTTCTTTCTCATTTGTTCCCGAATTTCTTTGGATCACAGCATGATGTCTAACTTTTGAGGATCTTTTGGTCTACTTCACTTTGTCAGGCAGGACCTATGTAAGGGATTTCTTGATTGAGAACAGGCGTGGCAGTAATCAGGCCTGGGTGTGGCTAGAAAAATTGAACTCAGCTTTCCAAAGATGTGATAAACCACAGTTAATTTATAATTTAAATCAATCACTTTTTCACACAGGGCCATGTAGGTTTGGATTATTTTTTTTTACCTTTAATAATAAACACCTTCATTTAAAAACTGCATTTTGTGCTTACTTGTGTTATTTTTGTCTAATATTTAAATTTGTTTGATGATATGAAACATTTAAGTGTGACAAACATACAAAAAAAAAAGAGAAATCAGAAAGGGGGGAAACACTTTTTCACACCACTGTATTCCCACATTCATTTTGTTGGCTACCGACAAGCCACCGTTAGATTTTCCGTCATGATTGGCCACTCTGAATACCTATTTGGTGATAACATAACTATGGCTTCATCCAAGGAATCCCAATTGAGCTTGCTAGCTAGCTAGCAGGCTGATCAACCCACTACAGCCAATTGGCAGACTGTGCATTCAAAAATAATGACCTGTGCACTCCACAATAGATAATTTAATTGTCTATGCATTTGGAGTGATAATAAAGCTATTCTTTCTAAGCAATATTACATAAGTTGGAGTGCATCAATCAATGCGTCAATGAATATATCACTGCAGTGATTCGGTCGTAAGCCTGACAGGAAGTGAGGGGCTGAAGACATCACATGGGTGATATGAGGGCTACTCATTCAAGATTAAAAAAAATATCCATGACCATTTCCATATGTGGAAGTTGTCTGCACGATGGATTCCCCGGCTGCTCACATCTTTCCAGAAGCAGGAACAACTCAAGTGCTCCCAGGCTCTTTTGGCCATGTGCCAATAAAACCAGGCGGACTTCTTCTTCTACAGACTAATCACGCAGGATGAAACATGGGTCCATCACTATGATCCAGAGACGAAAGTTCAGTAGAAGCAATGGAAGCATTACGACTCACCACCTCTGAAGAAGACACATGTCCAACCCTTGGCGGGTAAGGTCATGCTCACGGTCTTTTGGGATCAACATGAAGGACTGATGATGGATTTCTTGGCAAAGGGTAACCCAATTACGGGGACTTACTCCACTTCACTGCTGCATAAATGTGGCATCCTGACCAACCATGAAGTCACTTTTGAAGGCCGAGCATTTTTCTGATTTCTGAGGTCAAGCCACTGCTTCTGACACAACCTACAGACTTCTACAGGTGAGGTCTCCACCACCGCACCACTATGTAGAGAAAGACTGATAACTGTGCCAACTTTGGTTCCTCTCAGTCCGTGGGGAATGAGTCAGGGCAATCTTCAGCTGTGGTTCATTCAGAGGTAATCTCATTGGCTCTAATAATAATAGAAACACTGAGTATGAAATAAATATTTAACACTCAAAATACATCAGTGAATCTGTTCTATCTTACAAGAACTTCTTAAGGCAATGTGTTTTTTTTCCTCATATATTCATATTTCATACACAGAAAAGAGATGTCCCATCAGAAATAAAAACTGACTTTTTACTGACAACTGAATTTTGCATGAATATTCTACTGAGGGAGACATTTTTCTGACTCTCTGGACTTTTTTCCTCTCCCGTTCATTCAGTGTACGAAGTACAAACGAGCAGCAGCGGCCCACACCCGCCCACGCTCCTCCGGAAAAATCACCCAGAATGTGCTCCATGTATTCACTCCATATTAATAATGCCCAAAAGCTCATCGTTTTTTGACGGTGAGGACAATTACTCTTGGGTAAATTTCACCCTTAAATCATACGAGGCTCCGGTTGAGGGGAAAGCTCATTTTTGCCAAGAAAGAAAAAAAGAAGTAAATGATCTTCTCGCTCCCCCAGTTTTCGCCTTGTTTCACCAAGCAAAGAGACTCGCTCTTAATCTCTTCACGAAATGAGACTATAAACAATGAGAAATTCACCAGACGTCCGGCGGGCTGGAAAAGGTTGGAGGTAGCCTTGGGCGAAGCTGTTAGTGTTTCATGCTCCGGCAACCTGGCAACCACTTCTGTAGGGGAACCTTCGAGGAAGGGGTGGGGGTGGGGAGGTATCGGCCAGGCGGTGTGATGTTTGTTTGTTTTTTTTCTGTTCTGTTTTCGTGTTGAAAATCGATCCGTGAGTTCTGCTGCGTGCAGAAAAAAAAGAGGCTGTTTTGAATCTGCCGTTTCCATATTTTTGACCAACGCGGCGTTCAACCGCATACAGACGTTTCTGAGGATAAAAAGGGTACACGAATGCTACAGGAACCCTCACGCACTAGAGCAGGGGTGTCAAACTCATTCCATGGAGGGCCAAGACCCTGCATGTTTTGCTTCCACCCAGTGTCTTCAGCAGGTGTTTTCACTGATCAGCAATCAGTTGGAAGAAATGTGGTGAAATCACCTGCTGAAGACATTGGATGGAGGTAAAACCTGCAGGGTCTTGGCCCCCCATGGAATGAGTTTGACACCCCTGCACTAGAGCCCCCCTAGAGTACAAGTTGACACTGTGTTTTTTGGAGGGAGAATTAAAATTACCTTCCACTTTTTTCCTCATAAATTTGTGACTTTTTTCTCTTTTACGTCGTAAATTTGTAATTTTTTTTTCATATTTTCAGCTTTTTTTTTCTCAAAAATTTGTGATTTTTTTCTCATAAATTTGCAGCTTTTTTCAAAAAATTGTGACTTTCCCTCATAAATACACAGATTTTTTTTTCCTTGTAAAGTAGCCGTTTTTCTCATTAACCTGCACATTTTTTTCCTCATAAATTTGTAGCTTTTTCTCATAAGTTTGCTGTTTTTCTCAATAATTTGGAGATGTTTCGCATAAATTAGAATTTTTTCTCATAAATTTGCAGCTTTTTTCTCGTAAATTAGTGAAGCTTTTCATAAATTTGCAGCTTTTCTCTCTTAATTTTTTTTCTTTTTCTCTTAGAATTGCAGTATTTTCCTCATATATTTCCTACTTCTTTCTTATAAATTTGCAGCATAAATTTGCAGTTTTTTCAAGAAGCTTTTTTGGTGATTTTTTCCTTAAAAATGCATGGCTTTTTTCTTGTAGATTTGCAGCTTTTATCTCAAAAATTTGTGATTTTTTTTTCTCATAAATTTGCAGCTTTTTTCTTGCAAATTTGTAGCTTTTTTCCAATAAATTTGTATTTTTTAAATTTACAGCTTTTTTCTCCCATAAATCTGCTACTTTATTCTCAAAAATTTGCAGCTTTTTTTTGGTCATAAATGTGCTACTTTTTTCTTGTGTCTTTGCAGTATTTTTCTATAAAAAGTGTTTTATTCTGATAACTCTGCAGGTTTTTTTCTCATAAATTTGCAGCTTTTTCTCACAAATTTGCACCTTTTTTTCTCATAAATTTACGGAGTTGTCGTGCTAATCTGTGATTATTTTTTTGTCAATTTGTGATTTTTTATACTTTAAAAATGCTGTAAATTATATAAATTTTATTGTGTTTAATATCTTTATTTCTCTTTATCTAAACAATGACCATTTTTTTTAATGATTTTGTTGGAAGGGGAAGATTTTCCCTCCATTTTCAAGGATTTGAACTCTTCTTCATTGCAAAGCCCCACCCGCACACTACTTTCGTTTCACAAGAGGCGGCAGTGGCTCAGTAGCTAGAGCGGGTTGTCCAATAACCGGAGGGTTGGTGATTCGAATCCCGCTCTCCTGTGGAGGACCTCCATGCTCATTAACCTCCGTGCTCTACCGTTTTCTGGGCGTGGGCACATTTGCTTCTTTTATGTGCACTCGGGCCATTTCGTCGCTTGACCACACTCCTCCAGTCGCTCCCTCCAGAGCCTCTCGACACCTCAGCCTCTGTCCTCAGATAAAAAGGCTGCTATCACTGTGGGCTGCAGAGTCCTCCCGCTCTCCTCTGCAAGCCACCAGAGGGAATCCTCTATCTCCGCTGCGTTCCGCTGCATTAAATCAAATATATGTCCTGGCTGAGCCGCCTCTGCCATATGGCTCTCCTTTGCTGGTTTTTTTTTTCCCAAAGAGATGAATCTGTTAAATAAGTGTTTGCTGAATATTCAATCCAGCATCATTAAAATGTGGGGATAGGTCAGGTTTACCCACAGACAGAAAATGTCTTATATTCATTCATTCATCGGAAAAAAATAATGTTCTCTGACATTCACATCAATTATCTGCTAATGCAAACACCATTAGCATTCATTTAGACTAATGAACCGGTTCAGTTACAAACATTAACGTAAGATTTAATTTACTCTATGTTGCTGTGGGCTCTCGGAGGCTAAGATGCTGCAGGTATTGTGCATTTATCACAAGTGACTCCCTTCAGAAGATGAATATATGTCTGATTTAATCTCAATGTCCACTTCACTTTTCTCTTTTTCTCATACATTTGCAACATTTTTTCATAAATTTACATTTTGCTTCATAAATTTCCTACTTTTGTCATAAATTTGTGAATTTTTCTCAAAAAACAAGCTTTTTCTTATAAATTTGCTACTTGTTTTCTCATACATTTGTGAGTTTTTTTCTCATAAATTTGCAGTTTTATTCTCATAAGTTTGCTCTTTTTTCTCCTAAATGTTTTACTTTCTCATAAATTTGCATTTTTTTTTTTTGCTCTTAAATGCTCAACTTTTCTTAAAAATGTGTGACTTTCTCAAAATTCTGCTGAGTAGTGAGCAGTGTAGCATGTAAATAACCCATTTCTCGCCCTCATCACATGTGCACATTTGGCCACGACAGCTTTAGCCTCATATGTGTTCTGGAAAAGCAGATTGTCAGATGACCAAGGATGCAAACTAACACCATGTGGAATTTCTTTTTTTGTTGTTTCAGTAGAGAGCAACTGTCTTTATTTGGTCTCAAAGGTCAGAACGACGCGGCCCCGAGGCCTGAGTATTCTCTATTAATCTACGCCTCAGAAATCTCTCATGTCTAATTTTAGGAAGCTAGCCAGGGACCCTGCTTACGTAACACCCTCCATGATATGTGCCGTTAGGAGAAAAACAAGACATACTGTATAGTCTGTGGGGAACAAAAGGACGTGACCACCTTGATGTCGCCCATGAGATTGAGAAGTCCTCTGTTTTCTCGTAAATTTGACACCAGTCTTATTGAAACTTGCTCGCCCACATTAAACCCATAAGATAGCCCAGGTTTAACCTACTGCAAATGGGGCCCCACATGGGCATGCTGGCTGGGATGTCACTTAGGATCCAATATTAATATTATTTTATTTTATGAGAGCATCTGGCCCTCACAGTGTCTGCTGAGAAAAATTCTGTCCCTTGGACAAATGTAGCCGATGACCCCTGGTGCAGTTAGTATATTCTGTCTATTTTATGTGCGAAACAAATTCCAAACAACTAAGCTCTTATGGCCACCAACTAAACGGAAATATGATCACTGACGGTGTGCGTTGTTTCCTGCGTGCATGCACTTTTTGCAGAGGTGCCTGCAACAAATTAAAACAGAAGGGTGAAGATTTAAAATCAGAGCTAAAATATGTGACTTATTAATTTCAGCCTCTGCCGTATTCATACATTTGCTGCAAGAGTAATTTTACATGCTGCAATTAATTTTCTTGGGGGAAATCAGGATATTTAGCACGCAGTCGCCGGGCAACAGGAGCAGCAGCAGCGGAGTTTGGGACTAATGAAGCAAAAACTGCACAACCATCCGTTTGTGCTCCATTTTAATGAAATGACTAAACATTGCCTTGGGCCTGAATGTCAGCGGAGCAGTGAAGAATGCATTAGACTGGGAGAAGGAGGAAACAAACACACTTTTGTGCTTCCACTCATCACATTCCATGAAGTCGCAGTATGTCACCAAATTAAAGGTTTTCTTTACTGTTTCTAAGTCGGCGTGATGAAATTGTTCACAATATCCTGCCCCTCCTGTTGCACGGTGGAAAAAAAGGACCTTTGTTCTCCGTTACAGTCTTCAAAGACAACCTCGATGAGCGACTGAAACTCAGTGCAACACCTGCACTCTGCAACGCCGTGGAAACACACAGCAAGTATCTGCCATCTCCCATTGGCGTCGCGAGATTATTTAATTGGCGTGCTTCGAGAAATGTAAAATTTATCACAAACTTAACACGGCTTCCTCCATCTCCACTGCCTTTATCTCCTCTGTCACGGTGCTTTCTGATTTAGTTGGCGACGCACCACAGCAGCCCTTCTTTTTCTTGTCCCCCATCCTCAACATGCATTCTCTCGCCATCCTTCCACTCGTTCAGTGTCTCTCCCACTTCCCGGGCACCCCGGACTGCATCTGCCACCTCATATTCTAATGAAAACAACAAGCTGAGACGCCCCCCCCCCGTAAACAAGGTCCTTCAGCACTGATTGCCTCTATTCGAAATTCTTCTTATCGTCTGTACCCCAACACACACACACACACACACACACACACACACACACACACAAACTACATTGGCAAAGTTCCCTGCAGTTTTCCCTAACAGTTACACAATCTGTCCCTACAAATACCAGTCTGACGTGTAATCCAATTTGTCCCCCCCCCCCCCCCCCGAGTCGTCCCCGCTCTCCACCATCCACCCTCCGCTCTTTGACGATGATTCTGCCTCATGTCTCACAAGGCAAGGCAATGACTATTATTCACATGCTTTCACTTAGAAAAAAGCGATTCTTCCCTGCAGTATCTCGCGGCAGTTTTTCCACCGACTTCACTGTAATGGGCTTAACCCTTTGCTGAATGATGTGAAATGAGGCTAAGAGTCGGTACATCGTTGGCTGGAGACCGCCTCTGCGACAGCAACAGCAGCAGAGCTGATGTGGAGACATCATTGTCTCTGTGTCAAGATTAACCAGGTTTAAAGAGCTCCTGTATGCTTATGGGGGGTTTCTCTTCTTCCCTAGTGCATTATGTGGGGTTTTTTTTGTAACATTATATGGTCTGCAAAGTCAAACAGGACAATTCAAATGGGAAACTGTCTAATTTCACTTAAAGTAATTGATCAAAAAAAAATTGTTTGGTTGCTACTCCTCTGTACATGCAATGTAATGGCTCTTCCCTGCCAGTGGGTGGCAGTACGAACACAATATGTTAGGTTATGAACTTGTTAAGTGATCGCTGCGAGAGGTGGTGGTGACAAGATGGAAAACAGTGATGGATAAATATTTGAAGAGGAAATATTCAACCAAACATGAAGTGAAAATTTGTATCATTTTACTCTAGAGTTGAGATCAACATGGGATAATTCGTCCTGTGGAAAGGCACGATTACCTTTGTACCTTCTGCAGCCAGTTTGTACCTGCCGCGGGAATCCCACAAAAAATGCTGTCATGTGCGAGTTCACAACATTATCCTGAGGAGCAGACAGCTGGGAAAACGTCACCGCCTCTTCCAGAAACTGCATCTTGATATCATCTGTTGTGTCCAAGTCAGAAGCTGCTAGCCCTCATTAGCATGTTTGTAGCAGCCTTGCAGGACACCGGTCTGTCTGTCTCTGGTGAGTGGCGGACTCATGTCCAAGCTTATTTATTCTCCATTGTTCATGCTCACTTCTAGTAATGGCAGAATCTCAGTGCTGATTGGCTATTGTAACCAACTTGCACGGTTGTGAATTAAAGCATATTTGCACTGCCTGGAGCAAACTTGCATGAGTTCACATTTTTCCATTGACTTTGTATGCAATCATTCCACGTTTCACAATGAGTATAAACAAATTACAAGACTAATTTGTCAGGACATGTGCTGTAATTGGCTACAATGTGTCATTTTATAAAGTTTTTTTTGTTCGGTGGTGTGCTTCAATATACAAATAAATGTGTTGTTGCTCAAGAAAGTTTGAAAAACACTGAGCTAAAGTGGGACACCAGAGATTTTTTTTAGTCCAGAGGAGCAGAAGGAGATGGCGTTGAGAGGAAAGGTCAAGAAGTCATTAAATCATTGGTGAATTTTGATATTAATTGCCAGATTTGCAAAAATCTGTGATTGCAGCCTCATTGTGTGTATCTTATTTTAGCATGTTAGCATGTTAACTTTTCCTAACGTTTATGGAGTATAACCTACAGGTAAAGCTTATTAGTACATGAAAGAAAGCCATAGTAATTTCATTAGGACTAGAATTAAAAACAAAGTGTGCAATTTAAAAAAAAAAAAAAACTCACCTTCTTGGGAGAAATAATCTTGTTTCTGTGCCAGGAGATGGTTGACCCACATGGCGCCCTTTTAAAAGGGTCAGAAATCCACTCCTTCGCAGTCTGCTGGGAAGTAATACTCAAACTTAATTTCCGGATTTGGCGCCACACGAGTTGGCTGCCTTTTGCAACAGCGGCTCAATTCTGAGTCTTTTTATCTTCCTTCTTCTTTCTGACCCGGTGATAACTTTCTGATCCGGCACACCTTTCACTCTATATATGTCACGGACACACAGATCACCCCAAAGGTCTCCCGAGTCGGCGGACGGAGCCTCTGTTTACAGCAGGAGACGATACAGCAGGGAAGAGCTAGCTAGCACTCAACCGCCACCCGGTGCTAACAGAGAAACTCAACATACCGGGGAACTGAAGCGAAAATGACGCGGGTGCCGGGCTGGAGTTTAGGCGGCGTGCAAGAAATATAAGACAGAATAATAAAGAGCGATGGCAAGAACCAAGCAGACCGCCCGTAAATCTACTGGAGGAAAAGCCCCCCAGGAAGCAGCTAGCCACCAAGGCTGCTCGGAAAAGCGCTCCGGCCACTGGCGGAGTGAAGAAGCCTCACTGTTACAGGCCCGGTACCGTGGCTCTGAGAGAGATCCGTCGCTACCAGAAATCCACGGAGCTGCTCATCCGTATGCTGCCCTTCCAGCGCCTGGTGAGGGAGATCGCTCAGGACTTCAAGACCGACCTGCGCTTCCAGAGCTCCGCCGTCATGGCTCTGCAGGAGGCCAGCGAGGCCTACCTGGTGGGTCTCTTTGAGGACACCAACCTGTGCGCCATCCACGCCAAGAGGGTCACCATCATGCCCAAAGACATCCAGCTGGCCCGCCGCATCCGCGGAGAGAGAGCTTAGACTTTCTGCTGCACATCCACCAACCACAATGCTCCGCACTGTGTGTCTATATACAGTATATATATATTTATAGTAATATGTACATATGTATACTAGCTGCTCTTGTTTTTTCTTGCCTTCTGATTGTTGCTCTGAGTGTTGCTATCCCTGTGCTGTTGCAATCCTGGAATGTCCCCATTGTGGGACTAATAAAGGCTTATCTTATCTTATCTTATCTCTTTTGAAATCAAAACTAGGCAATCATGCAAAGTTCCAAACCCGCCGCTAATGTTGGAAATATATGAAATATCCCTCTGTCTCATCGTTGTCCCCACTGCCCGAATTTGGCTTTGAATGTGGGTTCAATTTTACAATACAGAAGAACAGAATAAGTTATTTTTTTTTCTGTATGTTCTTTGCATCCTGGTACCAAGGGTCTCTTTTGTTGGGGACCACTCGTTTAGTGAGTCCCCCTCCTGCAGAGATTCCTGTAGATTCCAATACTATCTTGTCAATGCCTTTAGAGCAGCTTCAGTAAAATAGCTAGGAGTCACTAATTCCACGGAGATTCATCCTCTGTAGACCAAATATCTCTCATCACAATCCATTCAATCCCTGTCAGGACACTTCAGTCTGAGCCCAAAGTGGTTACCACTTGAAAAATTGACATTAACCATTCCAGCAGCAGGGATCTCATTCTGCAGCTTTCAGCAGAGATCTATAAGAGCAGAGGTATCATCTGGAGTATTGTTAAAAACATAAGATTAGACAAGCTCTACAAAGTGCCTGTTGACAGTGCTGTTGGCCTTAGCCGAGGCCCCATCATGATGACATTAGAGCTGTGCGTTTGCTAGCTCCCCGCAGATGCCTGGATCTAATTATGTTCAGCCCTGCACTCACAAAATATTGCCGGGACATTTCTCCCCCTGTCACATTACTGTGCTTTCTGGGATTTCTCCTCTTCCTAGAGACAAACACAGATGGCACATTGGAGCCGATGTGTTCAGGAGTAAATGACCCGTGAATATTTTGGCCTGACCTCTTGCAAGCATGCACTTTCCTAAAAGAAAAAAAAAAAAAAATCATGTCACCTTTATTGGAGCTTTGTGGGGCTTCTTCTGTCAACCCCCCGTGTCTCTTTCAATGGGTCAGACGAGGATTCAATTTACGAACTCACCCCTGTTCTCATCAGTGGAACTTTCTTGAAGTCAATGAGCCATGTGCCTACGTGACACAGACTTCTAATAGTCCCGTAATTTGCTGTTACATATTGTCACCCCACGGGGAGACTTCAACATGGGCATATGGACTGGGGGTTGTGAGACCGTGAGAGTCATCGTAATTAGATTGCTTCCTCACCGAGGCTCATAAAAAGCCTGTCAGTGTGGGAGTTCACTGCCACATTATCAGCAAGGATGAAACTAACAACAGAAACACTGGAGTGGGCGCCGATGATGCTGGCCATTTTAATAGCATTGGAATGGACAGTTGTTGCTCAATGCTAGAGCAGAATATTTGAAAACACATTGAGAGAACATTATCGCAATTGTTTCACAACAGTAAGGAAAATGTCTGCACAAGCCTGAAAGAAAGGAATTGTCTGGAAAACTTCTGTTTCTTCAACGTTTCCATGAATATAAGAGACAATTATTGAGCTAAACCTCATCAGAGGAGATAGAATGAACAATAAACTTGTCTACCAACAGAAGCTAGAGTAGCCTGACCCAGGATTGACACTGACTCCGGATGCAGTCCGTTGCAGATGCAGTGTGGATGTTCCCTTTCGTCCATCCCTACCAGCTCTGTTTGTGTTTTGCAACAGCATGGATGAGAGCAGGGTTTGGAATACAAGATCACGTGAGAATTATACAAAATAACGTGACATCTTGAGAAAGACCCCGAGAGTAACCGATGACGTGATAACAACAAGGAAGTGTGATGTTACGGCTCTCCACCTGGATTTTTGGGCTGCAAATAAAATGTAAGTAGCCCATTAATTTTAAATCTATGAAGTGTTTGTATGTTGAGTCAAGTTTTAGCTTCTCTGACACAGTGGTGGAGGAGTAGACCTCAGAAAATAACAGATAATCCTTAAATCATTTTTAATGATCAAACAGCTGTTAAATACCGCAAGATACCGTGGGATTTCCTTGTGGATTGGATCCGGCATCTGTCAAAAATAGTGGTCCGGACCAGGTGGGGGTTAGAAAATTGACGAGAATGGGAACTATTTGTTGCAAAATCAGGAGCGCATCAGTAACGTACTGCATCTGGAGTCAGTGCAAATCCTGGGTGAGAAACCTCATACAGAACATTCACTTTTTGACAACGCGGTTAGAGCCAGGAAGCTCCAAACTGTGGGCAAAAGGTGTTTACCATCTTGCATGGTTTTGCAAAGTATTTAAAATATTGTCGGGTTTGTGGTTGTAGCCTCTGTGAGAGGGTGAGCATATCCTACATTCAATAGGTATAGTTGCTCCTTTGGCCAACCACCTTTTCTTGAGTTTCTCATTTTTGTTGTAGACAAGACCAAGCTGAGACCAGCACCACTGTGCAGTATATGTAGGTCATGGTCTTGGGAGACTCTGGTCTTGACAAGGTCTTGACTACAGCACTACTTTTAGCCACATGCAAACCAGGAGACTTTAGAGTAGAGCCAGCACATGTTGGAGAGAGTACGTCCCTCGACTCTGTACGGGTCTGGGATTTAACAAATCAGATGGCTCGACTTGTGGCTTGTCTTAATGAATGCCTTTTCAGTGGAGAAACCACATAAGGTGCCCTGTGGGCCTTCTTCCCATGGAAAAGGGTGTCATTATGATGTGCTCTCTATATTCAGTTCAGTCCAACTTTATTTCTATAGTGCTATTTCACAACAACAGTCATCTCATAGCACTTTCAACTGTAGGGATCCCCTCATGGAGCACCATATTGTGGTGGGGGGGTTTGCGTGCCCTAGTGATCCCAGGAGCTATGTTGTCCGGGGCAATTTGCCTCTGGTAGGGTCACCCAAGACAAACTGGTCCTAGGTGAAGGGCCAGACTAAAAACGATCCAACAGACTCTCATGATAAATACTAAAACAAGGATTCAGTACACCCCGCCCGGTATGGGGTTACTGGGGCCCCACCCTGGAGGCAGGCCTGGGGGAGGGGCTCGGTGGCTAGCGTCTGGTGGCCGGGTTTCAGTCCATGGGACCCGGCCGGGCTCATCCCGAAGGAGTTACATGGGTCCGCCCTCCAGTGGGCTCACCACCTGCAGGAGGGATCATGGGGGTCCGGTGCTATGTGGATCAGGTGGCGGTCAAAGACGGAGACCTCGGCGGTCTGATCCCAAGCTTCCTAAACTGGCTTTTGGGACGTGGAATGTCACCTCTCTGGTGGGGAAGGAGCCTGAGCTGGTGCATGAGGTTGAGAGATACCGGCTAGATATAGTAGGACTCACATCAACACGCAGCTCCAGTTCCAGAACCAGTCTCCTGGAGAGGGGCTGGAGCTTGGCCTACTCTGGAGTTGCCCCGGGCGAGAGGCGACAAGCAGGGGTGGGTATTATTGTTTCCCCCCACCTTGCTGCCTCTATATTGGAGTTTTCCCCAATGGACGAAAGGGTTGTTTCCCTGTGCCTTGGGGTTGGGAAATGGGTCCTGACTATCATTTGCACCTATGCACCAAATGATGGTTCAGAGTACCCACCCTTTTTGGAGTCTGTGACTGGGGTGCTGGAGGGTGCTCCTCTTGGAGACTCCATTGTCCTACTGGGGGACTTCAATGTGCACGTGGGCAATGACAGTGAAACCTGGAAGGGGGTGATTAGGAGGAGCGGTCTGCCCGATCTCAACCCAAATGGTGTTCAGTTATTGGACTTCTGTGATAACCACAGTTTGTCCATAACAAACACCATGTTCAAGCATAAGGGCGTCCATATGTGAACCTGGCACCAGGACTCCCTAGGTTGCAGGTCGATGATCGATTTTGTTATCGTGTCATCAGACCTGCGACCGTCTGTCTTGGACACTCGGGTAAAGAAAGGTGCAGAGCTGTCAACTGATCACCACCTGGTGGTGAGTTGGATCCGATTGCAGGGGAGGATGCCATTCAGACCTGGTAGGCCCAAACGTATAGTGAGGGTTTGCTGGAAACGTCTGGCTGAGGCCCCTGTCCGCGAGGTCTTCAACTCCCACCTCCGGAAGAACTTCAACCACATTCCGAGGGAGTCTGGAGACATGGAGTCTGAATGGGCCATGTTCTCCACGTCCATTGTTGAAGCAGCGGCCCAGAGCTGCGGCCACAAGGTCATCGGGGCATCTTGTGGTGGCAACACCCAAACCAAGTGGTGGACAGTGGTGAGGGGGGCCAATAAGCTGAAGAAGGAGTCCTATCAGGCTTTGTTGGCCTGTGGGAGCAGCTGAGGTGTACCAGCAGGCCAAGCAGAGTGCAGCTTGGGCGGTTGCTGAAGCAAAAACTCGGGTATGGGAGGGGTTCGGTGAGGCCATGGAACAAGACTTTCGGTCGGCTTCGAAGAGATTCTGGCAAACTGTAGCTGGGGGGGGGGGGGGGGGGCAGCTCCCTGTCCACACTGTGTATGGTGCAGATGGGATGCTGCTGACTTCGAATGGGGATATTGTCGGGCCGTGGAAGGAATACTTCGAGGATCTCCTCAATGCCACTGATACATCTTCCACAGAGGAAGCAGGGCTTGTGGACGAGGGGGACGACTCGCCTATCACAGGGGCTGAGGTGGCAAAGGTGGTTAAAAATCTCTTTGGTGTCCAGGCCCCGGGGGTGGACGAGATTTGCCCTGAGTACCTCAAGGCCCTGGATGTTGAGGGCTGTCAAGGTTGACATGCCTCTACAATGCTGCATTGAGGTTGGGGGCAGTGCCTTTGGCATGGCAAACCGGGGTGGTGGTTCCTCTCTTCAAAAAAGGGGACTGGAGGGTGTGCTCCAACTTTAGAGGGATCACACTCCTCAGCCTCCCTGGGAAGGTATATGCCAAGGTACTGGAGAGGAGAGTCCGGCCATTGGTCAAACCTTGGATTCAGGAGGAACAATGTGGTTTTCGTCCTGGCCGTGGCACATCAGACCAGCTCTTTACCCTCTCGAGAATCCTCGAGGGTTCATGGGAGTTTGCTCAATCAGTTTACATGTGTTTTGTGGACTTGGAGAAAGCATTCAACCAAGTCCCTCGTGGTTTTTTGTGGGGGGTGCTTCGGGAGTATGGGGTATCGGGCTTGTTGTTACGAGCTATTCGGTCTCTGTACGATCGTTGTGAGAGTTTGGTTCGTATTGCCAACACTTGATCAGACTCATTCCCAGTGAGAGTTGGACTCCACCAGGGCTGCCCTTTGTCACTGATCCTGTTCATAATTATTATGGACAGGATTTCTAGGCGCAGCCAGGGAATCTAGGGTGTCATGCTTGGTGACCACAAGATCTCATCTCTGTTGTTTGCAGATGATATTGTCCTGCTGGCTTCATCCAGCAATGACCTACAGCTCTTACTGGGATGGTTTGCCGCTGAGTGTGAAGCGGCTGGGATGAGAGTCAGTACCTCCAAGTCTGAGTCCATGGTCCTCAGCCGGAAAAGAGTGGATTGTCCTCTCTGGGTTGGGGACAGGCTCCTGCCCCAAGTGGAGGAGTTTAAGTATCTTGGGTCTTATTCACGAGTGAGGGAAGAATAGAGCGAGAGATTGACAGGTGGATCGGAGCAGCCTCTGCAGTGATGCGGACGTTGTACCGGTCTGTTGTGGTGAAGAAGGAGCTAAGCTCTAAGGCAAAGCTGTCAATTTACCAGTCAATCTACGTTCCTACCCTCACCTATGGTCATGAGCTTTGGGTAATGTCCAAAAGAACGAGATCGCAGATACAAGCAGCTGAAATGAGCTTTCTCCGTAGGATTGCTGGACTCACCCTCAGACAAAGGGTGAGGAGCTCAGTCATCCGGGAGAGGCTCAGAGTAGAACCGCTGCTCCTCCACATTGAAAGGAGCCAGCTGAGGTGGTATGGGCATCTGATCAGGATGTCTCCTGGATGCCTCCCACTTGAGGTGTTTCGGGCACGTCCATCAGGGAGGAGACCTAGGGGCAAACCCAGGACTCGCTGGAAAGACTATGTCTCCCAGCTGGTCTGGGAATGCCTTGGTATCCTCTCTGAAGAGCTGGAGCAGGTGGCTGGGGAGAGGGAAGTCTGGGCTTCTCTGCTTTAACTGCTGCCTCCGCGACCCGGACCTCCAGAAAAGCGGTAGAAGATGGATGGATGGATAAGAACTGGTTAGCCAAAGTACACAGTTGTATACACAGTGCAGGAGCATTGCAACTACGTAGATGGTATCAACAGCATTACAGTTTTTTTTAAATTACCTGGCAGAATATAGTAAATACAGTCATGTGAAAAAATTAGGACATCCTGTATCAGCCTTTGTGTGTGCTTTTGAACATATTTGGACATATGGATATTTAATATTAATGTTAAAAATAGTTGGAGATTCATGTAATACAACTATACATCCATCCATCCATCTTCTTCCGCTTAATCCTTTTCGGGTCGTGGGGGGGCTGGAGCCTATCCCAGCATCTCTGGGCAAGAGGCAGGGTAAGCCCTGGACAGATCGCTAGTCCATCGCAGGGCCAACAAGAGAGACAGACAACCATTCACTCTCACAGTTATACCTAAGGACAATTTAGAATCCCCAGTTTGATGCCAATTAACCTTATTTACATGTTTTTGGCATGTGGGAGGGAACCAGAGAAATCCTGGAGTAAACCCACGCAGACACGGGGAGAACATGCAAACTCCACACAGATCACTGTTGGCCGGGGGCTGGGATCGAACCCAGGATCCACTGGCCAAGGGTGAGTTGCTGTGCTGCCGCAGTGCTTATCACTCCGCCACCGCACTGCCTAAACAATTAAAAAATGAATTAAAGACTTTTTTCAAATTTTCTGTAAAATGTAATTCTAAACAAATAGTGAGGAATAAATTAGGACACCCCTATCTTTTATAGGACACCCCATATTCATTCCCTCTTAAAATGGCTACAATAAATGTTAAAAAATGCAAAGAAAAACAAAAACAAGGTTAGATATGGATATGTGAACATTTATTAATAAATAACTGAATATCTAATGGGGTGTCCTATTTTTTTCACATGACTGTATGTACTCAGACAGGATATTTTGCATTGAATCAACAGTGTTGTTGCCACTCTTAATAATAATTGCTGTTGTCCTAGTTGTGTATTGGAGGGGACGATCTCTACTGTGCAAAGTTGTGATGTTTAGTACATTCAATACGACCTCTACGAGCAGCCCTGGTTAGGTTATAAAGTCTGACAGCACGTAGGTAGGAAGGACCTGCGGAACCTCTCCGTCGTGCACCTAGGATGGCACAGCCTACCGCTAAATGAGCTCCTCAGTGCGTTCAGCGCGTCCCACATGGGGTGGGACTCGGACTCCATCAGAGATGACAGCTTAGCCATCATCCTCCTCTCTCCCATCTCCTCCACTGGGTCGAGGCGTCACCCCAGAACGGAGCTGGCTTTTTTGATCAGCCTGCTCAGGCTCTTCCTGCTGGCTGCCGTGACGCCGCTGCCCCAGCAGACCACTCTATATGTGATGATGCCACCACCGAATCGTAGAAGGTCTTCAGGAGCGTCCCTTGCCCTCCAAAGGACCCGAGTCTCCTCAGGAGGAACAGCCTGCACTGCCCCTTCTTGTAGAGCGCGTTGGTGTCGTGTGACCAGTCCAGTTTATTGTTCAGGTGAACACCCAGGTACTTGTTAGATGTCACCATGTGAATGTCTGCTCCCTGGATGTGAAATGTGGCTGGAATGTGACTGTGCATCTGAATGGAGAATTAGTGAAACAACCATAGAAAAACTGAGTGTAACGCGAGGCTATTGAAAAAGGAATTTGGGAAAAATATTCTGAAAAAGAGAGAACAGATTGAGGCGCCACCAAGTCTCCATCTATTTTAGAGAACGGGGTTAACTCCCTCCCCACCTTTCAACTGTGGAATATATATGATGAAATGAAATAAATAAGAATAAATAAGAATACTGAGATTTCCCGTCTTGGCCAGCGCTGAATAAACCTTCTAACAATGGTTGAAAATCAGAGTTTAAAACTAATCTGTAAATGTCTATTTCCTTTTAATACTTGGAATGATGCCTCTGAGATTCCGATACACTGGGCCGCCTTTTCCACTTCTTAGTCCCTGCCTGTCAGACAGTGTGAGTCCACCCCGTCTTCCTCGACACTATTAGTGCACTGGACAACTTTAGGATTTTGATCATTTTGGTCATTTAGTTATTATATATAATGCAAAAAACTACATTTAAAAAAACAACTTGATGTTTTGTTCTCATCCAGAGCTTGGGCTTCAGCCCGTTTACAGATAAAATAATCGAACAAATACAGTACACTTGGAGACAATCTGCTGTGCTGAGTCACACTTTGGATTTGCAAAGCTTCTCAGTCTGCACAAAGAAATCGGAGGCGACGTGCCGAGAACAACCGAGCCACAGCGGAGCACTACACAAACAGGGGCTTTTTAACTGTGTTACAAATTCATTGATTTTATCTTCACTTTGCCACGAACACCCCGAGAGACTGAGGGTGTAATTAACGAGACCGAAAATACAGTAGCTCATTAAAGCCCGTCTATCACAACTACAAATATTTGAGTTATGCTAATGCGCAAAGGTGAGCTCAGGTTTCAATTTCAGGCAATTTTCTTGAAAACATCTGAGCTATTAGCTGTGAATAATTCGACAGACAAATGCAAAACTGTCCGTCTATCTCCTAATCCGGCTCTCAAAACAGCAGCCCCGGAGCGTCTTATTGTTCTGTCAGCTGATGCTGTGAATACAAATGTAACATTGTTTGTGATTCTCTTTCATGTTGGGTTGGTGAGACGCTGTTTTCCTCACCAAATTGTTTGGCTTATATCGTCCAGAGTCCCTTAAGTACAGAGATTTATTTATTTTATTTTTTTTACTGAGCAGTTTCTTGCTTTATGGGAGCTGTATGCAAGACAGCGGCGCCCCTGATTTATGAACGGGGGAGAGTTCAAACCAGGGGTCGCCGAGCAGCCATTTTCAGAGATTTTTGACCCGCAAAATCCACATGCAGCTATACAAATATCTGAGTTTGAAAACCAAGGTAAAACAGCAATTTTACCATTACAAAACTGGCCTGACACCATCAGTATTAAGAGGGTTTTCCTTGTGAAATCACACCTTTTTTTCCAAAAATTTGTGAGATTTTTTTGCATAAATTTTTGGTTTTTCTTATAAATTTGGACATAATTTTCTTAAAAAAAAAAAAAAAGTTGCTTTTTCAGATAAAATTGCAGTCACTTTCCAGATAAATTTGAGATTTTTTTTTTTTTTTTTTGGTCATGAAAATCTAATGTTTACAGTAAAAGGGGGGGAGGGACATCATAAATGTTGTGATGTTTTATTGCAAATTTTCAAATGTTTTTCCTGTAAGACTGCAACTTTTTTTCCCTCTGAATTTGTTATATTTGTGCTATAAATTTTCTGATTTTCCTATAATTTGGCTGGTGGCATATGAGCGAGAGAGAAAGTCATCACGATTAATACAATTAACACACAATCAACGTGCAACTAATGCGTTCACCACTAAAAAAAAATTACAAGAAAAAGTTGGAAACTGACAGGAAAAAGTAGCAAATTTATGTGAAAAGTTATGAATTGAGGAGAAAAAAGTTGAAAATTTACAAGAAGTTGCAAGAATTTCAGTCATGAAATCACATTCAGTTGTGTTAATTGTGATTAATTATGTTAATTGCATTACTGATGCAGATTAATGGAATCTTTTTTGTGGGTGTCATATGGACAAGAAAGAATGTTAACCCATTAATCATACGTTATGTGATTAATGCTTTCACAGCTAAACAATAACACAAAAAAGTTGCAAACTGACAAGAAAAAAGTATGTGAAAAGATTATATATTTACAAGGAAAGGAGTTGCAAATGTGCAAACAGTTTTACTTCTTCTCCCAAAAGAATATTGAGAGTGAAGTTGTAGCTTGGGGGCTCCCTAGTGGCTGAGGGGATCTGTTGCATTTGCATACTCTGCCTTACACCCAGAAACCTCTCTGCTCCTTTAATTTTCAGTCAAGAATTAAACAGCTCCACAGCTTGTGGACACAGCCGCTTCCCCTTAGATTGTATTTTTATAAAGTGACTTCATGACTTACTCACTCTAATGGCCCAGCTTTAGAAGTCGGTAAAACTCTGTAGTTTAAGGCTAGGGTTGATGCATTGACTCTGCATCCACCGGCAAAGTAGAAGACAGATGTACCCCGATTTTGGCTTTGGAAAAAGTAAGAAGTTTCTTCCACGGTTCACAACGAGGCCATGTGTCACCGAAATGAAGCATAGCAGCCAATATCATACTGTATGGTAAATGAGGCGTGTAATAGCTGAGACTGCTAAAAGAAAGCCTCCAAAACCACTACATGAGTCTCTATTTTTTTCTCTCCCTCTAAATCCCCTCCATTTCCAGTCAGTCAGGATTGACAGATGCGAGCTGCCACAGCCCCATAGTAATGGCCGCTCTGGGATATTGTTGAGCCTGAACTGGGAGGTTCTGACTGATAGGCCAATACATCTTTGGATTTGGAGTAATTAGGACATCTTCTAAAGGTTAGCAGCACTTCAAAGGGGGGTTTGCAGAGAACTGCCCTCATCTGGAGAGTGATTTTCATTTGGCTGATGAAATAATGGTTTCAGCCTCCTTAATAGCCTTTCTGGAGGGCTTTAGTGGGAGAAAGCTCCAGTGCTCATGATTCAAAGAAAAACATTGAGCTTATAGACAACATTCACGTAGAAATGATGTGTTGTAGGAACACAATGACAGATGCTATGAAATGAATGGCTGTAGCTGGGTACAGTATAAAGTATGACATCAAAAGTAAGCTAATCACAGAAATACACTATATATCCTCTGACACTGTTTTTTTTTTGGCAATAACATGTGAAGATATACCAATGGTGCATGGAAGGTATTGACATGCCACATTCATGCAGATGGTATCCTTTAGCAGAGTTTTGAGCTCTACACACAAAGAAATCAAAGTCCAAAAATGGACTTTAAAAATGCCCAAAAAGGTACAACTGTACCTTGGAAGAACATATCTGGAGTCCCAGTGACAAAAATGTACCTTTAAATCCAAACAAAGGTCCATAGTTGCCGCTGGGGCTCCAGATATGTTCTTCCAAGCTACAGTTCTTGTACCTTTTAGGGTACTGTGGGAGCGACAAGCAAATGTACCTTTTTAGGTCCATTTCTGTACTTCGATTTCTTTGTGTGTTCCCTCCCCCCCATTTCTGCATGCTCTATCACGTTCCAGGTTGTTGTTGAAGACTGGCTTCGACTACATTAACCACAGAACTTCACTTCCTCAAAGGTCCCCAACAGGTCTAGAGTGACACTAGAAAGTAAACTTTCCAGTGTTGCTAGGATGTTGTGTAGGTAGTAGAGGTGTGGAAATTTGCAACTGTCTCCTCCAGAAACTGCATCTTGATGATGGTTGTTTTTGGCACTAAACTAAGGCTGACCAGCGTCCAGTTTGATGTGCTGCTAGCACTTGTTAGCAGATCGGTAGCAGCCTAGTAGGGTGTCATGGGTGGAAGCACCATCTCAGTTGGAGAGCTTTGTTCCATCTGCTTCCAGTGAGTGGCAGCCTCATTTTCAATCAAATACTCACTTCCACCGATGGCAGAGTCTCAACACTGATTGACTGTTGTAACCAAGCATCAAGCAAATATTTTAACCAAGCTGAGCTAAATCCAACTTGAAATTCACAATTGTATACATCTTTCCATTGCCCCCCCCCTTTTTTTTTTGCTTCCTTTGTTATTCTGGCCATGCCCACCCTGATTTATCATTGAGGCAATGGTTGAGGCAATTCATCCATTTGGTTTGGATCGGACGTATTTTGAAGCACTGGTCTGTCTCAGAAGTAGTGGAAGAGTGGACGCTAATAAGTAGTCCTCATGTTTCCCCATTGTATAATATAATTGGGGGCTTGCCCAGTAGTCTGACCCCATATATGTCAGTAACGGGAAATTTTGAGTGATAAGCAAAGTTAAGGCATCTTTTCTTTGCACAAGGTTACCATGACAGATCGCTTAACCTATTACTTCCATGTCTTTTACCACTAGATGTCGGCTTTCTATCTCTATGCAGTCCATATTTGTTGCAGAACACTTTAACTGCATCTCACATGAGATTCTTTGCTGTTAACTAACTTGATGAAGTGATCAATGCAGTACTAGTCAAGACATTCAAATGCCAGTGCAGAAGTTGGTTCATGGTACAAGCTGCAGGCCCTACTGTACCTGAAGGAACTAAGGACTAGTTCACTGGCTGAGCATTTGATATTGACTAACTTGTCCTGGTACTACAATAATGGGGGATATAAGCATGAAAGAACACCTTATAGGATAAAGCCAAGCCTTTTTATTGGACCCCTCAATGACTGGTTCAGATTTTTTAAAAGTGGCCAGAATAAAAGAGATAATTCAGATCTGCTAAAAGCTTCTGAGCAAGATTGCAGGCTGAGTCACCCACTACTTCAAGAGAAGCCTTTCTCATCTTGGAAACTAATTAGCGGTAGGAGTCTGAATGAAGTTCACCATGGGAACATTCACTCAGCATGCCTTTGACACAGCATGACAGTTTATGCATATCACTCCAAGACGAGATCAAAGAAGAGATGCTAATGTGCGGCGCCTGTTTTTGTGCTCCCTGTAAGAAGTGGGAAAGTCTTGAATACCAGACCCAGTAATTTGTGATGGGATGAAAACTTGCAAATATAACTGAAGTGATTGGACGTGAGACTAATTGAAAAAAAAAAAATCTGCTATTGTGATTTTTACAGTAATTCATGCTCTCCACACACAGGAAACAGACGTGCTCCTTTGACTGTACCTCCTTCATCTACAATGAAGTTTTGATTTCTGACTTTTTGAGTGATGTTTGAGAAGAAGCTGGATTTAAGACGAAAGGGCATCCAACAGTCAGGATTTCTGGTATTAATTAAGTCCAAAATTGATTAATGTGTGTCTTAATGCATAAAGATTCTTGGAGGTTTTAAATGTTAGTACAGGTTTAATTTTGTTTTACCATACCTGAAGGCTGAAGCTTTGATTTCAAGTGTCAGTTTTCGAGTTCTCCATTGCAAACCATAGGATCATCAGGACATTAGCTCTAAGATTTTACAAGATGCATCTTCTGCTTCAATGGGGGAAAGCAGGTTATGTTAACATAACCTGCTTATGTTAACATAAGCAGGTTATGTTAACATAACCTGCTTTCCCAACAATAATCCTAACAATAAGCCAACAATAATCATAATCTTAACAACTCATTATAACAGCTGTATAGTTCCCCACTGGTTTCCCTTACAATGCAGATTAATTTCTAGTTGGTGGCCATTATTTCTCCTAATCCTCCTCTGTTCCAGGGGCCTTATGTATAAAGACTTGTGTGGATTTCCTACTGAAAGATGACATACACTTAAATCAAGAAAATGCCGTAAGCAAAAAATAAATAAATAAATAAATAAAAAAAAATCCATATGAATGAAACAGTGCATATGCAGGAATCCAAGCACATTTCCTTTGTACATCCCAATTTACTTGAAATTGAACGCACGTGAGGAAATACCGGACTCCTCCCTTGACACTCCTCCATTTGAATATGCAATTAGATGCAAATAGATATATACAAGCACTGCACATTTGATTCTCCTGTATCCACAATCAAAAATAATGGATTTAATGGAATTTCATGGACTGTGAGTTGGAGGCACTCCTGAATGAGGTAGAGGCGAGTAAAAAGTTTTTTTTATGGCACACTGTCTTCCGGCATTAGCGCTGAATACAGGTAATTCAATAGCCTGGTCTCAGTCCTATAAGATTAGTTTATTGTTTCCTTTATTGAGACAGGGATGAAAAGGAGATGCTTATTTAACCTTGACATGTTTCCACTGATGTCTGCAGTCATCCTCAGAAGCGTCAGCTGATTGCTATGATTTGTGACCAGCTGGGTGCATCATCTGGTTGAATAAAGGAAAACAGTCACAAAAAAGAAGACAATATGAACCTATTTAGTGGGTAGCCACGGTCAACCGTCAGTTGAAAGCAGATCATATTAGACTCCACAAGTACATATTTTATGTCCAAAATGCAAATCTCATCTTTTAGTTATATACAACTTACATGGATTACACGCACTACTATTGTAAATGAATGAAGTGCGCCGGGGAAAGGGTGAGACTGTTGCATTTCAAACATTACACATGTGTTTATTGACATAACTACTATACACACAGAGGCAATTAGGGTCTTGGTAGAATTCTGTGAAACTGTAGTTTAATCAGCAAAAAAGAAAGTCACTTACTCAGACCACTGACTTGTAATTAAGCCTTGAAGACAAGGTGATATTTGGGGGTGCACAGGTGCATTGCACATGAGGTGGGTTATTCAGGAAAATTACATGAATGTACTCACCAAAAAGCCACCCATCCGCACAGTGCCAGCTTGTAGTTTGTTCCCAACAATGCTGTTCATTAGAATCATTAGGAAAACTGTCTCTCATTGCAAATTTCCCTTTGATGTTGGCCTGTTCAACTGCATTGTATGGGAATATGATGTACCTGGGTGACAGCCGGATAATGCCACCCCACACAGCCAGCATAGTTCAGTTCAGGGTTGACTGGGAAATTCCCAGTCAGTCTACCAGCTCCCTCTGGAATGCCCATTGCCAGGAACCCCAGAGTTGTCAGCACCTGCACTGGGATGGACAGCGCACGGCTTCTAGCTGTGTCGCGCTCCAAGAGCGGCTGTAGCTCTGAGCACAGTCCCACAAGGACTGCCCGTGGAAACCTATACCTGCTGACAAGCCAGTCATCATCCTGAACCAGAAAATCTTCTGTCTCTAAACACCCTTTCTTTTCTCACTGCGCGATTTGCAAAACCCTCTAATAATGCAAGCACCATTGTTGTAAGAGACATTTTCTGAACTGCTTTGCCCTTGCTTTTATATCCACTCATCTAATTGTGCACACTTGGATGTTTGTTCATCAAGTGTCTCTAGTGTGTACAATAATTTTCACATCATTATCAGTCTCCTAACATCACCTCCTGACATTTTTTTTCATCAACCAGTGTTGACTTCGGTGCACGACAAGGCCTTTTTGGGTTGCTGAGCTCATGAGTGCGCCTTTTTTTTTCACTGAGAATGTACTAAACTGTTGATTCATTCCCTCCTAACATTTCCACACTCTATCTGATGGGTTTCTTCTTTTTTCAGCCCAAAGATGATCTGTTTCACTTCCATTGAGGACTCATTTGACTGCATGTTGTGGGTTCACAACAACAGCTTCTAAATGCAAATGCCACACCTGGAATCAAATCCAGACCTTTCACCTGCTTGATTGACGATGGTGAAGAAAGCCCAGCAGCGGCTGCACTTTCTCCGTGTCCTGAGAAAGAACATCCTGGATCAGAAGCTGCTGCTGGCCTTCTACCACTGCTCACCTACTGTCTGAGTGTGTGGTACGCTGGCTCTACAGCTGAGAATGGGAAGGTTGTGCAGAGGGTCATCAACACTGCCCAAAAAAACCACTGGCGGCCCTCTGCCCTTCCTGGAGAACATCTCCAGATCCTTCTGTCTCAAAGATCAAGGCCATCACAGGAGACCCCTCAAATCCCGCCCACTACCTGTTTGACCAGCTTCCCTCTGGACAACCGTTCAGATCAACTAAGTCCCACACCTCCAGACTGACAAACAGTTTCTTCCCCTGGGCGATCTGGACTGCAAACAGTCAGAGCCCCCCCCCCCCCCCCCCACAAACGCTCACATGCACAGAACTGAGGTCCTTTGTAACTATCACAATAACACACCTGTCTTTGCACTTCTCACTTTCATGTATATTGACCCACCCATGAAACCACTACCATATCTGTGTATATTTCCATAATCTGTGAGCTATTTGTTTCAGTCGTGTGTTAAATCGTGTATTCTGTAACTGTGTTTCATCTAATCCTTCTTTCATACTTAATTGCGCAATAGCAAGGTGGAGCACCCACAGTTTTGTTGTACTGTAGAACTGTGCAATGACAATAATGTCTATTCTATTTTATTAATGAGGAAATAGCCCATGTGGCCCATGAAAAAGCTGTTCAGTCAATTGTCCAATTACTTTTTGGAGATTCTGTATAAAAATGGTTACAATTCCTAAGCTGCAACTCCAATTTGGATGTGAATACCTTCAAATTTAAGATGAGAGTCTTTTAAGCCCATATTGATTATATAACCGTATCTTGAATATGTTTTGGTAAACAGCTAAAACAGCAAAACTTGTGTCAGTGTCCAAATACATATGGGCATAACTGTATTATGTAACTGGTGTGGTTAACCTCTGAAGTGCTGTGCTTATCACTCATCTTTTACTGGGGCCTTGATGCAGGCCTTCATTTAATTTGCCATCTTAAAACATGCTGATTCAGCACAAATCTATCTGAGCCAACCTGATGACTGCCTGTCCCAAAACAGAAGAATAAAAGGTCAAGGAGACAAGATAGTGGTTGTTACATTCACGTCAGGGTATCTTCATTGTTTGGCATTATTAAACAGATGGAAGAACTGCACACTTCTGAATACATCCAGATGGTCAGCCATATTTATTGCGGTATATGTCAGCATTGTCATCTTTTTTCTTTGTGTAATTAAGGTAATATTTATTCAAACGGCACACTGAGCAGAATTAACCCAATCACACATTATTACTATGTTTAACTACGGTAATAATATTGGATTTGGTATAGTGGGGAAATAATGATCCCGTGGTCCAATAATAAATCTCCCTCCATATTATTAGTATCTAATGAGACTTCTTCTCATTTCTTTGCCAGATTAATCATTCAGACGCATGCTGTCTGTTGGCACAGACGACGGAGCGGGGCACGTGAGCCTGTGAATTCATGAAGCTTTTCCCAGCTCACAGTGCATCTTCTTGGTTTTCTCTCCATGTGGTTGTGTCTCTTCTGTGATGTATTCTCCTCCCGCCTCCTCCCTCCTCCTTCCACTGCAGAGAGAAAACCCCGTCTTTTTTAGAACCGTCGGTTTTCGCTCCGTTTTGTACTGTGGATGAGGAGCTTCAGTAGGTGATGTGAGGGGGATGAAAGGTGCCGTCCACCTTGTTAGCAAAGTGATCAAAAATCACCCGCCGTCCCCATTCATCAGCTTTGTTTCTTAAAAAATTACAATTTTTTTCTCATAAATTTGCAGTTTTTTCTTGTAAAATTACAACCATTTTCCTGTTACATTTTTTTTTCCTCATAAATCTGCAACTTTTTCCTCATACATTTATAACTTTTTCCCTCAACAATTTGGAACATTTTTCTAACAACTTTTTTTTTTAATTTGCAGCTTTTTCCACATAATTTGCTGTTTTTCTCTTGTAATTTTTAAACTTCTTCCCTCTTCATTTTTTTCCTCATAAATCTGCAACCTTTTTCTTAAAAATTTATGATTTTTTTTGAGAAATTTGCAAATTTTTTCTTGTAAATTTGCAACTTTTTTCCTGTAAGTTTTAATATTTTTCTCATAAATCTGCAACTTATTTCTCATAAATTTATGACTTCTTTCCTCAACAATTTATAACTTTTTATTATAAATTTGTGATTTTTTTTTTTTAATTTGCAGCTTTTTCACATAAATTTGGATTTTTTTTCTTGGAATTTTGCAACTTTTTTCACCTGTAAAATTTCATTTGTTCGTGATAAATTTGCAACTTTTTTTTTCTTAAAAGTTTGACTTTATTTCTAATAAATGTGCATGTATTTCTTGTAAATTTGCAACTTTCTCTGTAAATTAAAATTTTTTTCTCATAAATCTGCTACTTTTTTCTCATCAAATTATGACTTTTTCCTTCAACAGTTCTGAACTTTTTTCTCATAAATTTGTGATTTTTTTTTCAAAAATTTGCAGCTTTTCACATAAATTTGCGATTTTTTTCTTGTAATTTTTCAACTTGTCTCGCCTGTAAAATGTTGGTTTTTTTTTTTCTCTCTCTGCAGCAGAACCAGGCTCAGGGAGAAGCAGTCATCTGCTGCGACTGGCTACTCCTCCTCCACGGTCAATACTTCTAGGATTTTGACAGTTTACATAAAAGTGATTCATTTAAGCCAACATAATCTGTCCAAGGTCCTTTGGACGGTGAGCTCTGGTATTTAGTGGTTTGTTCCAGCAGAACCAGGGTCATCTGCTGCGAAGCAAAGGAGAGACTGCTGAGATCTAGCCAGGAGTTGAACAAGACAGCGACTGGGATGGGAAATCGCATTATATGATAATGCAACACTCAGCGTATCACATAGTGGCCCAACTACTGTGAAAATATCGTATCATGCGGCCTCTGGTGAGTCCCACCCCTAGTTTGCTGCCTCATTGGTTAAAATGGACATCAAATGAAGAAAACTTTGGACTAACAGTGGCGATGGGAGTCTGGAATCCTCAGTTAGAAGGGAAAAGTTACATTCTAAGTAAAATCCCAATGATTTCAGGCAGGTCTAGCACCTGACTGGCACTGTAAGACAGGTTATCGGATGGAGCAGTGACGCTGAACTTCACCATCAAGTGAATTTAACTCTGGGAAATGAAACTGACAGAAAATTGAGCCGCGGCAATAACAGAGAGAAATTAAGATTGAACGGGAGAGCAATAATCATCATGATTAAGGGGAACTCCATTATTAACTAAATGTTGATTGGATCAGGCAGTGTTTGGAGAAGAATGAAAACATCATTGCTCAGAATGGTTTTCTCCTGCCGCCGCTTTAACTGGATGCAGATCTGCTTGATCCTGAACGCGCAATACACTGGGACAGAATTCTGGATCATTTTCACACCTCGGAGGGTGAAACAGATGTACCCACTCCTCACTTAAAGCCAATGGAATGAAATGCAAAAAAAAAGAGAAGTTAATAAAAGAAGATGGATTTGGGGAACAAATCATTTTCTCTCTACATGAGTGCTTAAGATAGTTCCATTTGTTTTTGCACCACAGTGCGTTTCAGGTTCACTGCGCGAACACTCCGCTGTCTATAAATCATAAGACTGCCACTTAACCGAGGAACTCATGTAGTTCGGCTCCAATTCCCTTTGTCCTCAGACAGTTTGAGAGCCATTTGCTCCATTTTCACTAGGTCCATTGAAATATGGTCTCAGTAAAGGAAAAGAAATACCTCAAGATCAAACATTTAATTTGAAACAGGAGTTGAAGATTTGGTAGCTCTTTATAATATAGCCTGCAACTTACAAGATTAGGAAAAAAAAAAAAAAAAACACAGCTGGAATAAGAAAACTGGGAAAACTGAGTGAAAAGCAGAAACAGACAGCTGTTCTTATACACCAGTCAGTTCTGACCGAGCAATCTGATTGGGCAGTAGGGATTCCAGGAGTGACTGGTTCATAAATTTGACCAAATGTGGTTTATTTTTCAACCACAGGGATCCAAGTGCTGCAACACCGATGGAAGGAGTCTGTGAACCAAAGGGGAGACGATGTTGAAAAATAAACCACATTTGGTCAAACTGGGCCACTATGAACTTTTCAGCCCTCCCTCGTATATTCCCTAATAATCACACTTGGACGTTTCACCAAATAGGTATCACTCCGCTTCAGCTATGTTCTAATGATCTTAAAATTAATATTAATAATTTAATATCTGTGGCTTCTTATATGTGAGAATTGTAATACTTAATATCCACAGTGAGGCACTGTTTGAAAAGAGTTTTTGGCATGGGGGAGGAAACCGGAGAAATCCCACGCAGACACCATGCAAACTCCACACAGATCACTGTTGGTCGGGGGCTGGGATCGAACCCAGGATCCCCCGGCCAAGGGTGAGCTGCTGTGCTAACCGCTCCGCCACTGCGCTGCCACCGATAATCATGTCAGTTTTAATCTGCTCATCCTTCACAAATCTGTACCTTTATTCCCACGATTTGCTTTAATTTAAACTTCAGATGAACATGCATCTTTGGCATTATAATTACAAGTCCACACAGAAACAATGTCAGCCTCCAGCTGGTCATTAGTGGATGGAAAATACGGCGCATTTTCTGCCCCCAGGATGAACTTTTGTTTCTTGTACGTAGCACTCCGCTCCTAGTTAGCAAAGCAAATGGAACGGATTAAAAACACTACAGACAGGTCTTCTCTTTCCCCTTTTTTCAATGGTCACTCACTTGCGATGAGCACGCTGGAAAGGTGAAGCTGTGGTCCTGGAGCACACGGCAGTGGCAGACATCTTTCTTATTCCAGTCTGCGCTGACCCCGTTTGACCTTCCGGTCACCTCGTCGAGCTAACGGCATTTTTTTCCCCCATCACACGCGGCGGCACAATTGCACGCAGAAGGACAGCCTATAAGCGTAATGACTCTCCGGGCTGAATTTACTTAAATTGAATTCCACTGAATAATCACCCGGCAGTATAATGAACCATTACCCATTTGCTGGAATCGTCTCATCTGTCTTCCAAAATGCCTATTAATTTGCCCCATAATGTATTATCTTTTAGCATCTGATATAAAATCAGGCATGTGCTCCTGAATGGTTGAATGATGTTGGAAAATCTCTACGTTCGAGGCCTGACCTTGTTCTACAACGATGGAGGCAATAGAAATGGAAAAAAACAAACAAAAAAAAAAAAACGGTTCTACAGTGTTGGTGGAAGATAAAGTGATGCTTCTTCTAAATATAAACGCCTGCCATCAGGTTGTAAAGAAGACCGCCTGGAGATGTAATTTCCTTTAAGATATTGAACTCCACTGTTGCACAACTGGAATAGAACATACAATACATACATGACAACTGTATGAACCCGTTATCCTTCTTAATGTTTTTTTTTTTAATGTGCTTGTATTGATTCAGTCACTGTCAAATATTTCTTAATGGTTTTTATTGTCATTTAACAATTATTTCTTTAACGATCTTTATGTGGCTAGCTGAGGTTATTAAACTGAAAAGCACCTTTCATTTCAGTGAAGGGTACACTGAAGAGATATGGGCCTGTATTTATATGATACACTTTATTTGTGTAGCACTTTTCAGACATAGAATGCACAAAATAAAAACAGAAAGAATATAATAATTAAAAATAGGAAAAAAATAGAAGCACATTTTAGAGTTTAAAAATGAATTAATAAAGTTACAGCTCTAAAATACAAATAGACTCGCATTTCAAATGAAGGAACAAGCAGATTGCAAGCAAGGATTGTTGATCTGTGCAGCTACGGACATGGCTGCGCATGCAGACATTGCGGCTGCTCTCTGCCCCGATAGAACGGTGTTTTCCTGTTGTACGTGTCCTTCATCTTGTGAGTCACAGTGTTTTTGTTCGTCTTGCGTCCACGCACATACAGCCATGAGTTTCTCCTCAACGTCGGTAGAGCCATGTACACAGAGTCTGCACATGCTGAAGAGCTACGGGATTGCGGACTGCTCCGGACACCCACCCACGCATCTCGCACACAGTGGAGGCGCCATAACCGGCGGGACAGAAAGCAGAAAAGGGGTACACGCGGAAGTACCCGAACTAGGCTAGCAGCTAACCCACACAAGCCAGCTATCCCCACCATCATACTGGCCAACGTACGCTCTTTAGACAACCAGCTGGACCACATCAGTTTACTACACTCAGCCTCGAGGACGGTGAGAGAGCGCTGTGTTTTTGTGCTTGTGGAAACATCACTCAACAATAACATTCCAGACTCTGCCATTTAGCTAGACAGGGTAACATGCGACTGAGCAGACAGAGCTGTCGTCAAGGGAGGTAAGACCTGTGGCAGGGGACTCTGGGTTTACATCAACGATGCCTGGTGCCATGACGCTGCTGTGGTCTGTAAACACTGCTCAAAATTGTTGGAGGTTATGGTTATCAAGTGCCGGCCGTTGTATCTTCCGAGGGAATTTATGGCTACGCTGCTAGTTGCCGTTTATTTCCCTCCCAGCTCCAACAACAACAACAGGAGTGAGGCACTGAATGAACTGTACCAGCACATCAGTGGGCAGCAGACAGTCCACCCTGATGCTTTTCTCATTTTGGCTGGAGATTTCAACCACACAGACCCAAACTTTCCCACACGGGAAAACAACACACTGGACCATGTTTTCACCAACCAGAGGAGCATATAAGGCCCTCCCCCTCCCCCACCAGTGTGCCTCTGACCACATCACTGTTATGCTAATTCCAGCAATACAGACCACTGGTTAAAGTCACCAAACCAGTTCAGAAACATGTACGTGTGTGACCAGAAGGGTCCTTAGAGGCACTTCAAGACTGCTTCACCACCACTGACTGGAATATATTCAAGCAGACTGCCACCTACAGCAGCACCACAGATCTGCAGGAGTACACACAGACTGTTACTGCCTACGTCGCAAAGTGCATTGATGATGTCACAGACACCAAGACCATCACTGTTCGGGCTAATCAGAAACCATGGCTAACAGGGGAGGTCTACAAGCTCCTGAAAGCTCGGAACACTGCCTTCAGAGCTGGGGAAGAGGTGAGCCTGAGAACATCTAGGGCCAACCTGTCCCGAGGCATCAGAGAGGCCAAGAGGCAGTACTGCAGGAGGATAGTCCACCGTTTCAGTGACAGCAGAGACACTCAGAGTCTGTGGCGGAGGACACAGTATCACGGATTACAAGCCCACACCGTAGACCTGCGACAGATCCACCTCTCTGCTGAACGAGCTGAAGGACTTCTTTGCTTGCTTCGAGGCACTCAACAGTGCCCCTGCACAGAAGTCACAACGTCCTCCTGGCAACCAGGTGATTACACTGTCCTCGGACAGTGTGAGGAGATCTCTTGGCAGGATCGATGCACGCAAAGCCCCAGGTCCTGACAACATACCTGGTCACGTACTGAGAGCCTGTGCAGAGGAACTCACAGGTGTCTTCACGAACATCTTCAACATCTCACTGAGACAGGCTGTTGTCCCCACATGCTTCAAAGCCACCGCCATCATTCCAGTCCCAAAGAAATCGTCTTCTTCCTTCTACAATGACTACCATCCGATTGCACTCACTCCAATCATCAAGAAGTGCTTCGAGTGGGTGTTCATGCAGCACATCAGGTCTGCCCTGCCCCCCTCCCTGGACCCATTCCAGTTTGCATACCGGTCCAGTCACTTGACCGATGATGCCATCTCTACTGCCCTCCACTCAGCCCTCATACAACTGGACACAAAGGGCTCCTACATCAGAATGCTGTTCATAGACTTCAGTTCAGCATTCAACACAATCCTCCCCCAACAGCTCATTCACAAACTGGACACGCTGGGGCTCAACACTTCACTGTGTAACTGGCGGTTGGACTTCCTGACGGGGAGACTGCCGGCAGTACGGGTTGTCAGTAACACATCCAACACCATCACTCTGAACACAGGGGCACCCCAAGGATATGTGCTGAGCAACCCCACCACACACACACACACATTCTGCTGATCCATGACTGTACACCAACACACAGCTCCAACCTCTTCATCAAGTTTGCGGATAACACAGCTGTGGTGGGCCTAATAAACAACAGAGATGAGACAAACTACAGGAACGAGGTGAGCTACCTGGCCATGTATTGTGGAGACAACAATCTCTCTTTGAAAGTGGAGAAGACAAAGGAGATTGTTGTGGACTTCAGAAGAGCACACATACAGCATGCTCCCTGACCATCAATGGTGCTGCTGTGGACAGGGTGAGCAGCACCAAGTTCCTGGGTGTGCACATTACAGAGGACCTCTCCTGGACCACCAACATTGTATCACTGGCCAAGAAAGCTTGGCAGCATCTCTACTTCCTCTGCAAACTGAGAAGAGCCAAAGCCCCGGCCCCCATCACGTGTACCTTCTACAGAGGCACCATCGAGACAATCCCGACCAGGTGCATCACCGTGTGGTACAGCGCCTGCACCTCGTGCTGCCGCAAGACCATCCGGCGCATAGTGAGAACAGCTGAGAAGATCATCGGTGCCTCTCTCCCCTCCCATGTGGCCATCTACAGCACCTGCCTCACCTGCAAAGCCCTCTGCATTGCAGGTGATCCCACCCACCCATCACACAGCTTCTTCAGTCTGCTGCCATCAGGGAGGAGACTGCAGAGTCTCTGGGCCAGGACCAGCAGACTTAAGGACAGCTTCATCCACCAGGATGAAGCTGTCAGGAAGCTAAACTCTCTGCCCCCTCTCCCCCTTCTGCCCCCCCCCCCACACACACACATCCTGGACTGTGATTCTCTCCCCCTTCAACAACTGAACTCTGCCATCCCCAGGTACTGTTCACTCTCACACACGCACACACTGATTTCAGGAGCTTCAAAAACTGAACTCTGTCATCCAGAAACTGTTCACTCCAACACATGCACACACACTGATCTCAGGGCTGCACCAGTCACTTTATGAAGCAATGGACTGCTCTCTTTGCACTACATGCCACTTTAACCCTCTGTGTGCCCTGATATGTGCCTTTAGTCACTACATGCTGTCTTAATTTTTATCGTATTTAGTTATTTTGCACACCCTTAGTATTTTTAGTTAGCTTCTGGTTGGGGGGTTGGTTTTCTTTGCACTGATGTTTGATGTTTAATGTTTGGTGTTAGACGTTATACTTTATATTCATATTTTCTTAGTGTTTACCTTGTTGCATTGTGGGTTTCAGGGTAACGTAGTTTCAATTCTCTGTATGTGCTGTACATACAGGAGAATTGACAATAAAGTTGACTGACTTTGGCTTTGACTTGACTTGACTATGCAAATGCTAACCGCCCTTAATTCCAGCCAATTCTCGAAATTTAGCATACACAAAGAAAATCAAATTCTTTCTTCACTGAGTGGCAGTAGAAAATCTGAAACTTAACAGGAACTTTAAAAGGTTAAATTTTCAACTTTTTTCTCCTCAATTTACATTTTTTTCTTGTACATTTGTATCTTTTTTCACAAAAATTTGCAGCTTTTCTCTTGTAAGTGTGTAAGTTTTTTCTTGCAAATTTGCATATTTTTCTTGCAATTTTGCAACTTTTTTCTTGCAAATTTTTAAAATTTTCTCAAATATTTGATTTTTTTTCTATAAATTTGCAGCTTTTTCTAGAAAATTTGCAACATTTTATCCTGTAAATTTGTAACTTTTTATCCTCAATTTACATTTTTTCTCATAAATTTTTGCAACTTTTCTTTCATAAATTTGAATATTTTTCTTGAGATTTTGCAATTTGTAAACTTTTTGTTTAACCTGCCAGCATTCCAGCCAATTTCTCTAAATTTAGCCTACGCAAAGAAAATCACATTCTTTCTTCAGTGAGTGGCTGTAGAAAATTTGAACTTCCTGCCAGCGGAGCACCAGAATTTTAAGAGGTTAATCAAGGGAGTCAATTTGCAGAAAATTTTATTGAACAGTACACCTCTTTTTATTTTAGAGTCAACTAGCAGGATTTCAGTTTTATCCTCATTTAGTTTTAAGAAATATTGGGTCATCCACGTTTATTGACACAAGACAGTTACTGATGCACTTTATAGCTGTAGCATCACTACCTTCAGCAGAGATGTACAATTGTGTGTCATCTACATAACTATAGACACAGACATTGTGTTCCCTAATGATGTCACTAAGTGGCAGCATGTAGAATGAGAATAGCAGTGGGCTAAGGAAGCTGCCTTGTGGAGCCCCCAAAAGAGATATAGCGCTTTTTCTAGTCGCAAAGACCACTGAAAGCAATTAATTAGTCGGTACACTAACCTTCTATCCTAAGGGCCTATCAGAGACAGATGCATCGGGACAATGTAAACTCACCAATTAACCTAAAAATAGAATAGAATAGGCTTTATTGTCATCGTACAGTTGTACAGTACAGTGAAATTGTGGGTACTCCACCAGGCTACTGTGCAATTAAGTATGAGAGAAAGATTAGATAAAACACAGTACAGAACACACGATTAAACACACGACTGAAATAAAAATAAAAATGGCCCAAGATTATGGAAATATACACAGGTATGGTAGTGGCTACACGTGTGGAACTATGTACATAAGAGTGCAGAACACACAATTGAACACATAATGTCATGAATTGCCCTTCGGAGCAGAAAGGTGAGACCCACGTGCTGAACTGTGAGTTTGTGAGGTTTATTGGAAAAACAACAAACATAAAGTCCAACACAGTGCTCTAACACAAAATATAAACAAATGAGCAAACTTACTGATAACGCGCACCAGAGTGAGGCAGGGCTCTGGTGGAGACAAGGAGAAACTCAATCAAGACAGCGGCAATGGGGAATGAAAATGACTGCCCTAAAATATGGTCAAAAACAATTTACACAAGTAGTAACAGGTGTGGATCACATGAGCGGGCAGAAGGAAAGAACGATTCATAATTAAGATCAGCTGGGAGCCGTGAGAGAGAGCGAACTGACAGCTGACAGAGACCCCGCCTACACGGAGCAACAACCCGGAAACATCACTGCCAGCTTTCAGCCTAGAGAGAGAACAGAACAAAATAAAGATATAAAGTAGCGGCAAAATAAAGACAAGTAACCTAAAAAATGTGAATAACAAACTATACTGAACGTAAACAGGAAACTAAACACACAATACAAAATATGTGACAAATCAACAAAGGGTAAAATAACAGGAATGCAACTCAAAACGACAACACTGTACAAACATGACAAAAGGCAGAAAGACTGAGCCCGGTGGAATCCCCCCGTGCTCAGATTGTGACACATAATATAGTAAGATGGTCCAAGGATTATAGAAAATATACATAGTGGTTTCACGGATGGGTCAATATACATGAAAGTGCAGAGTGCAAAGACAGGTGTGTTATTGTGATAATTAAAAAGGTCCTCAGTTCTAAGCATGTGAGCGTTCGGAGGGATGGAGGTGGAGCCTCTGACTGTTTGCAGTTCGGATGGCCCAGGGGAAGAAACTGTCAGGCTGGAGGTGTGGGACCTGATCGATCTGAACTGTCGTCCAGAGGGAAACAGGTCAAACAGGTGGTGTGTGGGATGTGAGCAGTCTCCTGTGATGGCCTTGATCTTTCTGAGACAGGAGGATCTGGAGATGTCTTCCAGGGAGGGCAGAGGGCTGCTGATAATTTTTTGGGCAGTGTTGATGACCCTCTGCACAGCCTTCCTGTTCTCAGCCGTAGAGCTGGCATACCACACACCCATACAGTAGGTGAGCACGCTCTCCACTGAGCAGCGATAGAAGGCCAGCAGCAGCTTCTGGTCCAGGTTTTATTTCCTCAGGACACGGAGGAAGTGCAGCCGCTGCTGGGCTTTCTTCACCAGGACCTTGGTGTTGAACATGCATACCTTTGGATTGTGGGAAGAACACCACAACTTTCCTGCAATTTGGGCAAATCGCCATCATCTTCTGCGAATTTCACCAATCAAAATTATCCCCGCATATGTCATCAGTCTGACCAATCAAATGCATCCCTGCACCTGGCTCACTTCTGTGTTTATAGTAAGTATGAATGGAATGCATCTGCAACATGCAAACCACATTAACGAAGGGTCAGTTTTGTACTGAGAAAACTGTGGGATTGCAGTAAACTATGGAAAAAAGCATCTGCTTTAAAATTTGTACTTCTTCCAACAATGTTTACTGCAAAAAAAATGAAAAAAGAGAGAATTATCCCCCCAATATCATCACAATTTCAAGCACTGATTCTAAACTGTCATGGTCTGAGCACCGATATCATCCACGCTCGGGTCATGCAGTATTTTCCTCCCATCTGGCATGTGTTCCCTGTGGCTCTCCGAGCCTTTATTGTGACAGCTCTCAGAGGGTCTTCCGGCTGTCGGAGCTGAGCTCCTCTGACAGCTAAATTGCATTGAGCTGATGACTGCCTCATCAGCTGTCTCATTCCTAGTCCTACTTAAGGGAGCAGCTTAGGTTACTCCGGGCTGCAACCTCGTCTAACACTCATCGACTAACATTCCTTCGTCCAACCTCGATCCTAGATTCACGACTCATGCCTTTTCACAGTAAGTGTATTTGTTGAGAGTCTGTTCTTCCTGTTCCTTAGTCGAAGTCTTAGTTATAGTGTGTCTTGCCCCCCGTGGCTCATTACTTTGTCATTTGTCTTCCTTTAATAAATTATGCAAACTCATCGGCGGCCTATAGTGTCTCATTGTCACCATGGCATAAACAGAAATGCAAAGCACAACACACACACGCATGTGTGTGTGTGTGTGTGTGTGTGTATGTGTATGTGTATGTGCATATACATATATACATATATATACAGTGTGTATATATATATATATAAATTTGCAACTTTTTTCTCAAAATTTTGCACATTTTTTCCTGTAAATTTTCAACTTTAAATCTGTAATTTTTCTTCAAATTTTGCAATTTTTTCTCATAAATTTCAACATTTGTTCTCATAAATTTGCATTTTTTTCCTCATAGATTTGAAACTTTTTACTCATAAATTTGCTTTTTTTTGTAAATTTGAAACTTTTTTCAAAAATTTGCAAGGTTTTTATTGTGGATTTGAAATTTTTTACTCATAAATTTGCATTTTTTCCCCACGGAGATTTTAATTTTTTCTCAAAAAATTGCAAATTTTCAGTCATAAATTTGCTCATTTTTTCGTGTAAACTTTCAACTTTAAATGTACAACATTTTTCTCCAAAATTTGCCCCATTTCCTCATAAATTAGTATTTTTTCTCATAAATTTGCCATTTTTTTCTCGTAGATTTGATTTTTTTTTTCCTCAAAGATATGCAACTTTTTCCCTTAAATCTGCTACTTTTGCTTGTAAATTTGCAACTTTGTTCTCAAAAATTTTCGACTTTTATTCCTTCAAATTTGTTTTTTCTTATAGATTTGAAACCTTTGTTCCTCAAATTTGTGATTTTTTTTTCTCCTGTAAATTTTCAACTTTTTTCTTGTAAATTTGTAATACTCATCTTGATGCTGGTTACATTTTTATTCAGTGCAATTGAATAGTAATTTATCCCTTTTTGAATTTATAAACTGCCATCTTTTATTCTTTTTGGACCTTTATTCTTGCAAATTTGCACCAAATTTACATTTATCTGTTTTTACCTCATGCTAAATTTGAGCATGCCCCCCCCATCCCCTTTGCTGTATAATAACAATTTATGCATGCATCCCTTCCACACAGCTCCAGATTGAAATGGAGCCATGCTAAAGCTGAGCTAATCCGCCACAGTTAAACAGTTAAAGCATCCCTCCGTCAC
The DNA here is from genome assembly GCA_020510985.1 of Pholidichthys leucotaenia. Classification (NCBI taxonomy): domain Eukaryota; kingdom Metazoa; phylum Chordata; class Actinopteri; order Cichliformes; family Pholidichthyidae; genus Pholidichthys; species Pholidichthys leucotaenia. The sequence goes on along the minus strand of CM035848.1, from coordinate 42,839,242 downwards.
ACCAGCTGCCATGAAATGTATAACACTGGCATTACCTTATTGCACTCAAAAAACATCCAGATTTTACCCCCCGCTAAGAGTGCTAAATACCTGAAAGTCAAGTCGAGCTCAGCGAGAATTGGCAAAACTCTTCGAGCGTAATACCTGGGATCAAACTGAATTAAAAGGGGATTTTCCGTGAACGAATTCTCGCCATCGCCGCTTTCATCTGCATCTGCGTGTACAGTCTGAGCCGCCATTGAAGCATGAGACCAAAAGCTGTCTTTAGAGTGGAGGAGCACTTTTTTCCTCCCCTTTTTTCCAGACTAAAGGACAAATGTTGCCAGTTTTATCTTTCCTTGAAGCCAAAAATGCTAATTGGTCTATTTAAAGGCTGTCTGTCCCCGGCCAAAAAAACCCCAACAAAAAACGGTCCATATTCATGCTGCCTCATCTGTCTGTCTATAACGTGTCTGCAAGGAAAATATTTCACTGTCATTATATGTGTTTTTATGTCTTTTTTGTCCTCTTTCTGCGGTGGACTAATCACCTACAGTCGCTAGGACGTATTTGGTAACTATTTGGTAAATAAATTCCGACATCACTAGCGCCGATACTCGGACACATCATATCCCTGCAGAGATTGCGAGACCACCGGGCACTCCGTGGATTGTTGTCAGGTCCTGCAGCCATTGGAGGCGACGCTAGGAGAGGAAGCAAAAGCAAAGGTGCAGAGCAAGCCGTCAAGCTCAGCTATGTAAATAACAGGACCAATCTCTGTTACCGTCAATCCTCCTCACCAACGCTAGATCCCTCACCAACAAAATGGATGAGCTACAGTCAGAGATCACCTACAACCGCTTCGTCCGGGACTGGGGTGTTCTAATATCAATGGAATTGTGGCTGCACCTGCAAATCCCGGGCACTACAGTGGTGCTACCAGGCCGGACTACCCACCGCCAGGATCGCAACGCAGACTCCGGTAAGGGGAGGGGGTGGAGGGCTCTGTGCTTTTGTGCTCCAGTCCTGGTGTAATAACAACAGGATAACACACAGCCACTGTTCACTGGATTTAAAGGCCATGTCCTTTCAATGCAGGCCTTTCCATCTTCCTCGGGCGCTAACAGCAGTAATTGTTGCAGCTGTTTACTTTCCTCCCGATGCTAACATTAGCTCAGCACTCAGCCACATTCAGCTCATTATTAGCAAGCAGCAGAGACACCACCCTGACGGAGTCCACATAATTGCTGGGGATTTTAACAAAGCATGCTTAAAGACTGTACTCCCCAAATTCCACCAACACGTTAAGTGTTCCACAAGGGGGTAAAGAACACTGGATCACGTATACAGCAACATCAAGCATGCCTACAGAGCCATGCCCCTCCCCCACCATGGACAATCAGATCACCTCTCTCGGCTTCTAAAGCTGGATTCATGCTGCACCTCTGCTGCCCACGAACGTGTAACCGGAAACTTTGTGTGACGAAATTTACATCACCGTCTCCACTCCGCTAGTGTCCTCAGTGCTCGACCGTGGACGACCGCGTGCAGCCCAAATGTTGTGACTGCACCTACTTCCCACGACCTGAACACGTTGAAAATCGCATGCGCGACTGAACGTCTCATTCACGAGGTGGCGTATCGATACAGCATACCAAGACAAAGTAGACAAAGAGGAACCGGAAGACGAGAATAAACATACATGAATCATTTATAAATACTTCAGCAGCAGCAGCATCGTCATGGAAAAGGAGTGAAAACCAGGAAGTCAAGCAGCAGAAAGCAAGCAGGGTTTCTTCGTTGGTGAAAATCCTGGCGCGTCAGCGCATTGGCGCTACCTGTCGAGCGAGAGTGAAACTACAAATGATGGTTGTGCACATGTGTCAACCGCCTGGCCTGGGTAGATGAAAAAAGTGAGCATGTACAGCGCCGCCTTCATGCTGGGCTCCTCCAAAGTGCACGCAGACCAAAGCGGACTACTGGGGAAATGCAGCATGAATAAGGCTTAAAATGGACTTCCTGCACACTGTAGATCAGGGGTTACCAACTAAAGGAAAAGGTCCGATAACTTGGTCCTCCTCCCCAGCTGAGGTCTGAACCAGGCGTGGGACTCTTTAGACCCTTCATAATTTGATTACGGTTCAGAACTCTGATTTAATTCTAAAACCATTGTCATTCTATTCAAGATTTTTCCCTCCCACTGTGTAACAACTTGGCCCTTTTAAAGTGAAGTATTTGCAATGACACATGAATTTACTGCCAACAACTTTTATTAAAACAAATGGAAGAAAAATCTGACACATGGACAAATTTATCTCAAAATGTGTTTCTAAAAGCTGCCACCATTTCCATCCATCCATCCATCCATCGTCTACCGCTTTTCCGGAGGTCCGGGTCGCGGAGGCAGCAGTTCAAGCAGAGAAGCCCAGACTTCCTTCTCCCCAGCCACCTGCTCCAGCTCTTCAGAGGGGATACCAAGGCGTTCCCAGACTAGCTGGGAGACATAGTCTCTCCACCGAGTCCTGGGTCTGCCCCGGGGTCTCCTCCCAGTGGGACGTGCCTGAAACACCTCAAGTGGGAGGCGTCCAGGAGGCATCCTAATCAGATGCCCATACCACCTCAACTGACTCCTTTCAATGTGGAGGAGCAGCGGTTCTACTCTGAGCCTCTCCCGGATGACTGAGCTCCTCACCCTATCTCTGAGGGTGAGTCCAGCAATCCTACGGAGAAAGCTCATTTCAGCCGCTTGTATCCGCGATCTCGTTCTTTCGGTCATTACCCAAAGCTCGTGACCATAGGTGAGAGTAGGAACGTAGATTGACTGGTAAATCGACAGCTTTGCCTTAGAACTAAGCTCCCTCTTCACCACAACAGACCGGTACAACGTCCGCATCACTGCAGATGCTGCTCCAATCCGTCTGTCGATCTCTCGCTCCATTTTCCCCTCACTCGTGAACAAGACCCCAAGATACTTAAACTCCTCCACTTGGGGCAGGAGCCTGTCCCCAACCCGGAGAGGACAATCCACCTTTTTCCGGCTGAGGACCATGGACTCGGACTTGGAGGTGCTGATTCTCATCCCAGCCGCTTCACACTCAGCGGCAAACCGTCCCAGCAAGAGCTGTAGGTCATTGCTGGATGAAGCCAACAGGACAACATCATCTGCAAACAACAGAGATGAGATCCTGTGGTCACCAAGCATGACACCCTCCATTTCCTGGCTGCGCCTAGAAATCCTGTCCATAAAAATTATGAACAGGACCGGTGACAAAGGGCAGCCCTGGCGGAGTCCAACTCTCACTGGGAATGACTCCGACCGAGTGTTGGCAATGCGAACTAAACTCTCACAACGGTCGTACAGAGACCGAATAGCTCGTAACAACAAGCCCGATACCCCATACTCCCGAAGCACCCCCCACAAAAATCCACGAGGGACGCGGTCAAATGCCTTCTCCAAGTCCACAAAACACATGTAAACTGGTTGGGCAAACTCCCACGAACCCTCAAGAATTCTCGAGAGGGTAAAGAGCTGGTCCGATGTGCCACGGCCAGGACGAAAACCACATTGCTCCTCCTGAATCCGAGGTTCGACCAACGGCCGGACTCTCCTCTCCAATACCTTGGCATAGACCTTCCCAGGGAGGCTGAGGAGTGTGATCCCTCTAAAGTTGGAGCACACCCTCCGGTCCCCTTTTTTGAAGAGAGGAACCACCACCCCGGTTTGCCATGCCAAAGGCACTGCCCCCGACCTCCACGCAATGTTGCAGAGGCGTGTCAACCATGACAACCCAACAACATCCAGGGCCTTGAGGTACTCGGGGCGAATCTCGTCCACCCCCGGGGCCCGGCCACCAAGGAGATTTTTAACCACCTTGGCGACCTCAGCCCCTGTGATAGGCGAGTCATCCCCCTCGTCCCCAAACCCTGCTTCCTCTGTGGAAGGCGTATCAGTGGGATTGAGGAGATCCTCGAAGTATTCCTTCCACCGCCCGACGATATCCCCAGTTGAAGTCAACAGTGTCCCATCCGCACCATACACAGTGTGGACGGGGAGCTGCTTTCCCCTCCTGAGCCGCCGAACAGTTTGCCAGAATCTCTTTGAAGCCGACCGAAAGTCTTGTTCCATGGCCTCACCGAACTCCTCCCATACCCGGGTTTTTGCTTCAGCAACCACCCGAGCTGCACTCCGCTTGGCCTGCCGGTACACCTCAGCTGCTTCGGGAGTCCCACAAGCCAACCAAGCTTGATAGGACTCCTTCTTCAGCTTAATGGCCCCCCTCACCACTGGTGTCCACCACTTGGTTCGGGGGTTGCCACCACGAGATGCACCGACCACCTTGCGGCCGCAGCTCTGGGCTGCCGCTTCAACAACAGAGGTGGAGAACATGGCCCATTCAGACTCCATGTCTCCAGACTCCCTCGGAATGTGGTTGAAGTTCTTCCGGAGGTGGGAGTTGAAGACCTCCCGGACAGGGGCCTCAGCCAGACGCTCCCAGCACACCCTCACTATACGTTTGGGTCTACCAGGTCTGAATGGCTTCCTCCCCTGCCATCGGATCCAACTCACCACCAGGTGGTGATCAGTTGACAGCTCTGCACCTCTCTTTACTCGGGTGTCCAAGACATACGGTCGCAGGTCTGATGATACGATAACAAAATCGATCATCGACCTGCGGCCTAGGGTGTCCTGGTGCCAGGTGCACATATGGACACCCTTATGCTTGAACATGGTGTTCGTTATAGACAGACTGTGGTTAGCACAGAAGTCCAATAACTGAACACCACTCGGGTTCAGATCGGGCAGGCCGTTCCTCCCAATCACCCCCCTCCAGGTTTCACTGTCGTTGCCCACGTGCGCATTGAAGTCCCCCAGTAGGACAATGGAGTCTCCAGGAGGAGCACCCTCCAGCACCCCAGTCACAGACTCCAAAAAGGGTGGGTACGCTGAAACATCATTTGGTGCATAGGCACAAATGATGGTCAGGACCCGTTTCCCAACCCGAAGGCGCAGGGAAGCAACCCTTTCGTCCACCGGGGAAAACTCCAATATAGAGGCAGCAAGGTGGGGCGATACAAGAATACCTACCCCTGCTCGTCGCCTCTCGCCCGGGGCAACTCCAGAAAAGGCCAAGCTCCAGCCCCTCTCCAGGAGACTGGTTCCGGAACCGGAGCTGTGTGTTGAGGTGAGGCCAACTATATCTAGCCGGTATCGCTCAATCTCGTACACCAGCTCAGGCTCCTTCCCCACCAGAGAGGTGACATTCCACGTACCAAAAGCCAGTTTAGAAAGCTTGGGATCAGTCCGCCAAGGTCTCCACCTTTGACTGCCACCTAATCCACATAGCACCGGACTTCCATGATCCCTCCTGCAGGTGGTGAACCTATTGGAGGGCGGACCCATGTAACTCCTTCGGGCTGAGCCCGGCCGGGTCCCATGGGTGGAAACCCGGCCACCAGACGCTAGCCTTCGAGCCCCTCCCCCAGGCCTGGCTCCAGGGTGGGGCCCCGGTAACCCCATACCGGGCGGGGTACACTGAATCCTTGATATACAATTTATCATGAGAGTCTGTTGGATCGTTCTTCGTCTGGCCCTTCACCCAGGACCAGTTTGTCTTGGGAGACCCTATCAGAGGCAAATTGCCCCGGACAACATAGCTCCTGGGATCACTGGGGCACGCAAACCCCCCCACCACGATAAGGTGACGATCCATGAGGGGGGCCACCATTTCACTGACATTATTTCAGAAGACCACAGCTGTCTCCAAACAGGCCAATATCATTTAACTTGCTTTCACACAATATTTTATTAAACTCACGTTGTAACTGCTTTTAGCTTTATATTAATTTTTAAACAAAATGAATGAAAGAATGAATTCTTTGTTCAATTTCAAACAAAACGTAATAAAATTTTATATTACAGCAACATCAAGCATGCCTACAGAGCCATGCCCCTCCCCCACCATGGACAATCAGATCACCTCTCTCTAACGTAATATAAAATTTTATAATACAGGAGGACACTAAATGTGTGTGTTTACTTCAAATAAATAGGTCTAATATTCTAAAATATTCTAAAATGTACAACTGTTTAATCTACAACTAAGATTGTAGATTAAACAGTAATATCTACAACTAATATTCTAAAATCTACAACTGTTAAATCTATGTTTTACAGGAGAACACAACCTAAAGTGTATTGCATTTGAAAAAAGATTAACATGAAAAAATATAAATTTCACAAAAGTCCACCTCTATACAATATTGTCAGTGCAGAAAAAATTCAAACTGAAGGACAAAAAAAAACCCAACACAAAATATAATTTCACCCAGATAAGTGGTAGAAGATGGATGGATGGATGGACTACAGAATTCATGTGACATTTTTTTAAAATCTCAAAGGTAAACTCTGTTATAGCATGTATGGAGCTGTAACTCCATGATTACAGGGAGAGGGGAGGTGGAACTTTTTATGTTCCACACACACTGAGTTTTTATTGAGTTTTTATGTGATACTGGAAGCTATGAAAAGGACCTCCATACCAGCGACTTCACCCCTGCATCCCAGCAAAAACTACTCTCGGCAGAACAGAGGAAGATGTACCCCGATAAATGCATTCAATTTCACAACAGCGCTTCATTTTGTGGGTACAAACCTGGTAGTGAAGAGGGGAGTCTGCAGCAAGAGGAGAGCGCCCAAGGGCCCGTGCCATAATCTGTCCGGGCGGTCACCGATGCAGCAGTTCAGTTCCACTTTTTTCCACATTTTTCCCCACCAAAATAAAACGGTCTCCCTTTTCCCCAAATTGTATCAAAAGGCTTCTGGGTCCAGACGGAGGACTCTTGGGGTCCGGATCCATACCGGAGACCACTAGTTGGTGACTCCTGCTGTAGAGTGACGCACTTCCGCACTCTAGACACAGAGCAGTTCCATTTCTGCTTCCACTGTTTTTGCCCATTCCCTGGTGCTTTCTCATCAACAAATCAGTTTTATCACTTTCACTTATCATTGTACATATCAGAAATAGTGTGGGGGGAGATTGTTATTTCTTTATAAAGTTAGTGTTTCACATTTTGATTGTTTTTGTAACCATACTGTGCCGTTTAATAATTCACTCAGTTAGCTTAGCATAGCGCAGCTATCGTGATGTTTATGTCTCTTCTATTCAAAATACCACTGCATGGGCTGTAACAGACCTGTGAAACTCACCGAAACATATGTCTGACTCCCAGTTGTTACCTGACTTGTTTTATTAATATCACTGGTCAACACCAATTTATTATATAAGTTTTTTTTTAGCTGATTTAGGACAATTTTGATGGGCTGAATCCAAAAATCACATTGGTTTTGCTCAATCAGGTCAACTTTTTGAATTATGGCTACATGTTGTTTTATATGTTTTTGTTTACATGTACGGGTATTTTCGCTTTATGTGATGCAAAATTCTTTTTACCTCCGCCAAGGAGGTTATGTTTTCATCGGCGTTGGTTTGTCTGTCTGTCTGTCTGTCCGTCTGTTTGTTTGTTAGCAAGATAACTCAAAAAGTTATGGACGGATTTTCATGAAATTTTCACAGATTGTCAGAAATGGGGTATCCTACAGATGATTACATTTTGGTGGTGATCCGGATCACCGTCCAGAAGAAAACCGCCATTATGCGAAATGCGATTTTCCTGAATAACTACTGAACCACTAATCCTATCCATGTGAATCCAATCGCTACTCATATGTTTTCATGGTCAAGGAATCTGAAAACATACACACAATAAATGTAGGATTAATATTTATGATGTAAAACACTGTATGGGGGGAACTATGGCGCTTGGCGGAGGTCTGCGCTCCCCGAGTGCTTTTCTAGTTTATGTCTTGAAATTCTCTGAAATTTGAACAATGATGACGTAACATTCACGCCGTATTCCAAGTGTTTTTTTTGTGCAGTGCTTCCTGCGGGTTGTGTGTCATGTCAAGGTCTTTTCTTACATCTTTGTTATAAAATCCCCAAAAGGCCTGACATTTGAGCTAACTTTCTTAACTTTCAAAGCTGGCTGCCAGATAAGCTATGACTTCACTTGACTGGGTGTTTGCTTTGTGCCATCTAGTGGACTGAAAATACCATTGATTAACTAATAACCCAAAAGTATATGTGCCCGTATTTTTTTAAATAAAAGATCGATCTGTGCGTTTATGGGTTGATCCATTGTCGCCAGTGTCAAGTATCGGGATCCATCACTGAATCGCTCTTTTTTCCCACCCCTAATTAAAAGGTTCTATGTATATGTGAGTTGCGGAGGGAGGGGGGTGGGACCTCTGGCTGTTTGCAGTCCAGATGGCCCAGGGGAAGAAACTGTCTGAAGGTGTGGGACCTGATTGATCTGAGCCGTTGTCCAGAAGGAAACAGGTCAAACAGGTGGTGGGTAGGATGTGAGGGGTCTCTTGTGATGGCCTTGGTCTTCCTGAGACAGGAGGGATCTGGAGTTGTCCTCCAGGAAGGGCAGACGGCAGCCAAAGACTTTTTGAGTGGTGTTGATAGCCCTCTGCACAGCCTTCCTGTTCTCAGCCGTGGAGCTGGCGGACCACGCACCCAGACAGTAGCTGAGCACGCTCTCCACTGAGCAATGGTAGAAGGCCAGCAGCAGCTTCTGGTCCAGGTTGTTCTTCCTCACGATGTGGAGGAAGTGCGGCCACTGCTAGGCTTTCTTCACCAGGGCCTTCTTGTTGTCAGTTCAGGAGAGGTCAGAGGTGATGTGAGTGCCCTGAAACCTAAAGGAGGTTACAGTTTCCATGCGGTCTCCATTTATGAGGAGGGGGTGTGGTCCTGTCTGTTCTTCCTGAAGTCCATAATGAGTTCTTTGGTTTTATGGACATTCAGTTCCAGGTTGTTTTCTGAGCACCACATCAGCAGATTCTCTACTTCCGCCCTGTATGCCTTCTCATCATTGTCAGTGATGAGCCAAACTAAGGTGGTTTGGTGGGTTGGAAAACAGTCAAAGGTGTACAGGGAGTACAGTAGTGAGCTTAGCACACAGCCTTGGGGGGAGCCAGTGCTGAGTGACAGTGTGGAGGAGTGGTGGGGGCCAAGTCTGACTGTTTGTGGATGGTTGGTGAGAAAGTTTTTTTTTTTTATCCTGGAGTAGGTGGGGAAGTGTGTGTGTGTGTGTGTGTGTGTGTGTGTGTGTGTGTGTGTGTGTGTATGTGTGTGTGTGGTGGTGGTGGGGGGGGGTCTGGAGGTGGTGCAGTTTGTTGATTGGGATGTCCGAGATGATGGTGTTGAAAGCTGAGCTCCAGTCCACAAAGAGCATCCTCACATACCTGTAGCTCTTTGTGTTTTCCAGGTGGCTCATGTGCTCGGTAGAGAGTGGTGGCGATGGCATCTTCCGTGGACCGGTCCTCTCTGTTAGCAAACTGGTGGGGGTCGAAGGAAGGGGGGAGGCAGTCCCTGATGTGCTGGGGAACCAGTCTCTCAAAACACTTCATGACTACAGACGTGAATGCTACGGGTCTGTAGTCGTACAGGCTGTCTATTGCAGTCTTTTTGGGGATGGGGATGATGATGGAGGCCTTGGGGCAGGAGGGGACGGTGGTGCGTATCAGGGAGAGGATCCCTGCCAGCTGATCAGCACATGCTTTGACCACCGCTCCTGGGATGCCGTCAGGACCACCAGCTCTGCGGGGGTTCACTGTTCTTAAGCCCTTTTTCCACTAGTACCCACTCGGCCCCACTCGGCTCTACTCGGCTCAGTTTGTAGCCTTTTCCATTAGTACCTGGTACCAGGTACTTTTTTTAGTACCGACTCGAGGCCAGGGTACAGCCGCGCTAAGTCGGTCCGAAAATGTGACGTCAACAGACTGCAGGCCACTGATTGGTCAGGGCGTAACGTCATGAAAGCGTCCGTCTTCTGAAGAATCTCCAAACTGCCATTTGCAAGAGTTCACGGAGTAAACTCGGTCACCGAGTAAACACGATATTAATAGAGATGGCATTGCAGGTTTCACGGAAATCTACACCGTGGTCCAACGAAGAGGTGCGGAGTTTTCTGTGCTTGGTGTCAGATATCAGTATACAGAGTGACATGGAGCAACCTCACAACAAAACAGATGGCAGCCCAGCATAAAACAGGACTACGGACAAGCTGAAGATGAAAGTGAGAGAACCATTGATGGTGAGTGATTTGTGATATTGTGCATCTTTTCGCTTATTTATCCTGTTGGTGGTAAGCCCACTTTTTTTGAGCAATACAACGCCATCCTGTGCTGGCTAATGAGTATTAGCTAGTAGCTAGCTAGCTAGTAGCCAACTCTGCTGATTCGCGCTTGCTTTGTCTGAAGTATTCGCTTGTGAGAGCAAAACAATGAAATATGCTAATCCTGGTTAAAGTCCTGGTTTGTGTACATGTTGCACTTTGGTTTTGAGCATTAAGTTGTTTGTAATTTCTTTCTAGAGTCTGTTTCCACATGTCAGGGGTTAGCCACCCTCAGCATGTTGTGTTTATATTTTGGATACAGGTCAAGAGGACCCCAGGATCCGAAATCTCAACATATTCAAGTGCATTTTCAAACCAGTGATTTATAAAGTGATTCATATAATTTTCTAAAGCGTCAGAATAGACCCGCACACCTATTCTGTGGATTTTCCAAAAAAAGTGTTGGGACAGTGTTGTTATGCTGTTTCTGTTCCACCATAAATCCCTGGATTGAAAATGTACTTGTACATGTACAGAGTGGATCCTGGGCTTCTCACTGGTCAGGGAAACAAAGCATTTTTGTCACATCCCACCACTGACTTTCACAAGTATATTTCCCTAATACAGATACATCTCCAAAAATTAGAATATCATGAAAAAGTTCAATACTTTTTGTCACTCATTTCAGAAAGTGAAATCCATGTATAATATAGATTCATTACACAGACAGTGACATATTTCAAGCATTTATTTATTTTAATTTTGATGATTATGGCTTACAGCCCCTGAAAACCCCAAATTCAGTTTCTCAAAAAATTAGAATATTACATAAAATTAATTTTAAAAAATAGTTTTTAAATAGAAGTGTTGGCCGTTGAAATGTTGGTTAACGTGGGCTGTAGCCATAATCTTCAAAATTAAAATAAACACTTGCAATATATCACTGTCCGTGTAAAGAATCTATATATGGGTTTCACTTTCTGAAATGAGTGACAAAAAATATTGAACTTTTTTATGATATTCTAATTTTTTGAGATGTACCTGTATATGTGTTGAACTTGCTTTAACTAACCACCATCTATTTCTGTCTTTGGTCTAGGAAAGACGAAAGGAAAAGCAGCCACCCCACAACGGACCTCACCACTGTGGAAAGTACTGAAATCCTTTGCTTTTATAGGTAAAGTGCCAAAACCAAAGTAGCACAATTTCCACTTAATATAAAAGGGACTGAACTGAGATTTATTTGATTGTGTGAATATTAATTACAGAATAATTGAAAATGACTAGCACATCAACTGTAAAACAAACCGCTTGTTAATGTATTTTTTTTTTTTTTGTCAGATCACTTGTCTGATCTTTTGTGAGTTATGTTCATATGTTGCACTTTGGGGAATGGAAGTTGTTCAGTCATCAATATAATTTAGTTTATATGTGTAGTTTATAGTCTATCATCAATAAACTCATGCAGTATTATAATAGCAGGACACATTACAAATATTTGAGACCCACTGTAGTGCATCCTTTCATATTTTAGCAATACAAGTATAAAATACCGCCCACACTTGAAGCCAGGGCAAGAAGAGACACAGCGGTGACAGATCGGTGGCTAAACTTTTATTGATAAAAATTCCATATTTTGACTGAGCGACTTCATATTCGGTGATGCACACCCTCAGTTAAAGTACTAGATTCCACTCAAGTGAATGTATTAATTCATTCTGATTGCTGAGGCCACAGTAAAAACAATTGATTTTAAATGTAACCCAGCCCTTGTAAAATCTACTGAAGTGCAGCTACATGAAAATTGTCATTAAATACAACAATGAAGCACTTTTTTGTCACATTCCACCACTGGCTTTTAGCAACAAGTGTATTTCCCAAATATGTTTTAAACTTGCATTAATTAACCACCACCTATTTCTGTCTTTTGTCTAGGCAAGAGGGAAACGATCCACCCCAAACCAGACCTTGCCTCACTATTTACAGAGATTCAGGCTGAAGATCTGCTGAACTGGGACCAGCGTGAGCGGCACATCCCAGCTGCTTCTCAGTGAGGCAGCGTGGTCGGAGTGTGTGACCCATCCTAAGTTTTTTGTTTTTTTTTACAGTTTGAATTTTGCACATTCTGAATAATCTGGAATTTGCTGCTGATTGTAATAAACAATTTAGTGACTTATGTGTTTGCATATGTGTTTTTTTTCTCTCGGCGCCACACGAGTCGGCTGCCTTTTGCAACAGCGGCTCGATTCCGAGTCTTTTTTCCCTTCCTCTCTCTTTTGATCCGTCTTTTTTTTTCACCCCACTTATATCACGGACACACAGATCGTCCTAAATGTCTCCTGAGCCGGTGGACGGAGCCACTGTCTATAGCAGGATACGATACAGCAGAGAACAGCTGCTAGCATTCAACCGCCACCCGGTCCCATTGGAAAAACTCGACATACCGAGAGAACTGAGGCGAAAACGCCGCGGCTGCCGGGCTGGAGTAAGGCGGAGGACAAAAAATATAAGGTACAGACCCTCCCTTCCATCTGTTGTCATGGGAAATGTACGGTCGATACTGGGAAAGTTAGATGAGCTAGCGGCTATCTCCCGTTATGATAGCACATACCGGGAGTGCTCTCTCCTTTTGTTTACTGAGACGTGGCTAACTGAACTAGCAGCAGATGCTAACATTGAGCTGGAGGGTTTTCACATGATACGAGCTGACCGAATACCAGACAGTGGCAAGGCTAGGGGCGGTGGAGTGATAATGTATGTTAACAACAACTGGTGCAGACCGGGACATATCACTGTTAAACAACGACACTGCAGCAAAGACATTGAGTTGCTAGCTGTTAGCATGAGGCCTACATATCTCCCGAGAGAACACTCACACGTGATCTGCATTGTTGTTTATGCAAATCCGACGGCGAACGCTGGGACAGCACGTGACGTCATCCATTCAGTAACCAGCAGGCTGCAGACAGAACACCCAGATGCTCTTCTCCTCATCTCAGGCGATTTCAACCATGTTTCACTGTCTCCCATTCTACCCACGTTCACCCAGTATGTCACATGCCACACTAGAGACAATAAAACACTGGATTTATTCTACGCAAACACTAAGGAGGCGTACACCTCATCACAACTCCCCCCACTCGGGAGATCGGATCACAACTTGGTTCATCTCCGGCCGGTGTACAAACCCCTAGTGCACAGACAACCTCCGGCCATGCACACTGTGGAGTTATGGTCTGAGGAGACAATGGACACCCTAAAGGGCTGTTTTGAAGCCACCGCCTGGAAGCAGCTCTGCGATCCACATGGTGAGGACATCGATGGCCTCATTCACACCTTCACGGGCTACCTCAGCTTCTGTGTGGACAAATCCGTTCCCACCAAGACCATACGGCGTCACTCAAACAACAAACCCTGGATCAACCCTGAGATAAAAACACTTCTGAGAGAGAAGAAGAGGATCTTCAGGTCAGGGAACAGGGAGATGCTGAAGTCCGTACAGAGGGAGCTGAGGAGAAAGATCAGAGAAGGCAAGGACAGCTTCAGGAAGAAGATGGAGGACAAGCTGCAACAGAGCGACATCAGCGGGGTCTGGAGAAACCTCAAAACCATCTCGGGGCTCCAGAATACCTCCCCCCAGGCCACAGGGGGCAGGGAGTGGGCGAACAACCTGAATCTGTTTTTCAATAGATTTGACCAACCGCCCTCCCCCCTGACTGCACAACAACCACTGCTGCCTCTAAAGAAATCAAGTCCTGCTGCCCACTCCCCACTCCACCAACACCCCCCCACTCCCAACACACAGCCCCCCATCCTGACCCTGACCAGGACCCAGGTGAGGACGGAGCTGAGGAAGATCAAGGCGAGGAAGGCGCCGGGACCGGACGGCATCAGCGCAAAGCTCCTCAAGTCCTGTGCAGACCAGCTGTGTGGGATTGTGACGTATATCTTCAACATGAGCCTGAAACTGGGGAGGGTACCACAGCTGTGGAAAACATCTTGTGTGGTACCTGTACCAAAAACTTCCCACCCCAAAGACCTGAACAGCTACAGACCGGTGGCCTTGACGTCCCACTTGATGAAGACCCTGGAGAGACTGCTCCTTGCTCACCTCCGCCCCCTGGTGGAACCAGCGATGGATCCACTCCAGTTCGCCTACCAGCATGGCATTGGGGTGGAGGATGCGGTGATCTTCCTCCTTCACCGTTCTCTGTCCCACCTGGAGAAGCCCGGGAATATGGTGAGGATCATGTTCTTTGACTTCTCCAGTGCTTTCAACACCATCCAACCGATGATCCTGAAGGACAAGCTGCTGCGCGCAGGGGTGGACCAGCACCTGTCATCATGGATCCTGGACTACCTCACGAACCGGCCTCAGTTTGTGAGAACCCGGGACTGTGTGTCCGACACGATCATCAGTAGCACGGGGGCCCCCCAGGGAACGGTGCTGGCTCCCTTCCTGTTCACTCTTTATACTGCGGACTTCTCACACAACACAACACACTGCCATCTACAGAAGTTCTCTGATGACTCTGCGATCGTTGGCCTCATCTCCAATGGAGATGAAGCTGAGTACAGAGGGCTTATCCAGGACTTCGTGGACTGGTGCCATCGGAACTGCCTCCAGATCAACGCGAGGAAAACTAAGGAGCTGGTGGTGGACTGCCGCAGGCATGGGCAGCCCCTCACAGTACCAGTAAATATACAGGGAACAGACATCGAGATGGTGACATCCTATAAGTACCTGGGTATTCATCTGAACAATAAACTAGACTGGTCACACAATACTGATGCACTCTACAAGAAGGGACAGCGCAGGCTGTTCCTGCTGAGGAGACTCAGGTCTTTTGGTGTACAAGGGGCGCTGCTGAAGTCATTCTATGACACGGTGGTGGCATCAGCCATCACTTTTGGAGTGGTCTGCTGGGGCAGTGGCATTACTGCAGCCGATAGGAAGAGACTGAACAAACTGATTAAGAAAGCTAGCTCTGTCCTGGGGCAGCGCCTTGATCCGATGGAGGAGATAGGAGAGAGAAGGACGGTGGCTAAACTGTCATCTCTGCTGGAGTCCGAGTTCCACCCTATGCAGGACATACTGAATGCACTGAGGAGCTCATTTAGCAGCAGACTACATCATCCCAGGTGCACAACCGAGAGGTTTCGTAGGTCCTTCCTACCAACGGCTGTCAGACTGTACAACCTAAGCAGGGCTGCTCGCAGAGATAGCAAAAAGACGTAACAAACTAATAGTTTTTTGAATGCAAAAGATGCAATAGACTTACACAATGGTCCCCTCCGGCATACAACTAGGAACATACCGGTCGCTATGGAGGGTGAGAATATGTATGGGCACATAATCATACCATGTAGGATAACTAAGTAGACGGTTATGCTGTTTCATTCCATCTAGCAACAATGCTCTGCACTGTGTGTGTTTATATATTTGCATATTTATTCCATCTAGCTACAATGCTCAGCACTGGGTGTGTTTATATATTTATATATCTACATATTATTCCATCTAGCTACATTGCTCCGCACTGTGTGTGTTTATATACTTGCATATTTATTCCACCTAGCTGCAATGCTCCGTACTGTGGGTGTTTATATATTTACATATTTATTCCATCTAGCTACAATGCTCTGCACTGTGTGTTCATATATTCATATATTTATTCCATCCAGCTACAATGCTCTGCACTGTGTGTCTGTGTGTGTGTGTGTATATATATATATATTTTATAGTAATACGTACATATGTTTATTAGCTGCTCTTGCTTGCTTGTTTTTTTTCTTGCCTTCTGATTGTTGCTCTGAGTGTTGCTATCCCTGTGCTGTTGCAATCCTGGAATTTCCCCGTTGTGGGACTAATAAAGGCTTATCTTATCTTATCTTATCTTATCTTATCATGATTTTCTATTTTGTCTGTTAAGGCACCAGTGGGAAAAGAATAAACAGTACAAACCATTTATTGGTGACTTTGAAAATAATGGCTCCTTTTTAAGAAAAAGTAACCAAAACAATTATTTTATTTACTGAAGACTGTATCGTTGGATGTGCCAGTGCAGAAGACACTGCACACTTTAGTGATAGTACCAGTATATGGAGGAATTCTGGGCCATATTAGCATCTGTACTTTATCATAATGGGTTTGGGCAGGGATGTCCAATCATGTGCCATGGAGGGCCAAGACCCTGCAGGCTTTACCTCCAAACAGTGTCTTCAACAGCAGATTCCACTGAATTTCTTCCACTGATTGCTGATCAGTGAAAACACCTGCTGAAGAGACTGGGTAGAAGAGAGAACCCTGCAGGGTTTTGGCCCTCCATGGCACATGATTGGACACCCCTGGGATAGGGTTTAATGGGATTTAACATTTTAACACAAACTGCTTTATGGTTCATAATTCTGTTGACAGACTTACACCAAACCAAAAGTGATTTCTCAAACTGCTGGATTGTTCTTAGACAGCTTTTCCAATCTTTTATTATTTAATTTATGTCACTTGGTGGTAACCTTCACATATAAAACAAAAGAGACACATCTGCAAAAATGTCAAAGGTTTATTGTCAAAATTCCCAGTGCAATACTACATGAATGCATGTATAGTACATTGTTGATGCAGAGAATATATATTTCTACAGTACATGTATCTAGTAAATCAAGTATTTTCCATGTAACCTTGTGACTGCATTATTTTAATTGCTTTTAATCCTAGATCAAGTTTGTTTTGGCCTAAAATGCATCATAATTGTCAAATATATCTTATTATACCTAACTCAGTACTGTTTACCTTTTGAATATATATTTTGTGGCTAATATAACCCCATAACTACAACCTGGCGGTCAAGTTGTGTCAGCTGAACAGTTTTTGCTATGACACCAACACAGACTCGGTGCTGCTGGAGCAGGTACGTCCCATGATGTCTCAACAGTCTCTCCATGATTTTCACGCAGATCAGAGCAGTTTGTTGTACAGGAAACTAAACGTTTCTACAGACGTTCTTAAGCTCTATAACCACTGATCGTTTGTGAAGCTGGGGTGACATCAGTGAGAGGCTGTCTTGAACGCCCAGACCGACGGTTTGAAGCGGTAATTTTCCCACAACAGAGCCATCTGAAACACACACACACAGCATACATATTTTAGTACCTAGTAGCGATAACTTGCAGACATTACAACATAGTAAGGCAGACTTAAAGCAAACTGGCATTAGCATTCATTAGCTTACCGTCATATGTGATCTAGTTCGTATCCTCACATCTTCCGCTCTATGGCTTCCCAGACGCTCGAGTACTTTTCCAGAGTGTTTCGTCTCGCTGCCTGTACCCTTCTCTGGTGGTTCTTTTTGGCCTTTACGGTGACAAAAAGCCAGAGACCGAGGAGTCGCCGTGTACAGCCACCATGTTGTGTTTTGCTTGGGTCACGTGTTTTACGTCACGGGAGTGTGGCGCTGCCTTGCTGTAAAAAAATCCCACCCACCCCAGGTGTACCCAGCTGCAATGGAAACACAACCGAACTGAACTGAGTAGAGTGGAGTAGAGTAGAGTAGAGTAAGGCTGACTGGGTACTAGTGGAAAAGCGCCAATAGTTTCCTCCTCACCTAATGCTCCTGGAGAGAGAGGGGGGAAGAGGAGGAGGCAGTGTGTGCGGTGGTGTGGTGGTCTCGAACCGGGCAAAAAATCTGTTTAGCTCCTCTGCCAGTGTGAGGCTGCTGTCAGATGTTTGGGGCCTCTGGCCTCTAGTTGGTGAGGGCCTGAATGCCTCTCCACATCTCTCGGGGGTTGTTGTCCTTCGCCTGTCTGATGCCTCTCCTCAGGTTGACTCTGACAGCGCTGTACAGAGAGCTGTCAGTCTGCCTGAAGGTGGAGTTACAAACTCTGATCAGAGCCTGGACTTCACTGGTCATCCAGGGTTTCCGGCTTGTGAAGACTCCGATGTGTTTGGTGACTGTCACATGTTCTACACAGTGTAGGACTCCAGGTTCGGCTGTTCAAAGATGCTCCACTCTGTACAGGTAAAACAGTCCTGGAGCTGGAGGAGAGCATTCTAAGGCCAGGTTTTGATTGTTTGTTTGTTTGGGGGTGATTGTTTCCTCGGGGAAGGGATGGGTGGGGGGGTGTAAGCAGGTATTAAGGTAAAATAAATAAATAAATGTACAAGAGGTCACAATTTTTTCTTTAAAAAGTCACAATGTTACAGCTACAAATGTGAAAGTTTGCACTTAAAAGCTCCTAATTTGTTCAGAAATATGCCACAAATTTACAACAGTAGTTGCTGCAAAACTGCAAAGTAAAATGATGCAAATTCCTGAAAAAATAAAGCATACTGGTTCCTGAAATGTCTCCGTGGTGAGGCCTTTATTATGGCTGTGGTATGTGAGACGTGTCAGTGTTTGGAGGAGCTTCTGCATTCAGCGCGACCTTCCACATGGCAATATCAGCACTTGGCAATGCTTTGCATGTGTGTGGGGTTTTTTTGTTTTTTTTTAAATTTTGTGTCACGGGGGAAGATACGGGCAAGGGCAGAGTGAGAACAAGCTCTCGGAATAGACGCAGGGGCATGTTCTGTCAGCGCCTTAATTGATGAGACTAATTGATGACATCATGTAACCATGGCAGCCGTCCACAGCCAGTTCACCACCACTGGATTTATGAGGGAAAAAAATACAGGAGAAAGAGGAGGAGCAGAAAGTCTCAGTGCCGACAGAGAGAAACCGAAAATACACTTGAGAGCGTAAACTATGACAAAGGATGTGAGGGTGCACAGGTACTTTCAGGGCCATTTCTAGGATTTTGGGGACCTACTTTTATTATGATTATTCTCCTATTCTGCTTTTTATGCACATTGCAGACATTCTCTTTTGGCAGCCGCATGTGGGGGAGTGGGGCAGCAAGGCAGCAGCAGCAGCAGCTGGGGGGAACAGAGAGAGAGAGATGCTGCATGGAGTGAAGTCCTGGCTCACATGACAAATTATACTCGATAGGGGTACGTAAGTACGTAAGTAAAGTTTATTCAAAAAGCACAATTTACAGACATATATAGTCACAAAGCGCTGTACATTAAAATAGAATAAAAAAAAACAATAGAGACACCATTAAAGAGAAAAGAAAAAATAAAGAGAACAAATTAAAACACAAGATTAAAAGATTTAAAAAATATATATATATCAGACATACCATTAAAAAACAGTTGAACTGAAATTCAACGGAAAGCCTCGTTAAACAAAAAAGTTTTCAGCTGCTTTTTAAAAGAGTCCACACAGAGTCAGCTAAACGAAGCTAAAGCTAAACTAGCTGGAGTGGGTGATTATTGAAAGGCTCAGCCCCCCCCCCCCCCCCCGTCTTAAGCCTCGTACAAGGTACAACTAACAAGTCCTTGGCTTCAGATGTAAGAGTGCGAGCAGGAGTATGTTTGAGAAGAAGATTAGATAAATAAGATGGGGCTTGTCCATGTAGTGCTCTATATGTAAGTGTAAGAACTTTAAAACAGATCCTAAACTCCGCTGGTAGCCAATGTAACGTATATACAGTGGTGTGAAAAAGTGTTTACCCCCTTCCTGATTTCTCATTTTTTTGCATGTTTGTCACACAAATGTTTCAGATCATCAAACAAATTTAAATATTAGACAAAGATAACACAAGTAAACACAAAATGTAGTTTTTAAATGAAAGTGTTTATTATTAAGGGGAAAAAAAATCCAAACCTACATAGCCCTGTGTGAAAAAGTGATTGCCCCCTAAACCTAATTACTGGTTGGGTCACCCTTAGCAGCAACAACTGCATCCAAGTATTTGTGATAACTGGCAGTGAGTCTTTTACAGCGCTGTGGAGGAATTTTGGCCCACTCATCTTTGCAGAATTGTTGTAATTTAACCACATTGGAGGGTTTTCGAGCATGAACCGCCTTTTTAAGGTCATGCCACAGCATCTCAATCGGATTCAAGTCAGGACTTTGACTAGGCCACTCCAAAGTCTTCATTTTGTTTTTCTTAAGCCTTTCAGAGGTGGACTTGCTGGTGTGTTTTAGATCATTGTCCTGCTGCAGAACCCAAGTGCACTTCAGCTTGATGTCATGAACAGATGGCTGGACATCCTCCTTCAGGATTTTTTGGTAGACAGCAGAATTCATGATTCCATTTACCACTGTAGGTCTTCCAGGTCCTGAAGCAGCAAAACAGTCCCAGACCATCACACTACCACCACCATATTTTACTGTTGGTATGATGTTCCTTTTCTGAAATGCTGCATTACTTTTACACCAGACGTAATGGGACACACACCTTCCAAAAAGTTCAACCTTTGTCTCGTCAGTCCACATAATATTTTCCCAAAAGTCTTGGGGATCATCAAGATGTTTTCTGGCATAACTGAGATGACAGGCACTTTATTAACATGACAAATTATACTCGATAGGCATGATATAGGCATTTAATTAACATGACAAATTACACTTGATAGGCGCAATACAGGGGTTTTATTAACATGACAAATTATACTCGATAGGTGTGATATAGGTGTTTTATTAGTTTAGTTTATTGGTTTATTTTTCAGGGACCATGTACATAAAAAAAAATTAAAAAAAATAAACACAGGGTAAAGATGCTCTGTACCAGATTATAGCATTCTCACTAATTTTCATATGTAGTCCCTGGGGCAGGAAAGAAGATATTAAAAGAAAAACAGCACATATAGAAAGCAATTAAGGTCAGATTTCAGACACTGTTGACCCTGAAACAAGCAGGGGGTAAGTTTAAAAGGTAAAAAGATAAGAGAACAGCACCCATAAAAACAATTTAAGAGTACAATTTCACATCCCATTTAAGGGACAGAGTCAGTGCTGGCAGGCTTGATTACTTAAAATCAATTTTTTAGTCTTTGTGGAAAAGTCTCTGTAATTTGTTCTGGTCTTCAATACAGTGGGGAGTTTGTTCCACTCTGTTATCGCTTTGTATGAGAATGCTGATTGTCCAAAAACAGTTTTAAGTAGGGGGATGCAACAATGGCAGTTAGAGGAAGTCTTTGTTCTTCTGGCATTTTGTTCAGAAGTTAAGTACATAAAAGTCTTAAGAACACACCTCCACCCCAAACCCACCCCACTTCCTCCCCTCTATCTCCCTCCTCACCCCCCCCCCCCTCTCCCTTCCCCCCTCTCTCTACAGGTGCACGAGGTTAGGAGGAAACTGAGAGCAGTGAACCCCCACAGAGCTGCTGGTCCAGACGGTATCCCCGGAGCAGTGGTCAAAGCATGTGCAGACAAGCTGGCAGGGATCCTCACCAAGTTGTTCAACCTCTCCCTGACGCACGCCACCGTCTCCTCCTGCCTCAAGACCTCCACCATCATCCCCATCCCCAAAAAGTCTGCAATTAACAGCCTGAACTACAGACCCATAGCGCTCACGTCTGTAGTCATGTCAAGTCAAATCTTTCTCTCTTATTTTATTGCGCAGTAGCCTGGTGGAGCACCCACAATTTCGTTGTACTGTACAATGACAATAAAGCCTATTCTATGCTATCCTATTCATGCTACGCTGCATTGATGCAGTAATGCTGCCTGTCCACCGAATGTGTTTTTTCAGCTGTGGGCGACTATTTTCTATTCATTCTCTATGTAGTCCAGCATCTACAGCGCTAAGCAACCTCGGCGCTGAAACCCTCTCGGCAGTGGCCGCTTTTTGTTGCAGCACTCAGGGCACTCAGAGCTGAAAAAAATTCAACTTTTCAGACTGCAGCTGAGCTCGTCAATGTCAGACCTTTCTAAGCAGCCAATCAGAATAAGGAAGGGTGGGATATAGGATGCCTGTACAGTCTGTACTCAGACTCCTGTTTTCCATGTCATCCTATTTTGTATCCAGAGCTGCTACCAATACTAAAATATGTTTCCTGTCCATTGTTATTTAGAGATTGCTATTAAAAAATAAGTATAAAGTCTGACCACTGGAAAAGCGGAAGTGCTGAGCTGTGAGTGACAAGCTGTTGCTGCAATACAGGTGACAGACTTTTTTTTTTTTCCTGAGCGCAGTGCATAAGCGCTGAAAAAAAAGATGTTCAGGGCATTCGGGTCACAAAAAATACATATGGTGGACACACAGCCTAATTCATTAAAGTTATATTAATCAGAAAATCGTTTGGCATTCTTTTGTTTACTTCCAAAATAAATAAAAATTATGTAAAAGTTATCAGACAAAATCCACTAATAATAAAACTGAGAGTGGAGAGAACAGCTGAAGGACACAGCTTATATTAGTAGATCTGAATCAGGAGCATTTTGAGAAAACACAAAAAGGATTAAAAGTAGCTTCTAAATAAAACTGCAGTCTCAAATTTATTAAAATATCAGGAACTAAAGCTGTGTGCTCACTGTTGAAAGTAGAAGATGGATGGCATTTTTTAGATTTAAACAATTTATGAATGTGCTGATAATTAAAAACTATACAAAAAAATTATGGTCAGATATGCAGATAGAGCCTTTTCAGCACAAAGCAATTTGAAATATACGTGTAATACTTTTTACTTTTTTGTAAATGAAGCTATACATAAAACTTAACAGTTTTTTTCACTGTTGGAGTATGAATTCATTAATCTCACATCATTCACATCATTCACAGCTATATATACAGTGGTGTGAAAAAATGTTTACCCCCTTCCTGATTTCTCATTTTTTTGTACATTTGTCACACTTAAATGTTTCAGATCATCAAACAAATTTAAATATTAGACAAAGATAACACAAGTAAACACAAAATGCAGTTTTTAAATGAAGGTGTTTATTATAAAGGGGGAAAAAAAATCCAAACCTACATGGCCCTGTGTGAAAAAGTGATTGTCCCCCGGTTAAAACAAATTAACTGTGGTTAACCACATTTTTGGAAAGCTGAGTTCAATTTCTCTAGCCACACCCAGGCCTGATTACTGCTACACCTGTTATGAATCAAGAAATCACTTAAATAGGACCTGCCTGACAAAGTGATGAAGACCAAAACATCCTCAAAAGCTAGACAACATGCTGTGATCCAAAGAAATTCAGGAACAAATGAGAAACAAAGTAATTGAGATCTATCAGTCTGGAAAAGGTTATAAAGCCATTTCTAAAGCTTTGGGACTCCAGCGAACCACAATGAGAGCCATTATCCACAAATGGCGAAAACATGGAACAGTGGTGAACCTTCCCAGGAGTGGCCAGCCAACCACAATTACCCCAAGAGCGCAGCGATGACTCATCCAAGAGGTCACAAAAGACCCCGCAACAACATCCAAAGTCACATTCAAACTCATGTTAAATGGAAGTCAGCACACACCTTCCACCATTTAAAGAGCCTCTGATTAACCCCAAATAAAGTTCAGCTGTTCAAGTCGGCTTTTCCTGACATTTTTGTAGTCACATCTTACAGCACAACCCATGGTCCGCAGAGAACTTCCAAAGCATCAGAGGGATCTCATTGTTCAAATATATAAGTCAGGAGAAGGGTACAAAAGAATTTCCAAGGCATTAAATATACCATGGAACACAGTGAAGACAGTCATCATCAAGTGGAGAAAATATGGCACAACAGTGACATTACCAAGAACTGGACGTCCCTCCAAAATTGATGAGAAGACAAGAATAAAACTGGTCAGGGAGGCTGGAAAGAGGCCGAAATTAACGTTGAAGGAGCTGCAGGAATTTCTGGCAAGTACTGACTGTTTAGTACATGTGACAACAATCTCCTGTCTTTTTCATATGTCTGGGCTATGGGGTAGGGTGGCAAGACGGAAGCCTTATCTTATGAAGAAAAACATCCAAGTCACGCTGCATTTTGCAAAAACACATTTGAAATCTCCCAAACACATGTGGGAAAATGTGTTATGGTACGATGGAACCAAGGTTGAACTTTCTGGCCATAATTCCAAAAGGTATATTTGGCACAAACAAAACACTGCTCAACACCAAAAGAACACCATACCTACGGTGAAGCATGGTGGTGGCAGCATCATGCTTTGGGCTGTTTTTCTTCAGCTTGAACAGGGGCCTTAGTCAAGGTGGAGGGAATTATGAACAGTTCCAAATACCAGTCAGTGTTGGTACAAAACCTTCAGGTTTCTGCTAGAAAGCTGAAGATGAAGAGGAACTTCATCTTTCAGCACGGCAATGACCCAAAGCACACATCCAAATCAACAAAAGAATGGCTTCACCAGAAGATGATTAAGGTTTTGGAATGGCCCAGCCAGAGTCCAGAGAGTCCAGACCTGAATCCGATTGAACATCTGTGGGATGATCTGAAGATGGTTGTGCACAGGAGATGCTCTCGCAATCTGACAGATTTGGAGCGTTTTTGCAAAGAAGAGTTGGCAAATATTGCCACATCAAGATGTGTCACCCTGATAAACTCCTACCCAAAAAGACTGAGTGCTAGCTCAAGTAGGTTCATTTTATCTTCTTTTAATTATTCACCTTTTGTTCTTATTAAAGACAAAAATAGAAAGATGTTTTTACCTTCTGTACATGTTTCGACTGTTTACTGCAGCCTTCGTCAGTGTTTTGTGAGTGCTGTAATAAAAGCCAAAGGTGCTGCAACGAAGTATTAGTTTAAGGTGTGCATATTTATGCAACCAAGTTATTGTAAGTTTTTTATTTTTATTTTTGCCCTTAAAAGATTTCAGTTTGTTTTTCAGTTGGGTTGTACAGGTTATAGGTCACATTAATGGTGGAAAAAGTTTTGAAATGATTTATCTTGGTCTCATTTTTTTGCATCACAAAAACCTGGCATTTAAACAGGTCTGTGTAGACTTTTTATATACACGGTGTATGTATAGCTTTATTTTAAAAGTCAAATGACTGTTGGTGCCTGGTGCCCTCAGCTAATTCTACCGTATTTTAGTCGGAGAAGGGAAAAATGGCTGTTTGGTTAGTAAAGGTTGCAGACCCCTGGCTTAGATGAACAGAAGAAAAAAAAAATCAATTGCTACTATAAAATAATAAAAAAAGAGATAAACCAGCATCAATATTAAAGTTTTTAAAAGTTGCAAACTCACAAGAAAAAAGAAGTTGAAAATTTAAAAAAAAATTCTATAAATGCAAATGAAATAAACAGCAAATATTAATTATATTTGTGACCATAAAATGTCTCAAATGTAGGAGAAAAAAAGTGGCAAATTTATGAGTAATAAGTTGCAGATTTCCAAGAAAAAAGTCACAAATTGTAAACATTGAAAGTTTATAAGAAAAAAGTCAAAAATTTATGAGATAGAAGTCACATTGTTTTCCTCATAATTTTTTTTTTTTTAAATTTGTTACTTTTTTCTCATAAATTTGCAAAATTTATGAGACAGAAGTCATAATTTATGAGAAAAAAGCTGGCAAATTTATGTGGAAAAAAATGCAAGTTTAACAGAAAAAAAAAACTGCAAACTTACACGAAAAAAGTTGAATATAATTTCAACTTTTCCCTCAAAAAAGTTGAGGGTGGACGCGTAGCTTGGGCGCCCCCCGGTTGCTGAGGCGGCCACCTTGCTTTGGCTGACTCTGATTTCTATCCAGAATAAATGATCTCGTCGTTGGTGGGGAAAGGGTCAAATGGGAGGATTTCACAGGGCGGATTGTGGAGGGAAGAAATGAAATCAGGGAACCTTTTGTATCTCACAGGAAGGATTCATATAGTTCTTTATGAAGTGAAACATTGGAGGCACTGGAACCCTGAGAACCAAACGTGTCCCAGACCCCAGAGGGTTCAGGAATGTGCACACTCTTCATCTTCTTCCTGTTTCTCCTACGCTTGCTATTTCTTTCTTTTCTCTCTTTCTTTTTCTCCCCCCTGATCTCCGCTGCTGAGGATTGTTTCTGGGTGCAGCCTTTACTTCATAATCCTGCTGATATTACCAGTCAGCATATTATTATGCAGAATATAAATCATTATTAAAGCTTCAAAAAGACAAAAAAAAAAAAAAAAACGAGCTGATTGTTCGTTCCAAACAAAACCCTTAACCAGCTTCTGTTAAACACTACAGCAGTTTGCCTTAGGGCTTTTTTCCCCCTTCCTCATCTTGTACTTTAATTAAATCCATAAACATTCAGTCGCTAAATCCCCCTCTCGTACTCTGAGCGGGTCTCCGTCAACAGCGCGAACTTCAGGCTTTTGTCTGCTTTGAGCTGGAGGGCCTCCTCAGCGGTGGCGTGCAGACCAAACAAAGCCGGCGCTCCTCCGAAAGACGCGGATGCGACTCTCCTCGGGCTCTCCCAATCCTAATGACTGCTAAATAAATATATAATCATGTCATCATTTCATTAATTGTGCGGCAGATCCCCGCGGCAAAAGCGCTTCCTCTCACGTGGAAGCTTCAGCCGCACGGGAAGCCCAGTGAAAGTGTGCCGCTGCCAGATGGAAAAAACTCCAACAGTTGTTTCAGTTGTTTCAGTGGGGAAAAAAAGGAGTTTATTGATTATATTTTTGAGTCGTGTGGGGTTAGTTCATTTATTCTGACCCAGTTAGCATGTCCATGTGGGCCCCACAATCGGTTAAATCAGGGCTGTCTTACTGGTCCGATGTGGGTTTGTCCACGTGGACTTTAGCTGTGGTGCAGGTAAGCAGGTGACCTGTTTACCCGCTTTAAACCCAACCAAAAAAAAGTTGCAAATTTACAAGAAAAACAATGTAAAGCTAAAAAAAAGCACTCAGAGAGTGCATACCTCTGCCAAGGCTCCTTCCGTCCCTCATGGATCACCTCCAAAATGTAATGGGTTTGTGTGTGTGGGCCTAGAGCCACGTCTCGTGAAAATCGCATCAAAGTCTGTCCATTACTTTTGGAGTATTGTTGCTAACACACTGTGAGAAGTTAGGAGCCTTGGCTGAGGTATGCATTCTCAGATCATCACCAAAATGTAACGGGTTCCTCTGTAGCCAAAGAACCACCTCTGGTGAAAATTTCATCCAAATCCATCTTGTAGTTTTTGTGTAAACCTGCTGCACAAATACAAACAAAGCCCTTGGTGGAGGTACGCACTCTCAGATCATCACCATAATCTAATCATCTGTTCCCCATGCCGTTACACACCTTTCCTGAAAATTTCATCCAAATCCGTTCATTCATAACTTTTTGAGTTATGCTGGTAACAGACAAACCAACAGACCAACGCCACTAAAAACATCACCTCCTCCTCTGGCAGAGGTAATTACTTGAAAAGAGTTACAAACTTACAAGAAAAATTTAGCAAAAGTACAAGAAAAAGTCACAAACGTACGAAGAAAAAATAGGAAAATTTGCCAAATAACAAAAAAGTAGCAAATATAGGAATAAATAAATAAATAAATAAATACAAAAGTCCCAATTTTTTTAGGAAAAGCTCTACAGCAAAAAAAAAGCTCAAAATTTTTGAGAAAGTTCCAAATTTGCAAGAAAAATGTCCAAATTTATTGGAAAAAATCACTGATTTAAAATAAAATAGCAAATTTACAAGGAGAAAAGTAACAAATTTCTGAGGAAAAGTTGCAAGATTACAGTAAAAAGTGGCAAATTTATGAGAAAGTTCCAAAATTACAAAAAAAAGTCAGCAAATTTGCAGGAAAAAAGTCAGAAATTTACAAGAAAACCGATAAACTTATGAGAAAACAGTTGCAAGTCTACAATATAAAAGCTGGAAACTTAAGAGAAAAATTCAAATTTTCAAGAAAATTTTATCAAATTAGAGAGAAAAAGTCACAAATTTACAAGAAAATAGCAAATTTATGAGAGAGTAAGTTGAAAATTGTAATGAAGTAGGCACTATATAAGCACCTGCTTCAGCCTACACCCTTTCGGTTGTTCTTTTGCGTTCTACATATTTTGTTGTTCTTATTGTATGTATGTTCCTTACCAAAGAAATTCATTCAATCATTCATTCATTCAAAATAGGTAAAGAGGTAAAGTCCATGTGGGCAAACACAGATGGAATCCATGGACAAAACCCACATGGGACCCATAGACAGCCCAGTTTAACCTTTGGTGGGGCCCACATGGACATGCTGTAAACAGGTAAGATGAGTGAAACTCAGGATCCTGACACCCTGCATGCTCATATGAGGACATTGCATTTTTGCCTTTCTGCACCACGATACTTGCTTTTTTACAACTTTGACCCACTGGCCTCACTACTGGGAACTGCCAGCACCTTCTAGTGGTCACATAACAACATTACACCCATTTCAGTAAAAACAAGATGGAGGGCATATCGGTAAAAATCTTCTACAGCCACTCCTGACAGAAAAAAGAGCAAGGTAAAAATTCTATCCAGATTTCATGAATGAAACTAGTGCATTTATGCACAATAACGCCTATAGCTTAACCTGTTGAACTCTGTTCAACTTCCCTGAAAACGCCTAAAAATAGCATGCTGAAAGTAAATCAAAAGCTGTTCTTCAACCCTTTGCAGCATCTTCATGGGGTTAGTCTCATTTAAAAGAAAATACTCTGAATTTTTTGGCAAAACAGTCATAATCTCTCTAAGTGCTCCTGCCACTGAGTAACAAGAAAGTTCGCCTGGGTGTTTTTTTTTAGATACAAATGCTTGCAAATAACATACAGCTGTCAGATACTGGCTGGAAAACACAACAGAAATGTAGAACCAAGTGTTTTCAAGCTCAGGTCAAAATTTTGTCAAAATACCACAAAAAATGAATATATTACACAGCTTTTTTCTCAAGTTGTAACAAGGCTGTGTCTGTACTGGAAGACCGGAAATACAGCTTTTTTTTTCAGTGCGCACTGAGACGCACTAAGATGCAGAGACGTGACCGCCCGCAGAATTCACAGAGTTCAAGGGGTTAGTTAATATGGCATGAAAATTGGACACATTTTAGAGATAGTAGCAAACTACAATGTACTTAAATATTAAGTACTCATTTGAGGTCATTCGGACTGTTAGGTTATTGATTGCACTACATGGTTAGATAAACTTGGGAATTTTTAGAAGAGTTAACAAGTGTAAATTGTTCTTGAAAGTGGTAGATTTGTTCAACCTTAGAATTAATTAGCTAAATAGCTAGATAACGTAGAAATGCTGGATGTGAAGAGTGCTGGAAATCTGCTCCATTTACCTCAAACTTAGTCCAGTTTCAGGGTGAAGATGATAAACTAAAGGAAGAGCGAGCAGGTTGGCAGCCACTTGATTATGTGGAGCAGTACATTGACTCAGAGCTGATGAAACTCCTTGCCAACTGCACAAATGCCATATCACTGGCTAACAGTGGGTGATTACTCAACACTTCAGTTGATGAGATGTACCACTTTTTTGGAGCAGCAATCATGATGTCCTGTGTGCATTAGCCACAAACGAGGATGTTCTGGTCCAGTGCCCTATGAATCCCTGCCATTAGTGACACAATGTCATGTGATCTGTTCTTCAAACTGAGGAGCCACCTGAAAGTAGTCATTGACGATGACATTCCTGAAGACAAGTAGAAAACTCACAAATTCTAGAAGATGAGGCCTTTATGAATCACATACTCAAAGGCTGCCGCCTTCAGGCTCAACCAGAATGTGTCTCAATAGATGACCAGATGATCTCATTTACTGGAGCCTGTCCATTCTGACAGTATGTGCCACTCAAGCCCAATAAAGTGGGCATGAAGAACTTTGTGCTAGCATCAGCAGATGGAATTGTGCTGGACTTTGAAGTCTATCAAGGTACAAAGATATTGGGTTTGCTGGTTCAGGACTCAGAAGAATTAGGTTTATAAGCATTGATCATCAAACGTCTGTGTGAAACCCAGCATGCTGGTACAAAAGTGTATCAGAGTGGTGGCCTAGGGGTAAAGCATCTGCCCCACAACCAAAAGGTCGGGGTTCAAGTCCAGGCTGGGTCATGCCAAAGACCATATAACAGTGGAACTTCCTGCCGTCCAGCTTGGTGCTGAGCAAAATTGGAACGGAGGAGGGAAATGTGGGTGGCAGTGGCTCAGGAGGAAGACCGGGCCGTCCAATAACCAGAGCGTTGGCGGTTCGAATCCTGCTCTCCCCAGCCATCCTGCCATTGTGTCCCTGGGGAAGACACTTTACCCAGCTTGCCTCCAGTGTCCATGACACTGGGTATAAATGTTCAATAGTGGACGGAGAGGCCGTTGGCATGGATTGGCAGCCACATTTCCATCAGTCTGCCCCAGGGCAGCTGTGGCTACAGTAGTAGCTTATGGCTGCCATTGTCTGTCTGTGGAGTGAATGAATAATGGATTTTCTTTGTAAAGCATTTTGGATTTCTTGAAAGGTGCTATATAAATGCAAACCATTATTATTATTATTATTATTATTATTATTATTATTACTGTGAACGGTTCTTCACAACCATACCAGCTGTGGATCACATGCTGAAGAAGCAGGTGTACCCTAGCGGTACAGTGATAAAGAGCTGTGTCCCCAAAGCAATGGTAAAGCTACCAAGTGACCAAACCCTGAAACGGCAAGGAAGATGTACCTCAGCCACAGTCACCAGGGCAGATGAGAAACTATGTGTAGCCATGTGGTATGACAACAAGCCAGTTGCGATGCTTTCTGTCATTGATGCTGAACAGCCTGAAGACACCTGCCAGCAATGGTCCAAAAAAGATTAAAAAAAAATATGCAACCGTCACATGCCCAAGCATTGTGTGGGAGTACAACACCAAGATGCGTGGAATTGACTTGTCAAACAGGATGATAAACTACTACTGAATGAATGTACAAACCAAAAAGTGGACCATTCACATGCTGATGCCCTTCATTGATCTTGCTCTAGTCAACAGCTGGTTGCTGTATTGCTGAGATAACCAGGAAAATGGTACCCCAAGAAAGGCTATCATGAAGTTTCTCGAGTTTCCCATTTTAGTAGCTCAGGTATTCCTCAACAAGCGTGACATTCTTGACGAAGATGCTCAAGTCGCATATGCAGGGGAAGAGAATGCACACTTTCCACAACCAGGCAAAAGATCTTGGGTCATTCCAGTCCCACATGTCTCAGTCCACACATGTTCTGCTGCTCATCTCCCGGAGATGGCTGTCTTGAAAAAGCCTAAGCATGACAGAGAACAAGGCTGCGCTGGGAAATCTGATGTGCAGCGCATGATATGCAATTTGTTCACAAAGGCATTTCACAAAGGCTAGTAGGACTGTTCCGGACAGGCAGGCAGGCTGCTTTCTGGAGAGGAGCTTGTTAGAGGAGGCTCGTTAGAGAAGGTTAAAGAGAAAAGGCTGCTAAGTGACATTACTTTGTATCTTTTTTTTATTTATTTTGTTTCTATACGGATGTGTTCAGGCATAGAAATTGAAGACAAGTGAATCTGCAACTGCTTTGCAGCATTTTGCATGGGACACACAAGTGGTCTTACAGCAGGTTTACACATTTTCTACACTTTTATTTTTGTATAGTCATGTTTAAGGCTTGAAATGAACAGCTGTTTGCACTTTTGTTTTATACCCTAATATTCACAGTTTGAAATAAACAGGTTTATCATTTTTTAACCAATGGTTTCTTTTTGTGTCATGAAGTAAGATAGACACATTGCACTCATATGTGGACATTGATTTTTGACAGAACTACTTGCCGTAGAAAGCTGAAATCTTGAGTAATTGGGACCTTCTGATGTCAAATAGCAAACAAAAAGTTAAATGCAAAGATAAAATGACTGTCCCTGTATAAGGACATAATTTTTTTGCAAAAAACTACTTCCTGTACAAAGACAAAGTGTAGTTGTTATACTTATTAGGTCCTAGTAACCCCAAATAGCTAGGAGGGAAAAAAAATGCCCACCAAACAAAAGCTTGGGTCCCAAGAGGTTAAAGATGAGTCGAGAGGCAACTCTAGAGTTCACAGTGGGCCCCTTCAACCAGTATCCATCACTCTTATACAGTAGGCCTTTTGTTATTCTTCAGGTAGGGGGATGCGTGTATTTAAGCAATATTACATGAGAGGGAGTACGGTAACAATGAATATACTAACTATGGGTGTGATAAGTCTAATGTCCTCCGTATCAGAGTGCATTAGATGTATTAAACCCATAGTTAGTATATTCATTGATACCGTAATGACCTCGAGTGTAATATTGCCTTTATACAACGGTTCCGGCAAGCACAATTTATTAAATGACAGCAATACTAGACAAAATATTATGATTTGTTTGTTTAACCAGTTATTTTGCACTGCTGTGAAAAAAATAGTCCCTTCTAAATGTAGCCAGTAACTGTTGCTAAACATCTCAGTCAGCATGAAGATGTCGATTGTTTATACAACACATGTAAACAAATTAAACATCGTCAAGTGCAAAAGTCATTGTTTATACAACATATACCTGTTGAGTCGGTACTGCAGAAGATCTGAGATCAAAACATGGTCATTACACCGATAGCTAGCTGATGGCTAGTAGTTAGCATGCTAACGAGTTCTTCGGCACAAACAGCCAATCACCACAAAAGTATTGTGGTTTTACCGTGTTATCCCCATTTTTGCATTTCTCCAGATTGTCCAGGTCAGCTGATGAAATTCTTGCACACTAGGAGGTTTCCATGGAAATAGCCCGGCTTCTTCCCTTCTACTCTTGCTCCTCTGTTGACCATTCATAATTTAACTCAAATGTTATATTCGGAAAAATGTCCATCGTTTTGCCATATTCCATTAATGATGCCTTAAAGTGTCGACCAGGAGTTGACAGTAAATAACAGTTAGTCATTAATGGTTACACAAACACCTTTGAAGCAGAGTGATACATACAGTATCCAGTGAAAGTTGGAGTGTATTTATCGTAGATTTTAGTAACTCCTGGAGTCCATATGGTCCAATCAAATTGCTCGGTTGAAACTACCTGTTGTATAATCACAAATTTAGCATAAGTTACAAAGGGTTAAATGTAAATTAGGTGCAAATTTGCAAGAACAAAGGCACAAAAATAACTCAAAAGATTCCATTTCAAATAGTCATAAATTACAATTTAATTGAATGGAATAAAAAATTAACCGGCATCCAGATAAGCACTGCAAAATTATAAGAAAAAAAGTTGGAAACTGACATGAGAAAAAAATTACAAATTTGAGGGGAAAACAGTTTCAAATCTTACAAGGTTATGAGTGAAAATAGTTTAAGTTAATTTTAATCATCCCCCCAGAAAATGTTGAGGGTGAACTTGTAGCTTGGTGCCCCCTAGTGGCTAAAGAGAGAGTAGCATTTGTATCCTCTGGTTCATAGCAGAAGCGGCTGTGTCTAAGACCAGGTTTTCTGTGCTCCAACAGCATCAACAGCTACATTTTGCATAAATTTCATCCCAAACTGAACTAAATGTCCCATTATAAAACACGTCTGTATTTTCTAGCGTCAGCTCAACCCTCGTCCCCCTGCGTCCAGCGTCCGGAGGTCCCCCGCGGGCCAGGTGTCACCGGGGTTACTGGGTCGGCCCAATGCCGGAGGGCCGCCGCAGTTGGCTGGGAAATGGGGCAGAAGTGGGTCATCAGTGGCAAATTCAAAGTGACGCTGAAATCCTGGTGGAGCAGCAGAAAAAAAACACAGATTTACTGTATAATTTATAGACGATTGGCAGCGGCTCCATAAACACGCAGAGACGACATGCTCATTCATTTGTTGTGTGTGTGTAAACAAAGTTTTACATTTAACTGACGAGTTAAACCATACCATTGAGTTAATATTCATGGAGGGGTTCAGGAGTTCACGGCTGGCAGGATCCGCCGCAGGCAGCTCGCTGCTGAAGTCAAGTCAGTCTGATCGTCATTTACTGCGACTGCTGCAACTGAAGGGTTACAGCAGCTTCTGCAGCCCCAAAGCATCCTGCATGGGTTTCATCGGGTCGGCCATAGGCAGAAATCAAGTGGAGGGGGAACATGCCCCCCCCCCAAAAAAAAGGAAAAAGAGGGAACAGTCCTCCCAGTTTCTCATAAATCTTTTTTTTTATGTTACATAACAGAATAAAATGCATGTGAAGCACAAACTGAACTATTTTCTTGTAAATCTGCAATTTTTTCTCATAAATTTGCAACTTTTTTCTCATTAATTTAATTTTTTTTTCTTATAAATTTAAAACTTTTTCATCATAAATTTGCAGATTTTTTCTTTTAAATCTGCAACTTTTTCTAGTAAATTTGTAACGTTTTATCATACATTTAAAGCTTTTTTCATAAATTACCAGTGTTTTTATTTCAAATATGTAACTTTTTCTCATAAATTTAAAACCTTTCTCATATAAATTTGTAACTTTTTTCCTGGTAAATTTGCAGCTTTTTTTCCTTTGAAATCTGCAACTTTGCTGGTAATTTGACACTTTTTTTCACAAATTTTCCAATTTTTTTCTTATAAATTTGGAAACTTTTTTCTTTTAAATCTGCAAGTTTTTTCTTGTAAATCTGAAATTTTTTTCTCATACATTTAAAATGTTTTTATATAAATTTCCAGTGTTTTAATTTCAAATTTGTAACTTTTTTCTCATAAATTTAATTTTTTTTCATATAAATTTGCAACTTTTTTCGGGTAAATTTCCAACTTTTTTTTTTCCTTTACAATCTGTGACTTTGTTCTTGTAAATGTGACAGTTTTTTTTCTCAGAAATTTTCCAATTTTTCTTATAAATCTGCAACTTTTTTCTCTCATGAATTTGGTATTTTTTCCTCGTAAATTCACCACTTTTTTTGTCATAAATCTGGACCTTATTACTTCTAAATTTAATAACATTCATATGAATGCTGTTTTAATTTTTTATTTGATTTTAATTTTTATTTACTATTACTATTATTATAATTATAGTTATTATATTATTATAATTGATTTAAAACATCTTTATTTTCTATGTTCATTTAGACCAGCGGTCTCCAACCTGGGGCTCATAGAATGTTCAGGTTTCTGTGGGAAATTTTCTAATTTCACTTCTTAATTGGTCCAAAGATTTGCAAATAATTTGCTGTTGTTGTGCACGGGTGCAAGTGTGCCTACAGAACACATTCAGGTTGGAGACCCCTGATCTAGACATCGGCTCAAGTTTTTATAATGCTTTTGTTTTTAAGGGTTTTAACTATTCTTTATTACAAATAGAGAAGCCCCTAAACACAATCTTGCATCGGGCTCCAATACCTGTAGTGTCCCCCTCAGTCTTGTCCCCCAACATTGAAATGAAGCATCCACCCACTGGGTTGGCCATTGCATTTGAGTGGTAATTTAAACAGCAGCTGATGCAGCACAGTATAACTGTAGAGGACACCCAGAGAGCACATACCTCAGCCAAGGTTGTTTGTCAACATATTAAAATGTGTCAAATAACCAGAGGTGGGTACAGGGTTGTTTGTAGGTTTTGGGGGCACATCTGTTTACCATGTCTTCCTTCTCAGTGGAGAAATTTGGAATTCACTGAAAGGTCCCATATATACATGCTAGCTGGGAATTAGCGAATGGAACAAACCACTAAATACCAGAGCTCATCTTCCAGAAGACCTTGGACGAATTATGGTGGTCTAAACGAATCGACTCCCTATGGTTATGTAGACTGTAATATTCCCAGAAGTGTTGGCTGTGGAGGAGGAGTAGCCAGTCACAACAAATGACTGCCCCTCCCCGCACCTGGTTCTGCTGGAGGTTTCTTCCTGCTAAAAGAGTTTTTCCTCTCCACCATCGCCAAGTGCTGCTCAAAGATGATCGCCTGATTTCTAGAGTCTTTCTGCAATTGTGGAGTTTTCCCCAACAGTTTGAAAGTCCTATGAGATGACTGTTATTGTGAAATGGTACTATATATATAAATAAAGTTGAATTGAACTGAATTGAATCCAAATGATCTTTGGACCACTATAATAGTAACCTCTTGTCCAGAGACAAGCTGAGCCATGGAAAAAACTCTGCCCTAGGGCATGAGCAAAAAGCCAGGTTCTCGTGATGTGCAGAAGCAACAGTTTTAATGCAGAACTGGCTTAAGGCAAAACAAGAATGTACCCACACCCAGGACTTGTGATGCAAGCAAGGCCAGACTTTTAATGTGTTATTTGGTTTTTGTTTGTGTTGGGTGGATGTGTGTTATGTCAGGTCAGGCATTGGCTTGCTTGCTACCGGATAACCATGAAAACCGGTACTACCTGTCTCATGGGTCGGGCCGTCAGCGACTCAACCGGCAACCCCGCCCTTCTGAGGGCGTGGAGGGTGAAACTGGGCATCCTGGCAGAACTAAAAACAATATCTGTCACAGGTCTGTGGTGGACCACTCCCAGTTACATGGGGTGAGACTGGACATCCTGGCAGATAAGCACATCTGTCACAAGGTCTGTGGTGGACTTTTGCCAGTCGGTGCATCGTGACATGCACTACACAAAGAGCAGAGATAAACAAACCTATCATCTGGTCAGTCACTGCAACAGATACTGGAGTCAGTTTGTCTTGGCCTGTCCTTGCCACTGATAATACCTCTATCTGCCAAGAATGTGCCACTAGTCCAGCAAAAGCTAGCGGTACTCAAACACTTTGCAAGCAGTTTCATGAAATGGTCAGTCAGAAAGCAACTCATACCGGCTCGGACGTCGCACAGGCTAACAAGGTCAGGAGTTCCTGGCAGTGGAAGGCGAAGGACAGAGCTGTGTGGAGGAATCTGATCAGACCTAAATGAAACAGTCATTGTCACCCCCGACAGACTGCTATGATGATGATGATGTGTGCATAGGCCTCTTTTCTTTTTACCTATAAAAGTCTAATGTTTTCAGTCGATTCATAATGGCCACGTTTTCCCAGAAACCAACACATAAATGAATTTCCAGCTCACAGTCTTTTCATCCAGGAAAGCAAGGACAACAACTAAGTAGCAACAGTCAATGACAAGGCCAATTAAGTGAAAATTGCTGACAGAAAATGGAAGCAAACAGCTCACTTCCCCTGTTCTACCAGGCCTCTAACTGATTGGAAACCTGTGGCTTATAAGTAAGTAATGAACATGAAATTGCTGGCTTTGGTTTCTCCTCATCTCTCGCCATCTCTCTGATCCTTTCCTGGATCTATTAACTCTCAATCATCCGGGAACTAAATACTAAAAGTGTCTAAATTTGGGCTGCACGGTGGCGCAGTGGTTAGCACTGTGGCAGCACAGTTTACCCTCGGCCGGGGGATTGCGAGGATCGTGAGATCGTGGGTTCGATCCCTGCCCCCGACCAACAGTGATCTGTGTGGAGTTTGCATGTTCTCCCCGTGTTGCGTGGGTTTACTCCGGGATTTCTCCGGTTTCCTCCCACATACCAAAAAAACAACAACATGCAGGTTAGGGATACGGGGCGCTTGCACACGCAGCGACCGGCAGCTGGTGGCTTGTCACCAGACTGCAAAACAAATCTACCTACGGGTACAAAATAAGTAATAAAACAAAAAAAATAAAAAAAAAATAAATTAATTAATAACTATGAGCAAGATCAAATGGAGTAATAACAAACCGGCACCTGGCTAACCCTCAAACAACTGAAAACTACAACATGGAAGAAACCTGTTCTCATTCTAGGAACCAGATAAATATGTTGGTATTAAGTCATTACATTGGTACCCAGTAATAGCAAAAAATAGTGTGCCCCCCCCCAAAAAAAAATAAAAATGTCAGTTTAAAGGCCACCTAGATAATATTTCTTCATTGCCTGGCAACAATGGGTCACATTCTGGAAATGAAATATGACAGAATTATAGAAATCATATAAGAAACATCTCATGGTGGGTAAAAGCCAAGAGTTCTCCCAAATACATTCAGAACCTGACTGTTGCAAAACACAATGATGGATTTGGTTACAGATGCATAGCAAAACTTCAGAATCTTCCAGTAAGCACTACTAGGGGCCATTATCCTCAGCTCAAAGGAACACTTCCGGCATGGTAAGACCAGCGCCGTATAATATGAGTTGCGTCACTCCGATAGACTTCTATAGAAACTGTGAAAGGTGGAAGTTACGTGGGTCATGGAGCGGCAAATAGTTCCAAACAATGGAACTTTCTCCATAGATCACCATTCATTTCACAGAGTGTCTGCTTAATAATCCCGAGTAAGTTAATGAATGGCCATTGTTTTGGTCATTTTACCACTTAAGTTAACAGGTAGATTCTGTAGTCTGGGATCTTGCTTTATTTCACCAGTTTTTTTTCTAGTTTATGTGCAGTAAAAGCTCATAAACTTGCAATTGTTATTAGACTGTGCTAGCTCAACTAGGTAGCCGGTTCAAAAATATGTTGTACAGTTATTGGGTGAAGGCACAGTTTGGGAGAGACATTTGAGATTGGTAGTAGCACTACATGATGGAACATGACATGAAAACCTGTGACAGAGCAGATGTGACTTATCTTGTTCATAGTATTGTAGTAGCATTAGCAGCATAACTGCAGGACTATGGTGGTGGATTTAAAAGATGGCTTACAAAAATGAAATCATTCTACTTTTTATGGAGGAAAACACGAAACCATGAGAGACTGACATGTTTACCAGCAAACCTGCTTTCTTCAAGGAGGAAACGTGGAACAAGGTAGGAAATTACCAAATACAGTTCTTTACATCCTCCAAAGTCAACCCTGATAATGGCAATGTTATTTTTAACATCCATAAATTAGCACAATTAATATTTTATGATTCTGCTGAATTAGTCTATACTTACTTGAACAAACTGTTGTGAGAAACATGATAAGAAAGGTACTAAGGATGAAGACTGGTTTAATTATTTAATGCAGTTGTAAGCAAGAAAGTGGAAACAATTCAGATCTACACAACTTAATGGAATGGAAGTAATGGAAGTAATGTTAATGATGTGTGTATATTTTAACAGTAAATCAAGAATCGAATACTAAAACCAATGAAAAATATTCTGGAAACAACTGGCATATTTACAATATTTTAAATGTAAAATATTATCTTGTATCAAATACTGTATGTAGCTCACTTGAAATTAATTTAAAAAAAACTAACTGTAACTGAACTATTAACAGAGGAAGAATACCTGTTTTTCCTTTTCTAATTTCTTCTGTTGATCA
This sequence comes from Pholidichthys leucotaenia, assembly GCA_020510985.1. Classification (NCBI taxonomy): domain Eukaryota; kingdom Metazoa; phylum Chordata; class Actinopteri; order Cichliformes; family Pholidichthyidae; genus Pholidichthys; species Pholidichthys leucotaenia. Next base: position 42,800,144 of record CM035848.1, on the reverse strand, counting down.
GTCCCTCCAGGATTTCATGGGATGTTTTTATGATTGTTGTGGCGCAAAAAGCCTGAATTCACGGGAGCTTTTTTAAAAAAAATGCAATAAAAGTTGTGATGTTTTGAGAGGTTTTTTTGCACTAAAAGTTGTGGGAAGAACTATAAATTTTAAAGCAGATGTTTTTTTCCATAGTTTACTACAGTAATATTCTATATAACAATACAAGAAAAGCACAGGAAAGCTCCTCTTTATATCATAATTCATTTAAATCTGTTCATTATAAGCTTAAACAATGTACCCACCGATAGGTAATCTGAATATTTACCTAATATGGCTAAAAATGCTATTAATACTACAGATTGTCACGGCTGTCATTCACACACCATTATAGAAATGCCGCTGTTTGGAACTATTTGGCGCTCCATGAACCACGTGACCGGGCAGCGGCAAGATCAAAGAGTGTCGCAACTCTCATATTATATGGCGCTGGGTAGGACAAGAAACATTTCATGATCGGTAAAAGCCAAGAGGTCTCCCAAGACTTTAAACCTATTGTTGGATAATGCATCGATTACAGGCGTACACCAAAACTTGTGAATCTCCCAGTAAGTACCAGTGGGGGCCATTATCCACAAGCAGATGGAACATCACTCTACCATCAACTGGCCACACGCAGGAGCTCCTCACAAGATACCTGACCAGGGAATCAGAAGGACATTCAGAAGAGTAACTCAAGAGCCAAGGACAACTGAGAAAGCACTCCAGAAAGACTTGGAGGCAGCAGGTACAATTGTGACAGAGAAAACAATCGGCAACAAACTCCACCATCATGGGCTCCACTTCACAAGACTCCATTATTAAATAAAAGGCATCTAGCATTTGAACAGTCCTATGAAATTCTGGGAGAATGTAGTGTGGTCAGAACTTTTTGGCTGTAGTATTACGCCCCATGTTTGGAGGAGAACTGGGTGCTGCACATCACCCAATAACACTGCTGCAACAGTAAAGTTAGGAGGTGGAACTATCACGGTATAAGTGTGTTTCCCTTCTAATGACACTGGTAGACTTCACATACAGTAACTGAAAGAACACTGGAGCTATGTACGGGAGTATTCATGAAAATAACCTGTTACCATCTACCAGGATGGTACTGCATTCGAGCCAGTGTTGGAGGAAATCATCAGGTAAAAGCAGTAGTTTAGAAAGAAGATCCAGCATAGGCCGACAGCAACAACATCATTGTACTGATGTGCACTGAGATGTCTCTCATTTCACAAGGGGAGCCATCAGGACAGCGAAACACCTCCCTACAGCATGACAAAGTCCCCTCACCGCACCGCAGAGGTCAAGGGTTTGGGATTGTCCTCCAATTCATCAACAGTCTGCGGCGTTGCCAAGTTGATGGCCATTAATTAAAACTCTGGCACTGTACCCCTCATTGTGCTCCCCGCTCTTCATAAAGTAAAAGTGGAAAAGATAAAGGGTGGTGGACTGAAGGAAATTAGCGAGTGAGAAAGAGAGAGAGAGACATCGGGAGGCAAAAAGGAAGGGAGGGTGATAGTCTGATTAGAAAAGCTCGGAGTGAGGGGCCGTTAATCAGCGCTACAGTTCAAAACAATCTCCCCACCCCCCACTGAGTTTCTCCCTTCCAGTACATCATCGGCCACCACATGCTTTGTCACACAGCGGACCCTTCATCACGCTCTAAGGTGCACGTTTTTGAACATCTCATCCTTGTCTCTTCCCGGTCGGAGCGCATCACCCCTCGCCCTGTAATTAGCCAGCCACAGTGACGCATCGGTGTTGGAGGAAAGTTTCTGAGTGAGCTGATTAACTTTGTCATGCAGCCGTAGAAGCATCATCAGACTGTAGACTGGAGCTGGGTGTTATACCCAACATAGTCCATGTGTTGACGCATAAAATGCCTATACTGCGCATATTGAGTATAGTTTGTCACGTTAATATGAGCTGGGACTTCACTCCATGCAGCATCTCTCTCTTCCTAGCTGCAGCTCCACAGCAGTGGCTCAGCACCGCTGCCCCCCAACATCCATTCATCCATCCTTCCATCTTCTACAGCTAAATCCTTTTTGGGTGGTGCGGGGGCTGGAACCTATTGTAGCATTTTTGGGCAAGAGGGAGGGTACACCCTGGACAGGTCGCCAGTCCATCACAGGGCCAACACAGACAGACAGACAGACAGACAACCATTCACTCTCACATTCATACCAAAGCACGATTTAGAATCCCCAGTTTGATGCCAGTTAATCTAACCTGCATGTTTTTGGCCTGTGGCAGGAAACCGGAGTACCCGGAGTAAACCCACACAGACACGGGAAGAACATGCAAACTCCACACAGAAGAGTCACCGATGGTCAGAGGGTGGGATCGAGCCCACGATGATCAGGGGTGGACTCAATCCCGTGACCTTCTTGCTGTGCTGCCACAGTGCTAACCACTGTTCCACCGAACTGCGCTCCCTCCAACATGCGGCTGCCTAAAACCATGCGCTTCTTTTGCTGTACTGCCCAACCCTAGTATATAGTACATATGTAGACAGGGCTGTTTCTAGCTATAAAGCAGCGTATGCAAATGCTACTGTCCTCTTTAGCAAGCAGAGAGCCCCCAAGCTACAAGTTTTGACCTAGTATTTTTTGGGGGGGAGTGGGGGTGGAGAGGGTTAATTTCCTTGCAAATTTGAAACTTTTTTCTTGCAACTTTATGACCTATTTTTCTTGAAAATTTGCAGCTTTTTTCCATAAATTAGTGCAATTTTCCTCATAGATCTGTAACATTTTTTCTTTTTCTTAAGTTTTTGTAACTTAGCAATGCTTTTCACATAAATTTGCAGCTTTTTTCTTATGAATCAGCATTTTGTCTTGCAAATTTGAAACTTTTTTCTTGCAACTTTATGACCTATTTTTCTTGAAAATTTGCAGCTTTTTCCATAAATTAGTGCAATTTTTCTCATAGATCTGTAACATTTTTCTTTTTCTTAAGTTTTTGTAACTTAGCAATGCTTTTCACATAAATTTGCAGCTTTTTTCTTATGAATCAGCATTTTGTCTTGCAAATTTGAAACTTTTTTTCTTGTGATTTTGTGACTTTTCTTGTAAATTTGCAACCTTATCTCATAAATAAATGAATTTTTCTCATAGACTTGCAACAATTTTTCTTAAATTTGTAACTTTTTTTTTATTTTTTTTTTTTTTTTTTTTCTCTCGGCGCCACACGAGTCGGCTGCCTTTTGCAACAGCGGCTCGATTCCGAGTCTTTTTCCCTTCCTCTCTCTTTTGATCTGTCTTTTTTTTTCACCCCACTTATATCACGGACACACAGATCGTCCTAAATGTCTCCTGAGCCGGTGGACGGAGCCACTGTCTATAGCAGGATACGATACAGCAGAGAACAGCTGCTAGCATTCAAACGCCACCCGGTCCCATTGGAAAAACTCGACATACCGAGTGAACTGAGGCGAAAACGCCGCGGCTGCCGGGCTGGAGTAAGGCGGAGGACAAAAAATATAAGGTACAGACCCTCCCTTCCATCTGTTGTCATGGGAAATGTACGGTCGATACTGGGAAAGTTAGATGAGCTAGCGGCTATCTCCCGTTATGATAGCACTTACCGGGAGTGCTCTCTCCTTTTGTTTACTGAGACGTGGCTAACTGAACTAGCAGCAGATGCTAACATTGTGCTGGAGGGTTTTCACATGATACGAGCTGACCGAACACCAGACAGTGGCAAGGCTAGGGGCGGTGGAGTGATCATGTATGTTAACAACAACTGGTGCAGACCGGGACATATCACTGTTAAACAACGACACTGCAGCAAAGACATTGAGTTGCTAGCTGTTAGCATGAGGCCTACATATCTCCCGAGAGAACACTCACACGTGATCTGCATTGTTGTTTATGCAAATCCGACGGCGAACGCTGGGACAGCACGTGACGTCATCCATTCAGTAACCAGCAGGCTGCAGACAGAACACCCAGATGCTCTTCTCCTCATCTCAGGCGATTTCAACCATGTTTCACTGTCTCCCATTCTACCCACGTTCACCCAGTATGTCACATGCCACACTAGAGACAATAAAACACTGGATTTATTCTACGCAAACACTAAGGAGGCGTACACCTCATCACAACTACCCCCACTCGGGAGATCGGATCACAACTTGGTTCATCTCCGGCCGGTGTACAAACCCCTAGTGCACAGACAACCTCCGGCCATGCACACTGTGGAGTTATGGTCTGAGGAGACAATGGACACCCTAAAGGGCTGTTTTGAAGCCACCGCCTGGAAGCAGCTCTGCGATCCACATGGTGAGGACATCGATGGCCTCATTCACACCTTCACGGGCTACCTCAGCTTCTGTGTGGACAAATCCGTTCCCACCAAGACCATACGGCGTCACTCAAACAACAAACCCTGGATCAACCCTGAGATAAAAACACTTCTGAGAGAGAAGAAGAGGATCTTCAGGTCGGGGAACAGGGAGATGCTGAAGTCCGTACAGAGGGAGCTGAGGAGAAAGATCAGAGAAGGCAAGGACAGCTTCAGGAAGAAGATGGAGGACAAGCTGCAACAGAGCGACATCAGCGGGGTCTGGAGAAACCTCAAAACCATCTCGGGGCTCCAGAATACCTCCCCCCAGGCCACAGGGGGCAGGGAGTGGGCGAACAACCTGAATCTGTTTTTCAATAGATTTGACCAACCGCCCTCCCCCCTGACTGCACAACAACCACTGCTGCCTCTAAAGAAATCAAGTCCTGCTGCCCACTCCCCACTCTACCAACACCCCCCCACTCCCAACACACAGCCCCCCATCCTGACCCTGACCAGGACCCAGGTGAGGACGGAGCTGAGGAAGATCAAGGCGAGGAAGGCGCCGGGACCGGACGGCATCAGCGCAAAGCTCCTCAAGTCCTGTGCAGACCAGCTGTGTGGGATTGTGACGTATATCTTCAACATGAGCCTGAAACTGGGGAGGGTACCACAGCTGTGGAAAACAGCTTGTGTGGTACCTGTACCAAAAACTTCCCACCCCAAAGACCTGAACAGCTACAGACCGGTGGCCTTGACGTCCCACTTGATGAAGACCCTGGAGAGACTGCTCCTTGCTCACCTCCGCCCCCTGGTGGAACCAGCGATGGATCCACTCCAGTTCGCCTACCAGCATGGCATTGGGGTGGAGGATGCGGTGATCTTCCTCCTTCACCGTTCTCTGTCCCACCTGGAGAAGCCCGGGAATATGGTGAGGATCATGTTCTTTGACTTCTCCAGTGCTTTCAACACCATCCAACCGATGATCCTGAAGGACAAGCTGCTGCGCGCAGGGGTGGACCAGCACCTGTCATCATGGATCCTGGACTACCTCACGAACCGGCCTCAGTTTGTGAGAACCCGGGACTGTGTGTCCGACACGATCATCAGTAGCACGGGGGCCCCCCAGGGAACGGTGCTGGCTCCCTTCCTGTTCACTCTTTATACTGCGGACTTCTCACACAACACAACACACTGCCATCTACAGAAGTTCTCTGATGACTCTGCGATCGTTGGCCTCATCTCCAATGGAGATGAAGCTGAGTACAGAGGGCTTATCCAGGACTTCGTGGACTGGTGCCATCGGAACTGCCTCCAGATCAACGCGAGGAAAACTAAGGAGCTGGTGGTGGACTGCCGCAGGCATGGGCAGCCCCTCACAGTACCAGTAAATATACAGGGAACAGACATCGAGATGGTGACATCCTATAAGTACCTGGGTATTCATCTGAACAATAAACTAGACTGGTCACACAATACTGATGCACTCTACAAGAAGGGACAGCGCAGGCTGTTCCTGCTGAGGAGACTCAGGTCTTTTGGTGTACAAGGGGCGCTGCTGAAGTCATTCTATGACACGGTGGTGGCATCAGCCATCACTTTTGGAGTGGTCTGCTGGGGCAGTGGCATTACTGCAGCCGATAGGAAGAGACTGAACAAACTGATTAAGAAAGCTAGCTCTGTCCTGGGGCAGCGCCTTGATCCGATGGAGGAGATAGGAGAGAGAAGGACGGTGGCTAAACTGTCATCTCTGCTGGAGTCCGAGTTCCACCCTATGCAGGACATACTGAATGCACTGAGGAGCTCATTTAGCAGCAGACTACATCATCCCAGGTGCACAACCGAGAGGTTTCGTAGGTCCTTCCTACCAACGGCTGTCAGACTGTACAACCTAAGCAGGGCTGCTCGCAGAGATAGCAAAAAGACGTAACAAACTAATAGTTTTTTGAATGCAAAAGATGCAATAGACTTACACAATGGTCCTCTCCGGCATACAACTAGGAACATACCGGTCGCTATGGAGGGTGAGAATATGTATGGGCACATAATCATACCATGTAGGATAACTAAGTAGACGGTTATGCTGTTTCATTCCATCTAGCAACAATGCTCTGCACTGTGTGTGTTTATATATTTGCATATTTATTCCATCTAGCTACAATGCTCCGTACTGTGGGTGTTTATATATTTATATATCTACATATTATTCCATCTAGCTACATTGCTCCGCACTGTGTGTGTTTATATACTTGCATATTTATTCCACCTAGCTGCAATGCTCCGTACTGTGGGTGTTTATATATTTACATATTTATTCCATCTAGCTACAATGCTCTGCACTGTGTGTTCATATATTCATATATTTATTCCATCCAGCTACAATGCTCTGCACTGTGTGTTCATATATTCATATATTTATTCCATCCAGCTACAATGCTCTGCACTGTGTGTCTGTGTGTGTGTGTATATATATATATTTTATAGTAATACGTACATATGTTTATTAGCTGCTCTTGCTTGCTTGTTTTTTTTTCTTGCCTTCTGATTGTTGCTCTGAGTGTTGCTATCCCTGTGCTGTTGCAATCCTGGAATTTCCCCGTTGTGGGACTAATAAAGGCTTATCTTATCTTATCTTATCTTATCTTTTTTCTTGCCAATATGCAATTTTTCATGTGAATTTGTAACTTGTGTAAATTAGCAATTTTTTGTAACTGTTCATTTTTTTCTTATACATACATTTCCATTTTTTTGTAAATTAGTGATGTTTTTCGCATAAATTTGTAGCTTTTTTCATGTAAATCAGCAATTTATTTCTTGCAAATTTGAAACTTTTATCTCATAAGTTTGTGAATTATTTTGTAAATTGTGAGAGTTTTTGTTGTAAATTTGCAAGATTTCTCATTGCCTTTTAAATTTGCAAAATTCATACTGATGCTGGTAAATTTTTTATCCAAAATTATGCTTTATTTTTTTCTATTTTTTTATGTTTTGGTATAGAGATTTTTTCCCCCAGTTTAAAGGGTTTCAGCATTTGATCCTGACCGTCAACTGTCTCCGTTCCAGCCTCTGATGACCGTCACATCCTCTAACCGTGGGTCAAACGAGAATGTCAGCCACATCGTAAAGAATCTATCATTCATTCTAAAAAATTATAAAGGACATAATCCAACTTTTGTTGACAACATGTCCTGCTATTTTCCTGTCAGTGACCATCAATCCAGAAACCATGGCAGCGACCTGAGGACTTCCCTCCTGTCCCGCCGTGGCAGCAAAAAAAAAAAGGCCCGGGAGATTACAGGCGGCCTCTCTCACCTGTTCAACAAGCTGAGGTCAGAAATGATTGAGAAGCGGATCTTTGTTCCACCTCACATCTCTACATAGCATTAACATTCCATTTGTGCCACCCTGCATCTACCTCATAATCATACATCACAAAATGTAAATCCATGCACCCAAACTGTTCTTTCACACACATTTAGCTTAATATTTGCATGGCGCCTGTTTCAATACAGCACTCCGACTGATCAGCATTCACACCTCATCCACACCGGATTTTTTTGTAGAGACACTGCCTGTGGCTGCCACGGAGGCCGCCAGACCCTGAAAAAACAGAAATGACCGCAGGAGTGCCATTCGCCACACCGCAGAGGGTCCAGACGCTGTCGCCGGCACACGTTTGGTGTTTACTAATCAAGATTTACGTGGCTCATATGTGTCAATAAATCACTGCTGAGCGCCGTTGGATGACCATGAATCCAAAACAGGAGTGGGCCTCTAATTGCCTCCCACAGGGCTGAAGCAAATGTACACAGTGGTTTTTACCTTCAAGCGTTTATTATTAGACCGTGGGGAGTGCTTTATTTTTTAATTGCTGTATAACCGCGGCTTCTGGGGAAGTTTTTCATTTTAGGCACTCTAAATCTGAAAAACAGGGATCATCTCCAGTGCCGGAGGCAAGGCTGCATATACAGCGCCATGTTTGGCAGTATTCTGGAAAAGGTCACATCCTCCTCATCACTGTTTTGAGGGGGGAAAAGTTTTTCTCTCTCTTTCAACTCTGGATGATTCAACAAACAAACAAAATCCTCTGACAGAGAAGACGAGTCGATGATAGCAGCACAAAAGTGGATAGGTTATGGAGACCCTATCTATAAAGTCTACCAGTACGCGATTGGAAGGGGGCTGCAGAGGGATGCTATCCTTCTTGTTAGCAAACTGACCCAGTGTCACTTCCGTTGTTAACCTGCTATCCCCCCTCTTCCCCATCCGAAAGTCTTGTTCTGTGGCCTCATCGAACTCCTCCCAAACCTGAGTTTTTGCTTCAGCAACCACCTGAGCTGCACTCTGTCTGGCCCATCAGTATACCTCAGCTGCTTTGGGAGTCCCACAAGCCAACTAAAATCAAATCCTTCTTCAGCTTGATGGCTGCCCTCACCACTGGTGTCCGCCACTTGGTTAGGGGTTGCCACCACGAGATACAGCTGCTTCAGCAATGGAGGTGGAGAACATGGCCAGCTCAGACTCCATGTCTCCAAACTCCCTCGGAATGTGGTCAAAGTTCTTCTGGAGGTGGGGGTTGAAGACCTCTCAGACAGGGCCTCAGCCAGATGTTACCAGACACCTTCACTATACGTTTAGGTCTGCCAGGTCAGGTCTACCAGGTGGTGATCAGTTGACAGTTGACAGCTCTGCACCTCTCTTTACCCGAGTGTGCAAGACATGGGGTCGCAGGTCTGATGATACGATAACAAAATCAACCATCAACCTGCAACCTAGGGTGTCCTGGTGCCAGGGGCACATATGGACACCCTTATGCTTGAACATGATGTTTGTTATGGACAAACTGTGGTTAGAACAGAAGTCCAATAACTGAACACCACTCGGGTTCCGATAAGGCAGGCTGTTCCTCCCAATCACACCCCTCCAGGTTTCACTGTTGTTGGCCATGTGTGCATTGAAGTCCCCCAGTAGGACAATGGAGTCTCCAAAAGAAGCACATTCCAGTACCCCAGTCATAGACTCCAAAAAGTGTGGGTACTCTGAACCATCATTTGATGCATAGGCACAGATGATGGTAAGGACCCATTTCCAAACCCAAAGGTGCAGGGAAATAACCCTTTCGTCCACCGGGGAGAACTCCAAGGTAGAGGCAGCAATGTGGGGGGGATACAAGAATACTCATCCCTGGTCGGCACCTCTCACCCAGGACAACGCCAGAGTAGGCCAAACTCCAGCCACCGTCCAGAAGACATTTTACAGAACCAGAACTGTGAATTGAGGTGAGCCCCACTATACCTATCTCTCTACCTCGTGCACCAGCTCAGACTCCTTCTCCATCAGAGAGGTGACGTTCCATATCCCAAAAGCCAGTTTAGAAAGCTTGGAATCAGACTGCCAAGGTCTCTGCCTTTGACTGCCACCTGATCCACATAGCATCAGACCCCCATACTCCCTCCTGCAGGTGGTGAGTCCACTGGAGGGTGGACCCATGTAACTCCTTCGGGCTGAGCCTTGCCAGGTTCCATGGGCAGAAACCCGGCCACCACACACTAGCCATTTAGCCCCTCCCCCAGGCCTGGCTCCAGGACGGGGCCCCGGTAACCCTATACCAGGCGGGATACACTGAATCCTTTGCCGTTCATTCATCATGAAAGTCTATTGGATCGCTCTTCGTCTGGGCCTTCAACCAGGACCAGTTTATTGTTTATGTAATAGGATCCCCATTAGCTGCAACTTATGGCTGCCGCTATTCTTCCTGGGGTCCGGCACAAAAAATCTCACATTTGCAATTTCAATCATCAGTAACACTATAATACATAATTTATATACACCATACAAATATCACATATAACAGTATATTATGTTCTTCATATACAGTATATGATCTGCTATGTAAAATCGGAATTGAATTGGATCATTTCTTCCATGTTATTACACCACCCATTATATTACAATATACATCGCATTATAAATATATACCAAAAGTACCATTTTTATATGGTTTTTGGTATGACCCAGCTGGGACTTGCACCCCCAACCTCCAGTTGTGGGGCGGATGCGCAATCAACTAGGCCACCACAATGCATCTGCATTTTTCTTGTAGATTTGCAACTTTTTTCTAAAAATCTGTGATATTTTTTTATCATAAATTTGCATTTTTTCCCTGTAAAATTTAAATGTTTTTCTCAAAAATTTGCAACTTTTTTGTTATAATTTTTTCTCTTGTGAATTTGAAAATTTTGACTGAAAATTTTGCATTTTTTTTCCTATTTGTTTTTTCCTCATAAATGTTTTTCTCAAAAATTTGCAACTTTTTTCTTATAATTTTTTCTCTTGTAAATTTGAAAATTTAGCATTTTTTTCCCTGATATTTCTATTTTTTTCCTCATGTGTTTTTTTCCTCAAAAATTTGAAACTTTTTTTCCTGTAAATTTTAATCTTTTTCTCAAAAATTTGCAACATTGTTCACATAAATTAGCTTTTTTCTTGTGAATTTGCAATTTTCCTGCAAATTTTCAGCCTTTATCTTGTAGATTTGCAACTTTTTTCTCATAAATTTGTGACTTTCCCTGTGAATTTTCATCTTTTTCCTCCCAAATTTCCAATATTTTTCCTATAATTTGAAAATGTTGACTGAAAATTTTGCTATATTTTCACTACAAATTTTCAACTTTTTTTCTCGTAAATTTGCAAACCACATCTGGATGCGAGTTAAATTTTTCTTTTGTGTATTTTGTGGTAGACTGCAAGTCTAATTTAAAACATTACTGGCACATGCCTCTAGGGGGAACTACCTGTATTGTTCAGCACTACTATTAAGGGGACACATTAGAACAAGAGTGTGAAAACCCCGCGCAGAATCCATGTTCAGTCATATTATGTGTGTTGCAGAATAAACGGCAGAGTTAGCCAAAGAAATAACTCAAGTGTGATCATTGCTACACGGTAGGATATCACACAATTGGCGACGAGGATTAAAAGAAAAAAATCAGCGGCGAGAAACAGAGAACATTGCGAGTGTGGCGAACTCAAGTGACTCCAGTAGTTCGAGTGCAAGTTCAGAGGAGGAAAAACGAGGTTTCCCCACCACGACGAGCAATGGCGGCTGTAATCGGAACGGTAACCCCTTTTGATAACTCGACTCAGTCATGGGAAGAATATAGTGAAATGTTGGACTTTTTCTTCCAAGCTAATGACATTGAGGAGCCAGACAAAAGGAAGGCTGTACTGTTGAGTGGAGTTGGTGCAACTACTTACAGTTTGTTGAGAAATTTAATAAGCCCTGCATTACCGAAAGATAAAACGTACGACCAGCTTACTGCTGAGCTTCAGAAGCACTTCAGCCCCAAACCGAGTGAAATCGTGCAACGATTCAAATTTAATTCACGCATAAGGAGGAACACTGAGTCCATAGCAGAGTATGTGGCAGAATTGAGGAAATTAGCACTGCACTGTGATTACAAAGACTCATTGGAAGAAATGTTAAGAGACAGACTTGTGTGTGGAGTGAATGATGACCGAATGCAACGGCGACTTTTATCTGAAACAAAACTCACTTTTGCGAAGGCTTTGGAATTATGCCAAGCGATGGAAACAGCATCTAAAGATGTGAGAGAAATGCAAGGGAAGCTAACAGAGGACACAGCAACGCATGTTCGTGTGCCTAAGACCCAAGTAGGTGTCCACAAAGTGTCGACTGACAAAACTCAGCACAAATTCCCCAGTTGTTATCGCTGCAAAGGCCAGCACAATGCCGCCGAGTGCAAATTTGCCACTGAGCTGTGTCATAATTGTGGCAAGCGAGGGCACATTAAGAAAGCATGTAGAATAAAGGTGGACAGCGCACAGGTGCTGAAAGCGACAGTTAATGGGCAAAAGTATGAAAACAAGGGCCCAGGAAAGGAACAGCGAGCGAATCAACTGAGAGGGGAGGGAGAAAGTGATACAGAAGACATGGGTTTTCACACAATTTACAACACGTCAGAGGAGCTGACCAAGGTAGCGCCCATCACGCGTACCATGAATGTTAATGGAATGAAAGTAACATTTGAAGTTGATACAGGCTGTGGAGTAACCATATTAAGTAAACAGCAATATACACAACTGTGGAAGAAAACAGACACAGCAGAATTAAATCCCTGTTCATTAAAATTAAAAACATACACAGGAGAGAAGCTAGACGTGCTAGGCATGGCACAAGTGAAGGTGCAGCACGAAAACAAAGAAAAGGACTTACCTGTAGTAGTAGTTGGGAGCGAAGGACCAAATCTACTAGGGCGAAGTTGGCTACAAGAACTGGCCATGATTGATCAGTTGGTGAATAAAGTGGAATCTCAGCCCAAATTGCAGCTGGAGGAGATCCTCGAAAGACACGCTGAGGTGTTCAAAGAAGGCGTAGGACAGCTAAAAGGTGTCACTGCAAAGATTAATGTGGACAAGGAGGCCCAACCACGATTCTGCAAACCCCGACCGGTACCCTATGCAGTCAAGCCACTGGTCGAAAGCGAGCTACAGAGGCTGCTGGATGACAAGATCATTGAGCCAGTGCAGGTTGCAGAATGGGCGGCGCCCATAGTCCCAGTGAGAAAGCCGGATGGCTCCATTAGAATATGTGGAGATTACAAACTCACTGTCAATCGAGCATCACGGGTGGATCAGTATCCAATTCCTAAAGTGGAGGACCTCTTCGCACAGCTGAATGGCGGCCGACACTTCACGAAATTAGACATGAGTCACGCCTACCAACAAGTAGTCCTGGAAGAAGAATCAAGAAAGTATGTAACCATCAATACACACAAAGGCTTATATACCTACACACGCTTACCATTTGGAGTAGCTTCCAGTCCTGCTATATTCCAGAGAACTATGGAGGGCATCCTAGGTGGAATTCCGAATGTTACCATTTATTTGGATGACATCCTTTGTACAGGACCAAATGAACAAGAACATCTGAAAACGCTGGAGGAAGTGCTTCAACGTTTGGAGAAAAGCGGTCTGAGGTTGAAAAGAAGCAAGTGTGAGTTCATGGGAAAAGAGGTGGTGTTCCTAGGCCACAAGATCAACGCCAGTGGTCTACACCCTCTAACAGACAAAGTGGAAGCCATTGCGGAGGCGCCTGAGCCACAAAATGTTACTGAGTTAAAAGCCTACCTGGGCTTGTTGAACTATTACCATAGGTTCCTCCCAAAGCTCTCCACGCTGCTGGCACCACTACATACCTTACTTAAGAAGGAAGAAAAATGGTCATGGGGGGTCAAGCAGCAGAAGGCATTTGAAGAGTCCAAAGCGCTACTTCAGTCCTGTAGTGTGTTAGTGCACTATGATTCAAACAAACCACTCATCCTGGCGTGTGACGCATCACCCTACGGTGTGGGTGCTGTACTCTCTCATCGTATGGAGGATGGCTCAGAGAGACCCATAGGGTTCGTCTCAAGAACTCTTAGTGCAGCTGAGAAAAACTACTCCCAGCTAGACAAGGAGGGCCTTGCAGTAGTATTTGGTGTAAAAAAGTTCCACAAATACCTGTATGGGAGACAGTTCGCTATAGTGACTGACCACAAGCCACTAATTTCACTGTTCAGTGAAATGAGAGCCATACCCCAGATGACATCTCAGAGAATTCAGAGATGGGCCGTTACATTAGCAGCGTATGAGTACACCATCGTTTACAAAGCCGGACGGGACCATACGAATGCTGACGCGATGAGTAGGCTACCCTTGGATGGAGGAAGAGACAGCACGCCTGAGGAGGAGGAGAGAGTGCTATTGTTTGAAGATATCGGCGTGCCCCTGGTGAACGCACAACAAATAAAGAAGTGGACAGACAAAGACCCTGTTCTAGCAAGAGTGCGAGAATACATCTTGCGAGGATGGCCGAAGATGAACAGTCCTGAGTTCATTCCCTATGCCCGACGACAGGATGAGCTCAGCACCCAGGAAGGTTGTATCCTGTGGGGAGGACGCGTGGTTGTTCCACCACCTGGTAGGAATGCCTTACTGCAACAACTACACCAAGCACACCCTGGCATCACTCGCATGAAAGCGTTGGCGAGGAGTTACATGTGGTGGCCCAACATGGATGCAGAGGTGGAGGCGCTTGTGAAGTCATGTGCGGCATGCCAGGAGAACAGGAACAGTCCTCCAGCAGCCCCACTACATCCCTGGGAAGTTCCAGATAAACCATGGAGAAGAATTCACATTGACTACGCAGGTCCATGGATGGGAAGAAAGTTGAGGTCAACATTTGACTTAATACATCCAGACTTCAGAAACAAAGTGCATGACAAACAAGAGAAACAAAAAGGTTATCATGACATGCATGCTAGAGAGAGAATACTGAGAGAAGGAGACGTGGTCTACACCCGCAACTTTGGCTCAGGACCAGCCTGGGTACCAGGAGAAATAACAGAAAAGACAGGCCCTGTGTCATTCAAGGTGACATTAGGCCATGGACAAGTGGTGAGGCGACACATCGACCAAGTTCATGGTAGGAGCTCCATTCCCCTGCCGATGGCACCAGAGGTGTTGTCTGACACCCATCCTGAGGAGAGCATCAACGAACCACCACTTCAGGTGAAACCTGAGGTAACCGTCTCTGCAGATTCTACGGGCAGCACTGCAGCAGCCGAAACAGTGGAGCAGTCTGAGTCTTCACCTGCAGTTGGCTCACCCGCCGTGAGAAGATCTCAGCGAGCTAGGAAAGCTCCAGACTACTTGAAGGACTATACTTAGTCAGTAGTGAGTTCCCCAGCCACAGGACAAGAATGCGTCCTGGAACCTCACTGGGATGCGGTAGTCAAACCAATTCCCCAGTTAGACTGTTATGTGTGTTATACATGTAAAAAAAAAAAAAAAAAAAAAAGAGAAAGAAATTATGTGTATGGCACATGTGTTTAAGAAGTTAAAAGTAACTGTGATTGTTTAGGGTTAAATGGGAGTTCCAGGATGTCTAGCATAATTGGCTAGTGTAATTAAAAGTAGTTTAATCTAGAGGGGAGGGATGTGGTAGACTGCAAGTCTAATTTAAAACATTACTGGCACATGCCTCTAGGGGGAACTACCTGTATTGTTCAGCACTACTATTAAGGGGACACATTAGAACAAGAGTGTGAAAACCCCGCGCAGAATCCATGTTCAGTCATATTATGTGTGTTGCAGAATAAACGGCAGAGTTAGCCAAAGAAATAACTCAAGTGTGATCATTGCTACACGGTAGGATATCACAATTTAAATTGTAATTTTTTAAATGTTTAAATTGGCATCTTTTATCATGGCTTTAAACCTTGCAAATTTGTACCTAATTTACATTTATACAATTGTACATCATGCTAAAGTGGTGAACACCCCCATCCCCATTGTAAAAAACTAATCAATCGCCGACGAACGAAGCCTGTGTTAACTGTGAGGAAAATGTACCTTGTGCTTTCATGAATAGTGATGGTGCAAACTAAACCTGTACACATAGTACATACACTGTACAGTGGTGTGAAAAAGTGTTTTCAACCTTCCTGGTTTCTCATTTTTTTGTATGTTTGTCACACTTAAATGTTTCAGATCATCAAACAAATTTAAATATTAGACAAAGATAACACAAGTAAACACAAAATGCAGTTTTTAAATGAAGGTGTTTATTATCAAGGGGAAAAAATCCAAACCTACATGGCCCTATGTGAAAAAGTGATTGCCCCCTAAACCTAATAACTGGTTGGTCCACCCTTAGCAGTAACAACTGCAATCAAGCGTTAGCGAAAACTGGCAATGAGTCTTTTACAGCACTGTGGCGGAATTTTGGCCCACTCATCTTTGCAGAATTGTTTTAATTGAGTCACACTGGAGGGTTTTTGAGCATGAACTGCCTTTTTAAGGTCATGCCATAGCATCTCAATCAGATTCAGGTCAGGACTTTGACTAGCCCACTCCAAAGTCTGTTTTTCTTAAGCCATTCAGAGGTGGACTTGCTGGTGTGTTTTGGATCATTGTCCCGCTGCAGAACCCAATGCTCTTCAGCTTGAGGTCACGAACAGATGGCCGGACATTCTCCTTCAGGACTTTTTGGTAGGCAGCAGAATTCATGGTTCCATTTACCACAGCAAGTCTTCCAGGTCCTGAAGAAGAAAAACAGCCCCAGACTGTCACACTACCACCACCATATTTTACTGTTGGTATAATGTTCCTTGGGCAGCGCGGTGGTGGAGTGGTTAGCACTGCGGCAGCATAGCAACTGACCCTTGGCCGAAGAATCCTGGGTTCGATCCCAGCCCCCGACCAACAGTGATCTGTGTGGAGTTTGCATGTTCTCCCCGTGTCTGCATGGTTTTACTCCGGGATTTCTCCGGTTTCCTCCCACATGCAAAAACATGCATTAGGTTAATTGGCATCAAACTGGGGATTCTAAATTTTCCTTAGGTATGAATGTGAGAGTGAATGTTTGTCTGTCTCTCTGTGTTGGCCCTGCGATGGACTGGCGATCTGTCAAGGGTGTACCCGGCCTCTCACCCAAAGATGCTGGGAGAGGCTCTAGCCCCCCACGACCTGAAAAGGATTATGTGGAAGAAGATGGATGGAAGGATGGATGGATGATGTTTCTTTTCTGACCTGCTTCGTAACTTTTACGCTGGATGTAATGGGACACACACCTTCCAAAAAGTTCAACTTTTGTCTCATCAGTCCACAGAGTATTTTCCCAAAATTCTTGGGGATCATCAAGATGTTTTCTGGCAAAACTGAGATGAGCCTTTATGTTCTTTTTGTTCAGCAATGGGTTTTGTCTTGGAACTCTGCCATGCAGGCCATTTTTGCCCAGTCTCTTTCTTATGGTGGAGTCATGAACACTGACCTTAGCTGAGGCAAGTGAGGCCCACAGTTCTTTGGATGTTGTTGTGGGGTCTTTTGTGACCTCTTGGATGAGTCGTTGCTGCGCTCTTGGGGCAATTTTGGTTGGCCAGCCACTCCTGGGAAGGTTCACCACTCTTCCATGTTTTCACCATTTGTGGATAATGGCTCTCACTGTGGTTCACTGGAGTCCCAAAACTTTAGAAATGGCTTTATAACCTTTTCCAGACTGATAGATCTCAATTACTTTGTTTTTCATTAGTTCCTGAACTTCTTTGTATTGCAGCATGATGTCTAGCTTTGGAGGATCTTTTGGTCTACTTCACTTTGTCTGGCAGGTCCTATTTAAGTGATTTCTTGATTGAGAACAGTGGCAGTAATCAGGCCTGGATGTGGCTAGAGAAATTGAACTCAGCTTTTCCAAAGATGTGATAAACCACGGTAAATTTATGTTTTAACGGGGCAGATTGGGGGGGGGGGCAATCACTTTTTCACACAGGGCCATGTAGTTTTGGATTTTTTTTTTACCCTTAATAATAAACACTTTCATTTAAAAACTGCATTTTGTGTTTACTTGTGTTATCGTTGTCTAATATTTAAATGTGTTTGATCTGAAACATTTAATTGTGACAAACATACAAAAAAAAATGAGAAATCAGGAAGGGGGCAAACACTTTTTTTTCGCACCACTGTACATGGAATTACAGAAGCAAAAAGCTTACTGTTCATGTAAAACCACAGGATGAGCACTGACAGAAGTACACGGATCTGCATATGTAAGAGTGGGAATGCTACAAGCTGCTTTGCAAGGAATATATATTCCAACTTGTTTGAAAAATGAGGGTTAAAAAAGCTAAAGCGTGCTCATTAGTGATCAGTTTGTTGAGCAACTCACTTTAGCCTCATTTTAGAATTCAACAGCTCATGAAGAGTAAATGTCTCCCTCTAAATGTTATACACTTAAATGTTTGCATAGATATACATGTAGATACAGTCTAATTTTTTAAACTTTTAAACTTTTAAATTTTTAAAATATTGAACAGGGCACCACTGCCAAATTCCTCCATGACCTCAGTAACATCCTGTGGAAGTTTTACCAAGCACCTTCAGCTACTTAGGTGAGAAGCAAAAACTCTTTTCTTATAAATTAGCTTTTTTTTCTTGTCAATTTGCAATTTTTCCTGTAAATTTTGAACTTTTTTCTTAAAGATTTGTAACTTTTTTCTCAAAAAATTTTTGACTTTTTTTTCCTCATGAATTTTTAACCTTTTCCCCATAAATTTCCAATGTTTTTATGAATTTGCAAATTTTGACTGAAACTTTTAAATTTTTTTCCTGTAAATTTTCAACATTTTCTCAAATTTTTTTTTTACTTTTTTCTCATAGATAAGCTTTTTTCTTTCAAATTTGCATTTTTTTCCTTGTAAATTTGCAACTTTCTTCCTATAAATTGGATTTTTTTTTCTCATATAGTTAAATTTGAAACTTTTTTCTCTTCAATTTCCATCCATCCATCCATCTTCTACCGCTTTTCCGGAGGTCCAGGTTGCGGAGGCAGCAGTTCAAGCAGAGAAGCCCAGACTTCCCTCTCCCCAGCCACCTGCTCCAGCTCTTCAAAGAGTATACCAAGGCGTTCCCAGACCAGCTGGGAGACATAGTCTCTCCACCGAGTCCTGGGTCTGCCCCGGGGTCTCCTCCCAGTGGGACATGCCCGAAACACCTCAAGTGGGAGGCGTCCAGGAGGCATCCTAATCAGATGCCCATAGCACCTCAACTGACTCCTTTCAATGTGGAGGAGCAGTGGTTCTACTCTGAGCTTCTCCTAGTTGACTGAGCTCCTCACCCTGTCTCTAAGGGTGAGTCCAGCGATCCTACGAGGAAAACTCATTTCAGCCGCTTGTATCCGCGATCTCGTTCTTTCGGTCATTACCCAAAGCTCATGACCATAGGTGAGGGTAGGAATGTAGACTGACTGGTAAATCGACAGCTTTGCCTTAGAACTAAGCTCCCTCTTCACCACAACAGACCGGTACAACGTCCGCATCACTGCAGATGCTGCTCCGATCTGTCTGTCTATCTCTCGCTCCATTCTTCCCTCACTTGTGAATAAGACCCCAAGATACTTAAACTCCTCCACTTGGGGCAGGAGCCTGTCCCCAACCCAGAGAGGACAATCCACCTTTTTCCAGCTGAGTACCATGGACTCGGACTTGGAGGTGCTGATTCTCATCCCAGCCGCTTCACACTCAGCAGCAAACCGTCCCAGCAAGAACTGTAGGTCATTGCTGGATGAAGCCAACAGGACAACATCATCTGCAAACAACAGAGATGAGATCTTGTGGTCACCAAGGATGACACCCTAGATTCCCTGGCTGCGCCTAGAAATCCTGTCCATAAAAATTATGAACAGGATCGTTGACAAAGGGCAGCCCTGGCGGAGTCCAACTCTCACTGGGAATGAGTCCGACCGAGTGTTGGCAATACGAACCAAGCTGTCACAATGGTCATACAGAGACCGAATAGCTCGTAACAACAAGCACGATACCCCATACTCCCGAAGCACCCCCCCACAAAAAACCACAAGGGACACGGTCGAATGCCTTCTCCAAGTCCACAAAACACATGTAAACTGGTTGGGCAAACTCCCACAAACCCTCGAGAATTCTCGAGAGGGTAAGGTGCTGGTCCGATGTGCCACGGCCAGGACAAAAACCACATTGCTCCTCCTGAATCCAAGGTTCAACCAGCAGCCGAACTCTCCTCTTCAATACCTTGGCATAGACCTTCACAGGGAGGCTGAGGAGTGTGATCCCTCTAAAGTTGGAGCACACCCTCCGGTCCCCTTTTTTGAAAAGACGAACCACCACCCTGGTTTGCCATGCCATAGGCACTGCCCCCGACCTCCACGTAATGTTGCAGAGGCGTGTCAACCATGACAGCCCTACAACATCCAGGGCCTTGAGGTACTCAGGGTGATTTACCTCGATTTACCAAAAAAAAATTCTTGCAAATTTGCAGCTTTTTCCTGGAATTTTGAAACTTTTTTTCTCAAAAATTTGCAACTTTTTCCTTGTAAATCTGCATTTTTCTTGCTATTTTGTAGCTTTTTCTTGGAATTTTGAAACTTTTTTCTCATAAATTTGTAACATTTTTTCTCAAAAAATTGCAACTTTTTTCTTGTAGTTTTGAAACTTTTCTTTTCACAGCTTAGCATTCCAGCCAATTTCAATAAATTATGTAAAGAAAATGGAAAGAAAACCAAATCCTTTCTTCACTGAGCGGCAGAAGAAAATTTGAAACGTTCCTCTGGTGGAATACTGGAATTTTAAGAGGTTAACATAAAGTCTGTGCAAACATCCTCAAATTCAGTCTCCAAAAGGAATTTCTAGGGTCGATTGATTACAGAAACTTGAATCTGTTTCTGCAGAGTAATAAAATGTGAAAAAAATAAAGAACTTCAAATGAACCTTCGGCATAGTCAAAAGGATTTGGGGTGGAGTGGTGGTGTTAAACTCCATCTGAAACACTCAGCTCCCATCCCCTCCAAATCTGGGACCAGATGAAGCGTGAACATTCCAGCATCAATTTTAGTCCCAGCAGCCTAAGGCCACCTCAGCAATCACAGCAAGATACTTGCCAACCCTCTCAGAACGGCAGAGGATTTCATTTTAATATTAAGGTCTGGTCCCAGTCCGGGGACCACCAGGACCAAAAACATTTCTGTTCCCATCCATCCATCCCTTCATCCATATTTTGAAACACCTACCTGTCTGTGTGGTGGGGGCAGCGGCAGAAAAGAAGGTCGGGGTGAGGGGCTAAAAACCTTGAATATTCACAGAGGTGTTTTGAGCAATTTATTTAGAACTACTAAACATATTTCTGCCTTAGAATTGTTAGGATTTTCTGTTGAACTTGTATTTTTACTCAGAAATTAGTGGTGGGATAATTAACGTAATAACTTTTTCAATTAATGTGGGTCAATTAACACATTTTAAAAATTTACGCTGTTGGGTCATTCCCAGAGTTTGTGTCGGCAGTGGTGACTGGTTTGTCTCAGAAGCTGGCTTAGCTTAAAACAAGGGCAGACTTATTTTTCAGCATTTAAAGTTACATCATACATAACATACAAGCACCTAGGGCCCTATTAGAACGATCATCTGTAAACTTTTCCACCAGACTTTCCACTGTATGCCAGTGTTTTTGTTAGTTTCTGTCGGCGCATTGTCAGTTTTTTACACTTTGCGTCACACCATCTACTTCCCAGTAGACAGTGTACTCACTGTGCACTGGCAGGTGGAGGCTCATTTCAAAGAGGTATGGTGGCGGGCAATCTAATGTGTATTACTATTATAGTGCATTCCATGAGAATCTGTTTTTGATCAAGAAAAAGGAGGTCTATCGTCAGAAGTGCATTGTTCAATGATATTTTATTTTTAATCTATTTAACCTTTATTTACACAGGGTAGTTCCACTGAGAGGCAACATCTCTTTTTCAAGGATGCCCTGTTCACACTCACACCTGGAAGCTGCGCAGTCCAACCACAGACTGACCTGTGACCACTGAGCAGCTCCACTGGAGGGAGCAGTTGGGGTTAAGGGCCTTGCTCAAGGGCACCACAATGGGGTTAAGGAGGGTGGGGCAAACAGTGCTGTGTTATCTGTCCCACCCAAATCTAATCCTGCCGGCCCAGGGATTGATCCCACAACCCTGCGCTCACCAGCCCACATCCCTAACCATTAGGCCACCACTGCCAACACAGTGGCATTTTGAAATCGCACAACTCCAGAGCTCATGAGGAAGCGGCATCCACTGGGTTTTTCTGTTATTTTAATGGAGAGAATTTTAATAGTCATCATATAATCACCCGCCATTTTAATTACATGATGATCACACACTAGTTTTTTATTCCATCCACACTCTCATTTTAATTGCAGACTTACCACTGGAGTCTATAGATTAGGCATTAATATAGGATTTTTTTTAGGGGAATGAATGAATGAATGAACAGGAAGTAATGTGTGCACACGGGAGGGAGGCGTGCCAGTCTGAACATTTTTATTCCATCCACATTTTTGTTTTCATCATGGACTAATTAGGCATTAATGAGTTTGTTTTAAGGGGAATAAATGAATAAACAAGGAGTGTGTAGTGTTTTACTTTTCACTGTAACTCCCCACAGAGACAGGAGATGCATCCACACATCTGCCTCGGCTGCACGTTGAAGGTTTACAGTCGGGCTGAGGCCGCCCGCACCGTGCCTATGGTTGTGGTTCTCCACCAGCAAGCACCCCGACTGCCACCTGTCAGGGCTGACAGAAGCCCCCAAAAGCGGGCTTGCTTCGTGGCAGGGGTCACCGTGCATGGGAAGCTGTGCCAGATCTCCTCCTGTCCTCCTGCCTGGGAGGGACTGGGGTGGAGAGCTGCAGACCCCCTCACAAGACAGGGGAGACCCTTGGTTGGCAAAAGCAACAGGAGAGGGAGCACTCCATCTCCCCACAGGCCTGGAGCGACTTCCACGTCATCGTTGATGAAAGTTTGCGCAGGCATCATCCCCTTTTCCTGAAGTTTCAAACCCATTCATGTCTGTGTGTTGCATCCATCTACACTACACTAAACCATTCAGCTGTTTTTCAGCTCAGCATTCTTCCCTGTTTGTTCTTTCTAACATAACTAATTGGGCATCAACTATGATTGATGTTTTCCTTATTACCAAGCAGCATTACTATTGCGTACATTTTGGCTCACACACACGGGCTTTGGTCAGCGCAAAACCCGCCTTAAACTGTCATGATCACAGTTCACTTTAGATAATGTACCTTTTTGCATTAAAGGGATGGGAAGAAGTGCTTTGGATTGGATTATCCAAAACACACCTCTGAGTAATTAGACCAGCCTCTTTTTTCCTGTAAATTTGCAACTTTTTGTATCATAACTGTCAGTTTGATCATGTTAATTAGTAAGTTTTTAATCATAAATTTGTAATAAGTTTTTATTGTAAATTTGCAACTTAAATTGCAACATAAGTTTGTGAATTTAACCATGTCATTTATCAACTTTTCATCATAAATTTGTGACTTGTCCTGCAAATGTGCACCTTTTTTCTCATAAATTTGCAACTTCTTGTCTCATAACATTATTTCATCATCTCAGTTAGCAATTTTTATCATAAATTTGCAAGTTTTTTTTACTGTAGCTGTATCTTTTTTCTGATAAATTTGCAACTTTTTTATCATAACTTTGTCAAGCTGATCATGTTCATTTGTAAGTTTTTAATCCTAAATTTGATACTTTTTCCTGTAAATTTGCAACTTTTTGTCTCACAAATTTGTGAATTTAATCATCAATCTTCTTCTGCTTAATCCTTTTCGGGTCGTGGGGGGGCTGGAGCCTATCCTAGCGTCTTTGGGCGAGAGGCAGGGTCCACCCTGGACAGATCGCCAGTCTGCAGTGCTAACCAGTCCGCCACCGTGCTGCCAGAATTTAATCATGTCAGTTCACAACTTTTAATCATAAATTTGTGGCCTTTTCTGTAAATTTGCTACTTTCGTTCATAAATTTGCAACTCTTCTTTTTTCTTGTAAGTATGTGACTTTTTCGATAAAATCTGTTTTTTGTTATAAATTTGCTAATTTTTTTCACAGTAAATTTATGACTTTTTCTCAATCTTTGTACATTTTTTTTGTGAATTTGTGACTCTTTTCTTGTAAATTTGTAGCATTCTTTTGGATGGTGGTTAAAATTTTGTTCAAAAACAAAATTATGTTATGAGGCACTTAACATCATTTGATCACATCAATTAGCAGCTTTCTGTCATAAATTTGCAACTTTTTGTATCATAACTTTGTCAATTTGATCATGTTAATTTGTAAGTTTTTATCATAAATGTGCAACTTAAATTGCATCATAAACTTATGAATTTAATCATGTCATATGGGCCCATAAACACAATCTTGCATTTTGGGCCCCTCAGAAATGCTAGAATTTGCCCTGATGAACACCATTTTTTCGTCTCATGTTATCTGCCTCCGTGTGCTTGGAGTAGATGGTCCTACACCATTTCTCTGTGATACAGACTCACAAGCAGTATGGGTGGATTCACAATTTTGGACCATATCTGCTCCCTGGGCTCTGATGGTGCTGGTGGTGGTGTGTGGGGGTTGGGGGGCTGGTACTGAAATTACTGAAAGAGCCCACTCCAACATTTCTTATTGCTCCCCACGGGGCTGGTGCTGTAGTGAGAGAGAGAGAAAAAGAAAACACAAAACTCCTCCCGTGTTGCCGTGGCACGCCGCTGCAGCGGGATGCAGTGCATTAAAAGAGCTCGGAGCAAAACTGTGGGGAGGGAAAGTGCAAACTTGAGATTGTGGCACCATAACGGCAGAGGCTGGGTGTGAATAATCGGCGTTAAGATGAGCCACCGTCCAGGCCTGTAAGCAGGAGGCAGAGCCTGGGTTATAGGCTGGTGACTGCATCAGTGCCCCGGGGGAACGTGGATATTGAAAAGGGGGAACAACCAACAACACATGCATATACACTCACCGGCCACTTTATTAGGTACACCTGTCCAACTGCTCGTTAACACTTAATTTCTAATCAGCCAATCACATGGCGGCAACTCAGTGCATTTAGGCATGTAGACATGGTCAAGACAATCTCCTGCAGTTCAAACCGAGCATCAGTATGGGGAAGAAAGGTGATTTGAGTGACTTTGAACGTGGCATGGTTGTTGGTACCAGAAGGGCTGGTCTGAGTATTTCAGAAACTGCTGATCTACTGGGATTTTCACGCACAACCATCTCTAGGGTTTACAGAGAATGGTCCGAAAAAGAAAAAATATCCAGTGAGCGGCAGTTCTGTGGGCGGAAATGCCTTGTTGATGCCAGAGGTCAGAGGAGAATGGCCAGACTGGTTCGAGCTGATAGAAAGGCAACAGTGACTCAAATAACCACCCGTTACAACCAAGGTAGGCAGAAGAGCATCTCTGAACGCACAGTACGTCGAACTTTGAGGCAGATGGGCTACAGCAGCAGAAGACCACGCCGGGTGCCACTCCTTTCAGCTAAGAACAGGAAACTGAGGCTACAATTTGCACAAGCTCATCGAAATTGGACAATAGAAGATTGGAAAAACGTTGCCTGGTCTGATGAGTCTCGATTTCTGCTGCGACATTCGGATGGTAGGGTCAGAATTTGGCGTCAACAACATGAAAGCATGGATCCATCCTGCCTTGTATCAATGGTTCAGGCTGGTGGTGGTGGTGTAATGGTGTGGGGAATATTTTCTTGGCACTCTTTGGGCCCCTTGGTACCAATTGAGCATCGTTGCAACGCTACAGCCTACCTGAGTATTGTTGCTGACCATGTCCATCCCTTTATGACCACAATGTACCCAACTTCTGATGGCTACTTTCAGCAAGATAATGCGCCATGTCATAAAGCTGGAATCATCTCAGACTGGTTTCTTGAACATGACAATGAGTTCACTGTACTGAAATGGCCTCCACAGTCACCAGATCTCAATCCAATAGAGCATCTTTGGGATGTGGTGGAACGGGAGATTCGCATCATGGATGTGCAGCCGACAAATCTGCGCCAACTGTGTGATGCCATCATGTCAATATGGACCAAACTCTCTGAGGAATGCTTCCAGCACCTTGTTGAATCTATGCCACGAAGAATTGAGGCAGTTCTGAAGGCAAAAGGGGGTCCAACCCGTTACTACCATGGTGTACCTAATAAAGTGGCCGGTGAGTGTATATATACTGCTTTAGCCTTGTTTTAAATAATAAATGCAGGTTTGATGTTTACGGCGCCTGCTTTTATCGAGTGTTGCCATTTTTTACAGCAGATACTTCACGTTTCATTTATCTGGCAGCTGTTCATATCATAGAAATATGACCTTCTAATTAGGCACTGTCAGAGACTGCAATAAACGTAAGACAAGAACTTAATCAAACGTGAGTTGATCACTGCTGCATACATGCTAGGCCGTTTCTGACTTTTTGGGGGCCTTATGGAGGGGACTGGGAAGAGTTTAGATTAAAATGGGAGAAAAACTTTCCCCTCCCAACAAAAGCATTGTTAGGATTAGGGGTCCCCAGAATGTTCAATGTTCTGACGTGGATTTTGTTTAAATTAATAAATGTCCCTTGTTGATCTGGTGAATAAATAAAGGTGCAAAGTCAAAGCCACCTTTTTCTGGCTACTTATTCTTGATCAAGAGGAAGATTTCATACAGCAGTTCAGCAGAAATGTTCGCAGCCAAAATGGTGCAGGCAGATTTTATACCTTGGAACAAACAAAGATAATGGGCCGTATTACAGCAACAGGGTTGGTTGATCAGTTGTCACTGACGCAGAACACGTTGATGGGCGTTTCCAAGTTCATTTCCTTATCACAATGGCATAAAAAGGAACTTTCTGCCAGCGCATGACGCAAAGAGGCCAGCCTAATCATTCAGAGGTGTGGTTTGGATAATCCAGTCCAATGCACTCCTTTCCATCCCTTTAATGCAAAGATGCATGTTATCTAAAGCGAACTGTGATCATGATGGTTTAAGACGGGTTTTGTGCTGACCAAAGCCCGTGTGTGTGTGAGCCAAAATGCACGTGATAGTAACGCTGCTTGGAAATAAGGAAGACATCCATCACAGTTGCTGTCCAGTTAGTTAGGTTAGAAAGAACAAAGGGTGAAGAATGAGCTAAAAAAATCAGCTGAATTGTTTAATGTGCACATGGATGCAACACAAATATAAAGAAAAGAAGATGATGCCTGTGCAAACTTTCATAAACTTTCATTAACGATGGTGTGGAAGTCGCTCCCAGCCATGAGGAGATGGAGTGCTCCCTCTCCTGTTGCTTTCGTCAACAGAGGGTCTCCCCCTAGCCGTCCTGGGTAGGAGGGAAGGAGGTGATCTGGCACAGCTTCCCGTCCGCCTCCAGCCCCCGCCATGAAGCGAGCCCGCTCTCGGCAGCCTCTGCCGGTGGCTGACAGGTGACTGTCAGGGAGCTTGCTGGGCTGGAAACCTGGGGGGCATGGCCAACGCAGATGTGGACGCATCTTCTGTCTCTCTGAGTTACAGTGAAAAGTAAAACGCTGCACACTCCTTGTTCATTCCTTTATTCCTCTAAAAAAACCCCACATAAATGCCTACTAAGTAAGTAAAGTGGAGACAGGGACTGCTACAGGGAGGTTAAATACCGGTTTAACAGAGAGCTGAAGAGAGCTAAATCTGTGTATTCAGAGAGACTCCAGCAGCAGTTCACTGCTAATGATTCGGCTTCCGTGTGGAGAGGATTGAGGCAAATCACCAACTATCGGCCTCATGCTCCTAAAAGTCAGGATGACAAAGCCCTTTGTCAAAGACTGTCCCAACACTATGCCCGTTTTGACACCTCGTCATCTGTGTCCAACTCCCCCCCTCCCTCCAGCTCCACAGCCTCCACAATCCCTACTTCATTAAAGGCACCCCCCCTCCTCCCCCCCTGCCCTTATCATCAGTGAGCAGGACGTGCTCAAACAGTTCTCCAGACTGAACCCGCGCAAGGCCCCCGGCCCGGACGGCGTGTCTCTCTCCACCCTGAGACACTGTGCGAAACAGCTGGCTCCTGTCTTCACAGACATTTTCAACACCTCCCTTAAGTTATGCCACGTGCCGTCCTGCCTCAAATCCTCCACCATCATCCCTGTCCCCAAGAAGCCACGGATCACTGGACTTAATGACTACAGACCTGTAGCGCTCACCTCTGTAGTCATGAAGTCCTTTGAGCGCCTGGTCCTGCCCCACCTCAAGTCCATCACCACCCCTCTCCTGGACCCGCTGCAGTTTGCCTACCGAGCCAACAGGTCTGTAGACGACGCAGTCAACCTGGCCCTCCACTCCATCCTGCAGCACCTGGACTCCCCGGGAACCTACGCCAGGATCCTGTTTGTGGACTTCAGCTCCGCATTCAACACCATCCGCCCCGCTCTGCTCCGGGACAAGCTGTCCCTGCTCAACGTGCCTGACTCCCTCTGCAGGTGGATCACCGACTTCCTGACGGACCGGAGGCAGCATGTGCGGCTGGGAAAGACTGTCTCAGACTCTACTAGCATCAGCACCGGATCACCCCAGGGCTGTGTACTTTCCCCCCTACTCTTCTCCCTTTACACCAACTCCTGCACCTCCAGCCACCAGTCTGTCAAGTTGATCAAGTTTGCGGACGACACCACCCTCATCGGGCTCATCTCCAACGGCGACGAGTCCGCCTACAGGAGAGAGGTGGCCCAGCTGGCGTCCTGGTGCAACAATAACAACCTGCAGCTGAACGCTCTGAAGACAGTGGAGATGATTGTAGACTTCAGGAAAGTCACTACCCCTCTGCCCCCCCTCACCCTCTCAGGCTCTCCCATCACCACTGCTGATTCCTTCCGCTTCCTAGGCACTACCATCACCAGGGACCTCAAATGGGAGCCGACCATCAGCTCACTCATCAAAAAAGCCCAGCAGAGGATGTTCTTCCTGCGGCAGCTGAGGAAGCTCAAGCTACCCACCAAGATGTTAGTGCAGTTCTACACAGCCATCATCGAGTCCATCCTCACCACCTCCATAACCGTGTGGTACGCAGGAGCCACTGCCAGGGACAGACTAAGGCTGCAGCGCGTCGTGCGCACTGCTGAGAAGGTGATCGGCTGCAAGCTCCCATCTCTCCAGGATCTGTACATCTCCAGGACCCGGAGGCGTGCTGGCCGGATCATAGCCGATCCCTCACACCCTGGTCACGTACTGTTTGCCCCCCTCCCCTCTGGTAGAAGACTTCGGTCCATCCAGACTAAAACCTCCCGTCACATGAACAGCTTCTTCCCCTCTGCCATCAGACTGCTGAACACTAAGTGACTTATTGACTCTCGTGCACTATGTACAGCAGCTCAACCAGACTCATGTCAATCATCACTGTTTTCTTCCTGCATTACCGACTGCACTATATAGTTCTCCACAGTATCTGCTGCTCGCTAATATATTTTAACTGCTGACCAGTATCACTTACTCTTATTCTACACTCTATTGCATGTATAGTTTATTTCTTTTATCTTATCATGTTTAATGTTGCAGCATTGCACCGAGACAAATTCCTAGTTTGTGTACTACATGAACAATGGCAATAAACCTGATTCTGATTCTGATTCTGATTCTGATTCTGAACCTGCCTACTACAAAATCCCGCAAATTCATCTATGCAGACGACATCTGTTTGGCACTCCAAGCACCAGACTTTGAACCACTGGAACGGGTGCTCACAGAAGATCTTGCCAAGCTGGACCAGTTCTGCAAAATCTGGCGCCTAAAACCAAGCCCAGCAAAAACCGTCTCCAGTGTATTCCATCTCCACAATGTAAAAGCTGCCAAAGAACTAAACATCCACCTGAGCGGACTCAAGCTTAAGCATGCCCCAAATCCAACTTATCTTGGAGTGACCCTTGATAGGACCTTATCCTTCAAGGAACATCTAAAGGGGACGGCTGCTAAGGTGAAGGTACGAAACAACCTGCTCTGCAAGCTCGCTGGTGCAAAATGGGGGGCGGCAGTCTCCACCCTGCGCACCTCAGCACTGGCCCTTTCATACTCTGTAGCAGAATATTGTGCCCCTGTCTGGTCCAGGTCATCTTACACACACCATGTAGACACCCAGCTCAACACAACCATGAGAACTATAACTGGAACAATCCACTCAACACCACTCCCCTGGCTCCCTGTTCTGTCAAACATAGCCCCTCCACACATCCGGCGAGCAGCATTAACTCAAAGGATGCTCCAAAAAGTTAAAGATTCTCCTCACTTGCCAATCCATGCAGATATCTGCACCCCACCTACTGCCCAACTTTCATCCAGATGGCCGATTTGGAAATCGGCTGACTTTACCATCCAGACAGCTTGGCAAGAGGAATGGGAGACCAAGGAGGTCCCAAACAAACACCTGGTGACAAACCCCAACCAATAGGTCCCGGGCACCAACCTCCCAAGGAGACAGTGGTCTACACTCAGTGGCTTCAGGACTGGACATGGCCCCTGCTTGGCTAGCCTTTACAGATGGGGCAGTAGCCCTAGCCCACTGTGCGCATGTGGAGAGGAGCAAACAATGGAACACATCATAGAGGCTTGCCCGCTCCAAAGACTGGAAGGAGGATTACACACCCTCCATACAGCAAACCAGGAGGCAACTGCTTGGCTTAAGGACTTTGCATTCGCTAAATAAATAATTCAATCATTCATTCATTCGCCTAAAAAAATCCTTCATTAATGCCTTATCTATAGACTCCAACGGTAAGTCCACAATTAAAATGAGAGTGTGGATGGAATAAAAAAAAGAGTAGTGTGTGATCATAATATAATTAAAATGATGTGTGACTATGACTGGTACAACTTCCTCTATTAAAATAAGATCAGCACATGCTCTTCATGAGCTCTGGAGCTGCGCAATGTCAAAACACACCACTGAAATATCATTACACAATGCACTTCTGACAATAGACCTCCTTTTTCCTGATCAAAAGTGGATTCTCATGGAATGCACAATAATAGTAATGCACATTAGATTGCATGCCACCACACCACTTTGAAATGACTCCTCCTCCGAGCGCATAGCAGGCGTACTGTCTACTGGTAATTTGATGGTGTGACACAAGGCATAAAAAATAGACAATGCGCTGACAGAAACTAACAAAAACACTGGTGTACGTGACAGGCCCGAGTCTCAGTGTCTAATGAAGAAATATGATATACTGTGTCTAGAAGCATAATAACAGGGACACAGTGGAATATTAAATGATAAAATAAGGAAATCTTTCACAGTTCTGTGGGAAATTGTTTAATTTCACTTCTTTATTGATCCAAATAAATTGCAAATAATCGGCACCTGCAGTGGCACCTCCATGTCAGTAGGTGGCAGCATGAATGCAATCCCACCTCTTCTTCCTCCTCTAGAGTGGACTCCTTCACAATCCTCACAGCAACCTGCATCTGTCACAGAAAAAAAAAACTGCCACCATGCCCAAGCCCATAACACTATCTAGACGGGAACATGTCACCACCTCCCCCAGAAACCGCACCCCAACGTCGGCCACCCGCAGTACCGAACAAGCGGTGGACACAAAGCACCACGGAGCAGAGAAAAGTGCATCTGAATCAATCAATCAAAGCTTTATTTATATAGCATTTTTCAAACAAAAAGTTGTAACACAAAGTGCTTCACACATTGAAATAAAACACAATTACCCCCCCCCCACACACACACATACAAAGAAACTTTCATCTATGTAAGACTTATGGCTTCTAGCTTATTGCTTATGGCTCAAGTAGGTTCATTTTGTCTTCTTACAATTATTTACCTTTTGTTCTTATTAAAGACAAAAATAGAAAGGAGATGTTTTTACCTTATTTACATGTTTCGACTGTGCACTGCAGCCTTCGTCGACAATTTAGAATCTCCAGTTTGATGCCAATTAACCAAACTTGCATGTTTTAGGCATGTGGGAGGAAACCGGAGAAATCCCGGAGTAAACCCAAGCAGACACGGGGAGAACATGCAAACTCCACACAGATCACTGTTGGATGGGGATGGGATCGAACCCAGGATCCCCCGGCCAAGGGTGAGTTGCTGTGCTGCCGCAGTGCTAACCACTCCGCCACCGCGCTGTATTATTATTATTATTATTATTATTATTATTATTATATTGTCTTCTCTGATTATTATTATTATTATTCATTATAGTTATTGTCTCCTGTGCTTCCCCTGGTCTGCTGTCACCCCCTGTTTGTCTTTAGCATCTTTGTTATGGTCTTGTGGTATAATTGTCTACCTATTGTCTCCAGTCCCTCAAGTTTCCGTATCCATAGCCACTTTCCCTCATGTGTGCATTGTTCAGCCCTTGATTGTTTCCCCAGCTGTCTCACCTTTGCAATTACCAATTACCCTATTCATGTCAGTCTGTGCATGTGCTCTGTCTGGTGTTGTCATTCATTTTTAGTTTTCCTGTATTGTTTTCTGCCCCCCGTGCACTCATTTATTTATGTTACATTTTGTTCTTTGAGCTTTTCGTTTTCAATAAAACATGTTACAGGAGTTTAATTCGTGCCCTGGGTCCTCCTTCCACCCATCCTGTACTGCCTGGAAGGCAGTCTGACAGTCTCTCTTGCCTAAGTGCTGCCTATGGCAAAAACTGCATTAATCGTGATTAACTCATTAATCATGAATAATCGTAATTAATCGTGATTATAGTGACACCACTAAACATTATAGACTGGTGGTGCGCCGTCGCATTTTTTTCAATGTCAAAAGGTTCCGTGGCCCAAAAAGGGTGAAAAACACTGGTAGCAGTGATTTTTCTGAAATGTGGACGGATGAACGGACACTGCACCATCACAGTACCCCCCCTTCAGCTTCATCGGAAAGAGCTAAAAATAAAACCTTGTGAATTCACAAGAAAAGCAGCTGCAAATTTACAAGAAAAGAAATTGATGAAGAGTAGAAAATGTATTAATTTGTAGCTTTGTGGGCCTCCTAGTGACTGATCCCCCCCACAGCACTCTGCTTTACAGCCTGAAACGACTGTGGTGCTGATAGAGAAGTCGGCATCCTCCAGAGAACAGCATTCCTGGTGTCTTCCCTGTGTACACTCCTTGCTGTAATTATCAGCAATCTCGCCTCCACGTCTGCATCCATAACATGAGGCGAGCTCGGCGACGCCGCCGTTGCTCTTTGTCTGCCTCCTGATAGAACACTTTCCACTTGGCTGAATTACCCCCACTCTGTGATGACTCGACGCAGCGGAGCAAAAAATGAGGCTCCCCCATACTCCCGAGCATTCCTATTCTTTCAAATAGATTTCTTACCCCCCCAACCTCCCCGCCGCTTGGGTGTGCATCATGAGGATGAGCGTGGTGACGGCAGCAACAGCAGCGGGAGCGCAGCCTGCGATGCATGCATACATCAAGAGTCTTTGATGTTCTGCAGGTACCCAGCCAGCATGTCCATGTGGGCCCCATTAGAGGTTAAACCTGGGTTGTTTTATGGGTCCCATCTGGGCTTGTGAATGGATTCCATGTTGGCCCCATCTGTCTTTGCCCACATGGTCTTTATTTTCTCATGAATTTGTGATTTTCTTGTGAATTTGTGACTTTTTTTCCAATAAATTTGATATATTTTTCTTGAAAATTTGAAGCTTTCTCATAAATTTGCGACTTTTTTTTGTGAATTTGTGACTTTCTTCTTGTAAATTTTGACATTTTTTTCTCATAAATTTGCAACTTATTTTAAGACACAAAATAACAGATGAAAATGAAGTCATGTGCCTATGCTGGTAGCAATGGTGATATCAACTCCAGGGAAATTAATTAAATTAGGACACTAAAATAAGTGAGAAATGTAGTCACTCCATTACTGACTGGAATAACAGGCAAGATTTTAATTTAGATTATCATGACTTTGATCGTGCATAAATGAAATTAAACACTGCTAAAGACGCTACAATGCTACGTCACCTACAGGATTCTGAACATTCAACTTAAAATAGATTGCTTTGCATTTCCACTGAATGTGTAAGCAAGGAAACATCTGATGGCCATTATGAAGAGGACCACAAGTTACTTCCCAATGGAACCTGTCCGGTCAAAGCAGAACAGTGTTACCTTTTCTTAGAACACAGTTCTTGTCAATAAACCAATTCATTCACTGTCACTTTTCACTGTATATACTATGAATAGTAATGACTGTTCAATTTGTGTGTGTGTGTGTGTGTGTGTGTGTGTGTGTGTGTGTGTGTGTGTGTGTGTGTGTGTGTGTGTTTATTTATTAGTGGTATCACATAAATCGTAGTTAATCGTGATTAATCGCACAAAGGTAAGTTATTCGAATTAAATGCATGTGATTAATCACAAAAAATGCAATTAATCTCGAGTGATACGATGCAATTAATCGTGATCAACCACTATTAAAGTGGCACCGCTAATCTGGAAAGTATTCACACCCCTTCACTTTCTCCACACTTATGTTACAGCCTTATTCAAAAATGGATTAAATTCATTTTTTTCCTCAAAATTCTACACACAATACCCCATACTGACAATGTGATTTTCTTTTTAGATTTATTAAAAATAAAAAACTAAGAAATCACATGTACATAAGTATTCACAGCCATTGTTCAATACTTTGTTGATGCACCTTTGGCAGCAATTACAGCCTCAAGTCTTTTTGAATATGATGCCACAAGCTTGGCACACCTATCTTTGGCAGTTTCGCTCATTCCTCTTTGCAGCACCTCTCAAGCTCCATCAGGTTGGATGGGAAGTGTTGGTGCACAGCCATTTTCAGATCTCTCCAGAGATGTTCAATTGGATTCAATTCTGGACTCTGGCTGGGCCACTCAAGGACATTCACAGAGTTGTCCTGAAGCCACTCCTTTGATATCTTGGCTGTGTGCTTAGGGTTGTTGTCCTGCTGAAAGATGAACTGTCATCCCAGTCTGAGGTCAGAAGTGTTCTGGAGCAGGTTTTCATCCAGGATGTCTCTGTACATTGCTGCATTCCATCTTTCCCTCTATCCTGAATAGTCTCCCAGTTCCTGCCACTGAAAAACATCCCCATAGCATGATGCTGCCACCACCGTGTTTCACTGTAGGGATGGTATTGGCCTGATGATAAGAGGTGCCTGGTTTCCTCCAAACATGACACCTGGCATTCATGCCAAAGAGTTCAATCTTTGTCTCATCAGACCAGAGAATTTTGATTCTCATGGTCTGAGAATCCTTCAGGTGCCTTTTGGCAAACTCCAGGTGGGCTACCATGTGCCTTTTACTAAGGATTGGCTTCCATCTGGTCACTCTACCATACAGGCCTGATTGGTGGATTGCTGCAGAGATGGTTGTCCTTCTGGAAGGTTCTCCTCTCTCCACAGAGGAATGCTGGAGGTCTGACAGAGTGACCATTCGGTTCTTGGTCACCTCCCTGACTAAGACCCTTCTCCCCAGATCGCTAAGTTTAGTCGGCCAGCCAGGTCTAAGAAGAGTTCTGGTGGTTCTGAACTTCTTCCATTTACTTATGATGGAGACCACTGTGCTCATTTGGACCTACAAAGCAGCAAAAAATTTTCTGTACCCTTCCCCAGATTTGTGCCTCGAGACAATCCTGTCTCAGAGGTCTACAGACAATTCTTTTGACTTCATGCTTGGTTTGTGCTCTGACGTGCACTGTCAACTGTGGGACCTTTTTATAGACAGGTGTGTGCCTTTCCAAATCATGTCCAATCAACTAAATTTACCACAGGTGGACTCCAATTAAGCTGTAGAAACATGTCAAGGATGATCAGTGGAAGCAGGATGAACCTGAGCTCAATTTTGAGCAACATGGCAAAGGCTGTGAGGACTTAGTCATTATGGAGTAGTTGATGACTTTGTTCACTGGTGTGAGGATTCCTACCTGCAGCTGAATACAACAAAAACGAAAGATATGATTATTGACTTTAGGAGGAAAACTCCCAGGCACAAAGTCACCATACTAAAAGGCCAGACCACCGAATGTGTACAATCGTACAAATATCTTGGGACAATTATTGATAGTGGATTGAACTTTGAGGTGAACTGTGAAAGGGTGTGCAAAAAGGGTCAGCAAAATTTGCATTGTTTGAGGAAACTTGCACGCTTCCAAATTGACCGAACCATAATGACTATGTTCTATCGGGCTTTTATTGAATCTGTTTTATCCTTTTCTTTAATGTCATGGTTTGGTCAGATAAAACTGAAACAGAGGAAATCCTTGGATCAGGTAGTTAGATGGTCCAGTCGTTTGCTTGGTGAGTCACAGCTGAGCCTGACATCCCTGTACACCAGACAAGTACAGAGGATGGCCGACTCGATTTTAAATGATGACTCCCACCCTTTGCACTGCAACTTTCAGCTTCTTCCCTCCAGACGGAGGTTTGCTGTCCCAAAAAGTAGAACCCAGCGCTACAAAAACAGCTTTGTCCCTGCTGCTGTCAAAGAGTTGAACAAGCTATAAAAATTATATTGTACATATTTTATATTTACCTATTTTGTAAGATGTGTGCCTGTGTTTGTGTCTATGTTGAATGTAATTAGTGGCTTGTAAATATGGATGTCACCAACTGCAAAACAAATCTACCTACGGGTACAAATAAAGTAACCTGAACCTGAACCTGAACCTGGAGCATTGTGTGTCAAATTTTTGGGGAAAAAATGAATTTAATCCCTTTTGGAATAAGGCTGTAATATAACAAAATGTGGAAAAAGTGAAGCGCTGTGAATACTTTCCGGATGCACTGTATGTAAATTACAGAATAAAATATTTTGGGAACAAACAGATGCCTACTTTAGATATTAATGAGATTTCAATTCTTGGTCAAAGAATAATTACTTTCTTCGACAAATTCATCACTACATGGGAAACAAAAGAGCACATCTCATACATGTTTCAAAGTTTGAAGACAAAACAACTAATAAACTGGCCAAAAGCCAGCTGAATGTGTGCAGCACCTCTACACCTGCCAGACAATAAGAACATGTTAGTTCTAGTGTTGTCACATTATTGTGATTAATAGCTTTGATCGCGAGTAATCTGGGTGAGTTAAATCACGTTAAATGCATGAAGTATGATGCAATTTCATGTGATTAATTGCGATTAAAACTGCAGCCTACCTGAAACAAATTACTCTGTGTGCAATGAATAGTATTGAAATTTTTAATTGTGATCAAAGGTAATTAATCGCGATTAAAGTGACACCACTAGTTATTTTTTAAAATGTTTTTCAAATTTTAAATCTCACACATGCGTATTCCAAACCAGGTATGGCTCAAATGTAATTTGAAAGTCACTTGTCTCTTATATCGCCGTACATCTTGTTCCAAGATGGCGGAGTAACTTGCGCATGCATGCTCCAAATGTATTTCTAGTGTAACGCTACACATTTCAACATGGTGATCGATGGGGATTGACTCACTCTTTAAATTCAGCCTCTAGTGGCCACTGGACGAACTGAAATTGTCATTTTTTTGCCTTTATTATTTAAATAATAGTCTGTCCTATTGTCCCATTGTCTGCGCGTCATCAATCCCCCCTGTCAGCCCCCACCAGTGGCAGCACTTTAATACTCCGGGTGCCCGTCACTCCGTCTGAAGACGGGCACAGTGACGACCACACATCCTGCGACCTTTGAACCCGTGCTGACAACTCATCCGCCTCGAGTCGTCGTGGAGGCTGATGCATGTCTCGGTTGGCACTGCAGTGACATGTCAAGCAATGCCAGAGGAATAGAACGGAAGGCCGCTCCCAGTTCCGTATCGACAGCGTATCCTCTGGAAAATAAGACATGGTGGCCTGTGTGTAAAATATGCCAATACATTTCTGCCAAGAGTATTTGCCGTGTGGGCGGGATGACACTTTAAAACGCCACACGCCGCGTACAAAAGTCAAACACTATTGAACACCGAGATGACAAGATCCATATTTATCTGCACAGCAATAAATCTAAAACATACAGTCTAATGGAACCATTGTGACTGTTGTTGTACGTCTGCATGTTGAAAGCGACTGTTGACATGCCACCGCCTCTCTTGCTCTCCTTCTCCTTTCCTGTCACTCTCACTCGTGTGCTACCGAGCAGCAAAGCAAAGCAAAGCGCAAAGATCTTAAAATAACCTGTGAAGAAAAAGAAAAAAGAAAACTGCCCAGAGATAGCAAAGTGGCAAGTTCCGTATCTAAGGCTCCAGCGGTCAAGGAC
Organism: Pholidichthys leucotaenia; assembly: GCA_020510985.1. Lineage (NCBI taxonomy): Eukaryota > Metazoa > Chordata > Actinopteri > Cichliformes > Pholidichthyidae > Pholidichthys > Pholidichthys leucotaenia. The sequence continues at coordinate 42,762,240 of CM035848.1, read as the reverse complement.
GGAATCCCACCAGAACTTGTGTGACTGCAGTCTGTCACGTCAACTAATGACTCAAATAATGACAAGACTGTTTGTCTGAGTCTCCATCTGTGGTCCTTCAGATGACCGCATTATGCAATGAGGGCCCCATCTGACGTTTTCATGATCATTTAATCTAATTTAATCTTGGGTGGTACAGTGGTTAGCACTGTGGCAGCACAGTAAGAAGGTCATGGGTTCGAGTCCACCCCCCCGACCATCAGTGACCCTTCTGTGTGGTGTTTGCATGTTCCCCCGTGTCTGCGTGGGTTGACCCCGGGTACTCCGGGTTCCTCCCACAGGCCAAAAACATGCAAGCTAGGTTAAGTGGAGACTCTGAAGTGGCCCTAGGTGTGAATGTGTGTGTGAATGGCGAAGGGATTGGTGCCGCACCGCGGCTGCCTCATCCATCCACGTGGATGCCCTGAATTCCTCAAAATTGAATTGAGCTCAAAATAGGCCACACTACCCTTGGAAGGAGGATATTTTCATCCCTCCTCTTCACATGTGCAAGCCATGTCAGCCTTGCCTCTCTTACTTTGTCTCCAAACTGCTCAACCTGAGCTGTCTCTGATCTGACTCTGGGTTCAGGGTTACTTTGGGTTTACACACATACACACAAATATCTTACATACGCAATAAACAGACCGAAAACAGAAAAAAAAATACAAGAACATTGTTGTCTACCTGGTACAGCACAAAAGTACAGTTGTTAGCACTGTTACCTCATAACCAGAAGGTTCCAGGTTCAAATCCCCAGGCTGGCAGGGGTGGGAACCTTTCTGTGTGGAGTTTGCATGTTCTCCCTGTGCTGTGTGGGCGTACTCCAGGGTTTCCTTCCATAATCCAAAGACATGCATGTTAGGTTAATTGGTGACTCTAAATTGTCCCTATCTGTCTTTGATAGGCCTTTGGAATAGAAGGTTAGTGTAGCTACTAGTTACAGTAAGCTCTTTGAGTGGTCTTTGTGACTAGAGAAATCGTTATATAAGTACAGGTCCTTATTCCCCTGTATCCTTGCATCTTCAACTTCTACCTGCCTCCCTTTCATTCACACACAAACATATTCTGTCTTGCTTCTACTGACTTTCATTCCTCTTCTCTCCAGAGCATACCTCCACCTCTCCAGGTTCTCTTCCACCTGCCCCTTACTCTAAATAACCTCACAATATCATCTGCAAACATCATAGTACACGGAGATTCCTGCCTGACCTCACTTGTCAGCCTCTCCATCACCATTTCAAACAAGAAGGGGCTCAGAGCCCAATTCCTGATGTATATTCAACCCCCACCATGGACTCCTACAGCACACCTCACCACTGTCTTCATACATGTCCGGCCCCACCCTCACATACTTCTCCATCACCCCTGACTTCCTCATACATGTCCTGCACCACCCTCACATACTTCTCCACCACTCCTGACTTCCTCATACATGTCCTGCACCACCCTCACGTACTTCTCTGCCACCCCTGACTTCCTCATACATGTCCTGCACCACCCTCACATACTTCTCTGCCACTCCTGACTTCCTCATACATGTCCTTCACCACGTCACATACTTCTCCGCCACCCCTGACTTCCTCATACATGTCCTGCACCACCCTCACATACTTCTCCGCCACCCCTGACTTCCTCATACATGTCCTGCACCACCCTCACATACTTCTCCGCCACCCCTGACTTCCTCGTACATGTCCTGCACCACCCTCACATACTTCTCTGCCACCCCTGACTTCCTCATACATGTCCTGCACCACCCTCACATACTCCTCTGCCACCCCTGACTTCCATGTGCTGCATCACCTTCACATACTTCTCCTCAACTCCTGACTTCTTCATACAGCACCACAACATCCTCTCTTGTCACCCTATCAAATGCTTTCTCTAGATAAAAAAAAAAAAAACACGGCTCAGCTCCGTCTGACCTTCTCCATACTTCTCTGTCAACTCTTGTGTATATACTTATAAATTACTTGATTTGTGTAAAAACAAATCAAATTTAAAAGCCATCTGAGGGCTTTCAGCATACAGAGAAATATGAGTTGACCTGCAGTTTCATCAGCGGCGAGACAAAACAGACTAGCTGGCATACGCCTTTTCTTTCCAGAGAATGGATGAAATGAGAGGTAAAATACAAACATCTGTGACCACTCTATCGCCATGCACAGCACTGCTCCACCTAAACTCCCACCCACAGAAAAAAAAAAAAAGAATAAAGCTCCTTAAATGCAGCTAAAGGCCCACAGAAGTGACGAATCTCCGCCAGCCGGATTATCTCCCTTGTAGCAGCCAGCCCTACAAATGCTCCTCTATCTGCTAAACCATGTTGCTCTGAATTCAATTAGGGCCACGCAATCATGTTCATGTGTGGCGAGCGAGCTGTGAAAAGTGAAAAGGGGGGCAAGGGCCAGTTCGGGAGAAAGGGCACCCTCGATCCCCTTCTGAGAAGAGTGAGAAGCAGATTTGAGATGCTACAGCAGACGCGCTGTAATATTTAGCATGCGGCAAGCTCGCCGGCTACTTTGCGAGGGTCCGGGAGAGAGGCGCCGCGCCTCTTTTTATCACTCTGCGCAAGGCAGCTGCTGTCATGTCTCCATCCATCTCTCTGCCTCCCTGTCTGCTTCCTCTTATCTCACAGAGAGAGAGAGAGGGTAAACGCCGCATCTATTAATTTCAATTAGAATCACCACATCTGAAGAAAAGTGTGGCATTTGTCTCAGCAGGACGAATGCAGCGGTGTCCCCGTGCTTGTATCTGTTTTAAAAGTTGCATGCGCACAGCGTGGCGGTGGCACAGCTAAAGTCGGGCTGATGAATAATCACTGCGCTCATTCTTCTTCCACTCTACTTCTCCCCCCGTTCTCATGTCAAACGGCTCATGTCAAACGGCTCATATCGTGGCGCATCATTCGTTGGGCCGCCCGCTCCCTCTAGTGATGGACAAAGGCACTGCCTAAGGAGCGGCCGGCACGCAGGCGGGCGGGTGGGAGACAAGCGAGGAACCACTGCAGGGAGCGGCGGGGAGAGTCGACCTCCTTCCATGGCTGCCAGGGAGCTGAGCGGAGGACTGAGAGGAGCGCTACTCTGACAGGGCACTTTCTAGATTTTTTTTTTTTTTTTTTTTTTTTTTTGGGGGGGGGGGTGCTATGTCTCACTCAAAATCACCCGCCTTCATTGGTGGAAATCAAGGGGGAGAACAGGGGGGACATTGCCACCCCCAACCTGGAAAAAAGAGAGAGAACTGTGCCCCAATATCATCATAAAGCTTTCCATGTTATGTAAAAGAATAAAAGGAGAGTTGAAGCATCAATTCTAAGCAGAAAAACTTATGAAGGGTCAACTTTTTCCTGATAGATTTGCAACTTTGTTTTAAAAAAAGTGATTTTTTTCCTCATAAATTTGACACTTTTTTCCTGTAAATTTGCAACTTTTTCTAAAAAAATTTACATGGAAAATGTCACTTTTTTCTTTCTTTTTTCATTTTTCTTTCTTCTTTTTTCTTTCTTTTACATTTTTCCATTTTTCCTTTTTCTTCTCTTTTATCTTTTATCTTTTTTCCTTTTTTCTTTCTACTTTTTCATTTTTTTTCTTTTTTCCTTCTTTTACTCTCTTTTTTACAAATTTACAAGAAGTTGAAAAGTTCTGATGAAAAAAGCATCAAATTTGCAAGAAATAAGTCATAAATGTATAAGAAAAAAGCTTCAGATTTACAAGAAAATTTTATAAAATTACGAGTTGTATGTTTAAGAGAATAAAGTAAGAAATTTATGAGAAAAATTTTAAAATTTATAAGAAAAAAGTAGCAAATTTTAGGAGAAAAAACCCTTTTTAGGTCATTTTAATTTCCCCCCCAGTAGCTGACATTTATGTATATTGCTTATATTGTTTGTGGCAACGCCTTGCATGGCAGCAGCCCCTCTGATTCTAGATGTGATTAACATTGTAGATAAGAGAAATGTAATTTCTTTCTACTGTACATCATTGGCTGTATGGATTGAAAGACAATAAAGTTGGCTTCTTCTTCATTGACAGAAAAACCTTTGACAATAAAAGCTGCAACTTTATCCAAAAATAATAATAATTCTGCAAAATTAGCAGAAAACCACTTTCCTATTGCTGATATTGATAGCCGAGCTCATAGAAAAATTTGCTTCAAGGCTCAAAACTAGTCATGATCCTGGGGCACGGAGGGCCGCCGTGCCCAGTTTCCTGTCTAGTTTAGTGTTTTTTTCTGTCTGCTTGTTTCCTTGTTTTCATGTCTGCTGTATTTGGTTCCTGGTTAATTCTTGTCATTTTGTATTTATAGTATTATTATGTTCATTTTGGGGTTCTGTTGTGTTTGTATCATTATGGTTTCCAGTTTGTGTTTTATTTTGACAGCGCTGTACAGCTTTCGGCTGTCAAACTGTTCAGAGTTGCACAGCTGCTATTCATTCTTTAATTTAATTTAATTTATTTAATTTAATTTAATTTAATTTAAACAAAAACTAAAGGAAGAAGCACTCCAAACATATATACAAGATGACATGTAAAATCACATAAGGATTGTCATATCCAGTCTGTGTTGTGTTGCTGCTTAGTTTTTTTGTCACATTTTGTCTTAGCTTTGTTTCAAATTGTAATCGCTCTTGTTTTGTTTTTCTTTTGAATTCTTGGATGGAATATGGGTGGCAATATAAGCTGCGGCTTCAGCCATCACCCATTTTAGATAACTTAGTTGAACTGTATAATCAGAGGAGTTATTGTTTAATTTGACCTTGTTGGATTTTTTTTTTCTTTTTCCCCTTTGTTACATTATTCTGTTTCTTTTTAATCTTTACTTTTAATCTATCCGAAAAAAAAGATTCATTCATTCATTCACTCGTTCATTCATTCATTCATTCATTCATTCTGTTATTTTCCCCACTCATGCATCCACACCTGTTAATCATCAAGTGGAGGGTATTTAAGGGGCATGATAACCTTCCCCTTTGTCGTGCCCTACTGTGACATCCTCAGATGTCAAGGAAGTATCTGAATGTATTGTCCTCCATAGCCATTGAGGAGAGTGCATTGAGTTCCAACCAGGTAATCATCCTTTTCCCCAACTCCCTCAGCCATGAGCCTGGCTGAAACTGTCTCTGGTTCCCTGGCGTCACCAAGCGCCTCGGCTGCAGTATTCCCAAACAGTTCTATCTCCCCTGGTCGTGAGCGCCGCCCTCCTCCGGTATGTGTGTTTTCCCTTTTGGTTTGTTTGTGTGTTTAATATGTCATGGTCATGTTTTCTTTTATTAAATGTTGCAACTCACAGATGGCGCTTGGTGTCTTGCTACGCCCGTGAAATGGGCGCTTTATGACAGAAGGGCATGACCACCTCAGACACCAGCCTCTGTGGGTTGCAATTTATCTTTATTCCCCCTAATTTCTTTTTTCCTTCATCATCCTACACCTGTCTGAGATGTCAGCAGGCGGAAGACAATTTTCACAGAATTTGGCGTGGGAGCTCTGCGCTGTGCTCTGGGAGGTGGATGGACATATCGCCGACGCTCGCACATCTTCCATCCCAAAAGACACTTTGTGGAATTTAAGCCTGGCAGAGGCGGCTTGTGCTGCAGGCCGAAGGCAAGAAGAGGGTTTTTCGTATGGAGGATCTGCAGCGGGAGAATCATGGGAGGAGCTTAGTCCATGAATCCAGGTCAGCACCAATGACAGGGCGTTCCCGGCTTTTAGCAATATCAGCTCCTCGCCAGCCCTGAGCTCGGGCATCCCGCCTCCATCACCAGAGACCCGAGCTTCAGCCTTGTTCCCAGGCAACGCCAGTGGTGGGCAGAGGAGCTTTGTCTGGTTCCACTGCAGCAGCAGGAACCACCAGGTGCCGGGAAATAGGGCAGATGGGTTGTCATTCCTTCCTTCATCATAATGATATACCTTGCCTTATTCCCGGTGATGAGGCTCAGCAACAGCAGCAACGTTTAGCTGGGTCCTCACAACCTGCTGCTGTTCAGTCACCCTCGCCTTCCTCTCCCATGTGTTTTTGTGTGGCCTCAGAGAATCCGTCACCCTTGAGAAGGAGCCACTGAACGACGGAGGAATCAGTGGTTCTGGGAGTTCCTGTTCCAGCCCTGCAGCCACGTCCAGGATGGGAAGAAAGTGTGACTCGTGACCCGAATCCTGAGCTGACCGTCGTGTGTCCCCTGGAGTCAGTGGCATGGGCGCCAGCGCCATGGGTGAAGTCACCTCCAGCATCAGCTATCCCACCGGGAGGCCCGCCAGTGGGGGGCACCAAGCCTGGAGGTCAATTGGCTGCATCCACCATCATGCCTGCTGCTGGGGTCATTGCAGCAGAGTTGCCGGAGTCCTGGGCGGCGGTGGATCTCGAGTCCAGGCAAGTACTCTGTTCTGTTCTAACACCTACAGATCTAGAGAACTCTTGTCTGGCTCGTGGTGAGGAGAACCGGCAGCAGATGTCCTCTGCTCTTGAATTCTCCTCGCGGAGCTCCACCACTGCCGATAATTCTGTTCCTTTGTTTTTCCTTTCCTCCCCATCTGAGGTGGCCGTTCCCGGAGCGGACATCCAGACGGAGAGACCTGAGACATCCCTGTCAGGATTGCTGGAGTTCTGGGCGGCGGTGGAGCTCGAGCTAAGGCAAGTGGTCTTTCTTGTCTTCACCTTCTCTGTTTTAGAAAGATCTTGCCTGGCTCTTGGTGGGGAGGTTCAGGTGCAGCCGTCTGCCATGCCTGAGCCCTCCTTGCTGGGCTCCACTGCTGCCGGTGACCCCGACCCAGCGTGCGTATCTGTCTCTGTTCCAGCAGTGAGCCCCGCGGCTTCCTGGGTGTGCTCCGACTGAAACTGTCTCTGGTTCCCTGGCGTCACCAAGTGCCTTAGCCCCGGTATCCCCGAGCTGTTCTTTCTCCTCTGGTCGTGCGCTCCACCCTCCTCAGGAATGTGTATTTTCACTTTTGGTTTGTTTGTGTGTTTAATACAGTGGTGTGAAAAAGTGTTTGCCCCCTTTCCTGATTTCTCATTTTTTGTATATTTTTCACACTTAAGTGTTTCAGATCATCAAACAAATTTAAATATTAGACAAAGATAACACAAGCAAACACAAAATGCAGTTTTCAAATGAAGGTGTTTATTATTAAGGGTAAAATAAAATCTAAACCTACATGACCCTATGTGAAAAAGTGATTGCCTCCCTCAGTTAAAACATAAATTAACTGTGGTTTATCACATCTTTGGAAAGCTGAATTCAATTTCTCTAGCCACATCCAGGCCTGATTACTGCCACAACTGTTCTCAAGCAATAACTCACTTAAATAGGACCTGCCTGACAAAGTGAAGTAGACTAAAAGATCTTCAAAAGCTAGACATCATGCTGTGATCCAAAGAAATTCAGGAACAAATGAGAAAAAAAGTAATTGAGATCTATCAGTCTGGAAAATATTATAAAGCCATTTCCAAAGCTTTGGGACTCCAACAAACAACAGTGAGAGCCATTATCCAAAATGTTGAAAACATGGAACAGTGGTGAACCTTCCCGGGAGCGGCTGGCCAACCAAAATTACCACAAGAGGTCACAAAAAAACCCACAACAACATCCAAAGAACCACAGGCCTCACTTGCCTCAGTTAAGGTCAGTGTTCATGACTCCACCAAAAGAAAGAGACTGGGCAAAAATGGCCTGCATGGCAGAGTCCCAAAAACCACTGCTGAGCAAAAAGTACATCAAGGCTCATCTCAGTTTTGCTAGAAAACATCTTGATGATCCCCAAGACTTTTGGGAAAATACTCTGTGGACTGATGAGACAAAAGCTGAACTTTTTGGAAGGTGTGTGTCCCATTACATCTGGCGTAAAAGTAACACAACATTTCAGAAAAGGAACATCATATCAACAGTAAAATATGGTGGTGGTAGTGTGATGGTCTGGGGCTGTTTTGCTGCTTCAGGACCTGGAAGACTTGCTGTGGTAAATGGAATCATGAATTCTGCTGTCTACCAAAAAGTCCTGAAGGAGAATGTCCGGCCATCTGTTTGTGACGTCAAGCTGAAGCGCGCTTGGGTTCTGCAGCAGTACAATGATAAAAAAACACACCAGCAAGTCCACTTCTGAATGGCTTAAGAAAAACAAAATTAAGACTTTGGAGTGGCCTAGTCAAAGTCCTGACCTGAATCCGATTGAGATGCTGTGGCATGACCTTAAAAAGGCGGTTCATGCTTGAAAACCCTCCAATGTGGCTGAATTACAACATTTCTGCAAAGATGAGTGGGTCAAAATTCCTCCAAAGCACTGTAAAAGACTCATTGCCAGTTATCACAAACGCTTGATTGCAGTTGTTGCTGCTAAGGGAGGCCCAACTAGTTATTAGGTTTAGGGGGGCAATCACTTTTTCACACAGGGCCATGTAGGTTTGAATTTTTTTCCCTTAATAATAAACACCTTCATTTAAAAACTGCATTTTGTGTTTACTTGTGTTATCTTTGTCTAATATTTAAATTTGTTTGATGATCTGAAATATTTTAGTGTGACAAACATACAAAAAAAAAAGAGAAATCAGGAAGATGGCAAACACTTTCACACCACTGTATGTCATGGTCACGTTTTCTTTTAATAAATGTTGCAACTCACAGATAGTGCCTGGTGTCTTGCTTCGCCTGTGAAACCGGTGCTTTATGACAAAACTTCAGATTTTTTGCTGCAAAAATTGCCCAAGATGGGTCATTCCAAAGCAAAATTTGCCGACAGTCGTTTGAGAAGAAATGCAATTGTCCCACAATCCCTCCTGATTACCTGGCTCTCTGCTGTGAAGAAGTGTGTTCATTTATATTTTTAAGCAGCACCGCTGGGTAATTACCTGGGCCCAGTTTCTGCAGTTTGTTCTCGGCAAGGCCCAGCTTCTCCCCATCCCTCCCATCATCCATCTCGGCGGTCTGGATGATGTAGCGCTGCCGTCTCTCACCGCCTTACCTCCGTGAATGCTAATAATAAGATGCAGCTTCCACTTTTCCAACTGTATCTGCATTCCTGGCACTTAACAGGATGTTGTTTGAGAATGATAAACGAGGGTGGAGCGAGACAAACAACCTGAACTTTTTTTGTACGTTTTTCTACAACGTTAATGATTATATGAAATCATTTTGTTTGAGGATAGGGGCTTATTACCCTGCTACAGAGCCATTTCTGGCTGTAAAGCACGGTATGCAAATTGCAATGGGGCACTCAGCCCCTAGGAAGGGAAGAATGAATTACCTTCAGCTTTTTTGTGTGTGAATTTGTGATAGAAAATTATTTCTTTCACTAATTACACAGTGCTTAGATCTGTTTTCTGAAGCTCCTCATTTAATTCTGACAATTTGTAACTATAGCCTTTGCAACTTGCAACTATTTAGGTTGTAATTTTGTGACTTCTTTTTCGAAAAAAAATATTTTTTCTTATAAATTCACAACTTTTTCTCATAAATTTGTGATTATTTTTCTTCTAGCGTTAGATCCAAAGATAGTGTGGTGGCGTTCAGTTTTGATGCTCCTCACATGTGGAACAAACTCCCAGAAAGTACCAGGGCTGCTGAAACTCTCCGCTGCTTCAAATCGAGGATTAAAAACTGTAACTTTTATTCCTTGCACTTTATCTGTCTTATTCTATTTTAGCTTGTTTCTGTTTTGCTTTAATTTTGTTTTTAGTTTGCTTTCAAATTTTTATGTATTTCTTTTGCAACTTGCTGTATGCTTTAATGTTTAATGTAAAGCACTTTGAATTGTCTTGTACATTAAATGTGCTACACAAATAAGCTTGCTTTGCCTTCTACATGTACAACTTCTTCCTTGTTTCTTCTTTCTCACTACTTTTTTATGTTGAATTTGCACCATTTTTCTCAGATTTTATCCTTTTATTTCTCACAAAGTTGGACAAACTCACCCTCTCAAGGATTCTCAGAGGTCTGTGGGAGCTTGTCCAACCAGTCTACATGTGTTTTGTGCATGTGGAGAAAGCAATGACAACATACCTCATGGTTTCCTATGGTTGTGCTCTGGGAGTAATGGGTATTGGGCTTGTTGCTACCTGTCCAGTCTCTATACAACTGTTCCAAGAGTTTGGTTCATATCTGATCCTGTTCATAAATTTTATGGACAGGATTTCATTTGCGGAACAGATCTCAACTCTACTGTTTGCAGATGATGTGGTCCTGTTAGTCTCATCAAGCAATGACCGAGGTGTCTTACTGGGGTAGTTTACTACTGAGTGTGAAGCTGCTGGGATGAGAATCAGCATTGGTATCCTCCCTGAAGAGCTGGAGAAGGTGGCTGGGGAGAGGGAAGTCTGTGCTTCTCCACTTAGGCTGTTGCCTTCACGACCTAGACTAGGGGTCGGCAGCCCGTGGCCCTTCAGTCCCCATGCTGCGGCTCCTTGCAGTTATATCTCAAAACACATGGAAATTAATGAAGCTCGTTTTAATGATTTTATTTTCTTACATTGTTGTTTATTGGAATTTGATACATTTCTCATGGAAATGCATACTTTTATGAATGAAAAATATATATTTTTAAAATTATTTATTATGTTGTCAACCATGCGTGACTGTGTCACATCTGACGGCGGCTGCACAGAGAGTCACTCAGCCTCTTCTCAGTGCATGTGGAGAGAGAGCACGGACAGCAACAGCTTCCTACCACTCTGGGTAAGACATGAACAAATCCAGAGAAAGTACAATCACAGAGGAAAATAGAGAGTCTAATTCTGTGTGGACAGATTCATTTCCTTTCATGTAGGTTGTTGTGGAGAGAATTTCTCCACGAGAACACAAGCAAGGAGAAAAACAGCTGCTTCGTTAGAGTCTACAGGTACATAAAAAGTCTTAAATGGGATTTTCTAAAATCAGCACCTTAAATATCCTTAAAAATGAGAAACAATGCTTGAATTCCTGCTCAATAACCTGATAGTTGCCTGCACTATAAACGCTGGATTCACCAGACATGACCGAAGTCTGAGGGCGCATTCAGACTGCCACTGTTTGGTCAGGACCGAAGGAACTATATATAAAAAATACAGGAAAAAAGTGGCAAATTTATGAGAAAAGTTGAAAAATTCTGAGGAAAAGGTAAAAACTTTATGGGTTACAAAGTCACACAGTTTCAGGAAAAAGTTGCAAATCTATGACAAAAAATTTTTAAAAATTTACAGGAAAAAAAACTAAATTTACAAGAAAGAAATTGCAAATTTTTGAGGAAAAAAATAAAAATTTATGATAAAAAAGTTGCAATTTATGAGATTTTTTTCTTGCATTCCTGTACAGAATTGGTGGTTCAAAGTCATTTTATTCAGTTATGTAACATGATACAGAAATGTGTACTTTTCCAGGCCCCTTGATTTACACCTATGACTGGGGATGGGGGTGACAGGTTAAAAGGGGGAATGCTTTTGGGCCATTTTGATGACAAGGGTGATAAAGGTAAGGCGATAAGGACCTGTACTTATATAGCATTTTTTCTGGTCTCAAAGACCACTCAAAGCGCTTCACTAGCACTACCCCTCTATTCTAAGGGCCTATAGGAGACGGATATCTAGGGACAATTTAGAACAACCAATTAACCTAACATGCATGTCTTTGGATTGTGGGAGGAAACCGGAGCCCCCGGAGTAAACCCATGCAGCACAGGGACAACATGCAAACATGCGATAGCACCCTCACCCCCCCCCCCAAAAAAAATCACCTAATGGATGGATGGATGGATGGAAGTCGTGCCTTTTGTAATTTCCAGCTGTTTTCTTGTAAATTTACCACTGTTTTTTTTTTTTTTTCTGGTAAATTTGCAACTTTTATATTGAAACTGGTTAAATTTTTATTCAACTGCAAAAGAAGGGGCCCCAAATACAATCTTGCATATCGCCCCCCATCAAAAAAAAAAAAAATGCCCTAGACGTATGGGCACTTAACGATGGAGGAACATTTATAAGCAAAAATGAAAAAGTTGAGTCAGCGGTCAACATGCTGAGCTGAGCCAAGCTAGAACTCATCAAATAAAGTTGATCCTGGTGTGCAACAAATTATCACTTCAACTGGAACGGCTTTGTTTAAATTCCATTATGTCTTTATACGGTGACACGCTCAAGAAAAAAAATCAAGTGGCATGACAGCTGATGTGGCTGCAGTGTGGTCCAGACAGATGCTGAAAATGGGCCTTTACTCACAATTCATTCCCGTTTTACGTAACTGGTTTCGTTTCGTGAATGACACTGCACTGAAAGCTGTGGTCAACCTGGACCAGCAGACAGGCTTTACTGTATCAGGGCTACAACCCCCCCCCCACACACACACACACACACAAAACACGCCGCATTCAGTGTTTATAGCCATGAATTTGACTGCTTACAAACAGAATAAAGATTATCTCACCGTTGTTGGCATTTCACAGTTTTTCTGTTCAGGTTTTTTTTCCCCAACAGAGGGCCGCTCCCCTCGCTGAACACGAAAAGGTCAAGTCCGAGCTACTGCCCCCCGCTACTATATTGTGACACCTCTGAGATAATTAGCGGGGCTTCGGCATACGGTTGCTGCTGCCAACATGCTGGGCCACTCGATGGGGCCTTTCATAGTGTTTTGTGGAAATGGAAACAAGGAGATGCCACCATTATTAGATGCAGTCTGAGGAGAGTTTCAGCATGAACAATGGAAATGCATGGCAACCATTAGTGTTATATACTGGGTATACATCCAGCCATACTATATTTATATAGAAAACTAAAATGGAAACACATTAACACCATAGTTAACTTAGCAGAGGTGAATGAAATGATTTGCTTTAGACAGTTATAAGCGTTTACAAATATCTCAATAATGGCTGGGCCTAGACTCAAAATTTCTGGAGCACATTTAAAAAAATGTGCAAGGGAAGGTAAATTGCTTGAAATTAAGCATGAATCATCGAACGATATGAATAGTGAAAAGTTGTTAAAATTATCAAAAAAAAAATGTTCAGCCGTTTTGATTTTTCAGGCCAATGAATTTTTACAGTTTCACTTTGGTCTGTATTTTCTGATTTATCTTCAGAATTCATGAGCCAAACTTAATAAGGCTTCAGATTCACAATCACAACTACATTCTTGAGAATCACACCAAATTTCATGCAAAAATGTCTAAACGTTTTTATTTTAATGGCCAATAAATATGTACAGATTCTCTCTAAATTAGGGGTTTCTCCTTACCCTGTATGTTCTGATATACCTTTTGAAGTAGTGATGTAAACTTAATGAAACTTCAAACTCATAATCACAACTACAGGTACTTCTCAAAAAATTAGAATATCATGAAAAAGTTCAATGTTTTTGTCACTCATTTCAGAAAGACAGGTTTTAGAAAAGCCAGGGACCTTCAATAATGCACTGGGCTTCACTTCTTTCTTCATTCTCAATGAAATATTCTTTTTTGCTGGTCATTAACATCTGTTTGTTCTCTCCCATAGATTGAGTCCCCGCCGTGCTGTTTGCTCTCTCCATGTCTGTTCTTTTAATCTTCTCTATCCCCTCACCCCCCCAGCCAGTCGCGGCAGGTGACTGCCCCTCCCTGAGCCTGGTTCTGCTGGAGGTTTCTTCCTGTTAAAAGGGAGTTTTTCCTCTCCACCATCGCCAAGCGCTTGCTCACAGGGGATCGCCTGATTACTGGGGTCTTTCTGCAATTGTGGGGGTTTCCCCTACAGTTGAAAGTGCTATGAGATGACTGTTGTTGTGAAATGGTGCTATATAAATAAAGTTGAATTGAATTGAATTGAAAGTGAAACCAATATATTATATAGATTCATTACACAGAGAGTGAAATATTTCAAGTGTTTATTTACTTTAATTTTGATGATTATGGCTTACAGCCCATGAAAACCCCAAATTTAGTTTCTCAGAAAATTAGAATATTAAATGAAATTAATTTTAAAAAATATTTTTGTTTTAATAGGTCTTTGAGACCTGAAAAAGCACTATATGAGTATAGGTCCTTATCCCTTGTTAGCCACTCTAGCTTAATGCTGGCTGACAGCCTGCCGGTCCGACCACGCCCCCTCTCTCTCATTACGGCCAGCTGATTCCCCTCCCGCTAATCATCTTTCCCGGTCCTCGCCCAGGTGCCCCTCATCACACCATCACCAGCAGTGCATGTACTTAAGCAGCTTTTTGCCAGTCACGCATTGCTGGTTCATTGTATTGTCTACCGTTTTGTCAGTCAGTGTTGTTGTCAGCACTTTCACCACGTGTTAGCCACTCCATGTTTGCCATGGTTCTCGTGCGCCCTTGAAGCGATGTCGGCTCTGGCGTGCAATCGTGGTTAACACGTTTCTCCCCATACGTTCGCTGGGCGATGTCGGCCCCCGAACGCCAACAGTAAGTGTTTTTCTGTGTTTTTGTAAGTCTTCACCTTTTTGGGAACAGTCTGTCTTTACGTAATAAATGTGTTGTGGTGAAACCTCTGCATGTAAATCCTCGTCGTTTTACCCCTCACCGTGCTCTGCGTAAAAGCGCACGGGGAGGTCCATGACAGGACGTACTTTTCAGTCGGCCAATATTTCTATTTAAAAACTAGTTTTTTCAATTACTTTTATGTAATATTCTAATTTTTTTGAGAAACTGAATTTGGGGTTTTCATGGGCTGTAAGCCATAATCATCAAAATTAAAATAAATAAACACTTGAAATATATCACTCTGTGTAATGAATCTATACAGTATAATATATGGGTTTCACTTTCTGAAATAACTGACAAAAAAATTGAACTTTTTCATGATATTCTAATTTTTTTGAGATGTACTTGTACATTCATGAGAATCACATTAAATTTTATGCAAAAATGTCTGTTTTGATTTCACAAGCCAATAAATATGTACTGACTTTCTCTAGATTTGTACATATTGTCTTTGTCCTGTATGTTCTAATGTAACTTCTGAAGTAGCGCTCTAAACCTAAAGAGACTTCCCACTCACAATCACAACTACAACCTTGAGAATCACAACAAATTTCATGCAAATAAAGAAAAAACAGATGGACATATTATGTCCATCTGTTTTGATTTTATCCTCCAACGAATGTGCACAGATTCTCTTTAAATCCGTACAGTTTCTCTTTGGCCTGTTCTTTTTTTTTTTCTGATATAACTTACTGTATGAATTAGGGATTCAAACTTAATGAAACTTCACACATAAAAATTACAACAACTTCAGTCACACCAAAATCCATGCAAAAATGTCCATCTGTTTTGAATTTACCGGCCAATAAATGTGTACAGATTCCGTCGAAATTCGTACAGTTTCTCTTTGGCCTTCATGTTCTGACATAACTTGTGAAGTAGTGATCTAAACTTGATGAGACTTCCCACTCACAACCACAACTACAGTCTTGAGAATGACACTAAATTTTATGCAAATGTGTCAATCTGTTTTGATTTTATCCTCCAATGAATATGTAGATTCTCTCTAAATCTGTACAATTTCTCTTTGGCCTGCATGTTCTGATACAACTTATGAATTAGGGATCCAAACTGAATGAAAGTTGACGCAAAGTTTACAACAGTATTCTTCAGACTCACACCGAATTGCATGCAATTCTGTTCATGTGACAAAAAAAATCTTCATAAAATGCCTCTCATCCTTTGTGTCTTCTCAATGGAATGTTCTGTTTCGACATACTATGAACTGAAGCAGTCCTGCGGTGTAGTGGGTTAAGGTGGTCATCTGGTCGGCTGGAGGGGCTGGTTTTTAATCTTCCCAGGTAGGTCTTATTCTTCTGAAGTACAACACGCCTCTCATATGTGATTTAAAACCTGCCCTGTCACACACCTTAAATTTTAAATGGTGCTGTAAACAGCGCAAAAACTTTAAGTGTACAGCTGCATGAAACCCAAAGATATACAGTAGCTTGCAGCCATATTTTATTGCCTGTTAATGTTTTAAAATTCATTCATCACTCATTCATATCATACAGAATTTTAAATCAGAGGCTTGACTAATAAAGGTTCATAAAAATTAATTCAAACGCTACAATATTTAAGGTCAGCTTGCTGCACTTGCTATATATGTATCTCCTACATACATATAAGTAGGTGTGATGTACAAAAATGGAACTGTATACCAGAAAGGAACAAAGAGGGAAATCATCAGGTACGGAGAGAGCGGAACTCATTCTCATTAAACTGCCGTCATTTGATCCATTGTTGTTGTCACGCATCCAGATAAATGGATGCTTATATCCTCCCTAAACCATGGAAAAGAAGACAAAGAGGGAAAGAAATACAGGGAGCAGAAAGTCTCAGTGCGGCCGAAGCTCTGCTCGCCTCATTTTCACCATAGCCTGAAGCCATATGACACAGTAGGAATGATACTGAGCACCATTGATCGTAGAGGCTCACCATCGGTCTCCGTGTGACAGGACTGGGGCAGCACCAGCGCTACCTTCAATGAGAATTATCGGGATTTAGCAGCTTTGAAGCTTCCCTCCCCCCACCTTTTTTTTTGGGGGGGGGGGGAATTAGACTGAAAAAAGACAGCAGAGATGAATTTGCAAATTATAAACATTTGGATCTACATGGGGGACAGCAGCATTGACTGAAAAGCATAATTTTCCAGGGTTAAATTTTAAGTACAGTTTTGTTATGGTTTGCTCTGGCTGCTTATTCTCCTCAGCTGCGTGCACACCTGCTCCTCATCACGGCCAGGGCTATTCAAACCACGCTGACCTGGGATCAGTGCGGAGTCGTCTGTCAGCTTTCCATGAGACCTTCTCTCGCCTTCGTCGTTGCTCCTGAGTTTCCTAGCCTCAGTCTACCTACGTCCTTCTTTCCAGCCTCAGTCTACCCTCGTCTTTGCACCCAGCCTCCTGCCAGCCGGCGCCAGGAAGAATACCTCCACAGCCCAAGTAAGCCCTCATTCCTTCTCCCTAAATCCTCTCTCAGTCCCCTGTGCACAGGCGGAGTTCCGTGGCGGCGGACCTCTCTCCTTCCTGGCGGCGGACCGAGCTACACTGCTCCACCTCTTCACATCTACCTCCTTCAGCAGCAGCCGGATCAGCGGACACTGTCCTCCTGGCCGTAGCCGCCGAGCTGAACCTGAGCCACTCTACATCTCTACAAACAGTAAGCCCAGGACTAAAACTATACATCTTCACCTGTGTTTGCCACTAACTGTCCCTGCCTCTGTCTGTCCCTAGGGTTGCCAGGTTGTACGGTGTTCTGCTCTCCCCGGCTGCTACAAGACCACACACTCACACCCTCACACACATCACCAAGGACATGAACACATGCATATCAGTAGAATATTATGATATTAAAACTATAGCCATAATCATCAAAATCACTGTAATTTTTTTTTCAGGAAAATAGAAAAAGTGTATTTTCTAAATAATTTAGCAGCTATGAGATTTATTCATTTAATTTTTCTAACACAGTACTTGCCATTGCTTTGATATTAGAGAAAAACATCCAAAAGCATAAAGTGTGATCAATAGAATATGGAGACACAAGGTTTTCACTGAGCATCCACAATATACTGTATAAGTTTATCTACTTTAATTACTGTATGTTGAAAGAAAAAAACAACATTCTGAGATAAAGTTTTAAGCACAATAATAAAATTCTTTGCAGTTTTACAGCTCATGAAGAAAAAAGCCCATCTGTAAAGCTCTATCTGAACCAATTTTCAGCTTTCTCATTAATATTAATAGGCCTCTAATCTGACTGGATAAAGTTTTTTTTGAACGAACCAATCACAAGTAAAGAAGCAGTCATGTGATATCATTGTTTTACTAGCTATAATAACTGAAGGTGAGGCTTGTTGGTTTGTGACATTATAAAAATCAGAAAGTGAAATTTGTTTCTTGAAGAATTTAAATAAATTTTTAACTAAAAACTAGTGGTGTCGCTTTAACCGTGATTAAATCGCATTGAGGTTCATTAATCACTTTAAATGAATAAGGTGTCATGTGGCATCATGCGATTAACACACCGCAATGCAATTAATCGTGATCAACTGCTATTATCTTGATTAAAGTGACACTACCACTAAAATTTTAATTTAATTTAAAATTAATTAAATGTAATCAAATGTAACTAGAATTTAAACAAAAACTAAAATGGTACATTTCTTTGTGTTGTGAATTTTAGTATTTATTGTATACACTACTTACAAAAAGTTAGGGATATTTAGCTTTCGTGTGAAATTTATCGAAAATGTAAAAAGCCCACACTACAGAGATATGATATCATGAAAGTAGGGCTTTTAAGTAGAAGCATGTAATGGTGATTTCCTCATCTCAAACAATTTATGAAAACAAAAGCCAACAACAGTGGCGGGTATACCACAACAAAAAAGTCAGTGTCTCATTAACTTCTCGTGTGTCCTTGAGCATCAATTACAGCTTGACAATGATGTCTCATGCTGTTCACAAGTCGACTTATTGTCTGCTAAGGCATGGCATTCCACTCTTCTTGAAGGACAGCCCTCAGGTCATTGAAGTTGTGGGGTGCAGGGCTACGAGCCTCTACACTGCAACTCAACTGATCCCATAGGTTTTCTATGGGATTCAGGTCTGCAGAAAGTGCAGACCACTCTATCTGAGGTACCCCAGCCTCCAGCAGCCGTTCCCTGATGTGACCTCGATGAGCTGGAGCACTGTCGTCCATGAAGATGAAATTAGGCCTGTGTTGTTCATGCAGGGGCACAGTGACTGGATTACTGATGTTATTCAGGTATTATCGGCTTGTCACTATACCATTCAAAAGGTGTGGGGCAGTTCTGTATGGACTGGACAAACCTGCCCAGACTGTAACACCACCACCACCAAAGGCTCGTCTGGTGATAACAGTGGCTTTCCTTGACATCTCTAACATCGTTGGAAACCATCATTTCTGCACAATGTGAATTGACTTTCATCAGAGAACAGCACTGAGGACCACTGGTCCCTTGTCGGGTGTAAATTCTCTTTCGCCCATGTAAATGATGCCTGTGCCTGGTGGTGTGGTCAGGTATCCTTGCAAGTCATCTAGTATGCAGAGCACGCTGACGTAAACAGTTTTGAATGGTCTGACGTGACACTTGGGTGTCTCTCACCTTCCTTAAATGTGCCTGGAATTGAGTGGCATCATCATCGGGTTCCGCAAGGCACTGTTCATAATGAAGCAGTCATGAGTGTGGGATGTGGCCAAAGGACGTCCACTTCTATGCCTTTCTGTGACTCTTCCAGTCTCTCTGTATCTCTGTTGCAACCTGCTGATGATACTCTGTGACCCTCTAAGCTCAGTGGCCACTTCCCTCTGAGAACATCCTGTTTGAAGCCTCGCAATGGTGAGGTACTGTGGATCAGTTGTTAGGTGTCATCTTGGTCTTATGATGTCAAAATGTGAACAGCATGATGAAGAGGACTGCTTAAATACCAATTCTAATTGAACCAGAAAATATATTGGTCGATTCATGGATCAAACACCTGTTGTGAATTTTGCTGTTAAGCACCTTGTTAGAGAACAGCAAGTTATGCAAAAAGCACTGAAACTTTGAAGAGTTGGACATATGCATTCAAAAGGTTAGGGAAGGTCAAATTAAGTTCACATTTAAAGGTCATAGTGCATTTTAGGCGCATCCTGAAATTTCACCCAAAAGCCAAATATCCCTAACGTTTTGTGAGTAGTAGCATGTGTGACCCAGAGATCACGATAACTGAATTTTGTCTGTCATTGAAAGTTTGTTAGCAGTGAGAGAAAAGTCTGAAGGCTGTCTGTTATTTGGAGAAATTACACTGAGGATGATCTATTGTAACTTTTACTTGTAATTCCTACCTGTCCACTTTATGGGCACAAATTCGACCCACGATGCTGCTAAGCACAAAAAATATACTTTTCATAAGGTAACTATAAAAAAATTATGCATTAATATTCTACTTTCATTGAGCTTTTTCACCTACATCGGACCTAATTATTGATACCAAATATCACGAGAAAAATTTGTATTTCCTGAAGGAAATGCTGTGTGAATTTCCTTCAGGAAAATTCACACAGCATTTCAGCACTTCACTTCATCTGAAATGCTGCTATGATATTAGCTGAAGTTCTCTGACACTGTGTGAAACACTAAACAAGCTGAACGCTGAACAGTTTTAGCTGAATGGCTAAAATCCTGGGCTGGAAAAGATCAGAAAAGCTGAAAAATCTAGAGAACATTTCATCCAAAAATCTTAAAACGTAATGCAAAAAGAAAACTTCAAAGCTGAAAATATTTGGCTGAAAAGTTAAAATACATTACATTTGACAAAAGGTGGACAGGCTTACCTTGAGAAAAACAAAAAAACAAAAAAACAAAAAAAAATAGAAATAAGTACAAGCTTATTTGGCAACTGCCTATCTGTGATAGGAAGTTAGTTTAAATAATATAAATATAACTTGAAACCTAAAAAAAAAAAAAAAATGTTAGGTACGTACATGCTGAAATAGCCTATCTTGATAAACATTAGCATAAAAGCAAAAGTAGCTCAACATTGCGCAAAGTTAGCTTAAAGATGCTAAATATGAGTCTAAAACTGAAAAAAAAATGCTAGCTTACATGTTAAAATTACCTAGTTTTGAAAAAGATTAGCAGAAAGGTAGAAATTGCTTAATGTTGCTGGAAGGTAGTTAAAAAAATGCTAAATATAATCTGAACCAAAAAATGCTAGCTTACATGATAAAATAGCCTCATCTTGAAAAAACAGCATAAAAGTAGAAATAAATTAATATTGAAGGGAGTTAGCTTACAGATGTTAAATATAAGTCTAAAAGTTGTTTTTTTTTAAATGCTAGCTTACAAACCAAAATAGCCTAATCTTGAAAAAAAAAAAAAAAAGTAGTACAAATTAAGGCCCTGAGGGTTAATTTGTAATTATGTCTTCATTTTGATTTTATTGAGCTGTCTTTGTGACAGTTTCCTTTTCTGCATCTGTGTGCGGCTACACACAGTCTCTGCTTTCTTTCAACGGCCAAATAGTTGTGTTGTTGTTGATAAAGTGATGAAGACAGAAGGACTGATGCAGCAGAGAATGAAGCACAAACTGGTAAAACTGAACACGCAAACAAAACCAAAAGTGGTTTGGGGTCTTATATGAAAATTAAAGTGAAAGCACAACCCTGTCCATCAAAATGATAGATAACAGGGAAGTCTAGCCCAATGATGTGACCCATGATTGTATTTTATTTCTCATTTATGTATTTAAAATGGGACAGTGCATATTAATTAACACAGAGTAGTTCATGTAAATAAAAAGATAACAAAACAAAGAAATCAATTGTGATGTGCTTTGTGAACAGAAGGGTAAAGAATAACATACTGAGGCAGGCCAAAAAGCTAAAGGAAACTCAAGTTTACATAAATGAACACCTGACAAAAAAAAACGCTGAATTAGCACGACAGGCAGGGATGCTAAAAAAACACGATAAGATACAAGCAACCTGGACAAGAAATTGTAGAATTTGGATTAAACTAAATGGATCACCTGAGCAAGCAAAGAGTATAATGATCAGAGATGCTACTGACTTAGATAAATACAGGTGAACACTGATTAGAAAATTATGAGCCAATGATAATCCATATTCATACACACGATAAGAATAGTTCTTTTGATACACCATGCCAAAGTACTTTAATAAAAATAACCAAAACAAACAAAAACTTATGACTGACTCAAGTAGACATCAATTATCCCCAGTTGGAGGAAGTCATTTGACACAGAATGAGGAAACTCAAACTCTGAAAACATACCATTATGCTGAACATAAACCACAAGAGATGGAGAATGATACTGATCCTGATAACCACTTTTTCAACAATATTCATAACCACTGTGAATATTACACTGAAAAACAATTCAAAAGTCAAATGCAATTAGATGGTAAACTGTCAATAATACACTTCAATAGCAGAAGTCTTAACAAAAACTTTCCACAGATTCAGGACTATTTAAAACAGCTAGACAGAAAATTCACAGCTATTGCAGTCTCTGAAACCTGGCTTAACGAAGAGCAGGCTCCCCTGATGGCAATAGAGGGATATCAGATGTTTTATATTAACAGAACTCAAAAAAGGGTGGTGGTGTTGCACTGTATATTGATGACCTGTACAGGTGTAAGCTTGTAAATGAAATGTCCTTAGCACTACCAGGGATTTTGGAATGTGTTACTGTTGAGATTGACCTAGACAAAACAAAAAATCTAATCATAAGCTGCATATATAGAACGCCGGGAACTTGCATTGAGACATTCAGAGATAAATTAGTCGAGCTGTACAATAATAATACTAGTAAGAAAATGGTAGCAATTTGTGGAGATTTCAATATTGACTTACTGAATCCTCATCAACAAAATGTAGTTACAGAGTTCATGAACTCTATGTACAGCATGAGTCTATATCCCACAATAACACATCCCAGTAGAATCACAGTTCACTCTGCTACACTTATTGACAACCTGTTTTTTTTTTGTTTTTTTTTGTTTTTTACTTATTTGTACCCGTAGGTAGACTTGGTTTGCAGTTTGGTGACAAGCCACCGGCTGCTGGTCGCTGCGTGCGCGAGCGCCCTAAACCTACATGTTTTTGGTATGCGGGAGGAAACCGGAGAAATCCCGGAGTAAACCCGCGCAACACGGGGAGAACATGCAAACTCCACACAGCTCACTGTTGGTCGGGGGCTGGGATCGAACCCACGATCTCATGATCCCCGCGGTCCCCCGGCCGAGGGTAAAACTGTGCTGCCACAGTGCTAAACCACTGCGCCACCGTGCAGCCAATGCACCGTGCAGCCAGTGTTTGTCAATGTTTTCGATAAGAAAATAGAAAGTGGATTATTGATAAATGATATAAGTGACCACTTGCCAACCTTTGCACTTATCCATGGCCACACGGGGCCCAACGCAGAAAAAACTTCAAAATCGTTCAGACACAAATCACCAAATGCAATCAGTTCTCTTAAAGAGGACTTGCTGAAGCAAGACTGGACAGAAGTCTATGTATCAGATGTAAATGAAGCCTATGACACATTTATAAACATTGTAACCACTCTTGATGAAAAAAACTGCCCATTAGCAATAAAAAAGCTTAAACACAAATTTGCTAATAAGCCATGGTTAACCAAAGGACTACAAAAGGCGTGTAAAAAGAAAAATTTATTATATAAAGCTTTCCTAAAGAAAAGAACAAAAGAAGCAGAGCAGCGGTATAAAACATACAAAAATAAGTTAACATATATAATAAGATGTAGTAAAAGAGACTATTACAGTAAAGAACTGGAGAAAAACAGAGACAATATTAAAAATACATGGACAATACTCAACAGTATCCTTGGAAATAAAAGCAGAAATACAAGCTACCCAACTAATATTCCAAAAAATAATAAAACGACTCAGAGTGTGAATATTGCTTCACCTGCAGATGAATTTAATAATTTTTTTGTTAACATTGGACCTAAACTGGCCCGAGAAATACCCACTACGGTGCCAACAGGTGATACAGTATGCAATAACACTGCTGTAAAAGACTCCATCTTCATAAAGAACACAGACGAAAGAGAGGTCATTGAAATTGTTAAATCGTTCAAAAGTAAAACATCTACTGACTGTGATGGTATCGACATGCTACTAGTCAAAACTGTTATCGAATGCATAGTAAAACCACTGACGTATATCTGCAACCTGTCTCTCCAATCAGGTATATTTCCCAATGCAATGAAAATAGCTAAAGTAATTCCGATATACAAGACGGGCAACAGAGGGGAACTCTCAAACTATAGACCAATTTCACTATTACCGCAATTTTCCAAGATATTTGAAAAAATATTCTATGAGAGAATTGACAACTTCATACTGAAGAATGATTTATTATGTGAGCAGCAATATGGGTTCAGACACAAGAGGACAACTGCATATGCCCTAATGGAATTTACAGAAAAAATATCAACAGCCATTGAAAATAAAGAGTATTCAGTTGGAGTATTCCTAGATCTTAAAAAAGCATTTGATACAGTAGATCATAATTTATTATTAAAGAAACTACAAAATTCTGGTATTAGAGGGGTAGCACTGTCCTGGTTAAGTAGTTACTTAAAGAATAGATATCAGTATGTATGTGTTAGCAACAAAAACTCAGAGTTGCTGAAGGTCACCTGTGGAGTCCCACAGGGTTCAGTTTTGGGACCATTATTATTCAATATGTATATAAACGATATATGTAAAGTCTCAGAAAAAATGGACTTAATATTGTTTGCCGATGACACTAATTTGCTATGCAGTGGAAACAATTTGGAACAACTTCTGGATACACTCGGGAAGGAATTAGGAAAGCTTAAACTGTGGTTTGATTCAAACAAATTAACGCTCAATTTAAGTAAGACAAAATTTATAGTCTTTAACAACCATCACAACAATCCAGTACCCAAACTCAGTGTAAATGGTGTAGAGATTGAAAGGGTATCTGAAACTAAATTCCTTGGAGTAATAATTGATAACAAACTGTGTTGGAAGTCACATATTAATTATATCAAAGGTAAAGTTTCCAAATCAATTGCAATATTACACAGAGTGAAAAATTTGCTGAATCAACCCACACTATACACCTTGTATCATTCATTAATACTCCCATACATGACATATTGTAATGAAGTATGGGGAAATACATACAAAACAAACATATATCCACTCTTTATGCTTCAAAAGAGAGCTATTAGAATAATAAACAAAGCAGCTTACAGGGAACCAACAAACCCACTTTTTCTTAAACAAAAAACTCTCAAGTTGAAAGATCTGGTTGACTTTAAAACCGCAATAATAATGTTCAAAGTGAAGAATTTATCACTGCCCGCAAATATCCAAAAGTTGTTCCAAACAAGGGAGAAACGATATCACTTCAGAGGAACATGTATATTTCAAAAGCCTACAGTGAGAACAACTACCAAGCAACACTGTATTTCAGTGCAAGGAGTCAGATTATGGAACGATTATGGACCTGAATTAAAATCATGTACAACGCTTGGACAATTTAAACAAAAACTAAAGGAAGAAATACTCCAAACATATTTACAAGACGACATGTAAACTCACATAAGGATTGACATATCCAGCCTGTGTTGTGTTGTAGCTTAGTTTTTTTTTTTTTCTCTCTGTGACATTCTGTCTTAGATTTGTCTTGAATAGTAACCGCTTAACTTAGCTTAGCTTAGTTTTCTTTTTTTTTTTCTCTCAGTCACACTTTGTCTTAGCTTTGTTCTAAATTGTAATCACTCTTGTCTTGTTTACTCTTTTTTCTTTGAATTCTTGGATGGAATATGGGTGGGCAATATAAGCTGCGGCTTCAGCCATCACCCATTTCGGATAACTCACGTGGAATTGTTTAGTAGAAGGAGTCTTTGTCTAATTTGACCTTGTTGTTATATTATACAGTTTCTTTTAACCTGTACTGTATTATCCGAAATAAATTCATTCATTCATTCATTCATTCATAAATATAACTTACAGGCTAATTTTCATCTGTAGTGCCACAGCAGGTTGATGTTACAAAAATATGTTAAAATGCAGACATTAACAAACAATTTATGAAGTTTAAACCCACAAAATTATGATTTTGCACAAAATGGGATCTTAAACATGAAGTTACCCCTTTAGCATTCCAGCTAATTTTCCTAAAAATACCTAAATTTAGGATAGCAAAGAAAATCAAATTCTTTCTTCACTGTGTGGCAGTAGAAAATCTTAAACGTAATGCCAGCAGAACACCGGAATTTTAAGAGGTTAAAAAAGCCCCAAATTTACATGAAGAACTTCACAAAACTGAACAAACATCCCAAAGTTCCATGAAAAACTTCCAAATTTACATGAACTTCACAAAATTAAAAAAGTCCTAAATTTACCTGAACTTCAAATAACCAAAAAAAAGTCCCAAATTTACATGAAAAACTCCTAAATTATCATGAAAAAGTTCATGAAATTGAAAAAAGTCCCAAATTTTCATGAAAAAAATGCAAATTTATTCCCAAGTGTAAAATAAACAGTTTGAAAATGACTTGCAAAATATTAACTGGGATGATGGGAAAGAAACTCGTGACATAAATACTTGCTGTGCTACAGTGATGAAAAAAACTCACAGATGTAATTCAGAAATACACTTTGGTATTAAAACACCCCCGGGGCAAGAGAGTTTGACCGTGCCTAAATAAAAACATTTACCATCCGATGGAAAAAATGAGACCTCACACTTAAATGTACATTATCAACAAAAACGCAAACAAATATACAGTACTTGATTTTAAAGGTGGATTCACACTACAACGTCTGGACCAACTTTTACTGACGTTTTGGCAAATGCTGGCTCTGCTGGCAAAAGTTAATGATTGTTGGTGTTTGTTGGCAAACGCTGGCGAAAGTTGTCTTCTTTGAAAATTTTCAGCCTGCTGAAAATTTGCCTACATTTGGAAATACACGTTGGTGAAAGTTGTGCTCAGTTTGTAAAAGTTCCTGAGCGCTGGGCTAAGATACGCACAGTTACCTAAGTTGGCCTAAGTTAAAGCTGGATTCACACTATAGCGTTTGGACCAACTTTTACAGATGTTTTGAAAAATCTGAGAAATTAGTCCAAATGTTGGTGAAATTACATTCATGAGTAGTTTTGTTTTTTTTTTTTTTAAATCCAGCGCACACCAACAGAACAAACTTCAATTGTTTTCGTTTAATAAGATCATATACAGTATACCTCTAAAAGCAGCACAGCAGTTTATGCGTACCATGATATTCTCTCACTTTCTTAAGGTGCATCCACACCAAATGCGAACAGGCGAATTTTTCGCGTGGCACGATTACATTATAAATCAATGTAAACACGCCAACAGACATGAATAGTGAGATGCAGACAGGCAAAGTTGTCTTTAAAACTTCTGCAGCTGTGTTCAACCTGCGGCAGAAATTCCCAAAATAACGTCATGCTTAGGTTTACATTATCCGACAGGGGGCTCACCTGAAAATGTCGTCTCAAGCCGCCAACACTTCACAGATGATGGGTGTTTACGTTGCTAGCTTGCTAGCTTGCTAGGACATCCATGGCTGGAAACCATGGGTAAATAACTCCAAAATCCCGATTCAGCTGAAGAGTTCCCAGTCCTCCTGTCTCCCGGTGAGTGAGTTTCATTTTCTAACTAGTTTACTCTGCAATAGTGATAATTTTACTCTGTCCACTAGCTAGCTAGCTGCTAGCATAGCTAGCTAGCGGACGCGAATGCGCGACAACGCAAATTCGCGAGTACCCACGTTCTTTCCATTCACTTTGTATGGATTTGTGCTGCCCGTTCACGTTTGGTGTGAACACACCTTTATTGTAGAAGTGCTTGGGGCCAGGCCCAACAAGCAACAATAACACCATTAAGATCATTATATAAACAGGCATTAAAAATAATGGCTCAGAAACCTGTCAGGTGGCATCATTGTCTCATCCTACAGAAATACCATTTATTGAGTTTTGACAGTTTTGTTAACTTTTCATTTGTAAAATTGATTTTTAAGTGTGTGAACAGCCTTGCACCACAAATGTTTTCTCAACTGGTTAATAAACAAAACAGTGGAACTAGAACCCGAGGAGCAGTAAGTGGAGACTGCTTGGCAGCAAAACGCAGAACAACCTTTGTCCAATCATCTGTTTCAGTGCGAGGTATAAAACTGTGGAACGCATTAGCACCTGAACTCAAGAAGCTGACAGAACTCAAGCTTTTTAACTTGTACATAAAGAAATGGCTGAAGGTGACACAAGTCTGTGAACACTAACCGCTAAAAATAAATACAAACATGTATGCATACACACACGCACACACACACACACATGCAGACACACTTCAAACCTAAAACGCTATAAATGCTTTTATGTCTCTCTCCCTGTGCTGATTTCTATCATAGTGAAGTCCAGTATTTTATTGTATGTTTTTTAACAGTTGTAGCATTTTTCCACAATATTTTTTATTGAACTTTTTTACAAATATGGTATAAACAGTCAGACATAAACACAAAAGTAGTTTAAAAATTAATAATAATAATAATAATAATAATAACAGTCATTAACAAAAACAGGTCAACAACAATGCTCCTCTGTTTAGTCTAGGTAATCTATTACATAAAAATACATAATATATATTGAAACAAGACATTAAATTTCTTGAATTAAAAAAAAAAAAAAAAGATCTCGTTTAAAAAAAAAAAAAAATCACCAGCTTGGAATTTACAAGGTCCACACATATCATTCACCTTCTTCTTCAGAAGTTATGTTTAATTTCTTTACATAATCAATGAAAGGTCTCCATATATTCTCAAACACATTTTCCTTTGTTTTCAGTATATATGTTATTCTTTCTAGTGGAAGGTTTGTTAACATCTGTCTTAACCACTGAGTCACATCTGGTCTATGAGTCTTTTTCCACAATAGTGCAATACATTTTTTGGCATTAAGCAAACCAAGGTCTATGAATGTTCTTTCACTTTTATTGAAGTTGTGTTTTTCTGGATACAGACCCAACAAAAACAGTTTAGGGTTCAATGTGAATTGTTTTGAAATTATTTTTTCAATTGTTACCCTCACCTCTTCCCAAAACATTCTGATTTTTCTACATTCCCATAAACAGTGAAATAGGGTTCCTTTACTTTCCATACATTTTGTGCATGTATCTGGTATGTTTTTGTTATATCTATTTAACTCCACTGGTGTAACATACATCCGCATTAACCATTTAAAATGTATCAGTTTAAGACGTACAGTTATTGATTTGGTTTGAGCTCCTGCACAAGCCATTTCCCATTGTTCCTCTGAAATTTCAATTTGCAGGTCTTCTTTCCAGTCATTCAGTCTTTTCTGTGAGTTTTCACATGAGAATAGGGTCAATGAGTTATAAAACTCTGAAATGATACTCTTTCTCTGACTATCTTTTATCAAATTTTTTTTCCAAAAATGAATAAGTAGGTTGGGTGAGAGCATTATTTTGATTTGATCGAATAAAATTTCTAAGCTGAAGATATTTAAAAAAGTGTGTTCTATTAAGATTGAATTTAATCCTCAGTTCTTCAAAAGACATTATGTTATCTGAGCGTGACAAATATAAGTCTTGAATCTTTTGAATCCCTTTTAAATTCCATACTTTAAATACAGTATCTGCTCTCCCTGGTGTAAAATATTACCCCATATGTTTGCTAGATGTTGTTTTTTCTTGCCTTCTGATTGTTGCTCTGAGTGTTGCTGTCCCTGTGCTGTTGCAATCCTGGAATTTCCCCATTGTGGGACTAATAAAGGCTTATCTTATCTTATCTTATATCAGGCTAAATTGTGACAGTAAGTGTGGTTCTTTTAAATATTTTTTGGTTTCACACCATATTTTGATCATATGCTTTACAAATGGATTTTTAACTTGTTTCTGTAATTTTTTTGCCGAGTCTGAGTATATGAATATGGGAAGAGGTAAAGGTAAATTGTATGATTCCATTTCAGTCCAGTGAGGAAGATCATTTGATGAAAAATAATATGTCATAGACCTCAGTTGTGCTGACCAGTAATACAACATAAAGTTTGGACATTTCAGACCTCCACGATCAAATGGTAAATATAGTAAGGACAAACGTAATCTAGCCTTCCTATTGTTCCATATAAATTCCACTAACTTTTTTTTAATTCTTGAGAGTAGATCTGAAGGTGGTGGTAAAGGGATGTTTTGGAATAAGTAAAGTATTTTTGGTAAGATATTACTTTTAAGTATATTAATTCTCCCGATCATCGACATTGGTAGCGACATCCATCTCTGAAGTAACTCATTAATATCTGTCATTAAGGCTTCATAGTTGGCACTGGCGACTGATTCTAGCTTAGGCTAAATTTGAATTCCAAAATATTTAAATTGATCTGCAACATTGAATTGATTTACCTCAGGAGCTGGGTGATTTCTCTGGGTCTCATTTAGCATTAATATTGAAGATTTTGTTTTGTTTATTTTATATCCTGATATATCCCCAAAATTATTTATTAAATTTAACAAGATCGGAATTGATTTTTTAAGATTCGACAGAAATAAAATTATGTCATCGGCATACAGGGAGATTTTATGTTCTGTTGATCCTACTTTAATTCCATATATTTGTGGATGTAAACGTACTGCCATCGCTAAAGGTTCAGTTGCCATAGTAAACAGTAAAGGTGAAAGTGGACAGCCTTGTTGACATCCTCTATTGATTTTTATTGATTTTGAGATATTGCTGTTTGTTAGGATTTCTTGTAGCTGTAGCATTTTAAACTCCATTTTGTGTTATATCTGTCTTAAATCTGGAAGTCTAACCAGGGACAGGGGCTGCAAATTAACCCTGGCTAGAAACCTGTATGCATGCCATCTACTTTGTATGTTTAAAGAAGCAACGTTTAATGCATTTGTCCCTGATAAATAAACATGTAAATAAATAAATAAGTAAAACTGAAAAAGTCCCAAATTTACACGAATTTCACAAAATTGAAAAAAGTCCCCAATTTTACAGTTAATTAAAAAAAAAATCCCAAAATTGCATGAAAAAAGTCCCAAATTTACATTAAGAACTTCATGAAATTTGACAAAAAGCTCAAAATTTACATGAAAAACTTGACAAAATTAATTAAAACCGTCATGTTGTAAATATAAATCGTCTTTCCCTGAATGCTGCAAGTTCTTCCACACAAATTCACCTTTTATTAAACTCATAAAGTTTAGAGTATTGTGCAGTTGTTTTTAATCCCTCAGCTCTTGTGGAAGTCAGAGGAGGGAAGCAGATGCACCAGCCTTTGCAGCTCTATCACAATTTTTTTTAAAGAGGCTCATATAAATAAAGAGCTACACCTCCAATAAATAAAGAAATGATTTCCTTTTAAATGATGAAGAAAGTCCCCCCCCCCCACCCGTGCCTCTTTTATGTTGCTGGTCTCAGCACGATGATCCACGCTGCAGAAAATCACCAAGCTGTCGACGCAGGCAGAAACATACAAAACAATATAAAAAAGGCTCGCAAGCTGGCGCACGTAAAAAGTGTCAGACTAAGGCTATTTATTTACTGCCGTGGCTGTTACTACTCATTACTCAACATTACTGCTCGTACGATCTCGAAACAAACCAGAGAAAATGGGGAAATGAGCAGCGGTCGTCTGCGGGGGCTGCCGCTCGGGGACAAGTTTATTACAGCGGCAGCGGAAAAAGAGACAAATTATTTAGCTGTCGGGGTTCACGTAAGGCAGAGGAGACATCAGCACTTTTTCCCTTCATTATGGTTCCGCCGTGTTCTATTGTGAGGCCGTTTGGGGCTGAAGTCCCAGAGTTTGGTTCCGTGGCTGCATTCTTAGTCAGTTCAGTGCGTTCACCATCTTATCCAATAGGTGGTTGGCAACTTTTTCTCTCAAAAATTTCCAACTCTTTTCTCAGAAATTTACATTTTCTTGCCTGTAAATTTTTAAATTTTTTTCTCTTAAATTTGCAACTTTTTTTCTTGAAAAAATTCCAATGTTTCTCTTGTAAATTTGCTACTTTTTCCCTGTAATTTTTTTTTTTTTTTTTTTTATAGATTTGTAATGCTCATTTGGATTCTGGTTAAATTGTTAATGTAATTAAACTGCAATTTGTAATTTTTTTAACGTTTAAGTTGACATTTAAATTTCATATTTAAACTGGCAAATTTATGACAAAAAAAGTCACAAAATTCTACGAAAAAAGTTGCAAATCTACGAGAAAAAAACAGATTTTTTTCTTTTTTGGTGGTTCAAAGTCATTTTATTCAGTTGTGTAACATGACATAGAAAGTTTTATGATGCTATTTGGGGGAAGGTTCTCTCTTTTTTCCAGGTTGGGGTGGAAATGCCTCCATTTCCCCCTTTCATTTACATCTGCACTACTGGTCAAAATTTTTAAAACATCCCAGTTTTTCCAGTTTTTATTGAAATTGATACAGTGTGCTCTGTTGTGTATACTGTAGTTTAGGCTCTTATTTGTGAGGTACGGGTGGCGGTTCCACCTTCCGGTTCCGCCACCACCCGTGGCTATCAGAGGGCAGTGGGCAGGAGGGGCGGTGTCTTTGCCCCCTCTTCTGCCTGACGGTTGTGCCTATACTGTATTGTCTGCCTCCCTAATAAACCTGTGTTCAGTTCGACACCTGGCCTCGTCCTTGGCGCCATATATAGACATAACAGTTGGCAGCGAGGATAAAAGTGGATTAAAACAGGTTTGGAAGCGTGTGGGTTTGTAATTTGGCCATTTTTGGAGCTTTCCGGCACACCACCGGTCCCCTGGGTGAGGTGGTGCACTGTTTTCCTGATGTACATGGTGGCACTGGACCTTGGGAAGCTGGAGAAGTTGTGGGTACTTGAGTGGTTGGTGCACAATCCTGGAATGGAGGAACAGCACGTTCCGAGCACACTGAGTGACTGTGATAGCTTGGCTGCAGTGGCTGAGCTAATGGTGCGCTATTTTCGCACCCTGGAAAACACCATGGTTTGCAGATGTCGGTTTCAACAGCACCGCCAACTGGTGAGCGAGTCTATTCAGTGGTTTGTGACAGACTTGGAGCTGTTGGTCAGCAGGTGCCAGCTTGGGCTATTGGAGATGGGGATGATTTGCGACCAGTTGGCGGAGTATCCCAACAGCACTGCGATGGAGTCAAGGCTGCTTAGGTTTTTGGGTGAACTGACGCTGCCCACAGCCATCGAGTTAGCTCAACGGCTGGAAGCTGCGGATAAACTGCCACGGGAGCTGAGTGAGTGCTTATCACACTGACATTTGGGATCACCGCCGACCGCGCATGCAGTGGACCCGGTCAGCGTGGAAAGCGTGGAGGACGACGCTAACGCTGTGAATGTGAGGTCCGCCCCGGGAAAGCCCAAAGGTGAGGGCTGCGGGTCCACGGAGCACCATTTCAGAGAGGGAGATTGTTCGGCAAGAGTGGAGCGCTGTGGCACACGTGGCCGCTTGTTTCATGTCACCAGGGGATGCCACAGATCTGAGCGAGGAGGACCGTGGCACAAGGAGGACTCTCACACCCTCACAGTTGTTCATGCTGTGTCTCCGAGCACCAATGGTCACGCATACAGTATGGTGGAGTTGAACGGGATGGAAGTGTTGTTGTGGATTGACGTGGGAGCGGTGGGCTCCGTGCCAGATTGGATGACCGTGAGATGTTTTTCCCCGCACGTCAGAATTGAGAAGGACTCAGCGCCGCTTTGTGGTTGTGGAGGAGGACGGCTGACCACGGTAGGAACGTTGGAACTGATGGCTCAGCGCAAATTGGCCGAGACGTGGGACCGTTCGATCCTGGGCTTGGTAGACGGCGCAGTGTGGGATGAGGAACTGTCTGGCACCCTGGAGAGTGAGCAAGACCAATATCATCCAGGGCGTCACAGGAAGGGTTCCTGTACCAGAGCCCAAGTGGCCCTGGACGTGAGAACTGGGCGCACGGCGGGACACCTGTGACGGCGGGTGGCGCTGAGTAGCTTGCTCCATCTGTTCCCAGATTTCGGCTGGAAGGTAGCGGAGAACAAAGGGTCACAACGGCGATGGAGGCGGCGAAGTTAAAAGAAGTTGGGTCAGGACCGGCTGGCACGGTAGAACGACGTGCCAAGAAGAAACACTGCGAGCCGGAGAAAACCACTCTGGGAGCCGGGGACTGGATTTGGGCTCGGGGGGTGGCGAAATTACGGCAATTTAGGACCAAACGGCAGGTGGAGGAGCACCAGGGATGGCTGCGTGTCGTGGCCAGACGGGAGGACGCTTCTCCCCAGCTGCCGGACGGTTCGTGGGGGCCCCCGAGGGAGCTGCGGGGTGCCCAGGAGGAGACTGTGAGTGGTGAGCCTGGACGAATGGTGAAGAAGAGGTGGTACACCGGTGCCGAGGCAACTTGCTGAGGCCCGGGAGGCAGTCCGCTTCCAGGGGCGGACTGATGAAAGGACAGTCCGGGGGGGGCCCACGGGATTATTTATCCTTCAGCAGTGCGTATATAGTTTAATTATTGTGCATGTGTTTGGTGTATTATTGTGTATATAGTTTGGGATTATTTTGTGTATTTTAGTTTAGTTTAGGAACACAGCAGTTATTTTAGTTTATAAATGGACACTTTCTTATTTAGTACCTGCGGCAGAATAATCCGCCTGGCCGTGTGGGGGTGGGACAGCAGTCCCCCCGTCCCCCCCAGTTTTAGGTGTTTTGGTGTGAATGTGTTAGGCCACTGATGATACATTGTTTTCGTCATTTTAGTGCGTGATTTGGGTCTTAAATTGGGGTGGGTCTGAATTGCGTACGTGTGTTTTGGACTTTTTGAAGGGGGCGGGAGAATGCTGTGTATAGTTTAGGCTCTTATTTGTGAGGTACGGGTGGCTATCAGAGGGCAGTGGGCAGGAGGGGCAGCCTCTTTGCCCCCTCTTCTGCCTGACGGTTGTGCCTATACTGTATTGTGTGCCTCCCTAATAAACCTGTGTTCAGTTCGCCCCATATATAGACACAACATGTTCCAACACTTTTATGCAGACAGAGGGGCTTCTAAGTAATCAAGAGAAGTTGGGACACCTGTAGGAACTGGTTGCACCAACTTTCAAGGCTTGAGCAACCTCCACTGCTGCAGAACAGCTTTATCAACCCATTTATTGTTCCCTGAAAAAGGCCTTTTTGTATCATTTTTAAATGTCCATTATTTTTCATTTTTGGATAACCTTACCTTTCGTTTTAACCTCTGACATTTCAGCACTTACCTTTGAACCATTTCAAGCTATTCATTGGATTCAAACTGCTTGGATTTCAGTAAAACACTAGAAAAACTGGAGTATTCCAAAACTTTTGGTCGGCAGTGTATGAATGCTGATGGAGATGGGGGGATGGCGGCCTAACAAGGGGGATAAGCATCCCTCCTTCGTCCTCCCTCAAATCACCTACTGTCTATAACACCATGCTGAGCGTGATGTCTACACATCACATTGGAGCGAGAAAGTGTGACAGTGACACGGTGCCCTGGAACGAACCTACGTATCAACTGTGTGCATGGCCATAGTGTACGTATTCTCTACATTGTTGAGCGTTCTTCTTGTGTTGCAGCAGCAGTGTGTGTGTGTATGTGTGTGGGGGGGGTGCTGCAGCTGTTATTTAGATGCAAAAGACAAATGATGTACAGGAGCAAAATGATTTTTTTTTCACTTAGCCTGAGCCTGTCATCTCTGTGTTGTCACATAAATAAGCCAAAGCTGACGACTCTTAACTCGGCTCCCTTCATTAGGATTTTATGTGCTCACATCCATTAGCAGCAGAGAACATTAACACATAAAATATGAGCTTTTTTAAAAGAACACATAAATGCACACGCTCTGCAGGAAATGCACAAAGCAAGACAAAATTTATCACCACAAATGTGACAGCCCGGGGCGGCTGCAGTGTCGTCTCCCGGATCTCTGCAGGAGACCACAGCGGTGGTGGAAAGCACCACATGGACCAGTGTGATCGGCTGATCATCTCTGCTGGTAATCAGGGGTGCTGCAGGCCCCCCTGACACTAATTTTCAGCATGTTTGTTGTTTTTATTTTTCAATGTGTCTTAAGGTATGAGCTGTGGCAAATATAGCGACACTCATTTCTTGTCAACAGGGACTTTTACTCAGAAAATTTGTTGTTTTTCCTTTTAAATTTTACAAACGTTTTTTGGTAAATCTTTGTGTGTAATTAAGCAATATTACACAGGAGTGCGGCGTCATATCACTACGGCAGTAAATGAGCACAGTACAATTAAGAACAGGGTTATTGTAATTTCACACACAAAATAAACACTGTCCAGTTAGGGCTGGGCAATATAACTCAAAAAATGTATTGCAATATAATTTGTCTATATCGCAATACACGATACATATCACAACATATATATATATATATATATATATATATATATATATAAGAGAAAGAGGGCAGCACGGTGGTGCAGTGGTTAGCACTGTGGCAGCACAGCAAGAAGGTCACGGGATCGATGCCACCCCTGACTATGATGGGTTTGGTCCCACCCCCTGACCATCGGTGACCCTTCTGTGTGGAGTTTGCATGTTCTCCCCATGTCTGCGTGGGTTTACTCCAGGTACTCCGGTTTCCTCCCACAGGCCAAAGACATGCAGGTTAGGTTAACTGGCATCAACTGGGGATTCTAAATTGTCCTTAGCTATGGATGTGAGAGTGAATGGTTGTCTGTCTCTCTGCACTGGCCCTGCGATGGACTGGCGATCTGTCCAGGGTGTACCCTGCCTCTTACCCAAAGACACTGGGATAGGCTCCAGTCCCCCCATGACCCGAAAAGGGTTAAGGGGTAGAAGATGGATGGATGGATGGATGGATGAATGAATGGATGGATAAGAGATAAAAAATAAAGAACTGATGTAATGTTGACACATGAAAAAATAAGCAACAAATTATTAACTATGTGTGGTAAACTGAATATATTATCATGAAAGTAAGGCATTTCAGTAGAAGCATGCAATGGTGATTTTCTCATCTCAAACAATTTATTGAAACAAAAGCCAACAACAGTGGTGGGTAGACCACAACAAAAAATGTCAGTGTCTCAATAACTTGCCATGTGTCCTTGAGCATCAATTACAGCTTGGCAACGACGTCTCATGCTGTTCACAAGTCGACTTACTGTCTGCTGAGGCATGGCATTCCACTCTTCTTGAAGGTTGGCTCTCAGGTCATTGAAGTTGTGGGGTGCACGGTTATGAGTCTCTGCACGGCGACTCAGCTGATCCCATAGTTTTTCTATGGGATTCAGGTTTGGAGAAAGTGCAGACCACTCCATTTGAGGTACCCCAGCCTCCAGCAGCCGTTCCCTAATGATGCCACCTTGATGGGCTGGAGCATTGTCGTCCATGAAGATAAAATTAGGCCTGTGTTGTTCATGCAGGGGCACGATGACTGTTATTCAGGTAGTATCAGTTTGTCACTGTACCATTCACAAGGTGTAGGACAGTTCTGAATGGACTAGACACACCTGCCCAGACTGTAACACCACCACCACCAAAGGCTCATGTGGTGACAACAGTGGCTGATGCATAGCACTCTCTTTGACATCTCCAATATTTGGTGGCCATCATTTCTGCTCAGCGTGAATTGTCTTTCATCAGAGAGCCAAACTGAGGCCCACTGGTCCCTTGTCCAGCGTAAATGCTCTGACGCCTGTGCCGAGTGGTGTGGTCAGGTACCCTTGCAGGCCGTCTAGCACGCAGACCATTTTTTTATTATTTTTTTTTTTTGTTACTTATTTGTACCCGTAGGTCGACTTGGTTTGCAGTCTGGTGACAAGCCACCGGCTGCTGGTCGCTGCGTGCGCGAGCGCCCTAAACCTACATGTTTTTGGTGTGCGGGAGGAAACCGGAGAAATCCCGGAGTAAACCCGCGCAACACGGGGAGAACATGCAAACTCCACACAGTTCACTGTTGGTCGGGGGCTGGGATCGAACCCACGATCTCATGATCCCCGCGGTCCCCCGGCCGAGGGTAAAACTGTGCTGCCACAGTGCTAAACCACTGCGCCACCGTGCAGACCATGCATATGTTAACAGTTTCAAATGGTCTGATGAGACGCTTGGGTGCCTCTCACCTCCCTTAAATGTGCCTGGAGTTGAGTGGCATTCATCATCTGGTTCCGCAGGGCACTGTTCCCAATGAAGTGGTCATCAGAGTGAAATATTGTCATAAACTCTCTGTGCACTTTTTCCATTGCGCACGGAGGGGAAGGATGGATGGATTCAAATGCAGGAGTTCACCACACACACATTTATTGACAACCAGTGTAAACAGGAACAGACAAACAAGTGAATTATAATACAATAAGGGTGAGCTCGGGAGAACAGGGAAGCCAACGGGAAGCTCTACTAACTCGGGGGAACGCAAACTGGGCACAGCCTAAGCGTAGCAGTCATGCTGCAGGGAGAAACGCCGCCAGAAGCATAGCAGGATTACTGCAATGGGAGAAACACTTCTGGCCCAGCGTAGCAGCTGACTGCACAGAGGAAACGCTAACAATTTACTCACGAGAAGGGGCAGTCCCAAAAGTCCAGTTTTCTCGGCGAGCATACACAAAAGTCCTTCCTGACGTGACGATCATTTGTCTAGCTAATAGCTGCTTAAATCCAAACGCCACTGGTCACACAAATTGGGAGCACCTGAGGCGCGGGAAAAATAATTACCAGGTCTGGGACAGCTGGTGGAATTATGGAGAGCAAGGGGGTGTGGCAGGACCGACAGACTGTCAGCAGAGTGGGAAAAAGATCACAGAGGCTGACTAACAGTTGCCGGTCAGGCAGTGGCTAAGATGATGGAAAAAAATACACAAAATGCACATAAACAGTAAAGCCAGAACCCACAGTGAGATCAGGGCCGAGCCGGGGAAAACCAAGCCGGCTCGGCTCATGACAAATATGGTCAAAGGACATTCACTTCTATGCCTTTCTGTGACTCTTCCAGTCTGTCTCTATCTCTGTTGCAACCTGCTGATGACACTCTCTAGATGCGTTCCAATCGCCCAATAGTATACTCCGAAGTGGACTGCACAGGGTATCCGCCATGTTAACTGAGATTCCAAACCGAAGGAAGCGAACGGTCTTCAGTTCAAAGGGAGCAGAGAACTGTGCAGGGAAGAAGTGAACAACTCTACATCACTTCACCGGAAGTTGACAAGAAGATTACCCATAAGCCATCGCGCATCAAATACGAGTAAAACAAACTATTGTCGCTAATGTTATTAACAAGCTAAACGGATGTTGGTTATTGTTTATATCAACTAATAGTAATAAAAATATATCTGAATTAATATGTTATTTAAGAAATGTAAATTATCCACCATAGTATCAGTACATGTCCACGGTAACCGTGGTAACACATGGAGGAGGAGCCGACAGTTACAGGGTGTTTCAAATGGAGAAATTTTGTGAAGGGCAGTTAACTTACTGATATTCCCTGAGAACAGAGCAGGGAGTAGGGAATACCAGTTTGAAATACACTGTTGATCGGAATGTAGCTAGTGAAAATCTCAGCTCAGTGGCCACTTCCCTCTGAGAACATCCTGTTGGAAGCCTGGCAATGGCAAGGTACTGTTGGTCAAATGTGAGGTGTCGTCTTGGTCTCATGATGTCAAAATGTGAACAGAATGATGAAGAGGACTGTTTAAATACCAAATGTAATTGAACCAGAAAATTTATTGGTTGATTCACGGATCAAACACATTTTGTAAATTTTGCTGTTAAGCACCTTGTTAGAGAACAGCAAGTTATGCAAAAAGTACTGAAACACTGAACAGCTGGACATGTGCATTCAAAAGCTTGGAGAAGGCCACATTAAGTTCACCTTAAGGTTATAATAGTGCATTTTAGGTGCTTCCCAAAATTTCACCCGAAATCTGAATATCCCCAGCTTTGTACAGTATATATGAATAAAGTATATTTGCAGCACTTCACACTGAAATTGGTAACATTATTCTCAAAAAATATCAACTTTTCTAGTAAATGTGTATTTTTCCCCCTCAGAAATTGTGACTATTTCTTGCAAATTTAATGTTGCACTTTCTTCATAAAAATTACATTTTTTTCTCTTAATATGTGAGAAATCTGACATAAACTTTCAGCTTTTCTCATGAATTTGCTACCCTGTTAATATATGAAGGTAGACAGACGCTGCTCTCTCATCAGTAACTAAACAGACTTAATTATAGGTGGCAACAGCTTGTTTGTTTTTTGTCAGATCCAGGTGCCAACTCCTATAGATCTCTCCAAAGCAGTTAGCTACTAAAAAAAGAGAAACCATGTTTAAAAGTGGCTTTATTTTTCTGATGTTGTGTTTAAACAAAGGACTGATTAAATCATGCTGAAACCAGGCAGTCGGCAGAAATAATGCGGCAATAAAGGCTGTTAAAATAGATTTGATGTCGGGAAAACAAACATTTATTGTGGCGTTTAGCATTATTTTTCATCATCGGGTATAAATGTAGGCTGCTGTGAGGAAGAAATCAGAGAAGGACGGATAAAAGTCAACATATCCTGTCATCTAAATGTCTAATATGGGGCTCAAACCCTGCTCTGTCACTCTTTAATTGCATTGATTTTATTGCTTTACTTGCAGCAATCATTTTCTTTTTGCTTTGAACTCGTCTTTTCTAATCTGCTGTTTTTGAATGGAAGGGCTTTAATTTTGAAGACCAACGATGATCTAATTGATGTTTTCTTCTTAGGACAGTTGTTCGTCATTTCTCCCACCTTCACAGCTGTGTAAATTTGGAGGTTTTTTGCTCTGGCGCACTTAAATTTGTGAGATTATTCTTTAAATTTTGACTTTTTACATTTTAAATTAGCATTTTCAACATCTTCTTTCCCTCTCATCTATAAATATACTATCTTTTCCCCTAATAAATTAGGCATTTTGTCTTTTTTTTTTTAAATTTAGTGATAAATTTGGCCCTTTTTAAATTTGCTCCTTTTTTCTAATTCTTTCCTTTTTTTGGTAAACTTGTGTTTTTACTCTCTCTTATATTTTTCTTGTAGTTTTATATTTATTTGTTCCTACTTTTTAGGGTGACTTGTAACATCTGCAAAGGGACTACAGATGAAAAACAGCCTTTTGGCTAGCGCTAGCATGTTCACAAAACTGCTGATTAAAAGAAAAGTTTCAAATCTACAAGAAAAAGGTTGCAAATTTATAGGAAAAAAAGTTGCAAATGTTTGAGAAAAAAGTTTCAAATTTACAAGGAAAAAGCTGCAAATTTACAAGAAAAAAGATTGAGATTTTTGAGAAAAAGCTGTGCCTCCGGCGTGACATCACAGAGTCCTTCCTCGCAGCACGCGGCTATAAAAGAGAGGTGGGTTAATAATTCATTGATATCCGTGACCGCTCGCACTCTTCTTTTATAAGATGGGCTCCTATTAAGCGCCTCACCCATCAAAGTGGTCCAAACAAACTCTCACGGTGCCATTAAAATTTTAAAAGCCGCCCAGTGAGTGCGTGTGTGTGTGTGTGTGTGGGGGGGGGGGGTTAAATAAGAGACAATTACGGAGTTTGATAGAGGCGTAATGTTCAGAGGAGCCTGTGGACGGTGGGATGATTTAATATTTAGAGGATGAATTAAAGAGTGGACAGCCAGGACTTCAGTCGGATGGGGGGCGGAGGGGGGGGGGGGGTGTTACAGGGTGTGTAAGGGAATGTTAATGAAGAGAGTTAATGTGGTCTCTCCCAATGCAACAGACAAACAATGCATCATCAGTGTAAATTAAAGGGGGGGGGGGCTGGGAAAGAGAGAGAATTGTGTCCCCCCCCCCAATGTCATCACAGAGCAGGTTACCTTTTGCATCATGTTACACAAGACTTTGAAGGAAATGCTAAATGCAAAGAAAAAAGGTTGCAAAGTTTGGAAAATTTCTGATAAATCTGCAACTTTTTCTTTTAAATCTGCAACTTTTTTCATAAATTTGAAACTTTTTTCTCATAAATTTTCAACCCCTTTCTTGTAATTTTACAATTTTCTTTCTCAGATATTTGCAACGTTTTTTCTCGTAAATTTTCATATTTTTTTTCCTCAGGATTTTGCAACTGTTTTCTCGTAAACTGGCTTCATTTTTGTTGTAAAGTTGCAACTTTTTTAATCGAGTTTTTTCTTGTAAATTTGCAACTTTTTCTCATAAATTTTCATATTTATGTTGTATTTTTTCCCCTCATGAATATGTTATTTTTTTTCTTGTAAATTCAATTCTTTTTTCATCATAAATCTGCAACTTTTTTTTTTTTTTATTGTAAATCTGTGACGCTTTTCCCTTTAAATGTGCAACATTCATATGAATGCTGGTTATGTAGCGGTTTGATTCAACCCCCACAACACACAGACAGAACACAGAGACAGTCAGCTAGCACTCCTGGGTTTTTTCCGCTGCATGCTGCGTTTACAGCCGTGAGGTTAAATTGTCATCCATGCATTGTGTTCATGCATCCTGTCTGTACCTCTGAAATGCAAATGCCCAGATTA
The DNA here is from genome assembly GCA_020510985.1 of Pholidichthys leucotaenia. NCBI lineage: Eukaryota > Metazoa > Chordata > Actinopteri > Cichliformes > Pholidichthyidae > Pholidichthys > Pholidichthys leucotaenia. Next base: position 42,720,223 of record CM035848.1, on the reverse strand, counting down.
ACTGCTGTGAATGTCTTTGATCTATTGTTTGAGTTGAGTATATAAGCTGCACTGTGCTGTAAATCTGCCTCTCATTCTCTCACTTCAACCTCTGCTGCAGGACACAGACTTTGTGTCCCCTCTTCACTGAGAGCCGTGGGCTCGCTCCCGGCGCGCACGCACGGCGCCGGGAGAGGAGCTCGTGACGGCGGTATGATAATAAAACCTGCTTAAAACCTCAGCATCGCTGCCTTATTTTACCATCCGCCGCACTGGTGACCCGACGCTGAAACGAACACGCTGCCAGCGAACGCAACACCCGGCGGTGATTCTCCGACGACAAGTGAACGCAACAGCTCCCTTCTGCTTCAGGGAGATTTCGACGCAGAGTTTCCAGGTGAAACTCTCCGGAGACCACCCACGACCGGGAAAGCCGCAGCAAACTTCATGGTGAGATCTGCACGCCTAGATCGGCACATCCACGCTGGACCAGCCGCGCTCGCAGCTCCTCCACATCGAGAGCGCATGTACCTCGTCCTTTCTCCGCGACGGCGACTCCCACGGCCGACGGAGCACACGTGGACCTGAACGCACCATGACCGAGCGAGTGACAGAGCGTCTACTTCCCTGCACCGCTCCAACACACTGAACAGGGATGATTAAGCTCCCTGACCCTGGGTTCTCCTCTCCAGCTGGCCCATCCATCACGGAACCCCGGCGCACGCACCGGGGAGTTACGAGGACGGCGCAACACGCACGGGACACATACGGCTTTTCTGACCGCCTTCCTTCTGCTGCACACTGACCCTTCAGGCTTGCTCGTTCACCTGAGGCACGCAGCTTGCTCACTGGATTTTATGGTCTTAGCCACGGCACACAAGGGAAATCCAGCTGTCTGCGGTTCCCGAGGCTTTAGGGTTACGCCTGAACCTAAAGTCAACACGCCAGTCCCTCTGCTCTCATTACAGCCGCCACGCAGCCTCGTCTTTTCTTCATGGCCGCTATTAATCCTTGCAGGACTTAATCGCGGGAGGAGCCAGTGACAAATTTTTCTTCTTCTGATCTCTGCATGTTCAGACGGGACATCGCGGAGCAGCAAACACTTTTGGCGCGACTCGAACGATTTTCCTGCGCCCGGTCAGCATATACTACCCCCCCCCCCCCCGCACAGAGCTTTTCCCTGCTCGCTGCCCAGACTGCAACATCGAGGTCACGGTCCCCTACCATTCCCTCTGGGGGGGAGCAGTGTAGCGGTTTGATTCAACCCCCACAACACACAGACAGAACACAGAGACAGTCAGCTCACACTCCTGGGTTTTTTCCGCTGCATGCTGCGTTTACAGCCGTGAGGTTAAATTGTCATCCATGCATTGTGTTCATGCATCCTGTCTGTACCTCTGATATGCAAATGCCCAGATTAACTGCTGTGAATGTCTTTGATCTATTGTTTGAGTTGAGTATATAAGCTGCACTGTGCTGTAAATCTGCCTCTCATTCTCACTTCTACAACGGCTGCTGCTGGACACAGACTTTGTGTCCTCCTCTCCTTCTCTGAGAGCCGTGGGCTCGCTCTCGGCGCGCTTGCACGGCGCCGGGAGCGGAGCTTGTGACGGCGGTATGATAATAAAACTCTACTTAAAACCTCCAACAACGCTGCCTTATTTTACCATCCGCCGCAGTTAAGTTTTTTTTCTATGTAATGCCTTAAATTTTCTCTTTTCATCTCGACAATGACTCAAGTTTGTTTTTATAAAGTTTTTGTTTCAAACAGTTTGAAGTCTTCCCTGTTAAAAACAATAGGGGCCCCGACTATCTATAGCGTCCCCCTCAGTCTTTACACTGGAGAAAATGTTCTGTTTACCCCCCCCCCCCCCCCCCACACACACACACACACACACACAACAGTGACATGAAATAGCCACCCTTGCTTGCACAATGTGCTTAGTAATGGGGTTGGGGGTTGTGGGGAAGGGTGGGGAGGTGCCATTGAAACCTGAATGCAAGCAAGAAGACCTGCTTGTGAAATTAACGCAGTGTGGACACATTTTATGACCAGGCTCAATCTTTCATAGATAAACGAGTACACGGCTTTAATTAGACAGTGTGCTAATTGACTGCAGGTCCCGGGGTGTGAGGTGTCAACGCGAGTCTCCATCGGTGACACATTCCACCCACCCCCGCTCTCTCTAATGTCTTCCTCTTCTTTTGGCTGAACTCTCTTCTTCACCTTTTTTATTCACTGTCCATTGCTTTGGATGGTTGACCCCAGGTATTTGAACTTGCCTACCTTCACCACCTCTACTCCTTGCATCTTCACCATTACGCCTTCCTCAACAACTCTTTCCCATGTCTTCATAGTGTGGGTGAGTAGCTTGATGTTTCTGCAGTTACTTCTGTGGTTGATTTATTATTTTTCAACAAGGGGGATGGAGAGGTATTCATAAATTTAGCATGAGGCACAGACAGATAAATGTAAAATAGCCAGAATTTTGCAAGAAAAAAAAACTGAACCAGCATGCATGTGAACGATGCAAATTTACAATAAAAAAAGTTCCAAATTTAAAGGTAAAACGTTGCCAATTTGAAGGAAAAAGCTGCACATTTTTGAGAAAAAAGCTACAAATTTGTAAGTAAAAAAAAGTTGCAAATTTGCAGGTAAAAAGTAGCAAATATTTGAGAAAAAAAAGTTGCAAATTTACAAGGGGAAAAAGTTGCAAATTTATAGGAAAAAAGTTGCAAATTTTTTGGAAAAAGGTTGCAAATTTATAGGAAAAACACTGTATATTTGCAGGTAAAAAGTTGCAAATTTTGGGGAAAAAGTTGTAAATTTATATATATATATATACAGTATATAATGTATATATATATATCTTTTGTATTTCTGCTTAGAGTTGGTGCTTCAATTTCATCTTATTCAGTTATGCAACATGATTCAAAAAAGGTTTTTGATGATACTGCAGAAACAATTCTCTCTTTTTTCTAGGTTGGGGAGGGTAACTAATTATAATCAGAGTGATTTACTTTAATTTTATTGCTCATATACAGTGGGGAAAATAAGTATTGAACACGTCAACATTTTTCTCATTAAACATATTTCTGATGGAGCCATTGACCTGAGATTCTCACCACATATCAGTAACAACCCAAGTAATCCATATATACAAAGAAATCAAGGCAACAGTGTTCACAAAACAAGTTATATTTAATATTCCATCAGTGCAAATTCATTTCAGCTGGTTTAGTCCTGACTGATAGCCTTTAAAATGATCTGTGAATATCAGACTGTCACACCACAAAGAACTCATGATGGGGAGAAGCAAAGAGCTCTCTCTAGATCTTCACAATCTTATTGTTGAAAAACATAATGATGGCATTGGTTACAGGTGCATTTCTAAACTGCTTTCCAGTGAGCACTGTTGGAGCCATCATTCGGAAGTGGAAAGAACATCATATTACCATAAACCAGCCATGACCAGGAGCTCCTTGAAAGATTTCTGACAGAGGAGTCAAAAGAATTATCAGAAGAGTTGCCAAAGAGCAAAAAAACACTCCTAGAGAGCTCCAGGAAGACCTGGAGTTAGCAGGTCCTGCTATTTCAAAGAAAAAAATAAGTAATGCACTCAGCCGACATGGGATCTATGCCTGCTCACCTTGCAAGACTCCATTGCTGAAGAAAAAGCATGTTGAAGCTCGTTTAAAGTTTGCTGCACAACATTTGGGCAAGCCAGTAAAATACTGGGAGAATATAGTCTGGTCAGATGAGACCAAAACTGAACTTTTTGGATGCCACAACACGCAGCATGTTTGGAGGAGAAATGGCACTGCACATCCCATCATGGTGTGGGGGTGTTTTTCAGCACATGGTACAGGCAGACTTCATATAACTGAAGGAAAGATGAATGGACAAATGTACAGAGACATCCTTGATAAGAACCTGTTGCCATCTGCCAAGATGCTGAAGATGGAACGAGGGTAGACAACTGAGCAAGACAATGATCCCAAACACACAGCCAAGGAAACTCTCAACTGGCTCCAGAGAAGGAAAATGAAGCTGCTAGAATGGCCCAGTCAGTCACCTGACCTGAATCCAATTGAAAATATGTGGAACAAACTGAAGATCAGAGTTCATAGAAGATGCCCATGGAATCTTCAACATCTGAAGACAGTTTGTGTGGAAGAATGGGCTAAAATCACTCCTGAGCAATGTCTGTGCCTAGTTTCTCCATACAGGAGGCATCTGGAAGCTGTTATTACCAACAAAAGCTTTTCTACTAAATATTAAAGGAATTTCACCAAGTGTGTTTAATATTTATTCCCTGTGTCATTCTGCTTTATTAAATATAACTTGTTTTGTGAACACAGATGCCTTGATTTCTTTGTATGTATGGGTTACATGGGTTGTGACTAATATCTGGTGAAAATCTCAGGTCAATGGCTCCATCAGAAATATGTTTAATGAGGAAAATGTTGACGTGCTCGATACTTATTTTCCCCGCTGTATATTCTGGTCAAAAACCAGCTAAAAATGACTGTTTCTGCAGCATGGTATGTGAAAATCCTTAGTGTGCAGTAAAAGGATGGCGAGGAAGACAGAGCAGAGCAGAGGGCAAGACAGACACAGAAACAGAGAGAGAGAGAGAGAGAGAGAGAGAGAGCGCTCTACGGCGTCACTGTGGTCTGACATTATTAAGCACTCATCGCCTCGCCGCCCATGTTTGGGAACATCAGCATTGCAAGGCATCGCGCTTGGCTCAGAAAAAAAAAGGTGGAGTAAGGTCAACATGCTGCGGAGCCTCTGGGAGTGGAGAGTCTGAAGGTTGGAGCTGGAGGAGGAACACGGTGGGAGGTCGATGTGGGAGGGAAACATGGAGATGGTTAAAAAAAATGAGAAGGAAAGCTGTGTGGTTAAATAAAAATGAAACCAAATACCATATGACACCAATGCAGGGGTCAGCGAAGGGTCATTCTGACCAGTCATTCACCCAAAAGTCTGCATCGATCTCCATTTTTAATATGAGTACATATAATAAAATATGAAAAAAACCTGATCTTGTTAAAACTGATGCATGTGTACATTTCTGCAAAATTTCACAGTAAGACCACTGTATTCACCATGGACTTAACGTTTCCAGTTTTCTTAAGTTTTCATTTTTTTCCTTAATTTTCTTTATATTTATATTCCTTTTCTTTATTATTTTTACTGTTTTCTTATTAAAACAAAAACCTTTTATCAAATTTTGTCACATTTTTGAAAATTTGCAACTTTTTTTTTTTAAATTAACTTTTTTTCCCCTGAATTTGTGCCTCTTTCTTTGTTTCTTGAAAATCCATTTTGTCTGTCTCTTAAATTTGCAGTTTTTCTTAAATATGTTATTTTTTAATCATAAATTCCTTCCTCATCTTCCTAGTTTTTCCTTATTAATTTGTTTGTTTCGTTTATTTTTGTTAAATTTCAGTTTTTCGGTTAAATTTTCAACCTTTCTCTGATTTGTCCGCAAATTTTCTGATAAATTTAAAGCATTCTGTATTTTTTATTTTTGCTAATTTTCTAAAATTTTATTTTATTTTTCTTCATAACTTTGCAAGTTTTTCATGTAAATTGCTGAATTTTTCTGTCAATTTGTCAGACATTCCTCTTAAATTTGCAACTTTTCTCACAAATTTCTGCCCAGACTCTTGATTTTTTTTCTTATAAATTTGCTGTTTTACATATTTGTTTGTTCATATTTTGTCTGGTAAATTTTCAACCTTTCTGATTTATTTTCAAATTTACTCATAAATTTATGTTTAGTTTTTTTAATTGTCCTAATTTTTCTAATTTTTTTTTTAAAAATTTGCAATAATTGTTTAAATTTGCATTTTTTTCATCTAAATTTGTGACTTTTTTGTGAATTTTTGACTTATTGCTCTAAAAATTGCAAATTTTCTCAAATATTTGTTTTTCATCAATTTGTTCCTCGTCATACTAGTTTTTTTTTCGTCAAATTTTGTTCTTTCTGTAAAATTTTCAACCTTTTTCTGAATTGTTTGCAAATGTTCAAATAAATTTAAAACACATTTCTAGCAAAGTTGAGATATTTTGTCTTAATTTTGTCTTCAATTTTCCGTTTTCCAAAAAATAAATTAGAAACATGTAAATTTGTGATGAATTCCTCTTGAATGTGCAACTTTCTTGAAATTTTTGCTACTTTTTTCTCACAAATTTACTACTTTTTTCTAATAAATTTGCTGTTTTGCGTGTTTGTTTGTTTTGTAAATTTTACATTATCCATCCATCCATCCATTTTCTACTGCTTTCTGGAGGTGCGGGTCACGGAGGCAGCAGTTCAAGCAGAGAAGCCCAGACTTGCCTCTCCCCGACCACCTGCTCCAGCTCTTCAGAGAGGATACCAAGACGTTCCCAGACCAGCTGAAGAAGAAGGACTCCTATCGAGCTCGGTTGGCTTGTGGGACTCCAGAAGCAGCTGAGGTGCACCGGCGGGCCGAGCAGAGTGCAGTTTGGGTGGTTGCTGAAGCAAAAACTCGGGTGTGGGAGGAGTTTGGTGAGGATGGAACAAGACTTTAGGTCGGCCTTGAAGAAATTCTGGCAAACTGTCCAGCGACTCAGGAGGGGGGGGCAGCTTCCTGTCCACACTGCGTATGGTGCGGATGGGGCACCGCTGACTTTGACTGGGGATATCATTGGGCGGTGGAAGGAATACTTTGAGGATCTCCTCAAATTTTACATTATTTTATAGATTTTCCCACATTGTGAACATTAGAATTTTATCTTCTTTGATTTGTCAGGTTCTGGGCGTGGTCGGAGGACCATCCACGCTTTGTTTGTTTTTGTCATTCTCTGTGTTTTTCTCAGCTCAGCTCAGTTTGGTTATTGTGTTTAGGTTCTCTATCATGCCCACATTCTATGTTCCTTGGAATTTGCCATTTATTTCTGTCTGCTACGATTATCTTCTTAGTTCTGTCCTGTCATTCTCCTGACCTTAGTCTTCGTTTAGTTCTCCATAGTCCTGCTTATTAGTATTATATTTATCAGGGTTATGGTTATGTTTGGGTTATTTACGTCTGTCTGTTATCAGGACTTGGATGGGCCACGTCCTCGCTTTTTAAGTTCATGTTTAGACTTTCTTTATTAATGTTATCATGTTTTCAGTTTTGTTTGTCCTTGTTGGTGATTATTTTCATGGTTATGTTGTCCTGTCATTATCTGCCTTTGGGCTTTTGTTTTGACAGCGCCTTCTGTTTACTTCCAGTTTTGCATTGTGAGTTTTTGCTTTGTTAATTATTCATGGCTACTTTTGATTTCTTGGTTATTGACTGCTCATGGGTGTTGTTGACTTTTGTTTCCTTATTTATAGAGGTCGCAGCACTGTCTTCGGCACGGCAACCTTCATGCCATCACGCTGTCTTGCTCACGGTTCTGCATCTTGCTCTTGTTTCTCGCTCATGTTTGGAATTTAGTTCTTGTTAATCAATCCTGCCTAGAAGCGGTTCTGCACATGGGTTTAATCCTTTGGCATTCATGACAAGATTGTCCTATTCTTTTACATTTATTATTCTTCTTTATAATCTTTTAATTAAATTTGCAGTTTTTTTCACATAAATCTGTGACTTTTTGGTAAAATTGTGAGGTATTCCTTTTAAATTTGCAACTTTTCTCAATTTTTTTTTACTTTTTTTCTGAAAAATTTACTACTTTTTTTTCCTGTTTGTATGTCTGTTTGTTTTGTAAATTATATTTATTTTTCTTTAATAATTTTTGTTTAAATTTGCCACTTTTTCCACCTAAATTTGTACCTTTTTGTAAATTTGAGAGGCATTCCTCTTAAATGTGCAACTTTTTTCAAATTTTTGTGACTTTTTTTCAGATTTCTGCCCTGACTTGTGATTTTTCTTATAAATTTGCTGTTTTGCATGTTTGCTTTTTTGTAAATTTTATATTTTTTACTGATAAATTTTCAACCTTTTGATTTATTTTTAAATTTTCTCATAAATTTGTTTTTAAATTGCCCTATTTTTTCCACATTTCTTATTTTTCTTTCTTATTTTTTTTTAATTTGCAACTTTATCACTAAAATTTGTGACTTTTTTTGTAAATTTTTGAGGTTTTGCTCTTAAAATTGCAACTTTTCTCAAATATTTGTCATTATTTTGCTTATCAATTTCTCACTCAAGTTATTATGTTATTTCATAAATATGCTTGGAATTTTTTCTTCAGATTTTGCAGTTTTTCTACTCAAAATTCAATCTTTTTCTCCATCATTTCCAATTTTTTTTTCTTTTTGTTCTCCCTTCAGAGCCACTGGGTATCAGCTGAGGGACCACATGTTGCTCCGGAGCCGCATGTTTCAGACCCCCGCAGTCATTATAATTAACTCACATGTGCACGCTCCTCTCTGCCTTGTTCCCCTCTACCTCCTTGTGCTCAGTGACCTGGCTCAGTGGTCAAGTGTGTGATTATTCTCAACTCTCTGAAGTCATCAAGTTTGGTTCCCATCAACCCTTTCAGTCGCCATGGCAATCATACAGGAAACATAATGAGGCCATTAGGTTTGGCGAATGTTGCTTTTAACGCCCCCTCGTTCCCTCCCCTGTTGGCTTTTCTACTTGGCACATGCTCAGGACTTCAAAGCCCCTTTTTTTAGCGGCTTGATGTGACCTGAGATTGGTCGCATGCTGCAGCAGCAGCAGGTGCGACGCATCCTGATTGGATGGCTCCCTGAGCGGCTCTTTTTTGCCTTTAACGTGGAAGCATTTCTGCAACGAGGAGAGTTGTTAACATCAGGAGACGCTTGTACAAGCATCCGATGACCTTGGACAAGAGTGGGGAAATGCTGAAAATGTGCTGAGCCGGTTGAGTTCTGATGAGAAGAAGAGGGCGGGGTCACGGTGGTGACAGTGACATCTGATGAGTCAATACCTCCACCCAGGAGGTTTGAAGTTCCACAGCGGACTGTGGGTTCCACATTTATAGCCAGTCCACAGCAGCAGATGACTCATCCACCTCATTTCTTTTATTTAATTTATTCAACCTTTTTAGGGAAGTTCCATTGAGAGGCAACCTCTCCTTTTCAAGGACGCCCTGTTCACAGTCACACAGTCACACGTTCACACCTGGAAGATGCCCAGTCCGACCACAGACTGACCTGTGGCCACTGAGCAGCTCCACTGGAGCAGTTTGGGGTTAAGGGCCTTGCTCAAGGGCACCACGGTGGTGTTAAGGAGGGTTTCTCATTTCTAACCCTGTCCATCCTAGTCACTTCCTGTAAGAATTTTAGCATCTTCAACTCTGCCCCGTCTTTTTGTCAATGCCACCGTCTCCAAACCATACAGTACATCATAGCAGGTCTCACTACCGTCTTGTAAATCTTCCCTTTCACTATAGCTGCTCTCCTTCTGTCACAAATCAATGTGCTTCTTTAAGTACTCATGAGCTCCACTTCACCCCACCATCACTGGGAGGTGTGGCTTTTTTTCTCAAAAATTTTCAACTTTATCCTTAAAAATTAAAAAAAAATATATATTTTTCTCATCGATTTGTAACTTTTTCCTCATAAATTTGTAGCTGCATCCATCCATCCATCTTCTACTGCTTAATCCTTTTCGGGTCGCGGGGGGGGGGGGGGATGCACATTTTCCTTATACATTTGCAAAAACAAATTCTGTCAACTTTCAACTTTTTTCTTGCAGATTCAAAACTTTTTCTCAAATATTTATGACTTTTTTTTGCCAAATTTGCAGCTTTTTCCTGTAAATTATCAACATTTATCTCCATGAATTTGCAACTTTTTTCCTCATAAATTTATGACTTTTTTCTCAAAAATTTGCAACATTTTCCTTATACATTTGAAAAAAAAAATTCTGTAAACTTTCAACTTTTTTCTTGTAGTTTTGAAACTTTCAAAAGTTTGTGACTTTTTTCCACCAAATTTGCAACTTTTTCCTGTAAATTTTCAACGTTTTCCATTTGCAACTTTTTCCTTGTAAATTTGTAACTTTTTTCTTAAAAATGTGCCAGTTTATTTAATAAATTTGCAGATTTTTTTCTTTTTGATTTGCAGCTTTTTTCCTGTAAATTTAAAACTTTTTGACATGAATTTGTAATTTTTTCTTGAAAATTTGTAAGTTTTTCTCACCAATTTGCTAATTTTTTTTTCTTTTAAATTTACAACTTTTTTCATGTAGATTTGAAAGTTGTTTTTTTTTCAAAAATTTGTCACTTTTTCTCATAAATTTGTGACTTTTATCTGTAAATTTTCTGCTTCTGTCTCATAAATTTTCAACTTTTATCTTAAAAATTTGTGACTTTTTTCTCACAAATATGCAAATTTTTTATTGTAAATTTTCAACTTTTCTCTGAAAATGTGCAACTTTTTCTTATAAATTTGCAAAAAAAAAAAAAGTCTAAATTTTCAACTTTTTTCTTCATAAATTTTCAACCTTTTCTCATAAATTTGCAGTGCTCATCTGGATGCTAGGTAATTTTTTTTCTTCAGAATTAAATTAAATTTTTATTATTTAAATTGGCATATTTTATCACATTTGCACCTTTATTCTTGCAAATTTGCCCCTAATGTACATGTATACATTTGTACCTCGTGCTAAATGTGTGACTACCCTCCACTGCCCTTGTTACAAAACAACAAACCACTTACTGGGTGTATATGATTGTTTACAACATGGTGATATAAGGACATGTGCGCTCTCTGGTAATAGAGGTCAAATCATATATGCATACATGCTTAGCCTTGTTCTCCTTTCCACATGAAACATTTCATTCTGCTTCACTAAAATCATATTCATGAATAGGAATAAAAACCTAACCGGGCATTCATTTCGTGAGTCATCCTACACATGTAGTGCACGACATCCGGCGGCGTGACTTTTATGCGAAGCGACACTCTTTTAAAACCACACTGCATGAAATCAGTAGGTCAAGAGCGAGCTTCGGCCTGACCCTGACTGTTTGGGAGCTGCAGCCGAGAGTCTAGCTCCGGAGGCCAGTGTCAGGACCCATTTTCCCGTCGTGTTCCCTGGTGCATGGCGTCTTGCCACGACATCAGACTTTCACTGTCAGGAAAGGAAAATAAAAATGAAACAGAAAACTGGAGATGGGAAACAAATTTGTAGACACTAATTAGACTGGGATTAGGAGGGAGGAGAGAAGATGGAGAGAGGAGGGTTACATTATTTATGATATTCTAGTTTTTGGCTCCGCTCTTCCTGCAAAGCAGACAGCCACCAGTGTGTGTGTGTGTGGGGGGGGGGGACAAAACAGCTTTATAATGTATTAGCATTGCTAATTTAGGCCAAGTGGGTGAGACGGGCTGATGGGAAGCGAGCGGGAACGCGACCCATCGCTATCCTAAATCAGGGGTTCCCAGTGTTTTTTTCCCCACGGAGCCATGGAGCGTCTGGTTCAAACTGCATCCATTTTCATATAATTCTATGACTTTATTTCTCATAAAACAGTCAGCCAGCGTGTTCATGTGCGCCCCCCCCCCCCCATAGGTTAAATCTGGGCTGTCTTATGGGTCCCATGTGGGGTTGTCTGCGGGTTCCATGTTGGCCCCATCTGTGTTTGCTCACATGGACTCCACACTTTATTCATTCACCAGATTCACAAGGGGCATTTGTTAATAAAGAAGAAATCCACAACACCAACTGGGCAGCACAGCAAGAAGGTCACAGGTTCGATCCCACCCCCTGACCATCAGTGACCCTTCTGTGTGAAGTTTGCATGTTCTCCCCGTGTCTGTGTGGGTTTACTCCGGGTACTCCTGTTTCCTCCCACAGGCCAAAAACATGCAAGTTAGGTTAGCTGGAGACTCTAAAGTGGCCCTAGGTGTGAATGAGTGTGTGAATGGTGAAGGGATTGGCTGTCTCAGCCTTCTAGGTGCATGCCCTGAATTTCCTCATTGTGGGACTAATAAAGGATTATAGATTAAAAAAAAAAAAAATCAAACTTTGAATCACTACAGCAGTGACAATGTGGAGAGTTGGTTGGCAGTGACAGTGGTAGGCCAGTGCAGAACTCCCTAAAGGGGTCAGCCTTTGAATTTTTGTGAATTTCTTGAGCCCCCCGGAGACTCTAGAATCACCACTGAATACCAGCATGGATCCCTATAAAAAATGGCAATCCTTGTGTAGTATCCCCACCAAGATCGGTGGTGCATTTCCCAAACTGCAGTGAACCAATATAGTCTAACAGTCATCTAGCTTATGGCTGTTTCTCAAAATGTTTGCAATAACGTCGGACAATCTGAGTTTGAGCTACACTGGTTTCAACTGACATGGTTCAAACTGCAGTGTTTTGGAGAATGTATGAACACTTGGGTCGTATATCTGGCAGTCATCATGGTGTGTTGCGTCTCTTCACAAACACTTATTTGACTGCAGGTAGCGCAAATGCAGAATCAAAAATGAGCAAAATATGAGTGGAATGATGGTTACAAGCATGAAACAGTCTATTTTAGTGAAATATGTCGTACCAAGTATGCTGCTGATGCTGCTCTGTATCTCTGGTGTACATCATAAGAAGTCGTGACAGTGGTTAGGTAAATGAAAAGTACTGTTACTCTAATTTCAATATTGCAACATCATTTTAATTCATCGTTTTAATTAAAATAATCATAAGTGGTTGTATCAGCTCACAAGGTTTTAATCTGCTGTCTTTCTAATAGTTATATGCACAGTGTAGCATTGAGCAAAGATTTTAAAATAAATACTGAAATTACAGAAAGCACTGGTGGAAGGTAGGTTTCAAAAGTTGTTTAAATTACTGTGTGACGTCTTATGTGAAAATGAATGAGTATTCAGTATTAATGAGACTATTTTTAATATAATAGTCAAATATTTTAAAGTGTATTTTTTGGAAACAAGGCTGCACAAAATGTATCACAAAATCATTAACATACTTTATAAAATCAAATTATTTGATGGTTTATTACTTTTTAAATACATAAAAGACATGTATGAAAAAACGGTTAGTTTTGTTCAATTGCTGAAGCTAAAACTGCCCTCAATTTGTAGAATCGCCCACAACACTCATCACTAATCATATCATTAATGTCAGCTCCGTCCTCCGTCAACATTCACCGTTTTCTCCAGCTACTAAACTTCTACTGCGGCTCCCAAGCTGTCGCGGTAACAGCACAACTTCATGACCATGCTTGCAAACGTTTGTTGGGATGCTGGCTTTCTGAAACACCCGTGCTGCTCAAACGACGCGCCGGACTTTGTAAGCACCGTTGTATCTTGATCACGGTTCCACTAAACAACAAACAGGACCGAACGACACCGAACTGGACACAAAATCCGCAGAAAACGTCTAAATAATGAATGAAATTAGATCAATAAAGTATATCTATCTATCTATCTCTCTATCTATCTTTATTGAACACAAAAAGCCAACCAAACACTCCCAAAATCAATTAAATCATTTGTATTTTAATATTTAATGACCATTCTTGTAGTAACTAATGCTACACACAATGTCCAAATAGCGCATTAAATTATATTTAGTGGGACCGAGTGACTTCAAGTCAAGTAACAGGACACTTTTACAAATATACTGTATGAGACCCATTGTAATGTATTCCTTCTAATTTAATTTAATTATTTTAGCATTTTTGTGTCCTGTTTGGTCCCGTTCGTGTTTTAGTCCCTGACAGGACATTAACTATAGTTATGTCATTCACTAGGTTAGAAATTATAAATATAATCATTTAAGACTTATATTCATAATAGTGTTGTATCATACACTTTCGGGAATGGGAATTGTTTATTTACCATTATAAAAAATTATTTGGAAGTCTGACGACCATTACGTTTCTTAGCCTCAGTTTGGGCGCAGTTACAGAGTAGTGCCTCCAGGGGGCGACATGGTACAGTGGACGTTTATGCCAAAATCGCCACATTATTGTGTTTTTGAGTGGAAAAATGATCAATTTGCAATACTGGACAGCATTTACAAACAGTAGCGTTATGAATTAAATCATATGATTATAGTTATTTGAGTGTTTTGGTGTCCTGCTTGGTCCCGTTCAGTCCCCTTCAATGTTCCGTGTAACCCCTTTGATTGTTGGTTTCGGGAAACACTTGAGTCACAGCTGCACAGTTCACACCACGGAAGCTGCTACCTTAGTAAGCAACGATTCTCTTGGTAACCACACCCCCTGCTTTTGGATCTGGCTTAAGATCTGATTGGAAACTCAGGGTAGTTCTGGACCAATTCAGTAGAACAGCAGGTCTGATGGATTTGACTGTAACACAGTTGATTGCAGTTGACGACTTGTAGGCAGATCCATTTCAGAATCAGCTGGGTACCGACCGTCGGAGATGATAATGCAAGATTCTGTTGAACCAGAGACAATATACCAGATACCGTTCTGCAGAAATCCTCAGCTGAAGATGAAATCCCACCATTGCCTTGAACATTTCTGCATGTCTTTGTTCTGCCTGACATTTTCTGCCATCAAATACCACTTCTAAGAGCCTGTGTGTCTTCCCCGATTCTCAAGGGGGATTTGGGAATGTGAAACAATCACACACACACACACACACACACACACACAGAGGCACAGTCAGCTATACTGATGACTTTCCAGATATGGATGACCCCCCCACACACACACAACTCTGAAGACCGCTCGAGTTGAGCGGTACCTACCCCGGCTTAAGCTGATTGGCTGCCTTAAAACAGACGGAGGACGACACAGAAAGGACCAACCGTGCGTAATCGTGCATGAAACAAACAAAACAAACAAAAAAAGCAGCCCAGCCGCCGCAGGATGTCTGTGGTTATTGTTGCAGTTTTCTTAAAGGTCCCGTTCAATAAAACATGGTGTTTCTGGCTTTTAACTTTCAAAAATGTGTTCTTGGGCCATATCAGTAAAGCTGCAAATTTATGAGGAAAAAAGTTAAAAATGTTTAATTAAAAAACAGTTGCAAATTTATAAGGAAAAAAGTTGTAGATTGTGAGAAAAAAGTTGCAAATTTAAGAGAAAAAGTCACAATTTTTTAATTAAAAAGTCACAAATTTATAATAAAAAAAATCACAAATTTATAAGGAAAAAAGTTGTAGATTATTAGGAAAAAAGTTGCAAATTCATGACAAAAAAGTCACAAATTTATGAGGAAAAAAGATGAAAAAGTAAAAAAAATTGTCTTTTTTTTCCTTTTTATTGCATTTCAGCTTAGAATTGGTCATTTAAAGTCAAGGTATTCAGTTTTGTAACATGATACAGAAAGGTTTATGCTAATATTAGGGGGAAATTCTTTTTTTTTTTTTCCAGGTTAAGAGGGGCAGTGTCCCACCAGTTTCCTCCCTCCATTTGCACCTACAAGTGGGGATGGGGATGGAGGATGGCGGCTTAGCGGGTGGGGGGGTGCTTCTGGGTCATGAGGTGTTTTGACCAACATATGTCAGAAAGTGCAGTAGACGTCTCCTTTAAGGAAACATTTAGATCAGGCAGATGGAAGGGGGCTCTCAAGGTTCCTTCATGGGAGGTGAATGTTTCAAGATCGCGCTAAAAGAGGCACCCGCTGAAGCCTTTCATTTTGTATTCAGGCTGTCAGTCACCGCGTCGTTCTGTTCACCCCTGAGAGGTTAAGCTGCCTTGAAAAAACAGAAAAGATACTTCAAGACTTCAAGAAAGAACCTGTTCCATCGCTGGAGTGATGCTGCACTGGAGTCATGTTTATGAATATTATAAATGACAGTCTCGACACGGCTGCCTCTGCACTGCCCGTTAAAATCAGAGATTAGCGCTCGGATGAAGCTCCAGGTGGAGACGTGAGGAAACAAATGGGAGGTGGGGGTGTCTGGGGAGAGGGGTGTGTGACTTGGACAGGTATAGGGAGATGCTGGGAGTGTGTTAGCCTTGTGTATATGCCTCAGAGGGCATGCCACCAGCACCACCCCCCATTAGAGTTGTAATGTTCATGAACGATTTGTTGGAGTGTACTAGTTCTTTTGGGTGAACGAACTGTACTGAATCACTTACAGTAACTGAACAAATCACTTAGAAAATAGCGTCCATTTCATCCCCCACTTCTGACTGACGTACACGTCATTGATTGGTAGCTTTCCTAGCCTTCTGCAGCCTATTACAGCCTCACAAACCTGGAGCTTTGGCAGGAGCTGCTTTTATTGGATGAGTCGTTCATGAAAGTCTCCTCCCACCTGGCCTGCAGAAACCAGAAAGTAACAATGGATGGATTCAACATGACAAAATGCAACAGCAAAAGTTATTTTGAAGCAAGAAATATATCATTTAGTTGCTGAATCTGTTTTTATATGACACACACATCTGCTCCTTTAAAAGCTTTTAGTTGACTCAGTTCAACAGCTGAAAAAAATTGTGCATAACCTGTCCAGAATGCTCCACAAAGCTTTCCACATAGACAATGAATGGGGAGTGCCGGTGCGGAAAAAAACGCTGAGTGGTTTTCTTTCAGCCATTATTTAAACTTGAAAAGTATGTACTCTCTGATCTCACCTCATTCCCTGTTTACACTCCGTGGTAAAATCTGTAATATGACAATAAGAGGGCATACTGATTGAGACGGCTGCTTAAACTGCTGGAATTGAACTTAGCAAGTCTAATATGATCCAGATGAGTTACAAAGACTTAAAACATCATAATAAAACCTGCGGTCATATCTAACAATCGTCAGGCAAACCTCTAAAATGCCATACTATAAAAGGTGCCTGTGTAACTGGGGCAGAAGCTCCCTGAACAGCAGAACTCCTGGTTTGGGTGATGCACCTCAGTAAGGAACAGTAGGCAGTAGTGTTTAAACAAGGTTTATTACTAATACTACCAAGTTATCCTTTAAAAAAACACTAAAACACCACAACAAAACATGCAATAATAACAATATGCAACAAATCAGCCAGTAAAAAAAAGGGAAAACAGCAAATTCAATTAAAACCAATAAAATACATAACACTCCCCCAAGTACTAAAATGAAAGGGTTAAATATACTCTTAAAACAATCCATCATAATAATCTGTTACATCTGTTTACCATGTTTAAACACAAGCACGGATCCAAGCTGCCTTGCCCGGCTGCTTCATTCAGCAGCCTCCCTCACATTGTCGGTACATGAACGTGTACTGAGGAGCAGAGACCGACACACCAGCTGCTGATTCATGCAGCTGTTGTCGCTCTCACGTTCTCATCAGTTCAGTCAGTGACCGTACTGAAGAGCAGTGAAGGAGCAAGCCCCACCCGCTCAGTTCAGTGAGTGGCAGGCAGTTAGAGCTCCAGCACAGCGCTGAGTGATTCAGTGAACGAGTCTTTAGAACAGATTTTATTAGTGAACGAAGCAAAGTGATTCAGTACATTTTGGTGAACTGTGGATCCCATCACTACCCCCACCAACCCACAACAGGTGGTCACAGAACAAGACACGGCCAACAAATCTGCCTGAAATCAGACCGAGGTGGAGTCACCAGAACAGACAGGTTCTTATTTATGCTCGATGTCACAGCCAGTCAGCCACAGAGCGTGCTGACCCTCACCCAGCTGTCAGGACATTACATTGATAATCCAGGCCTTTAATCAGCAGGATTTCAGATCGATGGACGGTAAGCAGGAGCAGGGCAATGTTTTGTAAATTTGTCAATTTTTGTCTCATCTTGCAAATTTGAGATTTTTTTTTTCCCCAGTTTCATAAATTTGCGACTTTTCCCACAGTTGTGCAAATTTCTCACCTATCCCCCTCCCCCCAATTTGCGACTCCCCTCCAATCAAATTTTCAGTTTCCTCATTAAATTTGTAACTCCCCCACACCTTTTAATAAAATTGTAACTTTTTCCACCAGTTTTGTAAATCTGTGTCATGGTCTGGTGAGAGCCCTCCTTCCCCCCCCCCGTCCGGTTCAACCTTCACCTACTCCGTGGGCAATCATCTCCACCTGTGTGACGAGACGCACCTGTTCCTCTGACTCACCAGTGCTTAAATAGACCTTCTCTTCAACGCCTCAGCGCTGGCTCGTTGGGTACACTACTTGCCTCAGCAGTAAATGTTATCTATCCTTTAACTTGAAAAGCCTTTTAAACTTCTGCTTACCTCTTCACAGGTTGCTACCTCCTTTGTGGTGTGTCTCCAGGGTTGTTGTGTGCTCATCTGCCCCATCTCCATCACCACATCAGCGACCATCACCACCCGGTCAGACACCTCACCCAGCTCTACTCCTGCCATCCTGCGTCATCAGGAGGTTCGGCGTAAGTGCTGGGTTCTTCTGCCGGGCTCTCTTACACTCCCACGTGAGTGTGGTCCTATTTTCCCTTGTTTGAGTCTCCCTCCTAGTTCACCTGATCTCGTCTCTCTTCTCGGGCTGTGTGTTCCCCTGGCGAGTGGCGTTTTTCTCTTGCGGAAGTGTTTCTTTGCATTAATAAATTCAAACCAAACTTGCTACTCTGTGTCATTGCGTGTTTCCTCTGTTGCCATTCCCTGCATGTGAGCTCTCAATTTGTTGCCAATCATGACAATCTGGGTAAACTGCCCTCTTAAATCTTTTTTGACTTTTTCCCATCTTGTAAATTTATAACTTTTTTTCATAAATGTGTGACTTGTGGTAAATTTACCTCCATCTTCTTCAATTAGCATTGCTTATCAAATCTTTGCAACTATATCTTTTCAAATTTATACCGATCTACATTCACACATTTGGTCCTCATGATAAATTTATGAATATCTCCACACAATCACCACCATCCCCCTTGTTATAAAATAAACTGCCCACTGGAGGTAAAGGATGCGGAACTTAAAAGGTCAAACCCTTGAGTCCATATGATTTTTCCTGCACTTTCTTGACACGTTCATAAGTGGATATTACTAGATAATTGTTTTCTGAAAGGCCCGCTAAATGGTCATCATGTTGTGCCGGCTTAATGGTCTTCTTAAAGTAGTAATCACACACTGTTGTTGGCTTTTAAAGGAGCCACTGTTGACCATCAGGCAGTCTCCACTAAGGCACTGTTGTAGTCAAGACCTCATCGAGATCAATGTCTCCCAAGACCAAGGCCATATGCTATTTTTAACCAGCGGGATGCGGGCAGTCACAAATTTAGCATAAGGTACACATGTATAAAAGTAAATTAGGTACAAATGTGAAAGTATAAAGGTGAAAAAAATATGATAATGCCAATTATCATATAAATAATCATATCATATCAATAAAATTACTATTTGATCACTTGGAATAACAATTTAATCAGCATCAAGATGAATCATGCAAATTTATAAGAAAAACAGAAAATTTTCAAGAGAAAAATTTGAAAATTTTCAAGGAAAAAAGTTGCACTTCTAGGCAAAAACACAAAAAAAAAAAAGAGAAAAAAGAAAATTATTGAGAAAACAGAAGAGAATTACTGAGAAACAAGTAGAAAATTTACAGGAATAAAGTTGCAGATTTATGAGAAAAACTCAAATATTCACAGGAAAACAGCTGCACATCTATGAGAAAAAAGTGGCAAATTTATTAGGAAAAAAGCTGAAAATTTACAAGGAATCAGTTGCAATTTTGCAAGAGAAAAATCACAAATTTATGGGGAAAAACATGAAAATTTAAAAGAAAAAAGTAGCAATTTTGCAAAACAAAAAGTCACAAATTTATGAGGGCAAAAACAGTTGCATATTTATAAGATTTGTTTGCATCGGCAGCAGCTGGAATCGGAAGTGCTGGAAGAAAACTCAAACCTGAAAATCAGGTGTTGGATAACGGTCAAAAACACTGAGCTCAATCATGCTGCACTCGCATGTGGAGAGTAAGTGATAGACCTCAAAGTCTGTCACAGATTCTCATGTTCATTCTTTCCCTTTGTCAAATCTACAGTTTGTTAAAATATTTTTTCCTCTCACGGAACACCAAAACCCAGGACAGGATGCATCACTCCCAGCGCCATGGAAACGGTTCCAGTCTGCTGCTATCATCAGCCGCTTGGTGCAGCAGTAAATGGAATTTCTGCTGCCGTTGGCGGTGGGGCGGCTTCTCTACGGTCAGCATGTGACCGCAGCGCAAGGCTAAAGGGCACAATAAGTTCAACGCACACAATCTGGCTGCAGTCAAAGAAGATGCACGAGATCAGATCAGACAGCATGTATGGCGCAGCATGTGCTGCAGAGGCGTTTACAGCTTTCTTGGAGGAATGTTTGGTGTCGCCCTGCTGCACACGTTGAGATGCTTTGGTGAAAACGCCTCATGGTTTAAATTCTGCAGGACTACTGTATGTCCAGCTGAAGGAGCCCTCCTTAAAACGTGCATTTTGTTTCACCCCACCCTTCCTCTTCCACCACTTGTGGGTGGTGCTATTGATGCATCACATTGAAGCTAACAGCTAACTAGCCTCGTTAGTGAACGCAGCCCGAGCTAACTAATGTCAAACTGGCTGAAAGTGAGAATGTAAAAGACCAAATAAATTATCATCAGAATGTGGGGTTTGTGATTAAAGAAGTTGTTAGCATATATGACCAGTACCTGAGGTGTAATAAGCATAGAAACAACCCTGAATGAGTTAGCTGTTGTTAGAAGCGGTGTTTAGCTAACGGCAACTGCGGATCGATTATAGTAAACTACAGTCAAATAAAATAGCATCTAACAATGAGATACATAATATGGTAGTGTATACGGATATAGGAAATAACCACAAAACAGACTTCCAGTGAAGCTATGGGATAGCTGGTTAATCTGGTTAAGTTAACTTAGAAAAAACAAAAGCTACGGTCCAGTTTACCTGTAATGCTTGAACTGTATCATGGCGATCACTGCCAAAATGTGACAGAATAAGCCAAATCAACCATCGGTGCACTACAATGAGCCGTAAAATCCCCAACCATGCTCTCTTGGGTCTGAGCTAGCCATGCTAACGGTCCAGTTATTTATTTATTTTTAAAATGCCACAACAATATCAGATATATCATTAACTGTTGATTAATGAACGAGCTGGGACCACAGCTCGTTCATTAATCAACATGGAAAAAAATCTAAACAAAAAACAAACAGTCAAGCTGCTTAGCTAAACCGTTATCTAAGCTAGTGGCACAAGTGAAAGATTTCCTTATTTTATCAATTAATATTACATAGTGCCCCTGTTATTATGCTTCTAGTCACAGTGTATCATGCTTCTTTCTTAATGTGCGTTCAAACCAAAAGCGAAGTGAATTTTTAATGCGCCGCGAATATATGTAAAGTTAATGTAAACATGCAGAAAACACGTGAATTCGTGCAATTGTGTCTAAGGGATAACGCTAGCTAGTATTTAGCCTTGAGATTCTGCCATCACCGGAGTAAAAGTATCAACACTGGAGAGTAAACTAGTTTGTAAGTGAGACTGTCACTCACCTGGAGACAGATGGACTGGGAGCTCTGAAGCTGACACGGAGTGACTATTGTTTATTAACCCATGTACGGATGTGCTAACGAGGGCTAGCAGCCTGCCAGCAGTGTAAACATGTCATCCAGGTGAAGTTTTGGCAGAGGCTGTGACAAATTTCCAGGTGAAAGCCCCGCTGGAAAACTGTCATGAGCCGAGCCGGCTTGGTTTTCCCCAGCTCGGCCCTGATCTCTCTGTGGGTTCTGGCTTCACTGTTTATGTGCATTTTGTGTATTCATTCCATCACTTTACCTGCTACCTGACCGGCAGCTGTTAGTCAGCCTTGTGATCTTTTCCCACGCTGCTGACAGTCTGTCGGTCCTACTACGCCCCCTCACTCTCCGTATTCCACCAGCTGTCCCAGCCCCGGTAATTATCTGTCCCACGCAGGTGTTCCCTATTTGTGTGGCCAGCGGCGTTTGGATTTAAGCAGCTCTCCGCTAGACAAATGCCACTGGGTCATTGAACGAGCCACTCTCTATGGTGTGATTGTCGCGTCTGGAAGGACTTTTGGATAATGCTCGCTGAGAGAAAAGGACTTTCTGGACAATTCCTGCTCGTGAGTAAACTGTTGCGTTTCTCTGTGCGGTCACCGCTATGCCCAACCTGAAGCGTTTTCTCTTGCAGTGAGTCTGCTACGCTTCGGGTGGCGTTCCTTCTAGCAGCATTACCGCTACGCTTAGGCTGTGTCCAGTTTGCGTTTCCCCCGAGTCAGTAGAGCTTCTTGTAGTCTTCCCTGCTCTCCCAAGCGCATTCATATTCACATTGTAATTTACTTGTTCATCTGTACTAGTGATCAGTCTATGTCAATAAATGTGTGTATGGTGAGACCCTGCGTTTAAATCCTTTCATCCTTCCTCTCCTCCATGCGCAATGGAAAAACGCACGGAGAGTTTATGACAGAATGACCCAGCCGACAAAAAGGATTTAGCGGGTTGAACCACACGTCACTTTTCTCCTAATGAACTGTCTTTTCACTCACCTGTTGTGGAGCGCATGATGCCCCGGGCTCGTCGACCTCGTCCGAGGAGAGGAGGATCGGCCGCGGGGTATCCTAGCGAGGAGGAGGAGGTGGCAGCTGTCTACATCCGGAGCTATGTGGATGAGTTTCTCGCTGCCAGGGGACCTGAGAGGGATTGGTGGTGCGTGTATGGAGCGGTGGGGATTCTGGAAGCACACCCTGGGCTATGGACCTACCCACAGTACGCCAACCTGCTTTCCACAGTCTGCTCGCTCCAGTGATCCTTCCTAGGTCTGGCATTTTCCACGGCGCCGGGACGGAGGCCCGCTTTCCTGCAAACTGGCAGCCTCCGTGGCGCATTGCTCGACCCTCCACTTGCTCCAGCATGGTCTGTCCGGGCACATAAAGGACAGCGTCGTCCTGCAGGGGGACGCTGAGAGAAGCCTTCCTCTTCTGCAGCGGCCATCATCGCTTCAGTCGCCGAGAGGTCCGCTGGATTCACCCCGGCCACGCCTACCACCATCGTCAGTGAGACGGCTACTCCAATAGTCTGTGGAAGGGTCCAAATCATCGCTGGCATGGAGATGGATGAGTTCCTGCCCTCTGCAGCTGCAGATGTCATCAACCGGGATGACAGGCAAGTATTTTTTTTCATTCTGAATCATTTATTAACACTGAATCTTGCCTGTCTCCCGAGGGGGAGGCCCAGTATCAGCAGTCCACTGGGTCCCCTCCTCCAGCTGCAATTAATGATTGTTTTCTTCCCCTCTCCATGTCTCCTCCTGTAATCCCTGAGGGCCTGCCAGACCAAGAACCGGGCCACCTGACGATGGAGGAGGTTGAGGCCCTGGATGATCCTGCCCAGGAGCCTGCACGGAGGCGTTCCCCCGCAACCACACCGGCGGACGAGGAGTGGGTGAATCTGCTCGCCTCCGTCAACCGTAGGGTCGAGGAGGAGCGCCGGGAGAGGGGGGTCCGAGGACGCACTTCCCCGGCTGAGAGGGTTCCAACTTCTACACCTGCTCAGCCCACGGATTCACCTTCAGACGAGGAGTGGGCTAATCTGCTTGACGTAGTCAATGGCCAGGTCGAAGAGGAGCGTCTGAGGACCAGGACTGCAACCACCATCACGCCTGTTGCAGGGACCGCTGCAGCAGAGTCACCTCCTGGACCAGACCCCCGGCTGACGAGATCTGGACCATCACCCTTGACAGCGTCCGAGTCGTGGACGGCAGTAGAGCTCGAGCCCAGGCAAGTAATCTCTCCTGCAGTTCAATTGCCTATGGTAGAGAGATCTTGTCTGGCTCTTGGGGAGGAGAGTCGGGTGCGGCTCTTGGCCGTGCCTGGGCTTCCCTCTCCAGGCTCTGCCGCTGCCGGCAACCCTAACCTTTCCTTCTCTCCCTTGCCGGTCGAGCCCCTCACTAGGGTTGTCGGAGAGGAGCAACCATCACCGGGGTTGCCCACAGACGACGATGGGATGTTGGCAGCCCCAGAGGAGGTCGACGGGGGCACAGCACCGGGCGCAATGACAGAAGCTACGCACCCCAAATCGCCAGAGTCCTTGACGGCGGTGGAGCCCGAGTTCAGGCAAGTGTGCTCCATTATGTCAATATCTCATTTGTCAATGTTACACTGCCTGACTCATGGCGAGGAGGGCCCAGGGCAGCTCGCAGTAGCCCTCGGGGCCGCCTCACAGGGCTCTGCCGCTGCCGGTGACACTGACCCCGTCTCTTTCTCTCTCCCTTCGGGGTTGGAGCCCCCTGCCAGGATTGCTGGAGAGCCGCTGACTTCACCGGAGGCCGCCGAGGATTGGGATCCAGCGCCAGGTGGCGTTAGAAGCACCACCTCCCTCACTGGATAGGTCATCGTGGGAGCAGTGAGGCCCCCGATGGGAGTCACCGCTGGTGCAACAGTGCTCCAGCCAGAGCCCATCATAGGTGCAGCCACGTCCCAGACCGGGACCATTGTGGGTGCAGCTCTGGCTCAACTGGGGCCCACCGCAGGTGCAGCTGAGCCTCAGCCGGAGGTCACCGCGGGTGCAGCTGAGCCTCAGCCAGAGGTCACCGTGGGTGCAGCAGAGCCGGCCCGGTTGGGGGCCATCGTGGGTGTAGCTGAGCCTCAGCCAGGGGTCACCACGGGTGCAGCGAGGCTTCCACTGGTGTCCATCGTGGGTGCAGCGGAGCCGGCCCGGTCAGAGGCCATTGTGGGGGCAACGGAGCCGGCCCGGTCAGGGTCCACCGCGGGTACAGCGGAGCCGGCCCAGTTGGGGTTCACCACGGGTGCAGTTGCCGACCACCCTGAGGACGCCATGGTCCCCTTATCCCTGCCCTACACCATGGAGGTCCCCTGTCTCCAGTCCTGTTATCCACCAGTGAGCCTTCCGGTGGGCAGGCCACCTCCTGCTTCACCCCTTCGGTCCTGGTGGCTAATTAATGCAGGCCAGCCGGCTGAAGAATTGACTCCCTGGGTCAGGTGGCTCATGTTTTCCAGCAGGCCGCCAGATTCGGTCCACCGGACCTTCTGCTGGGCCTGGGACTCTGGGCGGCCTCCTGAGCCCCAATGCCCGTGAACTTGGGGGGGGGGGGTAATTGTGGACCCTGGGCGGGGCATTGTGTTCCCTCCTTCCTGTTCCCCCTTCCGCCCACCCGGGTTTGTGTTGTTTGTTGTTGTTGCAACTGTTGGGGGGTGGGGGAGCTTCTTGATGTTACCGTGGGTGTCTGGGTATCCACCCCTTAGAGGGGGTCTCTGTCATGAGCTGAGCCGGCTTGGTTTTCCCCGGCTCGGCCCTGATCTCTCTCTGGGTTCTGGCTTCACTGTTTATGTGCATTTTGTGTATTCATTTCATCACTTTAGCCGCTACCTGACCGACAGCTGTTAGTCAGCCTTGTGATCTTTTCCCACGCTGCTGACAGTCTGTCGGTCCTACCACTCCCCCTCACTCTCCGTATTCCACCAGCTGTCCCAGCCCCGGTAATTATCTGTCCCACGCAGGTGTTCCCAATTTGTATGGCCAGTGGCGTTTGGATTTAAGCAGCTCTCCGCTAGACAAACGCCGCTGGGTCATTGAACAAGCCACTCCTATTCTCTATGGTGTGATTGTCGCGTCTGGAAGGACTTTTGGATAATGCTCGCTGAGAGAAAAGGACTTTCTGGACAATTCCTGCTCGTGAGTAAACTGTTGCGTTTCTCTGTGCGGTCACCGCTATGCCCAACCTGAAGCGTTTTCTCTTGCAGTGAGTCTGCTACGCTTCGGGTGGCGTTCCTTCTAGCAGCATTACCGCTACGCTTAGGCTGTGTCCAGTTTGCGTTCCCCCCGAGTCAGTAGAGCTTCTTGTAGTCTTCCCTGCTGTCCCAAGCGCATTCATATTTGCATTGTAATTTACTTGATCGTCTGTACTAGTGATCAGTCTACGTCAATAAATGTGTGTATGGTGAAACCCTGAGTTTAAATCCTTTCATCCTTCCTCTCCTCCGTGCGCAATGGAAAAGCGCACGGAGAGTTTATGACAAAAATGTGGTAAACTTAAACATGACTGCATTTTGGGGATTCCCACAGCGGACAGAAAGCAGCTTCAGAAGCTATGAAGCTAACTCCGCCCCTCTGCAACTCACTCAGATGCAAATTCACGGTTGCCCTCTTGTTTACACTGAGTTAACATGTAATTGCACCATGTGAAAAATTTGCATTTGGTATGAATGCACTGTTAGACACTGAGACTTTGGCCTGTCAAGGTCAGTCCCAGGAGACAGCTAGGCTCCATTCTCCCACAGAACGTTCTCACAACATATTATCTTTGGTTGTTCCAAGGTATAAAATCTGTCCACACCATTTTCACTGTGAACATTTCTGCTGAACTGCTGCATGAAATCTTCATCTTGATCAAGAATAAATAATGCAGAAAGGCATCTTTGACTCTGCGCTCTATTTAATCCACCAGATCAACAAGAGACATTTATTAATATAAAGAAAATCCACGACACACCACTCAGCTCGTGAATTACGAGGCTGTGGGGGAAACATCCTTCTCTTTTGTACTCTGAGGGTTTACTGAGATCGTAACCAGACGATCCAGGAGGCAGGTCTAACGGGTCTGTTAAATATTGACGTGATGACCTCACAGAAGAGAAGAGCCAATCCACATAAGGCATTTCAGATGGCTCTGTAATCCTAGACAACTCCTGTGCAGGAGGTCTTTGGCCTCTTTGACTTTGCAGACCAAATCATATGACAAAAATTCTACATATAGTGCACTAAAATAAAGGAGGAATCCTCCAAAAAGCTTAGAAGGGGCACTTTAATATTGAAGATAAGAGATGAGCTCATGTCAGTAGGTACGGTCCTTTTCCCTCCAAGTTTTTCTCTTTGGATTTATTATCTTATAGCAGCTCCTTACTAGGAAAGAAAATCAAAGACGAAGATGCAAAGCTGCTGATTTTTCTGTTATTTGCTGTCAAAAGATGCAAGTTTCATTCATTCGTTCCAGAATTCACTATTGCAGCAAGTAAGCTATTGAGGGGAAACCCTGAAGGCAGTCCTTCACGCTCTAAATAAGCTCCAACTCTCCTGACCTCCTTCTTTTTTAAAGACCACACCAAATTAGTAAGGTCTCACTAAATAGATCCATTACACACTGGCCAAGTGCTACTCCTCGCTTAACCTCCCGAGCATATTTTTTAACCTCAAAGCCATCCAATTAAGTGAGAAACAGCCCAACAACTGTGGGGTCAAAACCTCCACACATCAGAGACAGTTTTAAAAATGCAACAAATCGGCACACTGTTATTGGCCAGGCTTAGAAAATACATGTAAATGTCGTTCAGCTGCAAAGAACAAAACAATTTCTGAGACATACCTCAACCAAGAGATGCAGAATAAGTTGCAAAAATGAAAAATGATGCATCGGTTTGAGCTGAAACAGCTGTGCCTTGTAGAAACGGAGGCAGGCTGCTCTCAACATTCTGACCTTGTTCAAATAAAGGGTTGAAGGATTTCCAGAATGTTCCAATAATGACGCAATCAACAAGTCTGAAATCAAATAATTACAGTTCACTGTTTCACAAGATTGTGTTTAGGGAGTGCAACCAAGAATTATACCATCGTAACAAAAGGTTGGGCATTTAGCAAGGGATTCAGCGGCAAGGCTGTAGCTGACTGCGCTAGGCAGAGGATCCTAAAAAAAAAACCAAAATGCTAAAATAATCAGGGATATTGTAGAGAAACTTTTTGACTGAAAACAAGTCCAAACAGGGACAGAGCAGTTCTACCAATAAACATGACGAACAGAGTGACTGGTTTCACTCAGCAGCTGGCTCAGCTTAACACAAGAGTAGGTCTTGTTTTTCAGTGTTTAAATTCAAAATAGCTTTAAGATGATGTACTGGAAAGATGCAACTTCTCCGTTTCAACTTGTGTCAAAAGTGTGGATCCGATATTCTCTCCCGGTTTTTAATGTTTGTTGACAGACCAAGTAAAATTAGACTTGTCATCAATAATTTATGCCATGTTTTTTCCTGAATGTTGTTGTCACGATTGGTGCAGGAAGAAACCATAAAAATGGGCTGTTCTGAAGAAAGTGATGTTGACATACCCCGGAAAACCAGAGATGTGATGGTTTTAATTTTACAGTACAATTGAGGGCATCCACCTGGATGGATGAAGCAGCCATGGTACGGCACTATCCCTTTACCATTCACGCACACATTCACACCTAGGGTCACTTTTAGAGTCTCCAATTAACCTAACCTGCATGTAATAAGCGTATTAGTGCGATTAATCGCACTATAACTGCATAGTGCAATTAATCGCATTGTGTGATTAACTTGACACTGCTCTCTCTCGCCTATGTACTGCCTATGCCAAAAATTGTGCTAATTGAGATTATCATGATCAACTCACCCATCACAATTAATCATCATTAATGGTGATTACAGTGATGCCACTAAAAATAATGTTGGTGGTTTTCACAGTAAAAAAAAAAAAAAAAAATCTACTCAGATTTTATGTTTTTAATACAGTATATCAGAATGGAAAAAAACAAAAAACTGTAAATTCAGACATGTGAGGTTGTGCTGAACAAAAATGACTCCAAACAAGGCATAGTTGTTGTGAAATATAAAAGTAACATCAAAAACAGTCAAAAATGAACAAAACAGGCTGACACACACCTGACCTAGAGTTGTTGATTAGGGCTGCTCCCTCAAAAGTATGAAAAGAGAGCATTTCTGTCAGCATGAGCAGAATACCAGGGTTTTAAAGTTAAATTAGCAGTTGCGTTACATTGACAGATTTTTTTCAGAAATAACTGCAAATTCTGAAAGCTGTCTGTCATCTGACAGATTACATTGAGGGTGATCTAATTAAAGTCAATTTAAACTAGAGGGCGCTCCGCCAAAGCTGCGTCCCTCCCTCCCTTTGTTCCCCCCCCCCGTCCCTTTGTCCATCCATATCACCATTAATCTGTACATTGTGAGAAAGGGCCTTGGCGGAGGTATGCACTCATGGATCACCTCCAACATCTAATGAGTTCATCTTTGGGCCAAGGGCCACATCTGGTGAAAATGTCATCCAAATCAATCTAGGAGTTTTTGAATGATCCTGCTAATGGAGAGAGAAACGGCAGCAAAAACTATATGACTACATTATAATAACAAGACTGTCATAATTGTGTTGATCATACATTGGAGCTTGCCAATTCCACCTTAAATCAGCATCATGGTTTATTGAATCTTTCAGGATGAATTTCATTTTTTTATCTCCTCTGTTCTCATTACAGTTTACTGACAAGGTTCATAATTATTAAGCAATACTACACAACAGTGTGGTATCATATCACTGTGGTACGCAGTAAACGAGCATAATAGAACAGGCCTATTGTGATTTCACAAGCAAAAAATTACACATTGTCCACTGCTGATGTTAGTATGGTTATATACTAACTTCAGCAGTATGTGGAAGCCAGTGGGTCACATGGCTCACAACGACATCCCTAGCTTGTCTGTCGGTATGTGCCACCAGAGTTACGTCTGCATACACTCCGAACCCCGTCTTAAACTGCATACATTTCTTGCTTTTTCTTGGTGTCTTCAGATGAAACAATGTCAGTCATCACATACTATGTAAATGGAGATCAGTGCTAAGAGTGCTCAGCTTCTGGGGTGCGGAGGTGTGTGGCCAGTGCACGTAACTCCACAGACATGTCTTAAAAGGGAAGCACATGAAAAGCTCAATACAGTATATAAAATAATTTTCAAAAAAATTCCTGAATCCAGATCATGATCTGGATCACCACCAAAATCTAATCATCTGCTCCCCGTGCCATTACACACCTTTCCTGAAAATTTCATCAAAATCCATTAATAGCTTTTAGAGTAATGTTGCTAACAGACAGACAAGCCAACAAACAAACCAACGCCGGCAAAAACATTACCTCCTCCCTTGGCGGAGGTAATGGCAGATAGTAACAGATTATGACACAATTTTTAAAAGCCTGTCTGTCAAAATGACAAACAAAAAACGTCTAGTGCGACCTTTGAGTTAAGTATGCATTCTGGTCAAGATGTAATAAAAACTGTTCATTTTTAGCAGGACGATGACATGCGCAGATGTCAAATGTTCAAACTGCAGCTGACTCAA
The DNA here is from genome assembly GCA_020510985.1 of Pholidichthys leucotaenia. Lineage (NCBI taxonomy): Eukaryota > Metazoa > Chordata > Actinopteri > Cichliformes > Pholidichthyidae > Pholidichthys > Pholidichthys leucotaenia. The sequence goes on along the minus strand of CM035848.1, from coordinate 42,690,268 downwards.
CTTAAGAGTAGGTCTTGTTTTTCAGCATTTAAATTCACGCTACACTTAACCGATCCTCCAGCACTCAGGGTGAGCTCATCCTGCGCCCCATCCCCACTTAAAGCACACACACGCACCTGGCCTATTGTCAATGATTGGGGCTGCTCGCTGTAAAGTGCAAAAAGATGAAAAGTTTCTGTCAGAGTGAGTGGAATACCAGTTTTTTTAAAGGTAAATATACATTTTAGTCAAGATGGAGTAAAAACTGTTGATTTTTGGCAGGAAGACAGCAGATGCATGTGTCAAATGTCCAAACATGAAATGGTTCCATTGAAAAACATGACTAACGGTGACTGGTTTGTCTCAGCAGCTGGCTCAGCTTAAAACAAGAGTATGTCTTGTTTTTCAGCATTTAAATTTACACCACATTGAACCGATCCTCCGGCATTGGGGTGACATCATTCTGGGCATGCACCTCACTTAAAGCATGCACACCTGACCTAGAGTGTTGTTGATTAGGCAAGTATGAGAAGACGAAGAGTTTCTGTAAGAGTGAGTGGAATATTGTTTTTTGGGTTTTTTTGGGGGGCTAAGATGAAGTAAAAATATTGTCGATTTCAGCAGGAAGACATCAAACACAGGTGCCAGCAACAATTCTTAGCTATTTTTCAATTAAGTCCAGCTTTATTTGTACGACATCAAGTCACAACAGCAGTGACCTCATATCTCTTTAAAGCATAAAATAACTTGGCCTCCAGTCCACAAAACTGGAGGATCCAAATCATCCACTGCTATGTGAAGTTCCAAACAAAAGTGGCCATGTTTATTTCTGAAGACACTGAGCTGTTCTGATGACTCAGCAGGAACACAGACAGCATTGGACAAGTGTTTTTTCATCCTTCTTCACTTCACCTCCACCAAATCAAACAACCCATCACACTCTTAATCCAACTCAACCACTGCATCAGCTTCAAGTCCCCCCCCCCCAACTCCCACCCGTCCATTCATCTATATTAAGCATCGGCGGCCCGATGAAGATTAAGTAACACGTCTTCCTCTCTAGAGGATGCGCTCGAGGCCAGACAGGAATTTTTTTTTTTTTTTATTTAAGAATGAAAAAGAGTCTTTGAAACAGATGCCTCAGTCTTCAAAATAATTATGAAAGATTTTAAAGCTGAGGGGCAGACGCGCGCGCACAGCCATGCCTCCTCCCTCACAGTGCCCCAGTCCTCACTGTGGGTTAAAAAACACGCTCACGTGTCCTAATAAGCTCAGGCAAGCGGGAATATGGAGGATTTTTCACTCTTTAATTATTTTATTTAGAAATGGAATAAAGCGAGGCGAGCAGCCACGTCAACAACAAATTAAATCCTGTGAAACCACCAGGAAGAAGTAGAAGAAGAAGAAGAAGAAGAAGAAGAAGAAGAAGAGCAACAACAACTCTATCCTCACAAGAAAAATATATTTTTTTAAAAATATAAACTTGGGTCATTGCATGGATGAATAACCAAAAAATTACATTGAGAAAAATGAAACAAGCTGCAAATTTACAAGAAAATAGATAAAAATTTATTGGGAAAAACTTTGAGGAATAAGTTGCAAATGTACAAGAAAAAAGTCAGAAAATTTGAAGATAAAATGGCAAATTTTTGAAGAAGCTGAAAATTTAAAAAAGGTTGCAAATGTATGGGCAATGAAAAGTTGCACATTTATGCAAAAAGGTTGCAAATCTTTGAGGAGAAAAAAGTACAAATTCACAAGGAAAAAAGTTGCAAATTTTTTTAAGGAAAAAGTTGCAAATTTACAAGAAAAAACTTGCAAATTTACAAAAAAAAAATGCAGAATTACAAGAAAAAGATTGCAAATTTATGAGAAATAAAAATTGCACATTTATGCAAAAAAGTTGCAAATCTTTGAGGAAAAAAGTTGCAATTTTTTTTTACGGAAAAAGTTGCAAATTTAGAAAAAAAAAGTACAAATTCACAAGAAAAAAGTTGCAAATTTACAAGAAAGTTGCAGAATTACAAGAAGAAGGTTGCAAATTTATGAGAAATAAAAGTTGCACATTTATGCAAAAAAGTTGCAAATCTTTAAGGAAAAAGTTGCAAATGTACAAGAAAAAAGTTACAAATTTATTTAAAAAAAAAAAAAATCTGGAGGCAATTTCAACTCTCCCAAAAAATATGGAGTGAATTTGTTGCTTGTGGCCCCCCTAGTGGCTGAGGGGGTTCATAGCGTTTGTGTGCTGCACTTCACAGCCAGAAGTTGATATCTATCTATTATTCTATCTATCTGGGGACCCGTGACACATCCAGTTCTCCCGGTGATAATACCGCAGGCTCCAAACGCTCCACTTGGAAACGTGCCGAATACAATAAGATTTTTATATATATATACAAAGATCCAACACATCTTTAGAAACTCATAACTCGTCTGGAGTCTAAAGCCCCAGATGAGAAAGCATGATGTGAACCATGTCAGAGTTTACACTGAGGACTGCATGATCCCCGACAGTCGCATCGGTGTGCGTGCTGCACAGCTCAGGTTTGCTGCAAATAAGTCATCCCCCCCCCCAATGGCTACAAATCTCCACAAACTCAACATTAACACGCATCAACACTCCAGGCTTTAAAGGCGCGGCGCGTAGGTGGACATAAGCGTGCGCGTTCAGGGGTGAGGAGGTGATGATATGAAGCCAGACGCCGAGAGCGGAGTGTTTGGAGCCGACAGCGGCTTTGCGCGTAACGCTGTGGCACAAAGGTCGCACCGCCGCACAACAACAACAAGTGTGGCATTTAAAGGAACGCTCGGTGCGCATCTGTAGTTTCCTGGGCACCTGTTAGCAGCGCAGCGTGCAGCGGAGCGCACGGCGGCAGCTCCGCCGCGCCTCGCAAACAGCGCATCCGCGCACAGCTCGTGCGTAATGTGCAAACCAAAAGCGCATGAAACCTGGCAAAAGGGAAGCGTTAAAGCGGTACTCACGCTGCTGTTCTGCCCTGACCAGTACACAACGGCGTGGTTGTGCGCGGAATCCCCGGTCAAAGCGAAGGTGCTGCTGGTGAGTTTAGGCTCATCCGGGCGGCTGCTTCCTCTCCCTTCGTCCTGGTTCCGCCTGAATTGCCGGTGTCCATCCAGCACAGAGCCGCGGTCGTCCACGCTAAACTGGGGAAACTCGGGACCGCCGCTCCGCTTCGCCCTCCGGAGCGCAGCGTCCTCTGCCGCCTCGTGCTCGTCGGCAACTCCATCCAAACCGGCGCGCTGGGGGGAGCGACTGAAATCCTCCACGGCGGGAACGCCCGCAGCTTGTCCCCTAAACTCCACTCGGACGTCTCTGAGCGCGGCGGGCTCAGCCTCCGTCGGGTCCGCGCGTGTCCCCGCCTGTAAAAAATCCTCCGGGCGAAGTTGAAGCGGTGACGGGCAGGACGCGCAACTTATCTCCGCTCTGGCGCCGCGGTGCAGCGGGGTGTGAGCGGCGACCATCACCCAGAGACCCAGAGACAAGCGCAACAAGCCTGGGCACGAGCCAGCCCGAGTCTCCATGGCTGACGGGGGTGCTGGGCGGCGTGTGTGGGGAGGTGGGGCGGGGTGGCGGAGGTGAAGGACGGCTGGAGACCTTATCCGACACCCTGACTCCCCTTCCTTCCTTCTTCTGGGGGTCGATAAGGACGTAAAAGTGACGCTCTCGATACGTCCGCCTGGTTGCGGTTTTTGTGTGTGGGGGGGGTGGGTGGGGGGTGGGGTGGAAAGATAAAGAAGAAGAAGTGCTCCTCAGCGAAACTGTTCACGTCCAAGGATCTTTGGTCGGGAAAGCCACCACCACACGGGAAGGAGGAGGAAGAAGAGCTGTAGAGCAGCCAGCTGCGAGTGAGAGCCCGGAAGAGAGAGAGAGAGAACGAGGGAGAGAGAGAGAGAGAGAGAGAGGGAGAGAGAGAGAAAGAGAGAGAGATGGAGAGAGAGAGAGAGGCGCTGTCCGTGGTGCTGATTCTTCTGCTGCCGCTTTGAAGTTGGGGAGATGTGAGCCACACAACACGGTCATTGTGCGGCGGGGATCATCACAGGGCGTCAGGATTAGCTTGGGTCTGGGTAGGAGTGGCTACTAGCGTGCTGACATCTACTCATGTGTACCCGGGTATGTTTTATGAAAACTGCTGGGTAGCTTGGTGGCTCTCTTCACTCATGCTGGGATTTCCAGAGTGAAAACAGAAAAAAATCAGATTAACTTTAAAGATTCAGTTTTGGGGTTTCCTCTTTGTTTTAGTGGGTTAAGTAGGATTCCTGTGACATTATCTGGTCTATAAAGTCAAACGGGGGTGTGCCATATCATATTGCTCATGATAATAAGATAAGATAAGATAAGATAAGATAAGATAAGCCTTTATTAGTCCCACAATGGGGAAATTCCAGGATTGCAACAGCACAGGGACAGCAACACTCAGAGCAACAATCAGAAGGCAAGAAAAAACAACATCTAGTAAACATATGTCCATAATACTATAAATGTATGTATATAGACACACAGTGCAGAGCATTATGGTTGGTTGGTGAATGTGCAGCAGAAAGTCTAAGTTCTCTCTCCGCGGATGCGGCGGGCCAGCTGGAAGTCTTTGGGCATGATGGTGACCCCCTTAGTGAAGAAGAGACCACCAGGTGGGCCTCGCTGGTCTCCTGCAGAGCCATGACGGCGAAGCTCAGGAAACGCAGGACGGTCTTGAAGTCCTGAGCGATCTCCCTCACCAGGCGCTGGACGGTCAGCTTACGGATGAGCAGCTCCGTGGATTTCTGGTAGCGACGGATCTCTCTCAGAGCCACGGGCCTGTGACGGCGAGGCCTCTTCACTCTGCCGGTGGCCGGAGCGCCTCTCCGAGCAGCCCTGGTGGCTAGCTGTCTCCTGGGGGGCTTCTTCCTCCAGTAGATTTTACGGGCGGTCTGCTTGGTTCTTGCCATCGCTCTTTATTATTCTGTCTTATATTTCTTGCACGCCGCCTAAACTCCAGCCCGGCACCCGCGTCGTTTTCGCTACAGCTCCCGGTATGTTGAGTTTCCCATTAGCACCGGGCGGCGGCCAAGTGCTAGCTAGCACTAGCTCCTCCCCGCTGTAGCATCTCCCGCTGCAAACCGTGGCTCCGTCCGCCGACCCGGGAGACCCCCGGGGCGATCCGTGCGTCCGTGATATATATACAGAGTGAAAGGTGTAGAAAGAAGAAGGAAGATAAAAAAAGGCTGTTGCAACGGGCAGCCTACTCGTGTGGCGCCACCGGTCCGGCAGAACCGGAACCGGAAAAAAAGATGTGGATGGTAATGACGGTATAAATTTTAATACCTGTGTAAAAATGTATATTGGGATGTTTAGAGTCTGGTGCGTGATGATGTCACACGTTACACTGCTGATGGAAGATACACGTTACCATAGAAACGGCAAAACAAACATGGCGCCAGACGCTAGACGCACACTGGTGGATATAAATCCCCTATAAAAACAAATCTACTTTGTCTAAAATGGTATTTTATGCCCTTTTTCCTACAAAAAAAAAATATTTTCTTACAGTTTCATGTCAAAAGCTTTTCAGTCCCACCCCAAACGCCCGATTCACTGATAGGCCCATCTACACACAAAGCTAACAGTAGCTAGCACTACATTATCAGAATAAATCCTGTGATAAAAAAGACTTACTGGTTGAAGGACATGCCCAGTTGTATGCACAGTGGCCCAGGATAATGACTGAAACTGCATCAGACCTTTTTTTTTTTTTTTTTTTTTCACTTGTCCTGTCAGGCAGCTAGGCAAACAGAACAGGGATCCGTCACCCTTATTGTGCCAAAACAGATTTACTTTGCCAAGAGGAGCTTATACAGTCCCAACCTGTGCATTGTATATTGTTATAAACTCCTCCTGTAATAACTTTTAATACTTTATTTTAATTGTTTTACCCATGGAAGACCCAACAGGATGGAGAAGAGGGAAAGGAAGTGTGTGAAGGGGGAAAAGAAAAGGGAGGGGAACAGAAAAAAATAGACAAACCAACAACTAAAACAAACAAAAGACAAACGGTTTCTTCCACCAAAGATGTCTCAACACGAGTCTGGTTTCTGCACCTGTTAAAGGAGAGACACTTGTGCGTGTATGTCTGTGTGCATATATATGAGAGTGCGTGCAAAATAAGTGTGTGGATGTGAGTGGTTTGTCAGGAAACTTACAAAGCGGAGGGCCGGTGGCAGCAGCTCTCCCCCTGGGAACCCCGAGCAGGCAAGACAGTGCCACCAACCCCCACATGGCACAAACGTCCGAGGTCAGCAAGACCCAGGAAAGCCAGGCATCCGCCCGCGGAGGGACGATCAAGGGAGGCCAGGCTGCTCGACGACCGAAGCGGTGAGCCCACACCCCCGGACCCACCTGACCCCCACCCCCCCAACGGGGCCAACGTCCGCCCCCGGGCCCCAGGCACCAGGAGGCCAGCGACCCCACCCCCCGGGGCAGAGACCGGACCGCACCCCCCGGCGCGAGCCCCCCCAGGCACCCCCACAGCAGGCCCGCCCCAGCGCCTCTGTCGCACATCCCGGGGACTCCCACGTCCAAAGAAGTCCCCCTGCCCAGGGGATCCCACGTTGCCGAGAGGCACTACCCCCCTTAATCCAGCACCTACCGACTTGCAGACAAACCCCTCCCCACACCTTCACACCCACATGCTCTCATGCGCACTCCTCTCACTCACCCAGACCAATCCATTCTCTCTCACTCCTGTACCCATTCAAACTCACCCCTCATTCACCTTTGTTTCATAAGGCGGCTGCGAAGCAGATGCAGCGAGCCTGAACATGCACCAGTGCCCGGCAGTGACCAGGGAGACCCCTGGCGCAGGCCACAGAAGCAGACCCCCACCCCCGGTGCCTATTTGAGCGAACAATCAGCAGACCACCGCAGGCGCCCTGAGATGCCACCCGGCATGCAAAGCGCCGCACAAAACCGACCCACCATTACCACTTCCATTCATCACCCCCTCACTCTCACTTAGACTCATATTCAGCCCCCCTCTCACCTCCTTGGTTGTATCTATATATTCAGTAGCACCCACGGATTTTGACAACATGATAGGTCCCAGGCTCCCCACCAGGCCCCCATGCCCCAAGCAGGAGCAGGGCAACGGGGTGGGGGAAGACCCCCTCACACACACACACAGAACATGGTGGGTGTGTGTCAGTTATATGATATAATTGTGTGTAAATGTGTGGACTATCAAAGTGCAATTAAAATTGGGGGGATAGTGATTGGAGCACCGCTAGCCACTGCAATGGGCAGCAGGGCCCCCATCCCCCCAAGCCCTCAGTGTCTAAAATGCAATTAAAATTGAGGTGAGTGCAGCCCCACCACGCAGAAAAGGTATCCCCTTCACCGACACAGTGCGGCACACCCCCACCCCAAAGCCCTAAATGTAACAAAAAAGATGTATATTCCACCCAGAGTCAGGGGGAGGGGGAGGGCGGGAAATAAGACTGGGAGGTAGGCGGTCTAAAAGTGAGGTCGTCCCCCCAAGAAGCCAGCTTGCAGACTGGTTCATGAGGCCATCCACTGCCCCCAAATCCCAACCCAGGGCGAGGCAGCCAGTGGAAGCAGCCCAGGACCCACCAGCATCATGCCCCGGCGCTCCCAGCACCACTAACATGATGGGGCAGCCATACATATTTCCACTCATCTTACACTCACAAACATGGGCAACAACAGTCACAATAGTGAACAATGGGCCAGACCCACACAGCGCCAAACATGCCAGGCGACACCCCCGAGCATCCACGCAGGCCCACGACCTCCCACTCCAGATGCACACCGACAGCCGCAGGCCGCCCTGCAACCACAGCCACCTCGGAGCAACCCAATGGAAACACGGCCATCAACCCTCTCCAATGGCCCCCCAACCACCCCCAAGCACCAACACACTTCCGCCGCCAATGACACCAGGGGCGATGCGACAAAGCGCCTCACCCCACAACACAACAGCAGGGCGGCCGGGACAAGCAGGCCCCGAAACGCCAGCCCTCATGCCACTAGATGGACTGCCCAACCCCTTTCCACACATCAAAGTTCTCCTACCCATACACACATTCTCCACCCCCCAGACATCCACCCACAAGTAACCGCTTCCATACACACACGTACCCCCACCCACCATCACACATGCCCACCTACACCCACACACAGCCCCACCTGCCCACTCAACACACACCCACTTCTGCATCCGCTCATACACAACCCCCACTCACACCTACTCTCTCACACACACACACACACACACACACACACGCACACCCACACCCGCAGATCCCAGTGGATGGGGAGGGCAACCCAGGATGCAGGCACCAACCCCAGGGTGCCACCAGGGCCCCAGGGAAAACACAACCCTGCCATGCAAGGATGCACCGGGTCAACCCCCACCACTGGCGCACACCCGACCAGACCCAGACCCCCCCCCCCCAAGGGGCGAGGCCAGCTGGCCGGGGGCCACAGCCCAACCCCCCCCCGGCCCACCCCGCAGCCCCCCCCCCCCCCAGGGCCAGACAGACGGCCACCCCGGAACAGGCCCCCCGGACACCTGCGGTCGGTGCGCAGCCAGCTGCCAGAGGTGCCAAGGATAGCAAGTCACCCCCCGCCACCCCTTAGATTATAGAATTAATAAGCGGGGACCAGAGAGAATTGAATTCCACCAGTTGATTATTTGAGGAGGCTGACATTCTTTCCAGTCTAATATAATCCAATAGTAAGTTATTATAATAAGTCATGCATAAGTTATTTCTTGATTTCCAATTCATGAGGATAGTTTTCTTTGCAACGCATAAGGCAGTGAGAACCATGTGTGACATCCTTGCATTTATATTTATTTCACTTAAATCACCTAATATGCAAAGTGTGGGTGAGGGTGGGACACTATACCCAAGCCATGCCGACAGGTCTTCACATGTCTTCTGCCAGAACTTCTGAACCAGTGCACAGGACCACATAGCATGCATATAGCTATCCGGGACGTTGTTAGTGCAGTGAGAGCAAATATTTGTGTGACTCAGGCCCATTTTGAACATTCTTTGTCTTGTGTAATGAATTCTATGTAGAACTTTATACTGTATAAGTTGTAAGTTAGAGTTTTTAGTCATCTTAAAAATGTTGAAACATATTTGTGTCCAGAAACTTTCCTCCTTATTAATCAATAAGTCTGTCTCCCATTTTGATATTGGAAGAGATACGGACTCATCCAGCTTTGATAATAGTCCATGTATTTTCAATATCAATTTAGGGGAACAGAGATTTAAAAACTCTGCCACCTTAACTGGTATCTCTAAATCTGTCTGATTAAGATTAAATCTTGCTTTTATTATGGATTTAAGCTGTTGATATTCAAAATACTTTTTATCACTGATTTCGTATTGTGACACTAGTTCCTGAAATTGGATAAAATTTCCACCTTGAATAAGATGTTCTAAGTTATTTATTCCCTTCTCTTGCCATAGTGGAAATTTTAATGTCCTCTTTTGTGTGCAAGATATCAGGATTATTCCAAATGGGCGTGAGTTTACAGGGGACAAGTGAAGACCCTGTTATTTTTTAAAAATTTCCACCAAGCCATCAGAGAGGAGTTGATATTAATACTTTTAAAACAGTCAGAGATATTTAGCGACCCACAGAGAGCCTGTTCAGCATCTAACCATGGGTTTCCTAGTGGGGTTGATTTTGTCCATTTTGAAACAAACTGCAGTCTATTGGCTAAAAAGTAATTAAAAAAATTTGGTAAATCTAAGCCTCCGCACTTTTTCGCTTTTTGGAGAGTTTTTAAACTAATCTGTGATGGTTTATCCTTCCATAAAAATTTACTTATATTTGAGTCTAGAGACTTAAACCAGGCCATTGATGGTTGGGTAGGGATCATTGAGAACAAATAATTGATTTTAGGAAGGACCATCATTTTAACAGTTGTGACTTTTCCCATTAATGATAAAGGTAGTGTCCTCCAGTGTGTAACGTGGTCTTGTATTGTTTTTAAAAGGGGGATATGATTTAGTCGCAATAACTCTGAGAGCCTGGGGGAAATATCTATTCCTAAATATTTAACATTTCCTGATTGTATTGGAATAGTAGATGTATTTGAGAAATTGCAATTTATAGGTAAAACTTTTGATTTTACCCAGCTAATAGAGTAGTCTGATAATGATGAAAATTTATCAATGAGCGCCACTGTCTGAAGAAGAGATCTTTGTGAGTTTTCAAGGAAAATCAATACATCGTCAGCATAAAGACTTATCTTGTGTTCCTTTTCTCCAGTTTGAGTACCTCTGATATCAACATTTTGTCGTATAGCTGCTGCTAATGGTTCAATAAAGATGGTAAAAAGTGAGGGAGATAGTGGATACCCCTGCCTAGTACCTCTCTGGAGACTAAAGCTTCGAGAAGTCTGATCATTGTTCGGACAGACGCAGCTGGACAACTATATAGTGACTGAACTGCATCAGTCCTTAAAAGCAGTTTAATGGTAAAACCCATCTTAATTTGGGTTGAGTTTTCAAAGTAGTTTGTTAAAAAAAGACTAACTAGCCTGGAGGATGTCAGTTAGGTGAGAGAGTCCTGATTGGCTCAACACTACCCACGTGCCAGCACCACATCACCAAAAAAATGTTCTGTCTCAACTGCCTTTTTGAAGGGGGCAGAGCTTAAGTGAAACGTGACAGCAAAAAACAGAGAAATGAGACATTTGAGTGATTTCGCTCTTGATATGTCTTGTAAGTCATAAAAAACATGTTACAAATAACAAGAAAATACTCGATTTTTGGCAGAGTGTCATCTTTAAGGAAGTTTCAGATTGCTGCCATGTTTAAAAGAAAACAGCTGCAAATTTATGATGAAAAGTTTCAAATTTACAATAAAAAGCTGGAAATTTATGAGAAAAAAAGTCTTAAATTTCTGAGAAAAAAGTTGCAAGTTTACAACAAAAAATGCTGCAAATTTATGAGAAAAAGTTGCAACTTTAAAAAAAGAGTGGCAGTTTTAAAAGAAAAAAAAGTTGCAAATTTAGCAGACAAAGTTGAAAATTTATGAGAAAAAAGATGCAAATTTAAAATAAAAACATTTCATTATGTGAATTTTGGTGTTCACTGTGTGACATCATCATGATGCTTTAATGTCATTTAAATGGACCAAGAACTATGACATGCTATATGCAGTGCTTAATTTGTAAAGTCAGAGGTTTTGAAGCATTCTTAAAGCTCATTGGGGGAAGTAAAGGTACCAGAAATAAAAGACTAAATACACATAGAAAAAAAAACAAAAAAGAAAAAAAATAGTGGCGTTGGCATTATTGCGTTAATCGCCCGTTAACACTTTGCCCTCGTTTACGGCAACAAATTTTGTGATCGCGGTTAACGGCAGTTAATGGCAGAAAGTGCAAACAGCACTTTTTGGCCTTGAGGCTCTCCATGCCAAAGCTGTTCTGGCCACAGACACTGTGCGCCATGCAGACACTGCAAAATCAAACAAGCTGGATTACAGCCATGGAAATCCCCAAAGTGCTGTCATGTTTGAGTTTACAGTGTTATCTGTCGGAGCTCTCACCTGGATAATTGTTACAGCCGCCTCCAAAACTTTTCCTGGATGTTGGGTTGTTCTTCTTCTGTGGAAGCTGGCTAGTAGCGACATGTTAGGTTGTAGCTGACCTCCAGCAGCTGACACGGACAGAAATTCACCTGTTTTCATCCTCATAACTATTGGTCCAAGTGTTGGTGGTTGAGGACCAGTCTAAAACAATTCTCAAGCTGTGTTCGTAATGTCCATTCACTCCCCTGCCGTTTTTGCAGCATGGTGGGGTGTCATCATGGGTGAGATAGTTGTTTGTTTATGTTTGCAATTTTTCTGCTAAAAGGGAAATTGTGTCTGTTGTGACACACAAGGTCCATGGTTTTGTGTTGATCTGCTTAAAAGTTGTGGATGTTTGATATGGGAGAAAGAGCGAGCTCCATTTGTGGCTGCTGGCTGGTTGGATGCTGACATTAATGAGCCCTGACATTCCGTTGTTTGCACATGCAGTCTACTTTTGAGAATTTTCTGGAGAATATTCTGAATAGTTTTTGTTATTTTGTGTATGTTGAGAGCTTTAATAAACCTGCAGGTGAAGACAGCAAGCATATTTGTCCACTCCCATATTCATAACAGTATGACACACTTGAAAAATTACCAACTTAAGGTACACTATCTATATAGAAAAACATGCAAATAATGCATTATTAATCATGATTAACTCAACATTCCAAAAAATTAATCACAGTTAAAAATTTTAATCTTAGAACACCTGTCATGAGGCTGAGTGCAGTGTGTCCACCGTGCTCATGCTCTCGGTTTATTTCTGATTATTTCCTATATTTTCTCAGTTCTGGGATATTATTTGACTTTACGGTTGGTTATATGTTTTGAGTGTGTCTGTTGTAGTTCTGTTTTAAACTTTGCTAAGATCTGCCTGTTGACATGAGCCCTCACCCGTTCCTCAATTAACGTTTGTCATTTCTTGACCGAGCTTTTACTTTGACAGTGTGCTTTGTTGTCATCCTGTGTTAGCTTGGTTCACGGTTTTACACACCTGTCATCTATTTCCATTCCTCCTCGCTCTGGTGAGCCACATCTGTAATCATTTGCTATCATTGGTATCTTGTCCTATTTAAGACTGCTGCTCCATTCATTCTTCACGGCGGTCTTCAGTTTTCAGACATACAGTAAGTTTGACGTCCTGTTCTCTGGTCACGCTCTTTGTTACCATATCAGTCTAGCTTGCCTTATATTTTGGTTTGTGCACTTTGTATTTTATGTTTGCAATAAATCTCACAACTCACAGTCCAGCACCTGGATCTCCTTCTTGCCCCTAGGGGCAATTCATGACAGAAGACCGCAGCCAGTAAGTGACCCAGCTGCTGTGAGTTGTTTTTTCTTTTTTTCCACTCACCTGTTTGGGTGTTCACTGGTGCAAGAGTACCAGCATGGCCGCAGCTCACACGGACTCTGCAGGCTGGCGCTGGTACCCGATGAGCCTGGGGTGGAAGATTTGCAAAACATTAATGGAAATGGTTGGGCTAATCTCAGCTGCTTGGAGGGCTCCTACACCAAAAGATGCCCTCTGCTACCTGGGTCTCGCAGAGGCGGCTGCGCACCGGTGTCCTCAGCTTGTGGAGCATGCAGAGGGGGTGGAGAGGACTATGCTGGTTGCAGACTTACAACAGGAGAACAGTGGGATGGTGAGAAGTTCCATGAAGAAGCCTAGGTCAGTGCCGATGGGGAAGTGTCCCCAGGCCTCTGTGCTTCCGCCTCCTTGCCAGTCTCCAGCTCAAGCCCCAGCTTCTGTTTCGCTAGCTCCTAGATGCCATCTTCCTGCGCTGACCTCCACTCCTCCCCGAGACACAGCCGTACCGGAACGGACGGAGGAGAGACATCGGGTGCAGACGCTGCAAACCTCCCACCGTTATCCAGCTACAGGCCGCTGGAAGAACTCCTCCACCTCTCAGCCAGCAGCCTCCCCTTCACCAAGTCAGAAAATTCCTGTAGCAGTTCCCTCTTCTCAACTTTCCTCACTGGCTGTCCCGTCAGCTTCCTTCTCCTCCATTGCTGCTGCTACCCTCACCTCCTCAGCATTTCCTCCCGGTGCTGAGAGTCCGGTGGTCTCTTCCCCGGCTCTGCCCATCATTGTGGCTGCAGGGGCAGTTCCTCCTTGTTCTTCAGAGGGGCCCACAACCACTGGAGCCACGGAAAGGGGTGACTCAAGGTCCGCTGCAGCAGATTCCATCGTGCCCCGGGAATACAGGCAAGTGTTATTTCATTTTTTATTACATAAAAATGAATCATCTTGCCTGATTCCTGGTGGTGAGGCTCAGTTATTGCAGTCCACTGAGTCCTCACCAACTGCTGCAGATAATATTTCCTCACCTGTTTCCTCTGTGTCTCCTCCTATGTCCCCTGAGTGTCCGCTGGTCCCGGGATTGAGCCGCTGAATGATGGAGGAGCCTGCGGTCCTGGAAGACCTGACCCCGGCCCCTCAGCCATGGTCCGGATGGGGGGAGAGTGCTGCCAGTGACCTGAAGCCTGGGCTATTGACAGAGCATCCCTTGGCTGCAGCTAAGCAGGATCCAGCGAGAGCGGGGAGCCGACCTCCAGCTGCCATGCCGGACGAGCCACCTGCATGGGTCGCTTCACCTCGAGGTCCTGGGACTGCATCTTCCACCATGCCTGCAGTAGGGGCTGCCGCAGCAGAGCCAGAGTTGAACCTCCAGAGGACCGGGAATGAGACATTTCTACCTTGATCTACGGAGTCCTAGACAGCGATGGAGCTTGAACTCAAGAAAGTGCTCTTTTTTGTTTTCACTCTATCAGTTTTGGAGAGATCTTGCCTGGCTCTTTTTAGGGAGGGCCAGGTGCAGCAATCAGTTGCACCTGAGCTCACCTCACCGTGCTCCACTTCCGTCGGTGACCCTAACCTGGTGTCTATGTCCCTCCTGTTGGAGCCTTTTCCTTGGGTCACCATGGATGATCCAGCTTAACCAGAGGTCTCCGTGGGTCCAGCCTCATTACCCAAGGTTCCCGTGGGTCCAGCCTCATCACCCAAGGTCTCTGTGGGTCCAGCCTCGTCAACGGTGGGCTCCGTGGGTGCTGCTCCCCCTCTGTCCGAGGGCTCAGTGGTTGCTGCTCCCCTGCCACCTGAGGTCTCCGCGGGTGCTTCGTTCCAGTCCGGGATCTCCGTGGGTGCTGCTCCCCCTCCACCCAGACCATTGTGGGTGCTGCGCTCCAGCCTTGGGCCATCGTGGGTGCTGCGCCCCAGCCTGGGTCCACCGTGGGTGCTGCACAGCCATCTGGGGGCCGCCACGGGTGCTACTACACCACAGTCTGGGGCAACCGCGGGTGCTGCTACGTCCCAGTCCGGGGCACCACGGGTGCTGCTACATCCCAGTCTGGGGTCACTCCAAGTGCTGCTATGCCCAGTCTGGGGCCACCACGGGTGCTGCACCTCTGTCCAAGGTCGCTGTGGGCCCTCAGTCTCCGCCGGGTCCCACCAAAGGTTCCTCTTCTCTGCCCGAGGACATCGTGAGTTCCTCTTCTCCGCCTGAGGCTGTCATGGGTTTTCCCTCTTCTGCCCGAGGCCATCGTGGGTTTTACTTCTCCACCCGAGGCCATTGTGGGTTTTTCTCCTTCTCCCTAGGCTGTCGTGTGTTCCTCTCCTTTACCCGAGGCCATCGTGGGTTTCTCTCCTCCGCCAGAGGCTGTCGTGGGATCCCCTTTGCCTGAGACCACTGAGGGTCCCGTTCCTTCACCTGAGGTCCCTGCTGGCTGGCCATCCTTTCCATTTGGTTCCCCTGCTCTTCAGTCATCATCACCACCTGGTTTCCTCATTGTGCAGTGGCCATCTGCAACAGGCTTCCGCACCTTAGACCTTGAGGTCCATGGGAAGCACTGGTCCCAGCTACTGCCTCCTGGTGGGGTGCGTCGTGCCCCGTAGCCTGTTAGCTCAAAGACTCAGGTAGACCACCTGACAGACTGTGCTGCTGGGCTGGGTGGTCCAAGTTCTCCAGGAGGCCACCCGACTCATTTCACCGCTCAATCTGGTTGGTTTTGGACTTTTGTCAACCATCTGAAGTGCCTCATTCTCCTGTCCAGGGGGCCTAGTTGTCTGTTTTTTGCCCTGGTGTGGGTCTTGAGTGACTATCTTGTTTTTGTTTCTCCCTAGCCGGGTTCCCTCCACCACCCTCCTGGGTTGGTTTATTGTTCTGCTCCTACTGGGGGGGGGGGGGGGGTCTTCTTTTTTTATGTAAACCTTGCGTGTCTGGAATCCACCCCTTAAGGTGGAGCTCTGTCATGAGACTGAGCATGGTGTGTCCACAGTGCTCATGCTCTCGGTTTATTTCTGAGTATTTCCTATATTTTCTCAGTTCTAGGTTATTATTTGACTGTACGGTTGGTTATGTGTTTTGAGTGTGTCTGCTGTAGTTCTGTTTTAAACTTTGTTAAGATCTGCCTGTTGATGTGAGCCCTCACACGTTCTTTTGTTTCTGTTTGTCATTTCCTGATTGAGCTTTTATTTTGACAGTGTGCTTTGTTGTCATCCTGTGTTAGCTTGTTTCATGGTTTTGCACACCTGTCATCTATTTCCATTCCTCCTCGCTCTGGTGATCCACAACTGTAATCATTTGTTATCATTGGTATCTTGCCCTATTTAAGATGGCTGGTCTGTTCATTCTTCGCTGCGGTCTTCAGTTTCCAGACGTAAGTTTGACGTCCTGTTCTCTGGTCATGCTCTTTGTTACCATATCAGTCTAGCTTGCCTTGTATTTTGGTTTGTGCACTTTGTATTTTATGTTTGCAATAAATCTCACAACTCACAGTCCAGCGCCTGGGTCTCCTTCTTGCCCTGAGGGGCAACCGTTGACAACACCACTAAAAATAAATAAATTGGGCAGCTGAGGTGCTACATTTTCCAAATAAATAAACAATACCATTTTAAAAGCCAGAGCAACACTTATATAGTCACATTAATCAAAGTATTATGGTCACTCAAAACCAGCAAGAGGAGCTATATAAACAGCTATTAACGGTTTACAGCATTTCATTACTTTGATCTTTTCCCTTCAGCCAGATTAGTACAGTGGGGAGAATGAAGAACTAGGGCCAAATTAGATAAAAAGGTAAATGTGTGGGCACCCAGCACACGTGTGGGCACCCAGCACAATGCAGACTAATAATATTCACGCTCAGCAGGGATTTGCATACAACCAGAAGAACCACAGGAGACACACAGTGCTGTGTGTGAGCTCCATCATGTTTTATGATGGAGCTCCATGTGAGCTCCATCATGTTTTATTCCTCCATCATGATGATGGAGGAACAAAACTCTTAAACCTTCAGCTCGCCGTGTCACGTCTGAACTTATATTTTTCCTCCACACTGGTGACCCTTGACGAACGGAACACGAGGCGAACACCCCGAAGATGACCCAGACGGGAAGCCTCAGAACACGTCACGGTGTGTCCCTCGCCTGATCTTTTTACCTCCACACTGGGGACCTGATGAGGGAGAATGACCGTCTGCTCTCTCTCTGCGCTGTGGATCCCAGAGGACCAGAGATCGCCTACATCCTTCGCACCCACATGGGCGCGCACGCGCCTTGTCCTCTCTTCACGATGGCGACCTCCAGGGCCGAGAGCGCAGCGCTGGGACCGAGACGCACGCAACCTTCTGATCAGTGACACGAGCAACGCACAGAAACAGCCTGAACATGGAAGACCATCAACGCCAACTGCACTGATTTCCATCAGCTCCCTGACCCTGACTCACCTCTCGACAATGGACCTTCCGCGCACAGAAGCCACTCGTGCACTCAGCAGGATTATGAGGACAGCACAACTTTCAGCTGTGTGGTCACTGCGCCAAGCGCGCACCACGCACGGGACAATACCGGCTCCACAGACTGATACATCGTTCTCCGCCGCTGCACAGGCCTGAGAAAAACGGCCAATCGCCACCCTCGGAACCTTCAGGGCTGCTCGTGCACCTGGAGCGGACATGCAGCCAGCACACAGGACTTTGTATGAGTTTTTCAGCCACAGCGCACTAGGGGAATTTAGCCGATTGCTTTCCCCGATGACTTTAGGACTGTTTCCCACACCTAAAGCCAAACTGCCGAGTCCCTGACACAGCTTCAGTTTATCACAGCCATCGGGGAATTTGGCCGCTCGCCTTCCCCACATCCCCGCTGGACCAAAACATGAGAGCGGTCAGAGATATAATTTTTTTTCACAGCCACTGTGGATCTCCGCCACGTTAAACGGAAAAAGTTCTTCACCATCGCGGATCCACACGCAATTTTTGTGCGGCCCAGACACCACGTCCCGGGCCGGCACTCGCTTATTCCCACCCCCTCAACCTCCTCCTGCACAGAGCTTTTCCCGCACCTCTGGAATTCGGAGCGGAGCACACTGCCCTTTCCACCCCTCCCCCGTCCCCCTCACGGACTGACATGCCCTCCGACAGTTCTACCGGAGCTGGAGCCAAACAATGGGGGGGGGGGGGGGCGTCACAATCCCTTCTGACCGTTCTAGGGGGAGCGGTGTGGGCACCCAGCACAGTGCAGACTGATATTATTCACGCTCAGCAGGGATTTGCATACGACCAGAAGAACCACAGGAGACAGTCAGACGGGACTGAATGCATGCATCTTCTGTGCCAACCAATGTCATGCTAATCATGCGTATTGACCGATGTGTATTGGATGACAATTGATATGCTAATGTGCCATGCATTCTCTGTCTGTATCACTGTATAAAAGAGCTGACTTTACATGCCTCACTAACGCACTCACAACGCACTTAGAGCTGACACACAGCACACAGTGCTGCAGTGTCTCATGATGACGGAGGAATAAAACTCTTAAATCTTCAGCTCGCCGTGTCACGCCTGAACTTATATTTTTCCTCCACCAATGAGGGATTTTTTGTGCAAGAAATAAAGATTAATGATGCAGATAACATTAAATAACGGGCAAAACATATTCTCATAAGGAAACAAGAGGTGGCGGATTGTGTGCCGGAACAAGATCCAGCTCAATCTGGATTTTTTTTTTTTCAGATTAATTTGCAACTTTTTAATGTAAATTTTTGACTTTTTTGCTTATTAATATGCATCTTTTTTCATGCAAATTTACAACTTTTTTCTTATTAATTTACAACTTTTTTTCATGTAAATTTGCAGCTTTTTTTCTTATTAATTTGCAACTTTTATGTAAATTTGCCACCTTTAGCTCATTAATCTGCAACTTTTTTCTTGTAAATTTGCAATTTTTTTTTCTCGCTAATCTGTAACTTGTTTCTCATTAATTCACAAATGTTTAAATATAAATTTGCAAATTTTTTCCTCATTAATTTTCAACTTTTTTCCATGTAAATTTGCAACTTTTTTGCATTAATTTGCAACTTTTTTCCTTATTAATTTTGGACATATTTCTTGTAAATTTGTAACTTTTTTCTCCTAAATTTCATAACCTTCACATGTATGCTGGTTAAATTCTTTTGCTATGTAATGGTTAATTTTTAAATGTTTGTCTAGACAATGACCTGATTTTATTTTATTTAAGTTATATATACACATAGACAGATGTTTTTTTTTTTTTTCCCCCACATTTTATATGGTTTGAATTCTTCTCCTTTACAAAATCTTGCATATCCCCCCCACCACCACCCAAAACCTGGGAATGGACCTGACAACAATAATACTGATAGTGTTCCCCTTAGTATTTACTCTGGAGAAAACGTTCTGTTGGTTGCCCCCCCCCCCCCCCCCCCCACCGACAGTGAAATGAAATATCCACCAATGTACATACTGTATCTGAATAATGAAACAAGCCAAAACCTCTTCTCAGCCAGACTAGTCTGCCAGTGTGGAGAAATGAAGGTGGGATGGTTTCTGATGACGGGGGGGAGGCCAAATGCTCACTGACGTATTGGGAGGAATTGGCGTGGAGTAGCACCACTCCTTCGTGGGGGTGGAATAAGAGCGCCTGGGGGCATGTGAGAATAGGGGAGGCGGGGGAACACTGGAGGTAGTGTGCCAGTGTACCTTCAGAACATCACAGAGCTCAAAAATCTGTAGTAGGAAGGAGGTTTTTATCTGCAGGGTGGGGGCTTAGTTTCAGGGCACGTGCCTTAGCATAGCGTAGCTTAGCGCGGATATTCATTAGCAAATCCAGCATGTTGTCTGCTTGTCTGTCAACTCAACTGCCCACAAATTGCCCACCAGGGAAAACTCAATAGGGGGACTCCGGCTGAATTACAACCAATTCCCGATCATATCAGTGCAGGAAAAAGACAGCTGCACAGAAAGCCGGCGCAGAGGATTGTGTGAAAAATGTATAAATTGGAAGGAACTACTGTGGTGTTAGACATACAGATGGAATAATTTGAACCATTTTTGTTGTTACAGGGGGACAAATGTGTTTTGATTCAGTATTATGACCAGATAAAATCAGACGTGATTGCAGAATAAAATATTTTTGTCACATTTTTCTACAAGGTATTGGTTTACACTGTCATTCATTAAAAAAAAGCCTGACAGTTATTGGGCCCTATTATGATGATCTTCCACTTCATTTTGGGTCTTGCACCAGTTACATTGTCTATTTTCACAGTTTGCCCTCTCAGCATCCAAATAATGATTTCCGCTCATAGGACAGGACTCATTGAAAAGGGGTGTGGGTGGGGGCAAAGTCAGCATGTCAGCATTTTCTGGCTATGTGCTTTTGACCAACAAAAAGCACGTCTTAAGTCATCGGGACGTCATCGATTGCTATTTAGATGGCAAGCTTTAAAATCATGCTGATTCAGACACACTAATGGGCTGTTTTAGTTGATGTTTTTTTTAAGATTTATTTAATTTCATTTATTTAACCTTTATTTATACAGGGTAGTTCCATTGAGAGGCAACCTCTCTTTTTCAAGGACGGCCTGTTCACACTTACACAATTACACATTCACACCAGGAAGTTGCCAAGTACAACCACAGACTGACCTGTGGCCACTGAGCAGCTCCACTGGAGCAGTTGGGGTTAAGGGCCTTGGTCAAGGGCACCACAGTGGGGTTAAGGAGGGTAAGGCAAACACTGCTATGTTATGTGTCCCACCCAGATCTAATCCTGTCGGTCCATGGATCAAACCCACGACCATTAGGCCACCACTGCCTAAGATAATAAATGAACAGAGACTGTGGGTCACTTTTCATGTTTAGGAGGGGTGTGGAGTCCACCTTAGATCATGCACCCCTGCCTGTTAAGGAGGAACCATTCTGATTGGGTTTTGCATGTCAGATGTAAAATAAATAACAGAGATAGAAGAACCTGGTTAGGCCTTTTTACCAGCACAAAGTTTGTTTTTTTCTGCCACATAATAGCCAAATGGACTTAGACATGCCCAAAAATGAGCTTTGTTCCTTTGACAATGCACTTTTGACTAGACTGCCGTAATATGCAATATGTCTTTGTTGGTGGTAATGAAAATTATTTTCTTTTTCCCCATATAGAGGAGCTGTTCGTCAAAGATTTCCCCAGCTATTAGTGTTTCTTGACATAGGTACCACCAAGGGTCACACACTTCTCCCATCGTTTTATGCAGCTGTGGAGACCTCCCCTGTAGAAGTCTGCGGGTTGTGTTGGAAGTCACAAATTGACCTTGGAAATCAGTGTTTCATCGTCTGGGAAGTGCTCACCTTTCAAAAATGACTTCATGGTTGGAAAGAGGTGGAAGTCAGATAGTGCGAGGTCAGAAGATGAAGCTGGGGGGAAAGGGTGGAAGGATTTCATAGCAACAGGAACGTGCTTCTGTCTGGGCAACATGTGAGTGGTGAACCAGGGCATTGTCTCTCAGGAGGTCAACACCTTTGGTCTACATGATGTCATGCCTCTCTGTTTTGAAAGCCTTCCACAATTTCTGCTGCAGTGAGGCATAGTAAGTCCTGGTATTTGTGGTGCCCTTTGCCAGGAAATCCATCATTAGTACTCCATTTTGGTCACAAAAGACCATTCCTTCTTCAGAGGTGGTGGTTCATAATATTTCAATTGCTTCGACTGGGCTTTAGTCTCTGGATCACAGTGATGGGCCCATGTTTGGTCCTGCATGATTAGTCTGTAGAAGAAGTCTTGGTTTTCTTGGCACATGACCAAAAGAGTCTGGGAGCATGTGACTTGTTCCTCCTTCTGGAAAGGTGTGAGCAACTGGGGAATGCACTGTGCAGACCACTTCCACATGTGCAGATGGTCATGGATGATTATTTTCTACAGATGCCACACTGATCTTGGCATCTTGGACTAGTTGATGAACAGTTATGTGATGATCTTCCAAAATGGTGGCCTCCACTTTTCACCAATTCTATTTGTTTGAAATTATCAAATTTTGCCACAATTGGTCTTGTCTGCTGGAGCCGAGTCTCTTCACTACCATCCAGTGAACGCACTGGAATGTTACGTTCTCAACTGTCTCAGCGTTTTTTCCAGGAACTTTTTCACCAGGTTCTCTGGGTTTTCCTCCGTCTTCTCTGAGATTCCTGCAAAAACTAAGCTGTCTCTTATGCTCTGTGCTTGCAGTTCTATGAATGTTTCCTTAATTTTTTTGTTTTCGTCAGAGAGCCGATTCATTCCCTTAGTAAGAGAATCCGCCGACTGAGGGCAGGGTTTTTGCATGAGCGTTTCCACCGGTTTCTGGTTAAATTCTAGAGATCCTCACAGTGCTTGGAAATCTTTATGAAGAATTTCCACCAGGGACAGACGGGCATCAAAACTTGACAGTTTCTTATCTATGGATTCCAGGTTTTCTTCAAAGTCTTTCCCAGGTGGGAGTTCAGAGAAAGGTGCTTTGGAGGTAGCTGATGTTGGAGGAATGGAGTCTTTAGGTTTAACCATGATGATCATCTCAAAGCACTGCAGTTGATCCAGATCTTCTTCGTGGTCCTCCAGAGTGGTGAGCTATTATTTGAGGATCTGTCCTGTCTGTATATTAATTGTCTTTCAATAAGGCGGTGGAGTGATTTGAATCACTAAGTTATGCTAGTTATAATCACACACACACCACCATGTTAATTGCTGTCAACAAACTCCCAGGAACGGGTTTGTTGGTGTTGTCTTCCTCAATGGTGCACTGTGGTCATGAGAGAATGGGTGCCGTTTCCACCGATGTCCAACCACACTTGAACTGCCGTTGTCAGTGCTTGACAACATCATACGATGAAGAATCCTCCCCATCAGTCTCTTTCATCTCATAGAACGTCTCCCGTGGTGTGCAGCCTCTCAAGTACAGGAACCTGATGGCCGCTCTGCGTTCAACAAGCTCCATTATCACACCTTACTCCACCTTAGTACCTGTAGAAGAGAAACTCTTAGGAGTTCATAGCTGCAAATTACCACACAACCTGCAGAAGTATGGATTATTATACATGTGACATTTCAGCCTCCAACAATAACAGGAAGTGGGTCAGGCACAAAATAATTTTGAGAAAAAGCAAAAAAAAAAAAAAAAAACAGCAAGAAAAAACAAAATGTCATCCTGTCAAATGTTTCTGAGACGGCTGCTGTATTTTATATTCTTGTATTCTTGTGGTCATCAGGATAAAAAGGCTTTCCAGGTCCCAAATACTTGTTGCTGCAATGCTGCGAGCGGCCACAGGGGACATCTACATTTATAACTCACACTCGCCCACACTGGAGAATTATTAGTCACTCAACCCCATGTCAAAAATGATGACAAGTAGGTAGAAACAGAATTCAAAAGAGACAACATGCTGTGATATGAGAGGGGAGTGGGCGAGCCGCGCTGCCTGATCTCTATGCTACGTGGCTTTTTGATGAGACTTTCGAAATGCGCACACTAGGGCGCGGAGGATGCCTCTTGCACTGTGGAAAATCTCCATTCTCTGGCATTGGTGCAAGAATGACATCAGGGGTTAGCAACCTCCATTATGGAAAGAGCAATTCTGAACAATTTCTGTCCCCCCAAAAGCTGCAGGAGCCAAAAAACATAGTTGACCGTTAAAGTCGAGTAGTGAGCATAAACTGGGTTAACCTTTTGCATAACTTGCTATTTTTGTCTTAAAATCTACCTTTTCTCTTACTATTTTATAATGTTTTCTTATAAATTTAGATATTTTTGCTATGCGTGCTATTTTTCATTTTCAGCATTAAGCAGTAAACCAGTCAGTTATACAGCAATGGCTGGGGTCAGGAAAATTTGAGGGTTTGTCTTAAGGCAGCAGGAGGACAGGTAATGTATAATTTTTCCTATGAGGAGGAGGAGACAGTAATAACATAGAAAGGTGACATACAGCCGTGGACAAAATTGTTGGTACCCCTCTGTTAATGAAAGAAAAACCCACAATGGTCACAGAAATAACTTGAATCTGACAAAAGTGGTAATAAATAAAAAGTCTATGAAAATTAATCAATGAAAATCAGACAATGCTTTTGAATTGTGGTTCAACAGAATTATTTTAAAAAACAAACTCATGAAACAGGCCTGGACAAAAATGATGGTACCCTTAACTTAATACTTTGTTGCACAACCTTTTGAGGCAATCACTGCAATCAAATGATTTCTGTAACTGTCAATGAGACTTCTGCACCTCTCAGCAGGTATTTTGGCCCACTCCTCATGAGCAAACTGCTCCAGTTGTCTCAGGTTTGAAGGGTGCCTTCTCCAGACGGCATGTTTCAGCTCCTTCCACAGATGTTCAATAGGATTTAGATCAGGGCTCATAGAAGGCCACTTTAGAATAGTCCAGTGTTTTGCTCTTAGTCATTCTTGGGTGTTTTTAGCTGTGTGTTTTGGGTCATTATCCTGTTGCAAGACCCATGACCTGCGACTGAGACCAAGCTGTCTGACACTGGGCAACACATTTCTCTCTAGAATACCTTGATAGTCTTGAGATTTCATTGTACCCTGCACAGATTCAAGACACCCTGTGCCAGATGCAGCAAAGCAGCCCCAGAACATAACAGAACCTGCTCCATGTTTCACAGTAGGGACAGTGCTCTTTTCTTGGTATGCTTCATTTTTGCGTCTGTGAACATAGAGCTGATGTGCCTTGCCAAAAAGTTCCAGTTTTGTCTTGTCTGTCCATAGGACATTCTCCCAGAAGCTTTGTGGCTTGTCAACATGCAGTTTGGCAAATTCCAGTCTGGCTTTTTTATGATTTGTTTTCAAGAATGGTGTCCTCCTTGATCGTCTCCCATGAAGTCTACTTTGGCTCAAACAACGACAGAGGGTGCGATCTGACACTGATGTACCTTGACCTTGGAGTTCACCATGAATGTGTTTAGAGGTTGTTCTGGGCTCTTTTGTTACCATTCGTATTATCCGTCTCCTCCTGCGGCCACATCCAGGGAGGTTGGCTACAGTCCCGTGGATCTTAAATTTCTGAATAATATGTGCAACTGTAGTCACAGGAACATCAAGCTGCTTGGAGACGGTCTTATAGCCTTTACCTTTAACATGCTTGTCTATAATTTTCTTTCTAATCTCCTGAGACAACTCTCTCCTTTGCTTCCTCTGGTCCATGTTTAGTGTGGTACACACCATGTCACCAAACAGCACAGTAACTACTTGTCACCCTTTAAATAGGCCAACTAACTGATTACAAGTTTGTAGACACCTGTGATGTTAATTAGAGGACAAATCTTGGTTGAATATATGTCCCTATGGTCACATTATTTTCAATCTTTTCTAGGGGTACCATCATTTTTGTCCAGGCCTGTTTCATAAGTTTGTTTTTATAAAGTAATTCTGTTGAACCACAATTCAAAAGCATTGTCTGATTTTCATTGGTTAATTTTCATAGAATTTTTATTTATTACCACTTTTGTCAGATTCAAGTTATTTCTGTGACCATTGTGGGTTTTTCTTTCATTAACAGAGGGGTACCAACAATTTTGTCCACGGCTGTATTGCATGCCTGGCTTCAGACCTGGTTGGTGACAGTTCATTTAACATTTCATGACTTGCAGAAGACCGGGACTCCACCTGAGGATGGCCGAAAATGATTTTCGACCAGAATTTCAGCCTTCGCCTGCCCCTAACCTGGAGCCACTGGAGGTCTCAGTCCACCCTGTTCTAGAGCTGGGATCGGCCCAATTTTTTTTTTTTTTTAATCCCACATGCCTGGGACTCTCACCTGTCAATTACAGTCCGGAACTCCCCTGCCCCAATCCTAGAGCTTCTGGTTCACCCTGAGGTAGGGCTGGGATTAGGGTTAGGGTTACAAGTTCAGAAGGTCAGGTGGGGCTCAGTTGTTTATCACTGAATCCCACATGAGTCCACAGCATACCTGGCAAGTTTCAGCCCGGAACTCCCTGTACTTTTATTTTCATTCAGCATTTCATGACCTCCAGAGGACCGAGAATCTCTTTGATGATGAGCTAAGATAGTGCATCACTTTCAGCCAGAATTTCAGCCTTTGCCTGCCCCTAACCTGGAGCTGCTGGAGGGCCCAGTTCACTCAGTTCCAGAGCTTGGATTGGGCCCAATTTTATACCTCTTTATCCCACATGCCCCAGGACTCTCCCCTGTCAATTTCAGTGGGGAACTCCCAGTAGTTTCCCCAAACAAGGGCTCAACAGAAAAAGCCAAAAAGTGGCTTTTCCTTAGGCTAAGATTTTAACTTTTGCTGGACATCCAGGTTCACCTGGTTCCAGAGCTCATATTGGCCCCATTTTTTAATCTGTTAATCCCACATGTCCCAGGACTCTCCTCTGTCAATTTCAGCTCCAAACTCCCTGTACTTTTATTTGTATTTACAGTAACATTTCATGACCTCCAGAGGACCAGGACTCCACTCGAGGATGGATGACAATAGTGCATCATTTTGGGCCAGAATTGCAGCCTTTGCCTGTCACTAACCTGGAGCCACTGGAGGTCTCAATTTAGCCAGTTCCAGAGCTCAGAAAAGCCCCATTTTTTTATCCCTTTATCCCACATGCCCTGGGACTCTGACATGTCAATTTCAGCCCGGAATTCCCCCCCCCCCCCCCCCCGTCCTCAGCCTGGAGCTTCTGGTCCACCTTGAGCTACGTAGGGCAGGGATTAGGGCTAGGACTACGCTGCTCGGAGCATCATTCTCCTTTCTCCTCTCTACAGGAGTCTTGCAGCATACTGGTCTGTGTGTCTGTTGTCCTCATCTGCAAGATCATGTCAGAACTGCTCAGCAGTGTGGACAGTGGAAGTGCTAAGATGTGTTACAAGTCTTGGTGGAACAAAATTTTCTACTTCTTTTATGCTGACACGTATTCCTCTTAATCATTGTATAAAAGCAGTATTACATTGGAGAGCCTGTGGTATCATAAATACACCACGGCTGTGATATCTTCATCACTCATGGCCGTGTCATTTAAAGACTCATCAGACCCCTCGCCCCACCTGTCACTGCCTCTGTCGCCCTGCCTGTAAAAACTACTAAAGTGCCGCAAACTCCAAGCAACTCCGATCAACACCGCGCCGGGGACTGAATTAGCTCACAGAGACACGTAATGAGATTTTAATGAAAGTGAATGAAACTTCTCGTCTCTTGCGATGCTTCCATTCATCAATTACTGTGGCTTGGTAATGGAGTGGAAATTATTAATCCCTTTTAACGATAAATCAAAATGGAATTTTTCAAATCAATCAACATCAGAGTAAGATATATTTCTAGAAAGGACGCTTCAAGCGGTTTCTGCTCAGAGCTGCCTGGATGGAGAACATCGGCTCCGGCTGGAGAAGACCAGAGAGAAGAGGGGTCCCTTAGAAAGACATGTTCCCATTTGAAGCAGGGCCGCTGGTCTGAAGGTGACGCTGCGTTTCTGTCAGATGAAAGCTTCAGCCCTGAGATCAATCCTATAATACTGTAATAAAGAAATGTATTTTTTTCCCAGTAACTCTGTGCAGCACAAGAGTTAGTGGGTGTTAATGACGGCAAAAACCCAGGATGAATCATTGCTTTGTTCTCTCTAAAAACGTTTAAAATAAAACACTAATCAAGAGAGCCTTGCACCACAATCTTGTTAAAGATGAAAAACTTTGGAAATAATTTCACCGTCTGTGAGGTGCTGCAGCAGAATCATTTACATTTTTCTTATTAAGTTTGGAATTATCATTTTTTTTCTGTCATAATGTAATTTCTTGACATGAAATGCTAATAGCTTTTTTAAATGGAGAATAAAAGTGCACCCCCCATAACAAGACGCCCTCTCTCCACCTAGGGTTCTATTAAAAAGTAGAACAGACACAAACTTGTTGTCTTAGTTTTACAACCAGCAGGAGACACCTCATATGTGGTTATTGTGTATATTTTTATCTTGATTCTTTTTTCTAAAGCCCATCCAGGGACAAGAGTTGCAAATTAGCTAATAGCTATACACTCTATGTGCAACACATCAGATTGATTGTTTTTGATTAATTGTCTATGTTTATTGCACTGTCCCTGTCAAATAAACTAATCTACTACTACATATCGGGGGTGGGGGTGGGGGGGCGTGCCTGACTGTCCTGGGGCTGGGTGACGTTTGTGCCCTGTGGGGGCTGTGGGGTACCTGTGCAATAAGGTAAAGGTAAAAGTAAAGCCAACTTTATTGTCATTCAATCCATACAGCCAATCATGTACAGTAGAACAAAATTACGGTTCTCTTATCTACAATGTTAATCACATCTAGAATCAGAGGGGTTGCTGCCATGCAAGGTGCCACCACAAACTTCCCTCCTCCATTCCATTAATGCTGAGCACCAAGCTGGATGGCAGGAAGTTCCACTTTTATATGGTGTTTGGCATGACCCGGCCGGGATTCGAACCCCAGCCTCCCGGGTGTTGTGGGGATGCTTTACCAACTAGGCCACCACTCTGGAATAATCAGGGGAGAGCACTACGCAGGCTCCCACTACCACAAATTATGTAGTCGAGATTCCCACATTTGAGGAATTTGCGAAGATTTTAGCTCAATCTGAGTACAATGACTGAGCCTCACTCTGGGCAAACCACCTTCATGATCATGGTATCACCCCTGCCAGGTAAGTATAAGATAAGATAAGATACGATAAGATAGGCATTTATTAGTCCAACAATGGAGAAATTCCAGGATTACAGCAGCAAAGGGATAGCAGCACTCAGAGCAATAGTAAATAAGATAATAGGAGCTGGTTAGCCAAAGCCGTAAATGAATATACGTATGTACACAGTTACGGTATATACACAGTGCAGGAGCATTGCAGCGAGATGGAATAAACAGCATTGCAGTTGTTAAATTAAGATAAGATAAGATAAGCCTTTATTAGCCCCACAATGGGGAAATTCCAGGATTCCAACAGCACAGGGATAGCAACACTCAGAGCAACAATCAGAAGGCAAGAAAAAACAACATCTAGTAAACATACTGTATGTCCATATTACTATAAATGTATATATATAGACACACAGTGCAGAGCATTATGGTTGGTTGGTGAATGTGCAGCAGAATTATTACCCTGCAGAATATGAATATGTACCCAGACAGTATATTTCACATTTGAATCACGGTGTTGTTGCCCTCAGTAATGATTGCTATTGTCCTAGTTGTGTATTGGAGGAGACGATCTCTATTGTGCAAAGGTGTTACGTTTAGTACATTGAATACGACCTCTACGAGCATCCCTGGTTACAAAGTCTGACAGCAGTAGGTAGAAAGGACCTGCAGAACCTCTCTGTGGTGCACCTGGGATGGCACAGCCTACCGCTAAATGAGCTCCTCAATGCATTCACCATGTCCTACACAGGGTGGGACTTGGACTTGAGTAGAAATGACAGCTTAGCCACCATCCTCCTCTCTCCTATCTCGTCCACTGGGTCGAGGAGTCGCCCCAGTACAGAGCTAGCTTTTTTGATCAACCTGTTTAGTTTCTTCCTGTCAGCTGCCGTGATGCCGCTGCCCCAGCAGAACACTCCAAATGTGATAGCTGATGCCACCACCGAATCATAGAAGGTCTTCAGGAGTTCTCCTTGCACTCCAAAAGACCTGAGTCTCCTCAGGAGGAACAGCCTGCACTGCCCCTTCTTGTAGAGCGCGTTGGTGTTGTGTGACCAGTCCAGTTTATTGTTCAGGTGAACACCCAGGTACTTGCAAGAAGTTACCATCTGAATGTCTGTTCCCTGAATGTTTACTGGTGCTGTGGAGGGTTGTCCTCAGCTGCTGCAGTCCACCACCAGTTCCTTAGTTTTCCTCACATTTATCTGGTGGCAGTTCCGTAGGCACCAGTCTACAGAGTCCTGGATAAGTCCTCTGTACTCTGAATCATTCCCATCAGAGATCAGGACGATGATCGCAGAGTCATCAGAGAACCTCTGTAGATGGTGGTGTGGTGTGTTTTGTGAAAAGTCAGCAGTGTAGAGGGTGAAAAGGAAGGGAGCCAGAACTGTTCCCTAAGGGGGGGTACTGCAGATGATTTTATCAGATACACGGTCCTGGGTTGTCACAAACTGTGGTTGGTTTGTGAGGTAGTCCAGGATCCACAATGACAGGTGCTGGTCTACCCCTGTGCGCAGCAGTTTGTCCCCCAGGATCACTGGTTGGATGGTGTTGGAAGCACTGGAGAAATCAAAGAACAAGATCCTCACGGTGCTCCCAGGCTTCTCCAGGTGGGTCAGAGAACAATACAGGAGGAAGATCACTGCATCCTTCACCCCGATGTTATGCCGGGTAGGCAAACTGAAGTGGATGCACCGCTGGTCCCACTGGGGGCGGAGGTGGGTGAGGAGCAGCCTCTCCAGGGTCTTCATTAGGTGTGATGTGAGGGTCACTGGTCTGTAACTGTTCAGGTCCTTGGGGTGAGGGGTCTTCAGTACGGGTACAACACAGGATGTTTTCCACAGCTGTGGTACCTTCCCCAGCTTCAGGCTCAGTCTGAAGATGTGCTCCACAATCCCACACAGCTGGTCTGCACAGGACTTGAGGAGCCTTGAGCTGATGCTGTCCGGACCTGCAGCCTTCCTTGCCTTGATCTTCCTCAGCTCAGCTCTCACCTGGGTCTTAGTGATGGTCAGGTTGGGGCAGGGGTGCTGTGTGCTGGTGGGAGGGTGTTGGGTCTGTGGGGGGAAAACAGCGGGGGATATATGTGGGGGGTGGGGGGAGGGCCATGGACAGCGGGACTAGATGAAGGTGGAAGCAGCAGTGATTGGTGGGCAGGCGGAGAAGAGGGCGGCTGGTCAAACCTGAACAACCTGAACCAAAACAGATTCAGGTTGTTCACCCACTCCCTACCCTCCGTCGCCTGGGAGGAGGTATTCTGGTGCCCAGAGGTGGTTTTGAGGCTTCTCCAGACACCGCTGATGTCGGTGGGGGTGTTTTCTTGCTTGCTTATAGTCTTGGGGTGGGCATTGCTGCTGCTTTTTTGTGTGCGTTTCCTGACAAACTACACACACACTTTCTCTTGCGCCTGCACGCACACATACATGCACATGCCCGCACACACACACCTCTCTGTTCTCTTTCATGTGCAGATATCAGGATCATGCTGGGATCTTCTCAGAAGCAGCGACTGTTTCTTGTGTTTTCTCTCCCTTTGTTTATTTTTTTTCTCTCCTCCCCACCCCCTCATTCCCCACCCTTTCCAACCACTTCATATCCTTTCAATTCCCTGACCCATTCCAGCAAAAGTAAGACAATTTACTTTTCCAAATTTAGAGTGCAAAAAAAAAAAAAAAATGCAGATTAATGACAAAAAATTGCAGATTTATGAGAAAAAGTGGTAAATTTAAGTAGAAAAAACTTACAAATTAATGTGAAAAAGTTGCAGATTAGTGAGAAGAAAACACGTAGATTTGCGTTTCCTTAGATCTGTGTTTCCTCATTAATCTGCAACTTTTTTCTCATTAATCTGCAACTTTTTCAATGTAAATTTGTAGCTTTAATCTCCTTAATTTTCAGCTTTTTTGTTGTAAATTTCAATTTTTTTCTTGTTAAGTTGCATCTTTTTTCCTCATTAACTTTCAACTTTTTTCCTGTTATTTTGCAACAATTATGGGCATTGTTCTTGTAAATGTGCAACTTTTTCTTGTAAATTTGTTTTCTCATAAATTTTGGAATGTTCACATGGATGCAAAATTTTCATTCTATGTAACGTTTATTTTTTATGCTTGTCTAGACACTGACCCCTTTTTATTTTATTTAAGTTGCATATACATGTATACATATAAACAGATGTGCTCTCCACATTGTATTGGGTTTGAATTCTGCAGATATGAGGTGAAAAAAAAAACATCCCTCCATGCTCATCAACACCAGTGAACAGTCCATGATCTACATACACGCCTGGTTCCCAGAATCTCTTCACACTTTAGCCGCTTTCCAATCATGGCTTCAAAAATGAAAGTGGAATTAGATTAATTTGGGGGGGGTTGTACTCTCAGTTTTTAACAAAAAAAAGAAACACAATGTCGGTTTTGTCCTCCTGATGAGACCAGCTGGCAAGTGTGAAACCGGCGTGACTCTCACAAGTCATCACTGCACTTCAGGGTCTGTTGCAGACTCCATGAATCTTTAGTCACTTAAGTTTAAAGATGACGAAACCTGGGTAGAAATGGAATAAAAAAGAAGCATCATGCTGTGATATGAGAAGTGAGTGGGTGAACGGTACTGTTTGGCATCTGTCACTTTTAATGAGACTTTTCTAGATACTCCAAATAGGGCACAAGAACAATACACATTGGTTTTAATGACTTTTTTTTAATAAAAATGTATGGATTGTGGAGAAAGGAATAGGCGAGGCAACGAGCTGAACGACACAAGGCTTTATTCTTTCTCCAACGACATAAGAGCAAACAACGAAATGGTGCAACAGCCTCCTGGGTCTCTGTGCATTCCCCTTTTAAATCTTTAATCTCATGCATTGAGACCCGGAGCTTCCGTACATTGTTGTTTAACAAAGGAATGTGTGGCACATTAACATAACATAAACTGGCGCCGCTTTCACACCTTTTTTCTGTCCCTGGCTCCGGTCATTCTTACTCTCCCTGGGGGGCGCATAGAACCAACAGTCTTGTCTGATGCCCCTCAGTGACGCCTCTTCATTTGGTTCCTTGCCCTCCTCTTTCCCCCTGCCTCTCTGGGTGGAGAAAACCCCCACACCATGCCCCCACAGGATCAGGGAGAATACTCATGATAAAAGAGCTACCGGTTCATTTTCCATAAATACTGTATATACTGTCAGTAAAGGGTACCTAATTGGTTGCAGTTTTAGAAGGAAAAAAAGTTGCTAATTTACAGGAAAAAGTTGTAGATTTTTGAAAAACAAGTTAAAAATTTACAGAAAAAAAATACAAATTTACAAGAATTTTTTTTTTGCAAATTTCTGAGAAAAACTTGCAAATTTTTAAGAAGAAAGACAAATTTATGAGAAAAAAATTGCAAATTTGTGAGAAAAAAATTCACAGATTTATGGGGAAAAAGGTGCAAATTTATGAGAAGAAAAGTTGCAAATTTATGCAAAAAAGTCAAATTTATGAGAAAAAGTTTCAAATCTAGGAGAAAGAAGTGTCTGAGAAAATCATGCAAATTTTAAAGAAAAAAGGACACAAATTTGAGATAAAAGTAAAAAAAATGTGCGAAAAAAATCACAAATTTATGGGGAAAAAGGTGTTGATTTATAAGAAGAAAAGTAGCAAATTTAGAACAAAAAGTTGTAAATTTTTGAGACAACAATCGTAAATGTATCAGAAAAAAATGCACATTTTTAGGAAAAAGTTATAAAATTTTAAAAAGTTTCAGTTCTTAAAAATTTACAGAAAAAATTGTATATTTAAAAGACAATAACTCTGCAATTTTCTGAGAAAAACTTGCAAAATTTTAAGAAAAAATACACATATTTATGAGAAAAAAATTGCAAAGTTTTGAGAAAAAAAATTACAAATTTATGGGAAAATGTGCAAATTTATGAAAAAAGTTTCAATTCTATGAGAAAAAAAGCTAAAATTTACAGGAAAATTTGCAGATTTAAAAATCAAAAATTGCAAATTTCAGTTTCAAAATCATAAATTAATCAGAAAAAAATTGCAGTTTTTTAAGAAAAAAGTTACTGATTTATGAGAAAAAAGTTGCAGATTTGTAAGAAAATATAAAGGAATTTACAAGAAAAATTTGCAAATTTCTGAGAAAAACGCATTTTTTAAAGAAAAAAGTCACAAATTTGTGACAACAAATTTGCTATTTTTTTGCAGAAAAAAAATACAAATTTATTGCCAAAAAGTTCAAGATTTATGAGAAACAAAATTGAAAATTTAAAGGAAAAATTGCTTATATACAATTTTCCCCCCACATTTCTAGGAAAAATTTGAAAATTTTTAAGAAAAAAGTCACAAATTTATAACAAAAATTTTTTGAAATTTTTAAGCAGAAAATCACAAATTTTGTAGAAAAATGTTGCAGATTTATAAGATAAGATAAGATAAGATAAGATAAGCCTTTATTAGTCCCACAACGGGGAAATTCCAGGATTGCAACAGCACAGGGATAGCAACACTCAGAGCAACAATCAGAAGGCAAGAAAAAAAACAAGCAAGCAAGAGCAGCTAATAAACATATGTACGTATTACTATAAAATATATATATATACACACACACACAGACACACAGTGCAGAGCATTGTAGCTGGATGGAATAAATATATGAATATATGAACACACAGTGCAGAGCATTGTAGCTAGATGGAATAAATATGTAAATATATAAACACCCACAGTACGGAGCATTGCAGCTAGGTGGAATAAATATGCAAGTATATAAACACACACAGTGCAGAGCAATGTAGCTAGATGGAATAATATGTAGATATATAAATATATAAACACACCCAGTGCTGAGCATTATAGCTAGATGGAATAAATATGCAAATATATAAACACACACAGTGCAGAGCATTGTTGCTAGATGGAATGAAACAGCATAACCGTCTACTTAGTTATCCTACATGGTATGATTATGTGCCCATACATATTCTCACCCTCCATAGCGACCGGTATGTTCCTAGTTGTATGCCGGAGGGGACCATTGTGTAAGTCTATTGCATCTTTTGCATTCAAAAAACTATTAGTTTGTTACGTCTTTTTGCTATCTCTGCGAGCAGCCCTGCTTAGGTTGTACAGTCTGACAGCCGTTGGTAGGAAGGACCTACGAAACCTCTCGGTTGTGCACCTGGGATGATGTAGTCTGCTGCTAAATGAGCTCCTCAGTGCATTCAGTATGTCCTGCATAGGGTGGAACTCGGACTCCAGCAGAGATGACAGTTTAGCCACCGTCCTTCTCTCTCCTATCTCCTCCATCGGATCAAGGCGCTGCCCCAGGACAGAGCTAGCTTTCTTAATCAGTTTGTTCAGTCTCTTCCTATCGGCTGCAGTAATGCCACTGCCCCAGCAGACCACTCCAAAAGTGATGGCTGATGCCACCACCGTGTCATAGAATGACTTCAGCAGCGCCCCTTGTACACCAAAAGACCTGAGTCTCCTCAGCAGGAACAGCCTGCGCTGTCCCTTCTTGTAGAGTGCATCAGTATTGTGTGACCAGTCTAGTTTATTGTTCAGATGAATACCCAGGTACTTATAGGATGTCACCATCTCGATGTCTGTTCCCTGTATATTTACTGGTACTGTGAGGGGCTGCCCATGCCTGCGGCAGTCCACCACCAGCTCCTTAGTTTTCCTCGCGTTGATCTGGAGGCAGTTCCGATGGCACCAGTCCACGAAGTCCTGGATAAGCCCTCTGTACTCAGCTTCATCTCCATTGGAGATGAGGCCAACGATCGCAGAGTCATCAGAGAACTTCTGTAGATGGCAGTGTGTTGTGTTGTGTGAGAAGTCCGCAGTATAAAGAGTGAACAGGAAGGGAGCCAGCACCGTTCCCTGGGGGGCCCCCGTGCTACCGATGATCGTGTCGGACACACAGTCCCGGGTTCTCACAAACTGAGGCCGGTTCGTGAGGTAGTCCAGGATCCATGATGACAGGTGCTGGTCCACCCCTGCGCGCAGCAGCTTGTCCTTCAGGATCATCGGTTGGATGGTGTTGAAAGCACTGGAGAAGTCAAAGAACATGATCCTCACCATATTCCCGGGCTTCTCCAGGTGGGACAGAGAACGGTGAAGGAGGAAGATCACCGCATCCTCCACCCCAATGCCATGCTGGTAGGCGAACTGGAGTGGATCCATCGCTGGTTCCACCAGGGGGCGGAGGTGAGCAAGGAGCAGTCTCTCCAGGGTCTTCATCAAGTGGGACGTCAAGGCCACCGGTCTGTAGCTGTTCAGGTCTTTGGGGTGGGAAGTTTTTGGTACAGGTACCACACAAGATGTTTTCCACAGCTGTGGTACCCTCCCCAGTTTCAGGCTCATGTTGAAGATATACGTCACAATCCCACACAGCTGGTCTGCACAGGACTTGAGGAGCTTTGCGCTGATGCCGTCCGGTCCCGGCGCCTTCCTCGCCTTGATCTTCCTCAGCTCCGTCCTCACCTGGGTCCTGGTCAGGGTCAGGATGGGGGGCTGTGTGTTGGGAGTGGGGGGGTGTTGGTGGAGTGGGGAGTGGGCAGCAGGACTTGATTTCTTTAGAGGCAGCAGTGGTTGTTGTGCAGTCAGGGGGGAGGGCGGTTGGTCAAATCTATTGAAAAACAGATTCAGGTTGTTCGCCCACTCCCTGCCCCCTGTGGCCTGGGGGGAGGTATTCTGGAGCCCCGAGATGGTTTTGAGGTTTCTCCAGACCCCGCTGATGTCGCTCTGTTGCAGCTTGTCCTCCATCTTCTTCCTGAAGCTGTCCTTGCCTTCTCTGATCTTTCTCCTCAGCTCCCTCTGTACGGACTTCAGCATCTCCCTGTTCCCTGACCTGAAGATCCTCTTCTTCTCTCTCAGAAGTGTTTTTATCTCAGGGTTGATCCAGGGTTTGTTGTTTGAGTGACGCCGTATGGTCTTGGTGGGAACGGATTTGTCCACACAGAAGCTGAGGTAGCCCGTGAAGGTGTGAATGAGGCCATCGATGTCCTCACCATGTGGATCGCAGAGCTGCTTCCAGGCGGTGGCTTCAAAACAGCCCTTTAGGGTGTCCATTGTCTCCTCAGACCATAACTCCACAGTGTGCATGGCCGGAGGTTGTCTGTGCACTAGGGGTTTGTACACCGGCCGGAGATGAACCAAGTTGTGATCCGATCTCCCGAGTGGGGGGAGTTGTGATGAGGTGTACGCCTCCTTAGTGTTTGCGTAGAATAAATCCAGTGTTTTATTGTCTCTAGTGTGGCATGTGACATACTGGGTGAACGTGGGTAGAATGGGAGACAGTG
This sequence comes from Pholidichthys leucotaenia, assembly GCA_020510985.1. Lineage (NCBI taxonomy): Eukaryota > Metazoa > Chordata > Actinopteri > Cichliformes > Pholidichthyidae > Pholidichthys > Pholidichthys leucotaenia. The sequence goes on along the minus strand of CM035848.1, from coordinate 42,653,452 downwards.
AAACATGGTTGAAATCGCCTGAGATGAGGAGAAGAGCATCTGGGTGTTCTGTCTGCAGCCTGCTGGTTACTGAATGGATGACGTCACGTGCTGTCCCAGCGTTCGCCGTCGGATTTGCATAAACAACAATGCAGATCACGTGTGAGTGTTCTCTCGGGAGATATGTAGGCCTCATGCTAACAGCTAGCAACTCAATGTCTTTGCTGCAGTGTCGTTGTTTAACAGTGATATGTCCCGGTCTGCACCAGTTGTTGTTAACATACATTATCACTCCACCGCCCCTAGCCTTGCCACTGTCTGGTGTTCGGTCAGCTCGTATCATGTGAAAACCCTCCAGCTCAATGTTAGCATCTGCTGCTAGTTCAGTTAGCCACGTCTCAGTAAACAAAAGGAGAGAGCACTCCCGGTATGTGCTATCATAACGGGAGATAGCCGCTAGCTCATCTAACTTTCCCAGTATCGACCGTACATTTCCCATGACAACAGATGGAAGGGAGGGTCTGTACCTTATATTTTTTGTCCTCCGCCTTACTCCAGCCCGGCAGCCGCGGCGTTTTCGCCTCAGTTCTCTCGGTATGTCGAGTTTTTCCAATGGGACCGGGTGGCGGTTGAATGCTAGCAGCTGTTCTCTGCTGTATCGTATCCTGCTATAGACAGTGGCTCCGTCCACCGGCTCAGGAGACATTTAGGACGATCTGTGTGTCCGTGATATAAGTGGGGTGAAAAAAAAAGACGGATCAAAAGAGAGAGGAAGGGAAAAAGACTCGGAATCGAGCCGCTGTTGCAAAAGGCAGCCGACTCGTGTGGCGCCGAGAGAAAAAAAAAAAAAAAAAAAAAAAAAAAAAAAAAAAAAAAAAAGTTGAAGAAAAGTTGCTAATCTGAAAAAAATGCAGATTTTTGAGGAAAAAAAATTCACAAATTTATGAAAAAATGTTGAAAATTTACAAGAAAAAAAATTCCAAATCTATGTGAAGTCAAAGAAAATTTAAGAAAAAAATTTCTAAATCTATAACAATATTTCTTTGTGAAAGAAATAAGGACACAAATTTGAGATAAAAGTAAAAAAAATGTGCGAAAAAAATCACAAATTTATGGGGAAAAAGGTGTTGACTTATAAGAAGAAAAGTAGCAAATTTAGAACAAAAAGTTGTAAATTTTTGAGACAACAATCGTAAATGTATCAGGAAAAAATGCACATTTTTAGGAAAAAGTTATAAAATTTTAAAAAGTTTCAGTTCTTAAAAATTTACAGGAAAAATTGTATATTTAAAAGACAAAAACTGCAATTTTCTGAGAAAAACTTGCAAAATTTTAAGAAAAAATACACATATTTATGAGAAAAAAATTGCAAAGTTTTGAGAAAAAAAATTACAAATTTATGGGAAAATGTGCAAATTTATGAAAAAAGTTTCAATTCTATGAGAAAAAAAGCTAAAATTTACAGGAAAATTTGCAGATTTAAAAATCAAAAATTGCAAATTTCAGTTTCAAAATCATAAATTAATCAGAAAAAAATTGCAGTTTTTTAAGAAAAAAGTTACTGATTTATGAGAAAAAAGTTGCAGATTTGTAAGAAAATATAAAGGAATTTACAAGAAAAATTTGCAAATTTCTGAGAAAAACGCATTTTTTAAAGAAAAAAGTCACAAATTTGTGACAACAAATTTGCTATTTTTTTGCAGAAAAAAAATACAAATTTATTGCCAAAAAGTTCAAGATTTATGAGAAACAAAATTGAAAATTTAAAGGAAAAATTGCTTATATACAATTTTCCCCCCACATTTCTAGGAAAAATTTGAAAATTTTTAAGAAAAAAGTCACAAATTTATAACAAAAATTTTTTGAAATTTTTAAGCAGAAAATCACAAATTTTGTAGAAAAATGTTGCAGATTTATAAGAAGAAAAGTTGCTAATCTGAAAAAAATGCAGATTTTTGAGAAAAAAAATTCACAAATTTATGAAAAAATGTTGAAAATTTACAAGAAAAAAAATTCCAAATCTATGTGAAGTCAAAGAAAATTTAAGAAAAAAATTTCTAAATCTATAACAATATTTCTTTGTGTGTGTGTTAATTACCAGTTCAAACTAATTTTATTCAGTTATGTAACATGATACAGAAACATTTACACTACTCACAAAAAGGGACATTTGGCTTTCGGGTGAAATTTGTGGAAAATGTTAAAAGTTCACACTACAGTGATATATGAAAGTAGGGCATTTAAGTAGCAGGCAAACATCTCAAACAATTTATTGAAACAAAAGCCAACAACAGTGGTGGGTATACTGCAACAAAAAATGTCAGTGTCTCAATAACTTGCCATGTGTCCTTGAGCATCAATTACAGCTTGACAACGATGTCTCATGCTGTTCACAAGTCGACTTATTGCCTGCTGAGGCATGGCATTCTACTCTTCTTGAAGGAGGACCCTCAGGTCATTGAGGTTGTGGAGTGCAGGGTTACAAGCCTGTACACGGTGACTCAGCTGATCCCATACATTTTCTATGGGATTCAGGTTTGGAGAAAGTGCAGGCCACTCCATTTGCGGTACCCCAACCTCCGGCAGCTGTTCCCTAATGATGCAAATTTGATGAGCTAGAGCATTGTTGTCCATGAAGATAAAATTAGGCCTGTGTCGTTCATGCAGGGGCACAATGACTGGATTAATGCTGTTATTCAGATAGTATTGGCTTCTCACTGTACCATTCACAAGGTGTAGGGCAGTTCTGTATGGACTAGACACACCTGCCCAGACTGTAACACCACCACCACCACCAAAGCCGCATCTGGTGACAACAGTGGCTGATGCGTAGCACTCTCCTTGACGTCTCCAACATTGTTGGCAGCTATCATTTCTGCTTAACATGAATCGACTTTCATCAGAGAACACCACTGAGACCCACTGGTCCCTTGTCCAACGAAAATGCTCCCTGGTCCATGTGAGACGATGATGTCTGTGCCTGCTGGTGTGGTCAGGTACCCTTGCAGGTCATCTAGCGCACAGACCACGCTAATGTAAACGGTTTTGAATGGTCTGACGTGACACTTGGATGGCTGTTACAGCCCTGCTCCTTCTTGAAGTGGATCCTCTGTGTTTTTTTCTGTGTTATAAGTGGAGCTGCGAAGGACCGCCCTTGTTCAGGGGCTTCCCTATATAAGCCACACCTACACGTTTGACAGCAGCTTTTGGCTCCTGTGGAGGCTGGTTGCCTTTCTGTTGTGTCCACGCTCTGCCCATTGCTTCTGTTTCTGCCACTTGGTCGGGGTTGTGCTGGTGGTTTCTGCCTGTGTTGTCTTTGGCCTGCGTCTGGTTCTGGTTTTGGTTTGCCGCTGGCATTGCTACTGTGCCTGACAAAGGCGTACGGTCAATGGGTTGGCTAGTGATTGGTCTGTTTTGGGTTTTTTTCATGCATCTAACACACATACAGTATACACCACTGATAATCACTAACACCTTTTTCTTTTCTATAAATACATTTCTGATTAAATTGGCACTTCCGTGTGGTCTCCCTTTATTGTTCAGCCTCGAGCCAGGTTGTGACAGTACCTCTCATCTCCCTTAAATGTGCCTGGAGTTGAGTGGCATTCATCTTCTGGTTCTGCAAGGCACTGCTCACAATGAAGCGGTCATCAGAGTGAGATGTGGCCAAAGGCCGTCCACTTCTATGCCTTTCTGTGACTCTCCCAATCTCTCTGTATCTCTGTTGCAACCTGCTGATGACACTCTGTGCCATTCAAAGCTCAGTGGCCACTTCTCTCTGAGAACATCCTGTTTGAAGCTTCACAAATGACGAGGTACTGTTGATCAGTTGTTAGGTGTCGTCTTGGTCTCATGATGTCAAAATGTGAACAGTATGATGAAGAGGACTGTTTACATACCAATTCTTATTGAACCAGAAAATTTATTGGTCGATTCATGGATGAAACACCTGCTGTGATTTTTGCTGTTAAGCACCTTGTTAGAGAACGGCAAGTTATACAAACAGTACTGAAACATTGAACAGTTGGACATGTGCATTGAAAAGGTTAGAAAAGGTCAAATTAAGTTCACCTGAAAATTGCAAATTTGTGAGAAAAAAATTCACAGATTTATGGGGAAAAAGGTGCAAATTTATGAGAAGAAAAGTTGCAAATTTATGCAAAAAAGTCAAATTTATGAGAAAAAGTTTCAAATCTAGGAGAAAGAAGTGTCTGAGAAAATCATGCAAATTTTAAAGAAAAAAGGACACAAATTTGAGATAAAAGTAAAAAAAATGTGCGAAAAAAATCACAAATTTATGGGGAAAAAGGTGTTGACTTATAAGAAGAAAAGTAGCAAATTTAGAACAAAAAGTTGTAAATTTTTGAGACAACAATCGTAAATGTATCAGGAAAAAATGCACATTTTTAGGAAAAAGTTATAAAATTTTAAAAAGTTTCAGTTCTTAAAAATTTACAGGAAAAATTGTATATTTAAAAGACAAAAACTGCAATTTTCTGAGAAAAACTTGCAAAATTTTAAGAAAAAATACACATATTTATGAGAAAAAAATTGCAAAGTTTTGAGAAAAAAAATTACAAATTTATGGGAAAATGTGCAAATTTATGAAAAAAGTTTCAATTCTATGAGAAAAAAAGCTAAAATTTACAGGAAAATTTGCAGATTTAAAAATCAAAAATTGCAAATTTCAGTTTCAAAATCATAAATTAATCAGAAAAAAATTGCAGTTTTTTAAGAAAAAAGTTACTGATTTATGAGAAAAAAGTTGCAGATTTGTAAGAAAATATAAAGGAATTTACAAGAAAAATTTGCAAATTTCTGAGAAAAACGCATTTTTTAAAGAAAAAAGTCACAAATTTGTGACAACAAATTTGCTATTTTTTTGCAGAAAAAAAATACAAATTTATTGCCAAAAAGTTCAAGATTTATGAGAAACAAAATTGAAAATTTAAAGGAAAAATTGCTTATATACAATTTTTCCCCCACATTTCTAGGAAAAATTTGAAAATTTTTAAGAAAAAAGTCACAAATTTATAACAAAAATTTTTTGAAATTTTTAAGCAGAAAATCACAAATTTTGTAGAAAAATGTTGCAGATTTATGAGAAGAAAAGTTGCTAATCTGAAAAAAATGCAGATTTTTGAGGAAAAAAAATTCACAAATTTATGAAAAAATGTTGAAAATTTACAAGAAAAAAAATTCCAAATCTATGTGAAGTCAAAGAAAATTTAAGAAAAAAATTTCTAAATCTATAACAATATTTCTTTGTGTGTGTGTTAATTACCAGTTCAAACTAATTTTATTCAGTTATGTAACATGATACAGAAACATTTACACTACTCACAAAAAGGGACATTTGGCTTTCGGGTGAAATTTGTGGAAAATGTTAAAAGTTCACACTACAGTGATATATGAAAGTAGGGCATTTAAGTAGCAGGCAAACATCTCAAACAATTTATTGAAACAAAAGCCAACAACAGTGGTGGGTATACTGCAACAAAAAATGTTAGTGTCTCAATAACTTGCCATGTGTCCTTGAGCATCAATTACAGCTTGACAACGATGTCTCATGCTGTTCACAAGTCGACTTATTGCCTGCTGAGGCATGGCATTCTACTCTTCTTGAAGGAGGACCCTCAGGTCATTGAGGTTGTGGAGTGCAGGGTTACAAGCCTGTACACGGTGACTCAGCTGATCTCATACATTTTCTATGGGATTCAGGTTTGGAGAAAGTGCAGGCCACTCCATTTGCGGTACCCCAACCTCCGGCAGCTGTTCCCTAATGATGCAAATTTGATGAGCTAGAGCATTGTTGTCCATGAAGATAAAATTAGGCCTGTGTCGTTCATGCAGGGGCACAATGACTGGATTAATGCTGTTATTCAGATAGTATTGGCTTCTCACTGTACCATTCACAAGGTGTAGGGCAGTTCTGTATGGACTAGACACACCTGCCCAGACTGTAACACCACCACCACCACCAAAGCCGCATCTGGTGACAACAGTGGCTGATGCGTAGCACTCTCCTTGACGTCTCCAACATTGTTGGCAGCTATCATTTCTGCTTAACATGAATCGACTTTCATCAGAGAACACCACTGAGACCCACTGGTCCCTTGTCCAACGAAAATGCTCCCTGGTCCATGTGAGACGATGATGTCTGTGCCTGCTGGTGTGGTCAGGTACCCTTGCAGGTCATCTAGCGCACAGACCACGCTAATGTAAACGGTTTTGAATGGTCTGACGTGACACTTGGATGGCTGTTACAGCCCTGCTCCTTCTTGAAGTGGATCCTCTGTGTTTTTTTCTGTGTTATAAGTGGAGCTGCGAAGGACCGCCCTTGTTCAGGGGCTTCCCTATATAAGCCACACCTACACGTTTGACAGCAGCTTTTGGCTCCTGTGGAGGCTGGTTGCCTTTCTGTTGTGTCCACGCTCTGCCCATTGCTTCTGTTTCTGCCACTTGGTCGGGGTTGTGCTGGTGGTTTCTGCCTGTGTTGTCTTTGGCCTGCGTCTGGTTCTGGTTTTGGTTTGCCGCTGGCATTGCTACTGTGCCTGACAAAGGCGTACGGTCAATGGGTTGGCTAGTGATTGGTCTGTTTTGGGTTTTTTTCATGCATCTAACACACATACAGTATACACCACTGATAATCACTAACACCTTTTTCTTTTCTATAAATACATTTCTGATTAAATTGGCACTTCCGTGTGGTCTCCCTTTATTGTTCAGCCTCGAGCCAGGTTGTGACAGTACCTCTCATCTCCCTTAAATGTGCCTGGAGTTGAGTGGCATTCATCTTCTGGTTCTGCAAGGCACTGCTCACAATGAAGCGGTCATCAGAGTGAGATGTGGCCAAAGGCCGTCCACTTCTATGCCTTTCTGTGACTCTCCCAATCTCTCTGTATCTCTGTTGCAACCTGCTGATGACACTCTGTGCCATTCAAAGCTCAGTGGCCACTTCTCTCTGAGAACATCCTGTTTGAAGCTTCACAAATGACGAGGTACTGTTGATCAGTTGTTAGGTGTCGTCTTGGTCTCATGATGTCAAAATGTGAACAGTATGATGAAGAGGACTGTTTACATACCAATTCTTATTGAACCAGAAAATTTATTGGTCGATTCATGGATGAAACACCTGCTGTGATTTTTGCTGTTAAGCACCTTGTTAGAGAACGGCAAGTTATACAAACAGTACTGAAACATTGAACAGTTGGACATGTGCATTGAAAAGGTTAGAAAAGGTCAAATTAAGTTCACCTGGAAAGGTTATAGTGCATTTTAGGTGCATCCTGAAATTTCACCAGAAAGCTTAATATCCCTAACTTTTTGTGAGTAGTGTTTTATGATGTTAAGGCACAATTCCCTTTTTTCCACGTTGCCAATATTCACATAAACACAAGGTTTTTCTGCTTTCATTTCACAACAGACTGTCTACCCTCTCACCAGCATCTTTCAGCTGTGATAAAGCATGAAATCACTGAAATCATTAACATAAGTTTGGTGTAAAAAGTTGCCTACGGCCAGGTCTCTGCTGCAGTCTGTGGTGTGAAAGTCAAACAGACCAGCCACAGGATTTATGATTCCAGATTCAGAACGTATGAAAGGCAAGAGCGGAAAGAATTTTGTTTAATGCATCAAAAAGTAAACCCTGACTGGAGCTGAGCAGGCTCTCACTCTGCTGCCAGGAAAACACCCCCAGGATCACCAAAGGATTAATTAGGCCACCTTATGGATCCCAAGCGGGTTCCATGTTGGCCCCATCTGTGTTTGCCCACATGGACTTTACTTGTGGTACAGGTGAGGAGATGATCTGTTTTCCCACTTTAAACCCAGCTGGGCCCCTCACAGCTTTAAATAGGTGAGCAGCTTTCAGTAACACTGGTGCCAACTGCAAAAAAGTCATAAATTTTGACAATTTTTCTTATAAAGTTGGAAAAAAAAGTGACAAATTTAACAAAAAAGAAATTAAATTTGTGAGGAAAAAAGTCACAAAATTACTAGAAAAAAGTGACAAATTTATGAGAAAAAAGTTTGAATTTAAGAGAAAAAAGTTGTAAATTTACAAGAAAAAAACCACAAATTTACGAGATATATTTGAAAATTTACAAGAAAAAAATGTAAAAAATTATTTGAAAAGAGTGACAAACTTACAAGAAAAATTTAGAAAATTTACAAGAAAGAAGTCACAAACTTAAGAAGAAAAGTTGTAAGATTTTTTTTTCTTTAGTTTTAGTTTTAGTTCAGTTTTTTGTTTTTTACTTTACAGTAAAAAAAAAAAAGAAAAGTTGAACATTTTTGAGAAAGTTCCAGAATTACAAGAAAAACTAGCAAAGTTGCAAGAAAAAAGTTATAAATTTACAAGAAAAAAAATCTAATTTATGAGGATAAGTTGAGTTTATAATTTTAAAAAAATTGCAAATGTTTAAGAAAGTTTTAGATTTTAAATTTTCATCTGTTTGTTTTGTTTGAGTTATCCAGCCTCGAGCTGCATTCTGGACTTATTAAACGCACTGATCTTCATCTCTGCTTTGGGTCCGTTTATGCTGCCTCCCGGGCAGCGGTACATGACAGAGTGTAGAAAAACCAAGGGCCATGTTTTGACAACCTAGTCTGAAGTTAACTGTCATTTCCTGTTAATGTCAGACTGTGAGCGTTTTCAAGTTCATTTGATTGGAGGGTTTGGGGTTCGATTCCCGCTCTGTCTGCAGTCTTCATGTCGAAGTGTCCTTGAGCAAGACACTGAACCCCCAGTTGCTCCTGGTGGGTCAGGCCAGCACCGGTGTATGGCAGCTATGCCGCCATCAGTGTGTGAATGGGTGGATAGCAGGATCTGTAAAGCGCTTTGGTCATCTAGAGATGAGAAAAAAAGTGTTATGTAAGTGAATGCTATTTACCATTACAGCAGTACAAAATCAAATTTTACGCTGGGCGCAAAGTGCAAAGAGGCTGTCCTAATGGTCTTAATTATTCAGAGGTATGTTTTGGGCATAACATGAAATATACCAATCGCTGCCTTTGCTCTCATGCCCTTTAACCTCTTAAAATTCCAGTGTTCTGCCAGTGGGACGTTTCAAATTTTCTAATGCCACTGAATTAAACAAGCCAGTTAATAAAGAATTTGATTTTCTTTACATATGCTAAATTTAGGGAAATTGTCTTGAATGCTAAGGGGTTAAAAAAAAGTTTCAAATCTACAAGAAAAAATGTTGCAAATATATATATGAAAAAGTGGCAAATATTTGAAAAAAGTGTTAAAAAATTTACATGAAAAAGTTGCAAATTTTTGAGAAAAAAAGATGTAGATTTATAAGAAAAAAAGTTGCAAATTCACATGAAAAACATTGAAAACTGAGGTGAAAAAAGTTGCAAATTTAACCTTTTAAAATTCCGGTGTTCTGTCAGTGGGATATTTCAAATTTTCTACCGCCACTCAGTGAAGAAAGAATTTGACTTTCTTTGTGTATGCTAAATTTAGAGAGACTGGCTGGAATGTCAAACACTTACCGTATTTTTGGGACTATAAGGCGCACCGGATTATAAGGTGCAATATCAATGAACGGTCTATTTGATGGTCTAATTTCATACATAAGGCACACCGGATTATAAGGTGCATTAAAGCGAGGTTGTCGGAGCCGGGAAAAAAAAAAATTTGTGTGCATGGAAAGAAAATCCTGTCTATAGTCATTATAGACATATATTGTCTATAGACACGCGATTATAGACATTATAGACACGCGATTGTCTGCGAGTGTGAATGACCTGTTCCACGAGCAGGCGGAACGTTTTTAGTCCGTGGCTGTTCATCGCCATATTGGCCAGAATACTCACTCGGTACTCGATACGGCTCCCTGTATTTACAGCCGTAAGTATGTATTTACAGCCGTATTTACTGCTCCCGTTTACAGCTAAACGGGAGCAGTTTCGATGCCGAAATTTCACATACAAATCCTAATATACGTGTTCTGTACACCATCGGCTTTTGGGTATCGACTAGTCGGATCTGGGATTTTTTTTTTTTTTTTTTTTTGCGTGCATGGAAAGAAAATCCTATCTATAGTCATTATAGACACATATAGCGCGATTGTCTGCGAGTGTGAATGACCTGTTCCACAAGCAAATGTACGTTTTTTTGGTCCGTGGCTGTTTACATCGCCATATTGGCCAGAATACTCGCTCGGTACTCGCTCAGTACTCGATATGGCTCGCTCTCCGGCGGCAGCCCCGAGAAGTAAACAATGCAAACAAATGCCGGGACGCTTGAATTCTTTCGTCCCGAAAATATCATTTTTGAATATTAATTACAGCTAAACAGGAGCAGTTTCGATCCACGATCCATTGGCAGATAGTGGCGTAACTCGCTAGCAATTTAACTTTGAACGACCTGTTGACACCAATAGAGCGGTTGGAGTTCTTTGGTTAATCCACCTGGAATGATGGCAAGCTCCGAATTAGTTTGCTTCACTTGGGTTTTGACAGTATCGGTGAGATGGGCGTGCATGGAGTGGCAGATCAATAGGGACGGAGATTTGTGGAAAAAGCCATCCGGCCATTATGTTGAAGCACATATTACTCCGCGAGGCTCCTGACTACTGTAATGCTCCGACAATCCATCAAGCGGTTCGGCTCTGTAGCTTACCAAAGTCGTACTAAAACATTTTTGACAGATTTTTGAGCGCCGTGTACCACATAAAATCGGTTCGAGATCAGTAAGCACAACCAGAATTAATACATAAGGCGCACCGGATTATAAAGCGCACTGTCGATTTTTGAGAAAATTAAAGGATTTTAAGTGGGCCTTATAGTCCAAAAAATACGGTAATAAACAGGGGCACAAGATCAAAGGCTTAATACTAATATGACAGCATGTAAATGAGGACAAATCTTTTTTGCACGAAGTACAATGCGGGCTCATTCACAAAGTGAAAGACAGCTTTTAAGGAGCTTTTTCACCTCCTCAACAGCCCAGCTCACACTGGGAAGACTTAATCACAATTACGTATGGATGAGAACTGTACAGTTCAGATTTTATGCCAGCATCTGTCCATGATTTTGACAGAGTTGTGAAAATTCCTTTACGTTATCACAAATTTCATCCAAACTTCTCTTAAACCAAGAAAGAGCGAGCTGTTTATGTCAGCTGAGGTCCATCAATCTCCTCTGCTGAATGCAAAATTGTTGTGTTTTAACTAAAAAAAACCCTGTCATAATAATTTAACTATGAATGCTTCTGTTAAAAAGAATGAAAGTGAAGTGAGGTTAAATAATTATTTAAAAAAAAAACTGTCCCAATTAGATAATAATGATGAATGTCAGTTTTTTACACGCACCTGCCAGCTCTTCTCCAGGCTGAGGTGACAGCTCTTCCCGTCAGACTGGTAAGAGTTGACCAATTACCAGTAGATGGTGTGGTGCTACCACACCGTCTACTGGTAATTAGATGGCATAATGCAAAAAAAACAAACAAAAAAAACAGACTACACCGCGTTCCAAATTATTATGTAAATGATATTTGTCTTAAATATGTCTTAAATTTGTCTCAAATCTCTCCCCCTCCTGCTGAGGTCATCGAGGGTACTCCGTCCCAGCCTGGGACTTCCGTGGCTGCTACTCCTCCTCCGGATGAGGTAATCGTGGGTGCTCCATCCAAACCCGGGGCCTGCCAGGGTGCTGCTTCCCTGTCTGAAGAGGTCTTCGCGGGTGCTTCGTCCCAGCCCGGGACCTCTGTGGGTGCAGCTCCTCCTCTGTCCGGGTCTCTGTGGGTGCTGTGTCCCACTCAGGGACTGTCATGGATGCTGCGCCTCAGGCAGAAACCAACTTGGGTGCTGCGCTTGAGTGTGGGCCCGCCATGGGCATTACGCTGCAGCCCAGGGGCCACCGCGGGTGCAGCTCCGCTCCAGTCCCCAGCCACACTGTGAGTGCAGCTCTGCTCCAGCCCGGAGCCGCACCGCGGGTGCAGCTATGCTCCAGCTCGGAGCCACCGTGGGCGCAGCAACGCTCCAGCCTGGAGCCACTGTGGGTGCTGCAATGCCCCTGTCTGGGGCCACCGAGGGTGCTACAGGCCAGTCCGAGGGCATTGGGGTTTCCCCTCCTCTGCCTGATGCCATCATGGTTCCCCCTCCTCTGCCTGAGATCATTGTGGTTCCCTTTCCTCTGCTTGGGGCCATAGTGGTTCCCTTTCCTCACCCTGATGTTGGCTCAGGTTCCTCAACTTCTCTGTCGTGCCCACCATTGGTTCTTAGGGTTGGGCAGCCACCTCCTGGACCACCCTTTCTTTTCAGGTGGCTAAAAAACTCTGGCAAACCACCTGACAGACCGTGTTGCAGTGTTGGATGGCCCACATTCTCTGGTAGGCCACTCGACTCTTTTCATCATGCCATCTGCCGGGCTGGGGACTTTGGCCACCCACCTGAACTGTCCAGCCCTTTGGTCCAGGGGGCCTAGGCGGTTTGGGTTTTGCCTGGTGTGGGTCCTGAGCTTTTTTTTGTTTGTTTGTTTCGTTCATGACACTCTTTACAAGGTAAGATAAGATAAGCTAAGATAAGCGTTTATTAGTCCCACAGTGGGGAAATTCCAGGATTGCAGCAGCAAAGGGATAGCAGCATTAAGAGCAATAGTTAATAAGATAATAAGATAAGAACAGGTTAGCCAAAGCAGTACATAAATATACACAGTGCAGGAGCATTGCAGCTAGATGGTATCAACAGCATTACGGTTAATTAAATTACCCAGCTGGATATAAATATGGACCCAGACAGTATATTTCACATTTGAATCAACAGTGTTGTTGCCACCCTTGATAATAATTGTAATTGTCTTAGTTGTGTGTTGGAGGGGACGATCTCTGTTGTGCAAAGTTGTTACGTTTAGTACATTTAATACCACCGCTACGAGCAGCACCGGTTGTTATAAAGTCTGACAGCTGTAGGTAGGAAGGGCCTGAGGAACCTCTTCCTTGAGCGCTTAGGATGGCACAGCCTACCACTGAATGAGCTCCTCAGTGCGTTCATCGTGTCCTGCTTGGGGTGGGACTCGGATTCCAGCAGAGATGACAGCTTAGCTACCTCTCTCCTATCTCCTCCACTGGGTCTAGGCGTTGTCCCAGAACAGAGCTGGCTTTTTTGATCAGCCTGTTCAGTCTCTTCCTGTCGGCTGCTGTGATGCTGCTGCCCCAGCAGACCACTCCAAATGTGATGGCTGATGCCACCACAGAATCACAGAAGGTCTTCAGGAGTGCCCCCCGCACTCCAAAAGACCTGAGTCTCCTCAGGAGGAACAGCCTGCGCTGCCCCTTCTTGTAGAGCGCGTTGGTGTTGTGTGACCAGTCCAGTTTATTGCTCAGGTGAACACCCAGGTACTTGTAAGATGTCACCATCTCAATGTCCGTACTCCCACAAGGTTTTGTATGTTAAATCTGACCTCTTCATGTAATTGTAATGTTTTCTGAAGATCATTCTAAGACCAAGTAGCAAAATAAGAAAACCCTGTTTTTCCAAGCTCACTGAACACTCAATGAACACTATACAGCAGGCACTGAGAGGAGCGAGAGTTATAGCAGTTGTTTATCTCTCAACACGTACTATGTAAGCAAAAGGACACCTTGTGCATATCTACTGGAAAGCACAACACCTCGTGAGATTTCGAAGCTCTGCAGCAGAAATGTGCCACTAACACCGAGAGGATTCAGAGGTTACAACCCTACATAAAAACTATAAAACCATCTATTATCGTCAGAAAGGCCCATTATTTACTACAAAGCACCATGCTCTCGATACGCTCGGTGGTTGATACCTGTTTTCGGTCTCTCTGATATTAATCTGGGCATATCTATTTTATGTTTGAAAACATCAGCATTTTCCTACCATAAATCATCACAGCTTGGAGAATGTCACTCATTGTCTCACCGGTGTTTTATCTGCATGATAATTGATGAGGTTATTGCTGCCGGTGTGTATTGTTATTTAAATGAGTTTCTGCTGGAAAGTCACGGCTCCCACACACAAACGTGTCATGGAAAGGAAAAAAAAAAATAAGAGAAAAACAGCTTGGTGAAAGCTGATGATTCAATCAAGAGGGGTTTCAGAGAGGTCAGGAAAATAATGTTCCAATCCCGCACAGAGCACGGACTCATAAAGGCAACATGCGTGTACTTATAAAGGCCTGCTATTTCATAGGGATCCGTACCCGTGTCCGCCGCAACGGCCTCCCCCACAACCAGTGAAGGTTAAAGGGAGAGAAGCATGTTTTTCTCCGTGTGGGTTCGTCACGGAAAACAATGAATTCTTTCAGCTTTTGTATACTGGAGAATATAAGAAAAAAAGCATATTTTTTTTTACCCTTTTTTTCTTTACATGATATTTTGATGTTCTGAACACATGACAGACACTCAGCGACGTTTGTGCTGCGTGAATTTAAAATCCCATTTGTATGTCCCATATCCGGGAAAGCTGACAAGCTGTGCTCAGTTTGCATCATTAGAGCATCTCAGCCTGGCTCAGAAATGAGTCTAAATTTATCAAAAAAAAAGCAAAAACAACACAGATGATGCAGAAGTTATACAAACTGATTCCTCTGTTTATACTTCTGCAAATTAACACTTACCGAAATCCTAAAAATGGGTGGACTTTTTTTTACATTTGACTCTATAATTTTTACTCTAAATTAGACTAAAGCCCAGTCGAAGCAATGGAACCATTATGACTCACCACCTCTGAAGAAGATAGGTGCCCAACCCTCGGCGGGAAAGTCATGCTCACTGTGTTTTGGGACCAGCATGGAGTATTGATGATGGATTTCATTGCAAACAGTACCTCAATTACTAGGACCTACTATGCTTTACTGCTGCAGAAAATCTGGAAGGCCATCAAAACCAAGAGGCGGGGCATGTTGACCAGAAATATCTGGTTTTTCTTTTAAATTTACAACTTTTTCCTCAAAAATTAGCAACTTTTTTCATATAAATTTATGTTTTTTTTCTCATCAGTTTGGATTTTTTTTTTGTAAATAAGCAACCTTTTTCTCAAAAAATTGCAATTTTTTTCCTCTAAATTTGCCACTTTTTTCTTCTCAGTTTGCAATTTTTAATCTTATAAATTTGCAATTTTTGCCATGAAATTGCAACTTTTTTCTGGTGAATTTGTAACTTTTTTCTCAAAAATGTGCAACATTTTATTGTTGTTTTTTTTTACTTTTTTCCTCAAATATTTACAGTTTTTTCCAATCAATTTTTAACCTCTCTAAAAAATTAGCAACTTTTTTTTAATGTAAATTTGCATTTTTTTGCAATTTGCAAATTTTTTTCTAGTAAATTTTCAAATTTTGTCTCAAAATTTAGCAGCCTTTTCTTGTATTTTTTTTTTACTTTTTTCTCTCAAATATTGGCAACTTTTTTCCTGTAAATTTGCAACTTTTTTTTTTTTTTGTAGATTTGAGACTTTCCTTTCAACCCCTTAGCATTCCAGCCAATCTCCCAAAATTTAGCATATGCAAAGAAAATCAAATTATTTCTTCACTGAGTGGCAATAGAAAATATGAAATGTCCTGACTGTGGAACACCGGAATTTTAAGAGGTTAACTGGTGGACAGACAGTCTTGGTGGAGGTATGTGTGTATGTGTAATGGATAATGAATTTGACTTGCACTGTTACAAAAGAATAACTGAGATTCAGTGACAACGTCCATGTCTGAAGACACACTACTCACAAAAAGTTAGGGATATTTGGCTTTCGGGTGAAATTTATGGAAAATGTAGAACACTCACAGTGATATTATATCATGAAAGTAGAACATTTCAGTGAATCATGCAATGGTGATTTTGTCATCTCAAACAATTTATTGAAATAAAAGCCAACAACAGTGGTGGGTATACTACAACAAAAATTGTCAGTGTCTCAATAACTTGTCATGTGCCGTTGAGCATCAATTACAGCTTGACAACGACGTCTCATGCTGTTCACAAGTCGACTTATTGTCTGCTGAGGCATGACATTCCACTCTTCTTGAAGGGGGGCCCTCAGGTCATTGAGGTTGTGGAGTGCAGGGTTACGAGCCTCTACATGGTGACTCAGCTGATCCTGTAGGTTTTCTAGGGAATTCAGGTTTGGAGAAAGTGCAGGCCACTCCATTTGAGGTACCCCAGCCTCCAGCAGCCATTCCATAATGGTGTGACCTCGATAACCTGGAGCATTGTCATTCATGAAGATGAAATTAGGCCTGTGTTGGTCACCCAGAGGCTCAATGACTAGATTAATGCTGTTATTCATGTCATGACGTGTTAGTTTTTGACAGCTCACACGCGTGATGTCAAACACAGGGTGAACCACACAGAGGGGCATGTTTGACAGTTTTATTAATCTCAAAACACAGCGCTGCACAGCTACAGAAACAGTCACTCACCAGAGGAAATGGACCTGAGGAGAGAAGACGAGAGCCATGAGCTGAGTAGTGGAGTAAGGGGAAAATGGCCGAGCCAAATTGTCACTCACTTGGAAAATCCAGGGATGACCGGCAGGACCCAGCGGGGAACAGATGAACCAGTAGGGTAGGGGGGGAGTATTGAAGCTGATGGTGCCTGACCGGGAGAAGAAGTTACTGATGGGTTGTGCGGTGGAGCAGGAGAGCGCACACAGTCCCCAGAACACACCTACATGGTGGCAGCAACCCAGACGAGCCAGAATAGAATGCGCCAAGGGAACCTTCTTAAGTACGCTGGCTGATGAGCGGGCGCAGGAGTGTCTTCTGCCTCAGGTGCAGTGATGAGCTTGAGGAGATGGGACCGGAGGGGAGGGGTGCATTCCCGCTGCTCATGACAGGGCCCCCCCTTCTAGGGACGCCTCCTGGCGGACTGGAGGGCTTGTCTGGGTGGGCACAGTGAAAAGCCCAGAGCATCTCTTTGTCCAGTACCCGTGCCAAGGGAGTCCAGGATTGCTCCTCTGGCCCGTAACCCTCCCAGTCGATGAGATACTGCAGGCCCCGTCCCCGGTGGCGAACATCCAGGATCCGCCAAACCGTGTGGGCAGGGGAGCCGTTGATGACACAGGGAGGGGGAGGCGGTGGGGGAGGGGGCAGAGGGGGCTGGTCGAGAGGGGTTTTATGTTGCTGACGTGGAAGGTAGAATTCATCCGTAGGGACGAGGGCAATTTAAGCTGAACCGACACGTTGTTGACCACCCTGACAATGGTGAATGGCCCAAGGAAGTGGGGAAACAGTTTTTTAGATTTGCCCTTAAGGGGAATCTGGCTAGATGCCAGCCAGACCTGCTGTCCCACGACGTACTTGGGGGCCGGCACCCGCTAATGATCAGCAGAGGCCCGGGTGCGTTCGGTGGTGTGGGTCAGGGCGGCCCTAGTGGATCTCCAGACACGCCGGCAGTGCCACGCATGTGCCCCTATGGATGGCACCGAATCCTCCCTCTCGGCCATAGGAAGAAGAGGAGGTGTGTACTCCAATGACGCCTTAAAGGGGGTTAGTCCGGTGGCAGAGGATACCGCAGAGTTCATAGAATATTCGACCCAAGTCAGGTGCACGATCCAGGACGAGGGGTTATCGGCTGCTACGCACCGCAAGGCAGCCTCCAGAGACTGGTTGGCGCGCTCCGCTTGCCCATTACTTTGAGGATGATTTCCTGATGAGAGGCTCACAGTCGTTCCCAGCGTCCGACAAAAGGCCCTCCAAACCTGGGATGTGAACTGGGGGCCCCGGTCTGACACAATGTCCATAGAGATGCCGTGGATCCTGATGACGTGGTCAGTGAGGAGGACCGCTGTCTCAAAGGCCGACCGGAGTTTAGGGAGAGCCACCAGATGGACCGCCTTGGAGAAGCGATCCACGATGGTCAAAATAACCATTTTGCCATTGGAGGAGGGCAGCCCGGAAACAAAATTCACGGCAATGTGGGACCACAGGTGGCCAGGGATGGGGAGGGGGTGAAGGAGTCCCGATGGGGGGGAGGAGTCACTCTTACCCCGGACACACGTCTGGCAGGCTCTGAACGTCCCATCGCAGCGTGGGCCACCAAAACGCCCGTTTAACGAAGTCGATGGTCCAGGTGATGCCAGGGTGGCAGGCAAAGTGACTAGTGTACCCCCACTGGATAACGTTACTGTGGAGGGCGGCCGGGACGTACAGACGGTTCCAGGGGCACCCTACTGGCACAGGCTCCCGGGACTGAACCTGGCAGACCCTCCGCTCGATATCCCAAGTAAGGGCTTCAATAACGCATGCGGGTGGCACAATGGTTTGGGGGGGGGGGCTGTGTCCTTGGAATCGAACTGGCGCGAGAGCGCATCTGGTTTTGTATTCCAAGTGCCAGGCCGGTAGGTGATGGTAAAGTTAAATCGCTGGAAAAATAGCGACCAGTGGGCCTGTCTGGCATTCAGTCAGCGGGCCGACTGCAAGTACTCGAGGTTCTTGTGGTCCGTCCACACAACGATAGGGAGGACAGCACCCTCTAACCAGTGCCTCCACTCCTCAAGTGCCAACTTAATGGCCAGCAGCTCTCTGTCCCCTACATCATAGTTCTTCTCGGCCAACGAGAGCCACCAAGAGAAATATGCGCATGGGTGAAGCTTCTGATCAGGAGTCACACGCTGTGGTAGCACAGCGCCAACCCCCGAATCAGACGCGTAAACCTCGAGGACGAAAGGAAGCTGCGTGTTGACCAGGGCCAAGATGGGTCTTTCCGTGAACTGGTGCTTTAATTTGTTAAATGCCAGTTCAGCTGTCTCAGTCCACCGAAAGGGGACTTTAACGGAGGTCAGCTGCGTTAAAGGCAGTGCGATCCCACTATAGTTCTGGATGAACCTGCGATAAAAATTTGCGAACCCGAGGAAGTGTTGAAGCTCCCTGCGGGAGTGGGGTGTTGGCCAATCCAACACTGCCTTTACCTTGGCTGGATCGGCAATCAGCTCCCCCTCAGCCACGATGAAGCCCAAGAAGGTGGTAGATGGTATAGAGAACTCACACTTCTCGGCCTTCACGAACAGCTGATTCTCCAAGAGCCATTGTAGAATGGCCCTAATGTGGACCTCGTGTTCCTCTGGTGAGGAGGAGAAAATCAAAATGTCATCAAGGTAGACGGACACGAATTGATAAAGCATATCACGGAGGACGTCACTGATTAACCGCTGGAAGACGGCAGGGGCGTTAGTGAGCCTAAATGGCATCACTAAGTATTCGAACTGGCCCAGATGTGTTTTAAAGGCTGTCTTCCATTCATCGCCCTTGCGAATGTGGACCAAATGATACGCATTCCTAAGATCTAGCTCAGTGAACACCCGTGAACGCTGAAGAAGCTTGAACGCTGAATTGATCAATGGCAGAGGGTGTTTGTCCTTAATGGTAATAGCGTTGAGCTCCCAGTAGTCGATGCATGGGCAGAGCGAGCCATCCTTCTTTCCGATGAAGAAGAAGCCGACCCCGAGCGGAGCCGAAGATGGCCAAATGAGGCTGGCGTTCAGCGATTCCTTGATGTATTGCTCCATTGCCTCCCTCTCTGGGCCAGAAATACTATACAGCCAGCTAGACAGCAGCCTCCCCCCCCGGGATGAGATCTACAGCACAGTCATAAGAGCGGTGAGGCGGCAGCGACAATGCTCTTGACTTGCTAAAGACCTCAGCAAAATCATGATAAGTCTGGGGGATGAGGCTGAGGTCCGGCGGCTTGGCCTGGTAGGGGAGAACAGAGAGCGATGGGGAGGAATCAGCCGAATGCATACAATGGGCCATACAAAATGGGCTTCAGGTGGAGATGGGGCGTTTAGCCCAATTGATCTTCGGGTTGTGTTTCTGGAGCCACGGGAACCCTAGGACCACTGGGGAAGATGATATTGGGAGAACCAAGAACGGAAGTTCCTCCCGGTGGTTCCCGGAAAGGAGGATGGGTATAGGCACCGTGCTTTGGGTGACCACTGTGAGCTCGCTGCCAAATATGGCAGTAACTCTCTGATTATGGGGCAATTTACACGTGGGAATGCCCACCTGCTCAACGAGAGCAGAGGAAACAAAATTACCCTCCGACCCTGAGTCAATCAGCGCCTCAACCCCCCTCTCGACCCCCGGTAACTGCACAAGGGCCGAAATACAAAATTTGCCGGGGGGAGTAGATTTGGTCCCACCCGCCATACCCCCCGCGGTTACTGACAGGCCAAGTCTTTTGGCCGCTGGCATCATTCGTCCCGACTGTGGTTCAATGAACCGCAGTACATGCACACACTGGCCCTTCGCCTTCGCCGACTCTCCTCATCGGTTTGGCTCCGAGAGAGCTCCATCGGTCTGGGCGAAGCGCCGGTGCCGCCAGCTCCAGTAACTGCAGCGGATATGTGCTCGGAGCGCGGGCGAGAGGTGGAGCTGTGCTCCTCCGCGCGTTCACTGTATCGATTGTCTAATCCTACCACCTGATCTATCAGGTCGTTGAGCGTCTCCGGGACAGGATAAACCGCCAGGTCATCACGGAGTTGGTTGTTCGAACCGTGGAGAAACGCGTTGTTTAATGCAGTCTCATTCCACCAAACGCCACAAACCAGAATTTCACCGAGTACTCGGCCACCGACCAGGTACCCTGGCGGAGAGTCATTACGCAGCTCATGACGTTGCCCTGACGCTTGGTCTGGCCAAATGCGCACTTGAAAACGACCACAAATTGGTCAAATGTGTATCGGCGCCTCTCAGGGTTATCTAGAGTGGACTGGGCCCACTCCAGGGCTCGATCCCTGAGCAACAGGGCAAAAAACTGAATCCGAGCTACGTCCCCCAGATACTCTTCCCCGACTTGCTCCAGGTACATCTGTACTTGAAGGAGAAAAGGCTTACACTTCCCCACCTCCCCCGCATCCGGGGAAGGCATGGGAATGGAGAAGGTACGGCACATAGCGCACGGGGCAGGCTGGGGGGGGGGGGCAGCCGCAGGATGTGCCGCGGACCATAAGTTACACATGTTAGACACCTGTTGCGTCAAGGCAGCGAGCTGCCGCTCGGTCACCACTAGGCGATCCATAGTGGATAGCTTCTGTGTGGAGGCACCGGCTGAGCTACCTTCCTGGCTGGCTCGTTCTTTCATGACGTGTTAGTTTTTGACAGCTCATGCGCATGATGCCAAACACAGGGTGAACCACACAGAAGGGCACGTTTGACAGTTTTATTAATCTCAAAACACAGCGCTGCACAACTACAGAAACAATCATTCACCAGAGGAAATGGACCTGCAGAGAGAAGACGAGACCCGTGAGCTGAGGAGTGGAGTAAGGGGAAAATGGGCGAGCCAAATTGCCACTTACTTGGAAAATCCAGGGATGACCGACAGGACCCAGCGGGGAATAGATGAACCAATAAGATAGGGGGGAGTAGTGAAGCTGATGGTGCCTGACCGGGGAAAAAAAGTTACTGATGGGTTGTGTGGTGGAGCAGGAAAGCATGCGCACAGTCGCGAGAACACACCTACACGGTGGCAGCAACCCAGATGAGCCAGCATAGACTGCACGGAGGGAACCTCCTTAAGTATGCTGGCTGATGAGCGGGTGCAGGTGTGTCTTCTGCCTCAGGTGCCGTGATGAGCTTGAGGAGATGGTGCTCATGACAATTCAGGTAGTATGGGCTTGTCACTGTACCATTCACAAGGAGTAGGGCAGTTCTGTATTGACTTGACACACCTGCCCAGACTGTAACACCACCACCACCACCAAAGGCTTGTCTGGTGACAACAGTGGCTAATGCATAGCGCTCTCCTTGATGTCTCCAGCATCATTGGTGGCCATCATTTCTGCTCAGTGTGAATCGGTTTTCATCAGAGAACAGCACTGAGGCCCACTGGTCCCTTGTCCAGTGTAAATGCTCCCTGGTCCATGCAAATGATGATGCCTGTGTCTGGTGGTGTGGTTTGGTATCCTTGCAGGTCATCTAGCACACAGACCATGCTGATGTAATCGGTTTTGAATGGTCTGATGTGACACTTGGGTGCCTCTCACCTCCCTTAAATGTGCCTGGAGTTGAGTGGCACTCATCATCCGGGTCCGCAGGGCACTGCTCACAATGAAGCGGTCATCAGCATGGGGTGTGGCCAAAGGACGTCGACTTCTGTGACTCTTCCAGTCTCTCTGTATCTCTGTTGCAACCTGCTGATGACACTCTGTGACACTCTAAGCTCAGTGGCCATTTCCTCTGAGAACATCCTGCAATGGCGAGGTACTGCTGATCAGTTGTTAGGTGTCGTCTTGGTCTCATGATGTCAAAATATGAACAGCATGATGGAGAGGACTGTTTAAATACCAATTCTAATTGAACAAGAAAATGTACTGGTCGATTCATGGATCAAACACCTTTTGTGAATTTTGCCATTAAGCACCTTGTTAGAGAACAGCAAGTTATGCAAAAAGTACTGAAACACTGAACAGTTTGACATATGCATTCAAAAGGTTAGAGAAGGTCAAATTAAGTTCACCTAGAAAGGTTATAGTGCATTTTAGGTGCATCCTGAAATTTCCAAAAGCCGAATATCCCTAACTTTTTGTGAGTAGTGTTTCATGAGACATCCAGTAGATTAAAAGAGCTGACCACCAGTGGACTGAGCCACTTTACAAAAAAAAAAAAACAAAACAAAAAACAACAACAATAAAAAACGGAGACTGTTGCAAAAAATTGTACTCCCCCATCCTTGACAAAGCTTTTGCAGTAGATACCGATTTGCCTCTTGTCCCCCCAAGAAAGCAACACTGCTTAATTTCTGTTGCCCCTGATCCTTGAATTATAAAGCAGAATTCTGATTTTTTGACTCTGAAGTGACTTCTTCTTGAATAAAAGATGCATTTTCTATCTGAGTCATTCATAATTTGTCGAAACATTTGGCCTCAGATGTCATTTCAGAGGTGGGAAATATTGAGTTTCAGCCTGAGCGAAATCACTCATTATGTTGTTGTTACCGACCGCCACATCGATCGAACCTCCCACGCGTAATTAAATGGTGTGTCGAAAGTCTGTTGCATAAAAATTAGCTGGCAAATTGTATGAACTTCACTTTAGATTAAAAAAAGCACCTTCTTAATTTGTGAAACAGAAACAAGACACCAGGCACTTTTATTTTAGGCAATTAAGATGGTTTGGTTAAGAGTGTGGATTCTGAAATTAAACCATTTGATTTGAAGGGGAAAAACGCAGGTTTTGTTTGGAAACTTGATAAAACCAATCATCTCTTTTTCGTATAGTTAGCAGCTTCTTAATTTGCTTTTCATATGTTGACAGGAATGACAAAACAAGACACTTCACAAAGAGACCGTTCAACATTGGTGATATAAATACGTATAATAGAAGATGTACTGTACTCAGACCTCATGGATGACAGGGTAGAACATTTCATTACTGGTTCTTCTAAAGGCATGGTCAAAAATAATGTTTCTTGAAGGAAAGACTGAGGTTACCATCATTGTTTGTCATCAAGGATGGTTAAATTGTAGAGCAAAGAAACTGGATGATCCCTTAAATTATGTTAAGGCCCATCTCTGTGTCACAATATGAAGTGAAGACCAACACAATTTGTTAGACCACAGCTGTTCTGGTCTGGAGGAGAGAACACCATCCACACTCACAGCATTCCTAATTGCATTGATTACCTGCAGCTGCTCCTAATCAGCACACCTGCCCTGGTTACTGCTAGGGTATAAAGGACTCCAGATATCCTCAGTCCTTCATGGGATTGCCTCAGCTCAACAGGCCACTGTAGCGCTCCGGTTCTCTTGCCCCAATCTCCTGTGTGCCTGCCTCTGTGCTCTCACTTTCCTGAAGACCATTCCCCTGGAATCATGATTGTCAGTAATTATCCAGCCAGCATGCCCATGTGGGCCCCACCAAAGATTAAATTTGGGCTGTCTTGTGGGTCCCATGTTGGTTTGTCCATGGATTCTATGTTGGTCCCATCTGTTTGCCCACATGGACTTTACTTGTGGTACAGGTGAGCAGGGAATATTTTGACCCACTTTAAAACCACCTGGGCCCCACATGGATTTAATGTGGGTTAGTAGGTTTCAGTAACACCTTTGCCATAGGCAAAATTACACAAAGAATTACAAATTTATGAGAAATGAAAATTTGTATGAAAAAAAAATGACAAAATTACAAAAAAAAGTAGCAAATTTACGAGAAAAAGTCACAAAGTTGTGAGAAAAAAGGAAAAATTGAGAAAAAAAGTTGCAAATTACAAAAAAAATCTTGGGAAAATCACTTGAAAAGAGTTTAGAAAAAAAAAAAGGAACATATACTGTATGTATATGAGGAAAAAGTTGCAAGATTACAGTAAAAAAAAAACTGGCAAATTTATGAGTTCCAAAATTACAAGAAAGTTAGCAAATTTGCAAGAGAAGTAAAAATTTTACAAGAAATATGAACAAATTTATGAGAAAAAGTTGCAAGTTTACAGGAAAACAAATTGCAAATTTTTGAGAGTTTCAAAGTTTTTTATAAAAATGTATCAAATTAGGAGGAAAAGTCACAAATTTACAAGAAATTAGAAAATTTACGTGAAAATAAGCTGACAATAGGAAAACAGGTAAAGTCCATGTGGGCAAACACAGATGGGACCCATAAGACAGCCCAGATTTAACCTTTGGTGGCGCCCACATGGACATGCTGGCTCGGTACCTACCTGGACTTCCTCTGTTACATCTCTTCAGTGCTTCTCAGTTCCCTCCTTTTTTGGACTTCCGACCTGGAAACCAAAGTAAGACATTGCATACGACATCGGATAAGACCGGATAAGACTTAGATTGGATTGGACAAGACACTGCAAAATTCAGTGATCCCGTCGTCATAGGAAACTCCCCGGGCCATACTCACTGCAAAGGAACTCCATGTCACTGGATCCATTCTCCTACTCAGCCCACACAGAGGTCCACCTTCTCCTCCTGCTCCTTGTCTCCTCCTCCTGTAAGTGGACAATGTGTCATGAATCGCCCTTCAGGGCAGAAAGAAACAGACCCTCGCACCGACTGCAGTTAGTGGTTGATAACAAATGCACAAACACAAAAACCAAAGGCAGACGAGGCGGTAACTTACAGTTAGATAACACCAGAGCAGTGTCTGGGCTCTGGTGACAAGAAGAGGGACTGAAAATTGAAAATTTACAGGAGAAAAAAAATGATAAATTTTATAAATTTTTGAGAAAAAAGTGACAAATCTATCAGAATAAAGTCACCAATTTTTCAGAAAAAGTGGAAAATCTCAGAGAAAAAAAGTTTCAGATCTATGATGAAAAAGTAACAAATTTATGAGAAAAAAGTCACAACGTTTTGAGGAAAAATTTGTAAATTTACAAGAAAAGTCACAAATTCACAAAAAAAGTTGAAAATTCACAGGAAAAAATGCAAATTTATGAGAATAAACTTGAAATTTTTTGAAAAAAGTCAATTTTTTTCATGAAAAACTTTAACAAGAAAAAAGTTGAAAATTTACAAGAACAATTGTGCACTCAATACAGACAGCGCGCACAGTAAATAGAATAAATCCTCTAAAGCCTGGGGATTTAAGCTTGGCCAGAAGACAAGTGACATTTAGACAAGACTCCGTTGGGCTTTCTGGCACATCAAGCCAGAAGGTCAAGCTATGAGAGGGAGTCTTTGGACACGCAACTGTAATTGACCTTTTTCTTTGATAGTGGAGTATAGACCGACAGATGCTTCTATAGGGGCTTCGTTTAGCCATTTAAAATGTAATTAGTCAGGTTGCCTGGGAGTCATTATGTGCAGTTAAGTGCTGGACAGAGAGGACAGGAGTTCATCAGGGTGAATTCCTGATTTATTAGCAGCAATAAAATGGTCACCAAGTGGAGTGGAGGCAGGAGACAGAGGACCTGCAGGTGAACGGTGAGGTGAGCTGGAAACAAGATATAACAGAAATGAAACTGAAGTCGGGAGAAGAACTGGACCGGCAGTACTGAAGACTGATGATGGCCCAACAAGGAGAGACACAGATGAGACTGAATAGACAGCAGGCGATCAAAGGGGTGGGAAACAGCTGAGGGGCATCAATGGCAGCACTGAGACTAATGAGGACGACTCAGGCAGGGACAGATAATGATAATGGCAATAATCAGTTTTGTCCTATG
Source organism: Pholidichthys leucotaenia (assembly GCA_020510985.1). Taxonomy (NCBI): domain Eukaryota; kingdom Metazoa; phylum Chordata; class Actinopteri; order Cichliformes; family Pholidichthyidae; genus Pholidichthys; species Pholidichthys leucotaenia. Next base: position 42,627,393 of record CM035848.1, on the reverse strand, counting down.
TACATGCCCTGAATAAATGGATTATTGGAGGGTAAACCACTTGAGTTAATAACCCCAGTTACATGGCCTTTATCGGATTATTCTGTTTACATGGCCACTTGAATAATCAGATAATTCCTGAAATGATCACAGCAATATTACAGTATATCTGGGTCCTTAAATGGCATTTGTTTATATCGTGATTAAGATATTACTCATGAGCAGCTTCAGTTCAAAACAGAGCAGAAAATAAAAGAATTCAGGTTGTTCGTACTTTGATGAAGATTCAGCATTCAGGTTGTTCCTGTTTTGTAAAAGATCAATGGTTCAATAAATGTAAACATTTCACAATGTACTTGTACTTCTTTGTACTAAATTTGGAGTTGCCATTAGGTTGTTTTGCTATTATTCTACTGGTCCAGCCCACTTGACATTAAATTTGGCAGTATGTGGCCCCCGAGCTAACATCACTTTGACACCCGTGGTCTAGACAAGAAACTGACCATTACATAGAATAAAAAATGTAACCAGCATCCATTTGAATGTTCTGACATTTAGTTGCAAATTTACATGAACGAGGGGAAATTTCAAAATTTTTTGCAAATTAATGAGGAAAAAAGTAGCAAATTAACAAGAAAAAATTTACAAATTTACATGAAAAAAGTTGCAGAGTAATGAGAAAAAAGTTGCAATTTAGCAAGAAAAAAGTTGCAAGTTAATTAGAAAAACCTGCAAATTAACGAGAAAAATGTCAGATTTACATGAAAAAGTTTCAGATAAATAACAGTGGCAAATTAATGAGAAAAAAGTAGCAAATTTAATGGAAAAAGTTGCAGATTAAAGAGGAAAAAGGTTGCAAATTAACCAGAAAAAATTTCAAATTAATGGGAAAAAAGTTGATGTAAAAGTTGCAAATTAGCAAATTAATGAGAAAAAGTTGCCAGTTTATGAAGAAAAAGTTGCAAATTGACATGAAAAGTTGCAAATTGGCAAGAAAAAAGCTGCAAATGAGAAAAAAGTTGCAAATGTACAAGAAAAAATTGCAAATTAACAAGAAAACCGTTGCAAATAAATGAGGAAAAAATGCTGAAAATTAATGAGAGAAAAGTTACAAATTTACATGAAAAAATTGCAGATTAATGAGGAAAAACTGCAAATTTATGTAAAAAGTTGCAAATTCAGAAAAATGCTGTAAATTTATGAGAAAAAGTTATGAATTTACATGAAAAAGTTGCAGATTAATGAGAAGAAAGTTGAACATTAACAAGAAAAAATAAGATAAGATAAGATAAGCCTTTATTAGTCCCACAATGGGGAAATTCCAGGATTGCAACAGCACAGGGATAGCAACACTCAAAGCAATAATTAAGAAGATACGAAAAATAAAAATAAGAGCAGTGGCTATACATACGTACACATAAATATATAAATATACAGTATATACAAAGTGCGGAGCATTGTAGCAAGATGGAATAAACAGCATAACCATCTACTTAGTTATCCTACATAGTATGAAGATGTACCCATACATATTGTCACCCTCCGTAGCGACTGATATTGTCCTAGTGGTATACTGGAGGGGACCATTTGTGTAAGTCTGTTGCGTCTTTTGCATTCAATACTACAAGGTCGTCACTTTTTTTTGCTATCTCTGTGAACAGCCCTGCTTAGGTTATACAGTCTGACAGCCGTAGGTAGGAAGGACTTGCAAAACCTCTCGGTTGCGCACCTAGGATGATGTAGTCTACTGCTAAATGAACTCCTCAGTGCGTTCAATATGTCCTGCATAGGGTGGGACTCGGACTCCAGCAGAGATGACAGTTTAGCCACCATCCTTCTCTCGCCTATCTCCTCCACTGGGTCAAGGCATTGCCCCAGGACAGAGCTAGCTTTCTTGATCAGTTTGTTTAGTCTCTTGCTATCGGCTGCTGTAATGCCGTTGCCCCAGTAGACCACTCCAAAAGTGATGGCTGATGCCACCACTGTGTCGTAGAATGTCTTCAGCAGCGCCCCTTGTACACCAAAAGACCTGAGCCTCCCCAGTAGGAACAGCCTGCACTGTCCCTTCTTGTAGAGTGCGTCGGTATTGTGCGACCAGTCTAGTTTATTGTTCAGATGAACACCAAGGTACTTGTAGGATGTCACCATCTCAATGTCTGTTCCCTGTATGTTTACTGGTGCTGTGAGGGGTTGTCCTTGCCTGCGGCAGTCCACCACCAGCTCCTTAGTATTCCTCGCGTTGATCTGGAGGCAGTTCCGATGGCACCAGTCCACAAATTCCTGGATAAGTCCTCTGTACTCAGCTTCATCTCCGTTGGAGATGAGGCCGACGATCGCAGAGTCATCAGAGAACTTCTGTAGATGGCAGTGTGTTGTATGGTGTGAGAAGTCCGCAGTATAAAGGGTGAACAGGAAGGGAGCTAAAACCGTTCTCTGGGGGGCCCCCGTGCTACCGATGATCGTGTCAGACACACAATCTCGGGTTCTCACAAACTGTGGCCGGTTAGTGAGGTAGTCCAGGATCCATGATGACAGGTGCTGGTCCACCCCTGCGCACAGCAGCTTGTCCTTCAGGATCATTGGTTGAATGATGTTGAAAGCACTGGAGAAGTCAAAGAACATGATCCTCACCGCATTCCCGGGCTTCTCCAGGTGGGACAGAGAACGGTGAAGGAGGAAGATCACTGCATCCTCCACCCCAATGCCATGCTGGTAGGCGAACTGGAGTGGATCCATCGCTGGTCCCACCAGGGGGCGGAGGTGAGCAAGGAGCAGTCTCTCCAGGGTCTTCATCATGTGAGATGTCAGGGCCACTGGTCTGTAGCTGTTCAGATCTTTGGGGTGGGAAGTCTTTGGTACAGGTACCACACAAGATGCTTTCCACAACTGTGGTATCCTCCCCAGCTTCAGGTTCAGGTTGAAGATATGCTCCACAATCCCACACAGCTGGTCTGCACAGGACTTGAGGAGCTTTGCGCTGATGCCGTCCGGTCCCGCGGCCTTCCTCGCCTTGATCTTCCTCAGCTCCGTCCTCACCTGGGTCTTAGTGAGGGTCAGGTTGGGGGGCTGTGTGCTGGGAGTGGGGGGTGTTGGTGGAGTGGGGTGTGGACAGCAGGTCTGGATGACTTTAGAGGCAGCAGTGGTTGTTGTGCAGTCGGGGGGGGGGGGGGCAACTGGTCAAGCCTATTAAAAAACAGGTTCAGATTGTTCACCCACTTCCTGCCCCCCGTGGCCTGGGGGGAGGTATTCTGGAGCCCAGAGATGGTTTTAAGGTTTCTCCAGACCCCGCCGATGTCACTCTGTTGCAGCTTGTCCTCCATCTTCTTCCTGAAGCTGTCCTTGCCTTCTCTGATCTTCCTCCTTAGCTCCCTCTGAACGGACTTCAGCATCTCCCTGTTCCCCGACCTGAAGATCCTCTTCTTCTCTCTCAGAAATGTTTTTATATCAGGGTTGATCCAGGGTTTGTTGTTCGAGCAACACCGTATGGTCTTGGTGGGTACGGTGTTGTCCAAACAGAAGCCGATGTAGTCCATGATGGTGTGAGTGAGGCCATCGATGTCCTCACCATGTGGATCGCAGAGCTGCTCCCAGGCAGTGATTTCAAAACAGTCCTCTAGCGCGTCCATTGCCTCCTCAGACCATAACTTCACCGTGCGCATGACCGGAGGTTGTCTGTGTGCTAAGGGTTTGTACACCGGCAGAAGATGAACCAAGTTGTGATCCGAGCTCCCAAGCGGGGGGAATGGTGATGAGGTGTACGCCTCCTTAGTATTTGCATAGAATAAGTCCAGTGTGTTATTGTCTCTAGTGTGGCATGTGACATACTGGGTGAACATGGGTAGAATGGGGACAGTGAAATATCATTGAAATCACCTGAGATGAGGAGAAGAGCATCTGGGTGTTCTGTCTGCAGCCTGCCAGTTACTGAGTGGATGACGTCACGCGCTGTCCCAGCGTTCGCCGTCGGATTTGCATAAATAACAATGCAAATCACGTCTGAGTATTCCCTCGGGAGATATGTAGGCCGCATGCTAACAGCTAGCAACTCAATGTCTTTGCTACAGTGCTGTTCCTTAACTGTGATATGTCCCGGTCTGCACCAGTTGTTATTGACATACATTATCACTCCTCCCCCCCTTGTCTTCCCACTGTCTGGTGTCCGGTCTGCCCATATTGCGTGGAAACCCTCAAATTCGATGTTAGCATCTGTTGCTAGTTCTGTTAGCCACGTCTCAGTATATAGCATCAAACTACTCTCCCTGAAGACACTCTTGTAGCGGGAGATAGCCGCTAGCTCATCAGTCTTACTGAGTAGAGATCGAACATTCCCCATAATAATGGATGGGAGGACGGGTCTGTACCTTATATTCCTCGCCCTCCATCTTACTCCAGCTCGACACCCACGCTGTTTCCGTCTTATCTCTCCCGGTATGTCGAGTTTTTGCGTTAGCATTGTGGGCCGGTTAAGTGCTAACAGCTGGTTTCTATTGTACTGCCGCCTCCTGCTAGAAACAGTGGCTCCGTCTGCTGGCTCAGGAGACATTTGGGCAATCTACGTGTTCGGATGGAATAAAGGTGACGCTGGATCAGAAAGATTGGCAAGACAGCCAGATAGTAAATAGAAATAGGCAGAAATTGATCCGCTGTTGCAAAAAGGCAGCCTACTCGTGTGGTGCCGGAAGTACTAGAGGTTGCAGATTAATTAGGAAAAATCACAAATTAATGAGAAAAAGTTGCAAATTGATATAACAGTTGCAAATTAGCAAGAAAAAAGATGCAAATTAATGAGAAAAAAATTGCCAATTTATGGAGAAAAAATTGCAAATTGACGTAAAATGTTGCAAATTGGAAGCAAAAAGCTGCAAATGAGAAAAAGCTCAAAATTTACAAGAAAAATTGCAAATTAACAAAAAAAATGTTGCAAATAAATGAAGGGAAAAAAAGCTTAAAATTAATGAGAAAAAAGTTACAAATTTACATGAAAAAAGTTGCAAATTCATGAGAAAATACTGCAAATTAATGAGAAAAAACCTTCAAATTAATGAAAAAAAGTTACATAAAAAAGTTGCAGATTAATAGGAAAAGTTGCATATTATTGAGAAAAAAGTTGCAAATTTATATGAAAAGTTGCATCTCCCTCCACCCCAAATATTTGTTTCTCGTGGATCCTTAGCATTAGTGCTTAAAATGCATTTTATTCATATTAGATTTGGGGTCCGGGGACAATTCCTTTCTGTTATTTCTGACCTGTGCTTTGTCTTCTTTTTTTATTTTGCAGCACTTTGGTCAGCCATGTTGTTATAAACTTGTATTGTTTATATGTTCTTCTGACATGAGTCATCTAGCAGTAAAGTCTACAAACCTTGACAGCTGATGTTCTTCAGTGTCTCACAGCAACTGTGTTGTAGAAGCCTCGACACATTCATTTTTATTACTCCACTCTCAGACTTCCACTCTCAAACTGGCCTCTGTATTATTTACCTTTTGATTTCCGTAACCTAGCAATCTGTCAACAGGCATCAGAGCGGGTACACAAACTGAGTTTCTACTTCCTGAAAAATGAATCGCAGCAACTTTGTCACATTGCATTAGCCACAGACGTCTAAATGGGGCACAAATGAGCCACGGACGTAGATTAATGGAGGAATTTTATATTGCACCCCTAATGTGGTGTCAGTTAGAGTCGACTGGCTGTCAGTGATCTCTGTCTCTGAGCCGGGGCAGATCTGAGCCGAGGATGTGTCAGCCCTTCAAACATGATTCTGGATCTGTCTGGCGCTGTGATGGAGGCGGTTAGAGTATGACTGCAGAGCAAGCAGGCAGAGATGTGTGGCATTTAGGAGTTTGGATGTTTGTAAACTAGATATTTGACTACACTCAAGAATTTGCTGCATCACACTTAAATAAGACAAGTCAAGAATGATATCAAATAAAAATGAAATAGAAAGTGGTATAGCCTGGAATTTGTGAAGGGGGTGCTGAACCCCAACCACCACCATTCTGAACGCTTGCGGCGGTCGCCAGGGGTGAAGCTTTAGCTTCAGCCCCGTCAACTACAGATTTCTTAACATTTTCAGTGCAAACTACTCAAAACCTGCTCTTTATTTACATTTTTATTTTATTTTTTCTGCAGCCCCCCCCCACCCGCTTCCCCCGGCTATGCCCCAAATGGATTGTGCAAATTTCTTCCATTTTATTAACAACTCTTTGTAATTTCTACTGTTAAATGGTGGGCTGAAAGAAGCTTAAAGGACCTTAATAGGAACTCTGATTATATTGGCATGTTAGCTCTATTTGCTTTACTTTTATGTTACTAACATAACTATAATATAATTTTTTTGAAAATAATTCCCAGTTTTATATATTTTTAAAAAACTTTATTATGATGTAAATCGCCATTATTGTTTACGTCGCAATGCATTCTGGGTAGTGACGTAGAATGGTTGCAGCCGTTTTTTCTGTCTTATACAAGCCAAGAAGCGAAGCTCCTAACTACTGACATTTGTCAGTGAAAATGCCACATTGCGCGGCTTTTGGATGTAATTTCCAATCAAATGGAAATAAAGAGAGCGGGGTGAGCCTCCATAGCTTTCCTAAAGAGGGAAAGTTGAGGAAAAAGTGGGGCCGCAGCGGCTCAGCAGGTCGTCTAATAACCCGATGGTTGGCGGTTCGCATCACGCTCTCCCCAGATATCCTGCCGTTGTGTCCCTGGGCAAGACACTTCACCCGCATTGCCTCCAGTGCCCATAACACTGGGTATGAATGTGTAAAAATGTTTAAATGCTCGGTGGTGGCCGGAGAGGCTGTTGGCGCGGATTGGCAGCCACATTTCACTCACTCTGTCTGTGATCACACGCTGTAACGCATGCCTGATAAAGCTGACATATGTATTAATCACGCTGTGATAATAGCACAATATCGCTCAAAGCGCGCGCATGAGACATGTCTGTGATCGCACGCTTGTGTTGACCGTTCCTGCCTTTCCTCTCCTAACCGTGGTTTTGGGACGCAGGGGAGGTGTATCTTCCTCCGCGGTCAATTCCTGAGTAAATCTCACTCTTGTGGTACACAGAAGCACAGGCTGTTTTGCTGAAGCGTTGGGGCTTTATTTATATACCGCACTGTTGTCAGCAACAAATTCTTCCTGCTCCGGTCGCCTCGCTCTTTCTACTTATCCGCACCAAATCACACACCGTTCGCCACACACACCGAGGGTGGGGGGGCGCCTCGGCTGCGCAAACGCCATCACTCACTCACGTCCACGCACCTGATAAAGCTGATATATATATTAATCACGCTGTAATAAAGCACAATATCGCTCTTTGCGCACCAGTGTGGCGGATGAAATAAGGGAACCCAGTGTGGAGGCACGGAATAATTGCAGGCAGGACACGCAAACTGAAGTTTAAAAGGGTGTTTATTTCATCCTCCAGCACGAAGCTCACTCCAGCGCTGTGGAGCGAGCCCTTTTTTTTATTACTTATTTTGTACTAACCACAGTGCGCAGTGGTTAGCACTGTGGCAGCACAGTTTACCCTCGGCCGGGGGATCGCGGAGATCGTGGGTTCGATCCCTGCCAACAGTGATCTGTGTGGAGTTTGTATGTTCTCCCCGTGTTTGCGTGGGTTTACTCTGGGATTTCTCCGGTTTCCTCCCACATGTCAAAAACATGCAGGTTAGGGAGTTAAGGGGCGCTTGCGCACGCAGCGACTGGCAGCTGGTAGCTTGTCACCAGACTGCAAAACAAATCTACCTATGGGTACTTGAGTTATTGCTGTGGGTTTATAAACCCACAGCAATAACTCAAGTAGGTTCATTTTGGCTTCTGTTGATTATTTCTCTTTTGTTCTTATTAAAGACAAGAATAGAAAGGAGATGAACTTACCTTCTTAACATGTTTCGACTGTACACTGCAGCCTTCGTCAGAAGAGTCAGCTGATTGCTGCCAGGTGACATTTATCAGCTGATTTTCACCAGCTGATAAAACATGCACTTATATGCTGCCAAAATCCAGTATGGGCCATAAACAAAGGGAAACAGCAAGTCAAAAACAAAGAAAACAAACAGGAAATAAGACACAGAACAAAAGCTGAAATCAAAAACAAGGACACCATAACTATGCCATACATACGAGGGATCACAGAACCAATTCAAAGGATCATGAAAAAATACAAAATAAACACAGCAGTAAAACCACAAAAAAAAAATTAAGACAGTTATTAGTACACCCCAAGGACAGAATAGAACAAGACAAAAAAATGCAATGTAATATATGAAATATCACGCAGATCATGCAACAAAACCTACATTGGAAAAACTGGAAGCTCATTCACCACAAGAAAAAAAGAACACCAGAAGTAATGTGAGAAGGAAACACAAGGACGACTCACAAGATCACAAAAAGAAAAAGGCAGAACAAGAAACATTAAAATCAGCAATATCAGATCACTGCAAAAGAAATAATCACATCGTGGACTGGGGCAATGCACAAATTATTGGATCAGAGAGCAACAGACACAAACGTTGGATCAAGGAGGCCATAGAAATCAGGAAGCGGGGATAAGACACCATAAACCGAGATGAGGGGGACTTTATGCTTTCCCACACCTGGGATCACATTCTCCAGAGACCATCTGACGGCGGAAGGCAGGGCCAGCACGGTGGATCTGACAGATCTGCTGAGCTGGCCCCGCCTACAAAAATCAGCTGATAAATGTCACCTGGCAGCAATCAGCTGACTCTTCTGACGAAGGCTGCAGTGTACAGTCAAAACATGTTAAGAAGGTAAATACATCTCCTTTCTATTCTTGTCTTTAATAAGAACAAAAGAGAAATAATCCCACAGCACAGGGTGAGTGAAAAACAAGAAGAGACAGCTACCAGGGTGGCTGAGTCAGTGTTAGAGGATGAGGATGACATTGAAATAGATGAAGAGTTATCTAAAGTTTCAGTCAAATGAAATAATTTGGAAAACAAACAGCAGAGCAGAAAAGTAAAAAGGGTTGTCAAAGAAACTTCTGAGGTTTCTCTATCTCAACCAGATTCTTATGCTGGGTCTGAGGTAGAGAATGATGGTGAAAGCAGTGTTGATGTGGCCAGTGGAGGTGGTTACCCCTTCACAAAAATACAGAAGTTTTTGCAGGACACTAAGGGATCCAGAATGGTCAAAGTTGAAAACTTTTTCCTTTACCTAAAACATTTTGTTGACTCTGCTCGGGCCTACATGAAAAATAGGGGAGAGCTTGAGCAGGAAAGTTTTACTGATCAGGAGATCTACAGACTAAAAAAGTTTGTACTAAAAGTTAAGAACCAAATTGCCCAGGATGATTAGTTTTTTATTGCTCATTCTTTCTTTTCTGTTTTTGTATTGGCTTTGCCCTCCTATACACATGTGTAGTTTTAATTTTGGCATACTCAATATCAATGGAGCAAGAGAAATGTCCAAGCGAGCGTGTGTTTTTACTCTTGCAGAATGTAAGAAAATGAATGTTCTGTTTGTTCAGGAAACTTATAGTTCTGAGGACAATGCTGCTGACTGGAGGAGGGAATTTCAAGAGGAAATTATTCTCAGTCACAAAAATAGCAGCAGTGGTGGAGTGGGTATTTTATTTTCTCGAGATTTTATTCCACTTTCTTATGACATTGATGAGATAATTGCAGGCCACATTTTAAAAGTTCAAGCTGTTTTTGAGAATGCGAAAGTTGTTTTTATAAATGTGTCTGCTCTAACTGTAGGCACAGAAAGATTGGCCATTTTAAATGACACGATCAAAAATTGCAGTAATGATGACTTTTTATTTGTGGGAGGTGATTTTAATTGTACAGAAAATCCTTTTATGGACAGGAATCACCCAGGGCCACATGCTGCATCCAAGGGGAGTCTAAAGGGTCTTATAGAAGCTCATGATCAGTGTGATGTGTGGAGGAATTTTCATGGCAAGGCTAGACAATACACGTAGAGCCATAGCAAGGACAATATTCTGTCCTTAGCCAGACTAGATAGGGTTTACAGTTTTAAGCACTATTTCAGCATTTTTAAAAGTTCTTTTATAGTCCCTGTTGGCTTTACAGATCACTCTCTGGTTCAGTGTTGTGTTTTTATCAAGAATATAAAGTGCAGTAGTGCATACTGGCATTTTAACACATCCCTTTTATCGGATAATAGTTTTAAAACTGCTTTTATATTTTTTTGGAGTAATTTTAAATTAACAAAATCAAATTTTAGTTCTTTGCAGCAGTGGTGGGATGTAGGGAAGATCCAAATAAAGAATCTGTGCCTACACTATACTTGCAATGTCTCTGGAGACTTGGCCAGGTCTGTCAGGGACCTGGAGAGAGAAGTAGTGGAGCTGCAGTCTTTGGCAGGCTCCACAGGAGAACAGGACATTTTGAGGCCCTCAATGGCAAAAAGTCTGTTTTACCTGATGTACTGGGCGTGGCTGCTAGGGGCACTGTGGTACGCAGTAGATTCCAGAACATCGCACTAATGGACGCTCCATCTCATTTTTTCTTTTGTTTGGAGAGGAAGAATGGTCATAGGAGGATGATCCACTCTCTCAGCTTTGAAGACGGGCGGCTGATCCATGAGTCTGCAGAGATCCATCGCTTTGCAGCTGCTTTCTATAAAGATCTCTTTAAGAAAGAATTTGTTGATAAACTGCATGTGCTGAGTCATTTTTTGACCGACTTACCCAAGGTGATGGCTAGTATGAATGGAGAGCTGGAGAGCTGGACCACTCTGCAAGAGCTAGCAGTGGCTGTCCAGTCTCTTCAGTGTGGAAAAGCCCCAGGGATAGACGGTCTACCATCGGAGTTCTACAGGGTGTTTTGGTCTGAGATCTGTGAGGACTTGCTGGAAGTACTGTCTGACAGTCTGTGGAAGGGTCACCTGCCCCTAAGTTGTAGGAGAGCAGTCCTCACCCTCCTTCCCAAGAAAGGCGACTTGAAAGACATTAAAAACTAGCGTCCAGTGGCCCTCCTCTCTACTGACTACAAAATTCTCTCCAAAGTGTTGGCTAACAGACCGAAGAAGGTGATGGAGCAGGTCATACATGTAGACCAGACCTACTGTGTACCTGGTAGGTTGGTTACAGACAACATTTTTTTTTTAAATTCGTGATGTTTTGGACCTCTCCAGCTCATTGGTCAAGGAACTTGGTCTCATTTCAATAGACCAAGAAAAGGCATTTGACCAAATTGAACATCCATACCTTTGGCAGACACTAGAAGCCTTCGGTTTCAGCTCAGGGTTCATCACCAAGATCCAGGCCTTGTATAGAGACATTGAGAGTATTCTTAAGATTAATGGTGGTTTGAGTGCTCCTTTCAAAGTTGAGAGGGGTGTCTGACAGGGCTGCCCCCTCTCAGGTATGCTGTACTCTCTTGCCATCAAGCCCCCTCCTTTGTAAACTAAGGCAAGGCCTCACTGGTTTTCCCCAATTCTGACTCTGTTTTTAAAGTGTCTGCATATGCTGATGATGTTGTTGTTTTTACAAGAAATCAAAATGATGTAGATTACTTTTTAAGAACTGTTAATTTTTTTGGCGAGTGCTCCTCAGCGAGAGTGAATTGGGGTAAGAGTGAAGCTGTTGTGATGGGGGGTAGACTACAAAAAATTTCCCTAACTGGTGGCCTTTCGTGGACACAAGGTGGTTTTAAATATCTTGGTGTGTTTTTAGGAAATCAGACTTTTACTGGGAAAAATTGGAAGTGTTTTTTGGAAAAAGTTAAAGGAAGATTAAAAAAATGGAAATGGATTTTGCCAAACTTGTCCTTCAGAGGTCGTATTTTAATCATCAACAACTTGATTGCTTCAGTGCGGTAGTATCGACTGTCTTGTCTGGACCCTCCAACCAATTTGCTGGCCAGAATACAATCTATAGTCATGGACTTTTTCTGGGACTGTCTTCACTGGGTTCCATAGAGCATCCTGTTTTTACCTAGGGAAGAAGGTGGTCAAGGACTCATCCATCTGGCCAGCAAGGGGGCCGTCCGATGGATGTAGCGAGCCAGAGCTACCCGATGAGCCTTGGATGAGAATGCTGCCGAGCCCTTATGGACATAGATGGGCTAATTTCCTCAGCTAGCAAATATTCCACACCAGAAGACATTCTCTGGTATGTGAACCTAGTGGAGGCAGAAGTCCGGCAATGCCCTCAGCTCTGGGAGCACCCTGAGGGAGTTGAGAGGATAACTCAGCTGGCAGCGCTACGGCGCGAGAACAGCGAAAGGGGGAGGAAGTCTTCAAAGACGGCCGTGCTCGCGACGACGAAGGGAGAGCACTCCCATGACGCTGCTGTGACTGTTTCTCGCCAGAACTCCACGCCCGCTCCCGCTCACAGCCTCTTTCCCTACACCAAGCCCAGCTATCCCTGCAGCGGACCTTTGTTCTCGTTCTTCCTCACTGGCAGTCCCACCTGCCAAATCTCCTAACACTTCCGCTGTGAGGCCTCCTCCCTCTGTGCATCCTCTGACTGTCAAGGAGCAGTTGCATTCTTCACGGGCAGCTCCCGTTCCCATGGCCAGAGGGGAGGCTCCTTCACTATCCTCAGGGGGGCCCAGAACAATCCCAGTCACGGAGAGGGACAACTCCTCGCTAGCTGCATCAGGAGACATCATTAGCCAGGAGAACAGGCAAGTTTCCTCCCTTTTTGCTTCTAATACTGATAAAATATCTTGCCTGATCCCTGGTAGAGAGTCTCTGGGTGTGCAGTTCCCAGAGACCTCTCCACCTGCTGCAGCCAATCTAAGCTCACCAGTCCTTCCCATGTCTCCTCCTTCTCTCCCTGATTGTCCACCAGTCTGGGGCCAGAACTGCTGGATGATGGAGGAGACTGAGGCCCTGGAGGATCCAGTTCAAGGGCCAGCAGTGAGTCAGCCCTCAGCTACTATGCCAGCTGAGTCGCCAGCATGGGGAACATCGCCTGGGGGTTTTAAGACTGCATTTACCATGACGCCTTCTGCAGAGGCTGCTGCAACAATGTCAGCGCCTGAGCTCAGCCTCCAGGGGGCCGAGCCTGAGGAAACATCTACCAGATCGACGGAGTCCTGGACGGTGGTGGAGCTTGAGCTAAGGCAAGTGCTGTCTTTTGTTTTTCTCCTTTCAATTTTAGCACAATCTTGCCTAGCTCTAGGGGAGGAGAGCCAGGTGTAGCTGCCCACTGCACCTGAGCCTGCCTCACTGGGCTCCGCTGCTGCCGGTAACCCTGACCTTTCCTGTCTTTGTCCTTTGTCCGAGTCCTCTTTCAGGGTCACCGGAGAGAACCCAACACCGCCGGACAAATCCGTGGGTCCAGGCTCACCACTCAAAGACGCCGTGGGTGCAGCTTCCCCACTGCTCAAGGCCATCCTCTGGGTTCCACATCCTTTGGTTGAGGCTCCGTGGGTGCTGCGTCCAAGCCGGGGACCATCGTGGGTGCTGCACCCCAGCATCAGCCCTACGTGGGTGCTGTGCTCCAGTTTGGGTCCGCCATGGGCACCGTGCCTCAGCCCGGGGTCCACCGAGGGTGCAGCGTTGGCACAGCCTGGGTCCACTAAGGGTGCAGTCGAGTCCCAAGCCAGGACCACCGAAGGTGCAGCCGAGTCCTAAGCTGGGACCACCGAGGGTGCAGCCGAGTCACAAGCCAGGACCGCTGAGGGTGCAGCTGAGTCCCAAGCCAGGACCACCAAGGGTGCAGCTGAGTCCCAAGCCGGGACCACCGAGGATACCGCCAGCCAGCCTGAGGACACCAAGGGCTCCTCTCCCTTTCCTGAGGCCATCGGGGTGTTCCTTCCTCTCCTGCCAGGCACCGCTGTGGTCCACTGTCCTCCGTCACCAGAAGCCATTGGGGTCCCCCTTCTCCTGTCCGGGTTCCTACCTTTAAGCTTTCTGGTGGGTAAGCTGCCTCCTCATTCACCCCTCTGGTCCTGGTGGCTCAACTACGCTTGCTGGCCACCTGAAGGACTGAGTCACCAGGTCAGGTGACCCATTTGCTCTGGCAGGCCACCTGACACTGTTCAGTGGGCCACCTGCTGGGCCTGAAACTTTGGTGGGCCGCCCAAACCCTGGAGCCTGGACCCTGGGACTATGGGGGCCTAGGGGTTGCCGGGCCACAGGTGTGTGAGCTGATTATTTTTCCCTCCTAGCCGTTTATCCCCCACCTCCCTCCCTGGGTTGTTTTGCTGTACTCCTTCCTTGGGGGGGGGGGGGGGTTCTCTTTTGATGTTACCTTGGGTGTCTGGATTCCACCCCTTGAAGGGGAGGGTCTGTCATATATCTGAACTCAGAATTTCCCTGAGTTCAGATCCTCACTTTATTTCCTAGTTTGATCATTGTTGTCATTAGTTTTTGGGTCATGTTTGTGTATTGTTTGGGGAGTGACAGAGTCTTCCCCTTTCTCACCAGTTCTTTCCTCCAGACACCCATCTCCCCTCAGCTGTGTGTAATTGTGTTCCTTTCTGCCCGCTCTCAGCCTTGTGTAAGTGTCCTTTATTGCATTTTTGTCCATGTTAGGATGCACTGTGTTTTGACTGTTGTGTGCATGCTTTCCCAATAAATTGCCTCACTGTAGTTAAGCATCTGAGTTTGTTATTGCCCCGGAGGGGCATACATGACAGGGATCAGCTAAGTTGCCATGTAGAGGCTCGTAACCCTGCACCCTACAACCTCAATGACTTGAGGGCCGCCCTTCAAGAAGAGTGGAATGTCATACCTCACCAGACAATAAGTCAACTTGTGAACAGCATGAGACGTCGATGTCAAGCTGAAATTGATGCTTAAGGGCACATGACAAGATATTGAGACATTTGCATTTTTTGTTGTGGTATACCCACCACTGTTGTTGGTTTTTGTGTCAATAAATTGTTTGAAATGAGGAAATCACCATTGCATGCTTCTAATTAAATACCCTACTTTCATGATATTATAGCATTGTAGTGTGAACTTTTTTACATTTTCCATAAATTTCACCCAAAAGCCAAATATCCCTAACTTTTTTGAATAGTGTAATAGCAAACACAAGACAACTGAGCGTTATTACAAAACTAAAAGTAAAGCAGGAGATCACAATGACTGACAGGAAAGGGAGAACTAACACAGTAAGACTAAATGAGACCAAACAGGAAATACTTAAATAAGAGCGAACCTAAGAACTAAGAACAGTCAGGGAATCATCACTGAAATGAGACTGGGAGAACACTTGGGATTCTACTTACGTATAATGATAGTAATGTGTTAGATTTATATGGCGCTTTACATGTCACGTTCTCCCCGTGTGCTTTTACACAGCACACGGAGGAGAACGAATGGATTTAAGCACAGGGTTACACCACAAACACATTTATTAAGGAAAGATGACATACAAAAACGGAAACAGGTTACACTAAACGGCTACACGATGGGCGTGAAGCGGGCAGACCACAGTGTACAGTGGCTGAACACAAACAGTTCAAAAACAAGGCAGACAAGGTTCACTTACTGGCTCACATGACGGGACGTGTAGCAGGCAGACCACAGTGAACAGTGGCACAACAAAAACGTATGACAATACAATAGTTCAGCAATGCTTGACTGGCAAAGAGCTGCTTAAATACAAGCGTTGCTGGTAACGGAGATTGGGTGCACCTGGGTGAAGCACGGGAAAGGCAATTACTGGAGTGGAACCAGCTGGCTGTCATGAGAGAGGGGGCGTGGTCGGACCGGCAAGTGTCAGACAGGGCCCACGCGAATGTAGGCCAAAGGAGGGTGCCTCACAGCTGCCGGCCAGAACGCAGTGGCTACAGGGAGGGAAATAAACAAAGGAAAATAGAAACTACAAGAAACTCAAAAGATAACACAATACATAAATACACAGATAACCTGAGCCACAGAGAATGGTCAGAACCGAGCCTGAAGAGCAAACCGGCTCAGTTCATGACATTATATGTCAAGTGACATCTCAAAGCGCTTACAATGAGTCTATTACTCATTCACTTCCAACAGGCACTGATAGTGGTAAGCTACTACTGTAGCCACAGCTGCCCTGGGACACACTGACAGAAACATGGCTGCCAAGCCATGCCAACGGCCTCTCTGACCACTACCGAAATAGTAATGAAAGACAAAAATGCTACTTAAAGGGTGGGACATGTTCGCCAAACATGTCCCCATGACAGTCTTTGTTTCTGAAGCAAGATGAATATGTCATGAGATTTTTCATGGTAGAAGACCTTGATGGATGGTTGTCATGTGAGCAGTCCACATGAAATGGAGGATCGACCACAGATTATCAGTGATTAGAGTTTAAGCTTTTTTTGTTCCTGGACTGAGTTGTCCTTGTCATTAAAAACTTTATTTATCTCAATGACGTGGATAATTTACCAAACCAAGGTCATAGATACTCTGGGATTATTTCCTTTGACTCTGGCACAGTTGGACTTCTTTTTATAGAGTTCTCTAATGGAAAGAAAAGAACACTCTTTAACATGTTTCCTCCTGCGCTTAAACTCAAAGATTTATAATCATTACCTCAGCAAACCCCTCCATGGATTGTCACCTTATCGTGGTGGATGGGGTTCAAGCATCCAAATGATCTCAGGAGCTGCAGTCATGTGAAAAAATTTGGACACCCTTTTAAATACTCAGTTCCTTATCAAGAAATGTTCACATATCTATGTCTAACCTTGTTTTTGTTTTTATTTGCATTTTTTAACATTTATTTAACCATTGTAAGTGGGAATGAATGTGGGGGTGTCCTTAAAAAGATGGAGGGTGTCCTAATTTATTCCTCACTATTTGTTTAAAATTACATTTTAAAGAAAATTTAAGAAAAATTCTTTAATTCATTTTTAATTGTTTAGTTGTATTACATGAATCTCCCAGTATTTTTAACGCTGATATTAAATATCCCTATGTCCAAATATGTAAAAGAACAAAACAAAAAAACACAGCCTTATACAGGGTGTCCTAATTTTTTCACATGACTGTATGTTGTCAAGGGCAACTCCCCCCTGCTAGGGTCTCCCAAGGTCCTGGGTGAAGGGCCGGACCAACAGTGGTCTTGTAGATCCCTTTGAAAAAAGTGACCTCAGGGACCCAGTGTACCCAAAGGAGCCACATGGGCCCACCCTTCAATGGGTCATCTACATGGTCTCCACAGTTGAGAGACTGTTTTGACCCCGTCCAAAACAATCTCTCAACTGTGGAGATCACTGAAGATCATTGCGAGAACTTGGTGATCACTCAGAGATCACTGAAAGATGAGAAAGAGATCTGGTCATTTTTTTGAGCTCACAGTGGTCTCCCAATTTTCTCCGGACTGTGTAAAGGGGATGTTACTGATGTGTCCAGAGCTGCAGAAAACACCTTGAGGGTGAGTAGCATGTTTGCTAACTACAGTCTTTTTTTTTTTTTTTTTTGTCTGTCAATTTTTGTCTGTCAATTTTTGTCTGTCAATTTTTTTTGTCTGTCTTGTCAGTCTGTGCTAATGTCAGAAATAAATAATGAGTCTTAGAGAAGTTTAAATTGATTGTCCCTCCTTTATTGCAGAGAGCACAGCATCACAATAACAAGTCTTTTAATTTGAACAATGACATCATATTTTGGGTGAGTGAGAAGAAGAGAGAGAAAGAGAAATAAAGAAAAGGGAGGAGGAGGAGGAGGAGAAGGAGGGAGTTGAAAGTTCCGCCATACTGCTCTGTGCCAGATCTTCTTTTCTCAAGGTCAAAGCCCTTCCCTTGAAACAGGAGAAAGAAAATACATTGAACTCGAATAAACTCAAATCTAAGCAATGTGCAGTTTGTGAAAGAGAATGAAATGCAACAGTACAGTACCCTATTTAAAGAAATCAATGTTTTTCTCAGTCCAAAACACACAAGGACCTCCCAAACGACCCCAAAGATCAAAAACTGGCCCAATCTCTCAATCATCTCCGTGCTGTGTAAAGCTTTCATTACATTTGGTTCCTCTGAGTTTTGAAACAGGATAAACAGGTTTATATTTGGATTAACATGCACTCTTCAGCTGTAAAATCAGTCCGTCTCATAAATATGAACATGGAGTGTTAATCAAATTAATTTGTCGTTGTGTAAGAGACGATATAGAGTTTGCTCAAATGCTTCACATTGTTCCTCTCTCTCGTTAACTTATCATCTGATCTGTGCAGCTCTAATTGCTTGTTCTTTGCACTACCACATCTTGCAGCCTAATTACTGTCGTTGTTTTTGTGTGTGTCTGTGTGTTTTTCTTCCTCCAGGAGCCCAGGTGATAAATGTACCCCCCCACCCAAACACTGTTTTATGTGACTAATTGTGGCAGCCTTGTGCCATCACTGCAGCAAATGTCACTTTTTTAAAAAGGAAGGAAGGAATGAAGGAAGGGAGGGAGGATGGAAGGAAGGATGCTGAGCACAGGGAACGTTCTGAAGCATTTTAACACTCAAGAACTCAGCTTCTGTTTCCTTTAAGCCTCCCAGTTAGTGGTGGGTGGTGTAGGGGGGTGGGCGTGAACGGTCGCATCTATCGATTACTGCTTTATTTCTAAATAGAGACTGACAGTTCTGGCAGCCGCCGGATCCTCCGATGGCTGAGTCAGTGCCTCGTCGCTGTCACAGCCACGCTTGCCGGTGGCAGGTTTGTTCCCCCATAGGTGCGTAAGGATATCCATCTTCACACTTCGGGGTCCTCAGTAGGCCTCGGCTCTCCCAAACAAACGACTTTGCTGAACATAAACAGGCCGTTTCAGGTAACTGTGTAGTCTGTCTCTCTCTTCCTTTATTATTTAAACACTTCAGGGAAATTTTTTTCTTTTTGGTGCTGGAGTAGGAAATGGAGGAAATACTTTGAACTTCAGAATGACAGGCTTTTTTTCCCTGTGCGATAACTTTCATGAGACATAAACCATTTTCAGAACAGTCATGAGTCATATTGGAAACACTTTCTCTTCAACAGCTTACTGATTATCTGCGCTGATGTGTCAAATCAGACATGAGGACAAGAAGAAAGAATCCACCATTAGGATAGGGAGAAATTTTAATGTTAATGGACCTTAGAGACAGTTAATCAAAGAGACGAGTTCAGCCATTCTCAGCCAGTCTTTGATTCATTACAGCTGCCATTAAAGCCGTACCTCCTGGCTGACTTTGCCGCTACCTTTGTTATCCTGTCACTTCTTCTTCTTCTTAGCTACATTTAGGCAATCCAGAAAGCCCAGCATCATCAGTCTGGTCAGTTGGCCAAATGGAAACCCACCTGCTTTTCAAGCAAATAAAAATGCTGATATACTTCAATAGCATGAGCTGATGAATGCAGGCAGAAACCAGAAATTATTAAACATTTCATTCCTGACTGAATAATATAAAATATAGGAAAAAAACAGTTCTTTTGGGTTATTTTTTTTATTCTAATACTAGCATTTTAACTTCAAACTTAAACATGTACTTTATCAAGAACACATTCTCATTGTTAATTAATGTTGTAGTCAAGACCATTCAATCACCTTATTATTGCCACTTATTAATACCTGACTCTCCTCACCTGCACTGATTGCCTCCACCTGTGCCTCATCAGGTCCTGCCTTGGACTTTAGCTACCAACTCCTGTGTTGGACTTTTCCCCATGCTATCAGCAGAATCTCTTCCTGGACTGTGCTCACCTGTGATGCCATGCTTTTTCCTCACCATCTTCCTCCATGGTAAACCAGTAAGCTCCACTAATCTCCTCTGCTACACAACATCCTTTTTCCTCCAAAGATATCTCACCTGGACTTTTGCCTGAGGTGGAGTCCAAACTTACTCTGGCAAATCACTATACTCACCTGGAACCTCATCTCCTCCAAATGTTAAGTCTCGAACAATATTAAAATGTTATCCTCACCTCAAGTCCCAGGGCCCAGGGCAATTCTCCTCTCACCAGCTGTCAACCTCCAATATTCACCATCAATCATCACAGCAAAAGTTGGACTAGAAAAAAAACAAGAATACTCTGCTAGGGCTGCAGCTATCCATTAACAAGTTAATTGGATAAACTTTTTGGATCTTTTTTTTTTCTCTTGATTGAGGACCTTTTGACCAAAATCTTGCTGTTTATGTATTGAACTATTTATTTCAATACATATACTATTATTTTTTTAGCTCCTGCCGCCGATCTGATTCATTGTTTGGCTCAAAAAGTAAGACGGCGAAAAAGAGGAAAGTGAGGGGGGATTCTCGCTCGGCTTCGAAGGAGAGGCACGCGAACACCCTTGCCTGGCATATTTCTATCCAACGCCAATTCTCTCCCGAACAAGGTAGAAGAATTAAAGACTGCTGATGCGATTTAAGGACCTCGCTTCCTCGTCTGTCATCTGTTTCTCTGAGACCTGGCTTAAAGGGAACATACCGGACAGCGCGATCAGCCTCGAGGGATTTCAGCTGTTTCGTGCTGATTGCGTCACAGAGCTCTCCGGTAAGTCTATTGGAGGTGGAGTCTGCTTCTACATTAACAGCAGCTGGTGCTCTGATGTAACGGTGATTTCACAACACTGTTCTCCCGACCTAGAATTTCTCTCTATTAACTGCAAGCCATTTTATTCTCCGCGGGAGTTCGCTTCTTTCGTACTGATCACTGTGTACACCCCACCCGATGCGGACGCGCGCGAGGCTCAGCGCGCGCTCGCAGATCACATCCTACATGCGGAGCGGACTTTCCCAGACTCTTTGGTTATTGTAGTAGGCGACTTTAACCAGAGCAATCTGAGTCACGAGCTCCCCCGATACAAACAGTTTATTAAATGCCCAACCAGAGGTGAGAACACACTAGATCACTGTTACACTACAGTGAAGGACGCGTATTGCGCTGTTCCCCGCGCTGCGCTTGGACTATCTGATCACGTGATGGTCCACCTCATCCCCACATACAGACAGAGACTGAAGCTCACTAAACCTGTTGTGACCACCACGAAGAAATTGACCAGTGAATCTGGAGAGAAACTGAACACATGCATGGAAATAACTGACTGGGACATGTTTAAAGGAGCCACACATGATCTTAATGAGTACACGGACACTGTGAACTCATATATCAACTTTTGTGAGGAGAGCATTCTCCCATCGCGCACCAGGGTGAGGTACTCTAATGATAAGCCCTGGTTCACTGCCAAGCTCAGACAGATCAGGAAGGAGAAGGAAGCAGCGTTGAAAAGTAGAGACAGGGACTGCTACAGGGAGGTTAAATATCGGTTTAACAGAGAGCTGAAGAGAGCTAAATCTATGTATTCTGAGAGACTTCAGCAGCAGTTCACTGCTAATGACTCGGCTTCTGTGTGGAGAGGACTGAGGCAAATCACCAACTATCGGCCTCAGGCTTCCAAAGGTCAGGATGACAAAGCCCTTTGTCAAAAACTGTCCCAACATTACGCCCGTTTTGACACCTCGTCAGCTGTGTCCAACTCCCCCACTCTACCCAGCTCCACTGCCAACTCGGCCCCTAATACATCAAAAGCGGTCCCCCCCTCCTCCTCCTCCCCCCCTGCCCTTGTCATCAGTGAGCAGGACATGCACAGACAGTTCTCCAGACTGAACCCGCGCAAGGCCCCCGGTCCGGACGGCGTGTCTCCCTCCACCCTGAGACACTGTGCGAAAGAGCTGGCTCCTGTCTTCACAGGCATTTTTAACACCTCCCTTAAGCAATGCCACGTGCCGACCTGCCTCAAATCCTCCACCATCATCCCTGTCCCCAAGAAGCCACGGATTACTGGACTTAACGACTACAGACCTGTAGCGCTCACCTCTGTAGTCATGAAGTCCTTTGAGCGCTTGGTCCTGTCCCACTTCAAGTCCATCACCACTCCCCTCCTGGACCCGCTGCAGTTTGCCTACCGTGCCAACAGGTCTGTGGACGACACAGTCAACCTGGCCCTCCACTCCATCCTGCAGCACCTGGACTCCCCGGGAACCTACGCCAGGATCCTGTTTGTGGACTTCAGCTCTGCATTCAACACCATCCGCCCCGCTCTGCTCCAGGACAAGCTGTCCCTGCTCGGCATGCCTGACTCCCTCTGCAGGTGGATCACCGACTTCCTGACGGACCGGAGGCAGCATGTGCGGCTGGGGAAGTCTGTCTCAGACTCTGTTAGCATCAGCATCGGATCACCCCAGGGCTGTGTACTTTCCCCTCTACTCTTCTCCCTTTATACCAACTCCTGCACCTCCTCCCACCAGTCTGTTAAGCTGATTAAGTTTGCGGACGACACCACCCTCATCGGGCTCATCTCCAACGGCGACGAGTCTGTCTACAAGAAAGAGGTGGCCCAGCTGGTGTCCTGGTGCAGCCACAACAACCTGCAGCTGAACGCTCTGAAGACAGCGGAGATGATTGTGGACTTCAGGAAAGTCACAACCCCCCTGCCCCCCCTCACCATCACAGGCTCTCCCATCACCATTGCAGATTCCTTCCGCTTCTTGGGCACCACCATCACCCGGGACCTCAAATGGGAGCCAACCATCAGCTCCCTCATCAAAAAGGCCCAGCAGAGGATATTCTTTCTGCGGCAGCTGAGGAAGCTCAAGCTACCCACCAAGATGTTAGTGCAGTTCTACACGGCCATCATCGAGTCCATCCTCACCTCCTCCATAACCGTGTGGTACGCAGGAGCCACTGCCAGGGACAGACTAAGGCTGCAGCGCGTCGTGCGCACTGCTGAGAAGGTGATCGGCTGCAAGCTCCCATCTCTCCAGGACCTGTACATCTCCAGGACCCGGAGGCGTGCAGGCCGGATCATAGCCGATCCTTCACACCCTGGTCACGTACTGTTTGCCCCCCTCCCCTCAGGTAGAAGACTTCGGTCCATCCAGACTAAAACCTCCCGGCACATGAACAGCTTTTTCCCCTCTGCCATCAGACTGCTGAACATTAAGTGACTTATTGACTCTCGTGCACTATATACAGCAGCTCAACCAGACTCATGTCATTCATCACTGTTTTTCTGTTGCATTATCGACTGCACTATGTGGTACTCCACATTATCTGCTACTTGCTAATTTATTTAAAACTGCTTTGACTAGTATTACTCATTATTATTATTATTATTATTATTATTATTATTATTATTATTACTTATTATTCTACACTTATTGCATGTTTTTAGTTTTTTAGTTTTTTAGTTTATCTCTTTATCTTATCATGTTTTTAATGTTGCAGCATTGCACCGAGACAAATTCCTAGTTTGTGTACTACATGAACAATGGCAATAAATCTGATTCTGATTCTGATTCTGAACAAGCTTGCACTGATCAATCTGTGCTGAACCTTGTTCCCTAAAGGTCCCCTGGGAAGAGGGGAGGTGATACCACTCTTCAGGGAAGAAGGTTCATCACAGATTGGTCAGTACAAGTGTGTCTAATACATAAAGAGCAAGATTTTGGTCAAAAGGTTCTCAATCAAAAGAAAAAAAAATACTCAAAAAGCTTATCCAATTAATCGATTAATCAATAGCGGCAGCCCTACTCACCACTCATTTTGGCACCTGTAAAAGAAGAACCACATAGTATGTATTGGCTAAGTTACCTGAAACTCACCGTCCTCCCTGCCAGCACCAGCTGCTCTTGTTTCACTCATTAAACAATGAAATTACTTACCATTTCATTACCTGGCTGTCCATTCTGTGTCTGCATATTGGGTCAATTATTGGTAAACATGTAAGTAGGCCTTGGTCTTTGACTTGGTCTCCACTTGGTTTTGACCTCTTATCTTGGTCTTGGAAGAATTTGGCCTTGACTGTAACACTATTGTTGACAGCAGCCTGCTGAATGTGTCTGAAACAATGAGGTTAGCTAAGGCATAATTGTTGGCATGACATGATGGTTGGAAAACTAATATAGCAAAAACTAGTAGCTTACCATCTTTTCCCAAGAAAGAGTTCATCAAGCACACCTACGTGATTACACACCTGCTGCCTGATTCACCAGCTTATTTAAGGGCCAGAGTGTGAGGAGCTCTCCCCTGGATTGTTGGGTTTGTGCCACCATTCAGCGTTGTCTTACCTTTTTGTCCTTCTCTTCCCTCAGGTTTGCTGCCGCCTCCAGTGGTGCGTTTCCGGGGCTATGTTTGCTCACTTGCCTGAATCATCCTCCTCCTCGACAACGGCTTCTCCACCCAGGTCCTCCAGTCACTCCTCTTCCTCACCGGCCATCATCAACTCTTCCTCTCTTCCTCTCTTCCTCTTCCTCTTCCTCTCTCCAAAGTGGTTGCCCAGCACTTAAACCTCCTCAGATTATTCAAAATCATGACAGAAGATCCAGCCAGGATTGAGGCTTAGCGGGCGATGCCTCGGGAGAACAGTCAGCGCTCTTGCATTTAGAAGCCATGGAGCACCTGGTCATGTTGTTGTCCAAACAGCTCCAAACCATAACCCAACAATTAACCATGGTTACAGAGCATTTGTGTCTGCTTCCTGGTGCGGCCACTCCCCCTTATGCACCTGCTGCCCCGGCAGTACCTGTTTTCCGCAGGACCATTTCCGTTCCCGCGCCTTCCCCCTATGGGGGTGAGGTGGGGGGATGTAAAGGGTTCCTGCTGCACTGCCAGATGTATTTCCAGCAGGTGGAGGGAGAATATAGGGATGACTTGGCCAAAATTCAATTCCTTACCCTGTTACTCCACTTCGGGGCCCTCAAGTGGTCCCAGTCCATCTTGAGTGGTCTGGCCGGAGCCCAAAATACCTTTGAACGTTTCATTCATGAATTCTCCTAGGTCTTTGATCACAGAGAGTGAGGGCAACATCGCTTGCCAGTTGCTGGGGCTCCGGTAGGGGAGTTGGTCTGTTGCCGATTACTCTGTCGAGTTTCGTGTTGCCATGGCAGACTCTGAGTGGAATGACGCTGTGCTACGCAATGTCTTCCTCTGGAGTTTGAACACCAATCTCTGTGATAAACTGGCTATTCGGGCAAATCCCTCTGCTCTGGATGAATTGATTACCGAGGCAGTGGCTCTAGACAACCAGTTCAAGGAGCACGCAAGGGAGCAGAGGACCGCTGCTTCCTCACCTGCCCAATGGCCGGTTCCCCCGCCCCCTCACGCTGACTTCATGGTGCCCCCTCCGGAGCCAATGGTCCTGGCTAGGACTCATCTGACTCCGGAGGAGTGCCGGCACCGGGAGAAGGCAGGGTGTGCATGTAGTGCGGGAATACTGATCATGTTATCTCCAATTGCCCAATTCGGCCAAAAGAGTCGGCCCGTCAGTAACCGTGGGGGGGTCTGGCGGGAGGCTCTTCTTGAAATCCTCCCAGCTTTTTTACATTCCTGGCTCTCATCCAGTTACTGGAAGCCAAGTGTTAAACCTCTGCTCTGGTGGATTCTGGAGTGGAGCAAAATTTAATCCATCAGGAGTTGATTCAAAAATTTCAGATTCCCAGCAGGAACCTCCTGACACCGTTTAATGTCTCATCCTTATAAGGCTGTAGTCTCGCGGCAGTGACCCGTCAAACTGAGCCCATTTCAGTCATTTTGTCTGTTAACCACCAGAGACAATTCAGTTTTTGTGCTGCCACAATCTTTGGCCTCCATGATTTTGGGGTAACCATGGCTTCACAAATCATAATCCTATAATCAAATGGGCCCCGGGTTCCATTTCTTCTTGGAGCTTCTTCTGTTTGTCTTCGTGTCTCTGATCGGCTTCATGTTCATGCTCTCTCTTTCTCTCCTCCCCTTCGGCTGAACCGGTGAATCTCAGCCACGTGCCTGAAGTCTACCATGACTTAGGGGAGGTCTTTAGCAGGTCAAGGGCCTTTTCTCTGCCACCCCATTGGTCCTATGACTGCGCTATCGACCTCCTGCTAGGCGCGCACCCGCCATCCAGCCGGCTCTACAGTTTATCTGGGCCGGAGAGGGAAGGGACGGAGAGCTACATTAAGGACTTCCTTAGCGCCGGCCTTATCCGTTCGTCGTCTGCCAATCTCAGCGCAGGGTTCTGTTTTGTAGGTAAAAAGGATGGCACTTTGCAGATATGCATTGATTACAGGGAGCTTAACTCCATCACTGTTAAGGATAAATACCCGTTGCCCCTCATCAAATCGGCCTTTGAGTTCCTACAACAGACACGCATATACACTAAGCTCGACCTCCGGAATGCTTACCATTTGGTACGCATCCGTGAGGGGGATGAATGGAAGATGGCGTTTAAAACACACTTTTGTAAATTTGAATATCTGGTCGTGCCCTTTGGCCTGACCAACGCCCCCGCCATCTTCCAGTGTTTAATCAATGATGTCCTTGGAGACATGGCGAACAATTTTGTGTTTGTTTACTTAGACGACATATTAATTTTTTCTCGCACGCTGGAGGAACATGTGGGTCACATCCAGATGGTTCTACAGCGGCTGCTCGAGAATCAGCTTTTTGTGAAAGTAAGTTTTCTGTAAGTTTTCCACCTGCTCTGCTTCTTTCCTGGGGTTTACCATGGGCGGGGGCATGTTAACCACCGACCCAGAAAAGATTCAGGCAGTAGTAGACTAGCCTACCCCCAAACCTGGAAGGGGCTCCAACACTTCCTGGGTTTTGCAAATTTCTAGCGCCGATTCATTCAGGATAATAGCAAGATTGCTCTGCCCCGACACAGCTCACATCTACCAAGAGCTTGTTCAAGTGGTCTGAGGCCACTGAACCGGCTTTTGCTTCACTGAAAGAAAAATTTACCACTGCGCCTATCTTGGCGCAGGTAGAGCCCCAAGCTCAGTTCATGGCCAAGGCGGATGCGTCTGATTCGGGGGTCGGCGCTGTGCTGTCACAGCATTCCGGCTCCGATCAGAAGCTCCGATCAGAAGCTCCACTCGTGCGCGTTTTTCTCCTGGCGGCTGGCCCCAGCCACGAGACAACATAGGAGACCTTGAACTGCTGGCCATTAAATTGGCACTGGAGGAGTGGAGACACTGGTTGGAGGGAGCCAATCAGCTGGTGATGGTCTGGACTGATCACCAAAATTTAGAATATTTCAGGTCAGTTAGACGTTTGAATTCCCGGCAGTCTAGGTGGGCCCTGTTCTTTCTTAGATTTAATCTCTTCATTACTCATCGCCCAGGGTCCCGCAACATCAAACCTGAAGCTCTCTCCCACCAGTTTTCCTCCGACTCCTCTCTTCCTCTCTCTCCTACAGCTGCTGCCCCCCTTCCGGACACCATCCTGCCCTCCTGCTGTATTTTGGGGGCCCTTACCTGCGATATTGAGCAGAGGGACCAGCATGCTCAGTCAGCGGAACCTGTCCCCGAGGGAGGCCCGCCAACAAACTGTATGTGGCCTCCTCCCTTTGTAGTGACGAAATCCAGTGGGGGCACACAAGTTTTTTAGCTTGTCATCCCAGCATCAGTCGCACGATGGAACTTATTCAGCGGGTGTTTTGGTGGCCTTCCCTTAGGTTGGATGTCAAAGACTATGTTAAGGCCTGCCACACCTGTGTACCAACAAATCTGACTTTTCACCACCAGCCGGTCTCCTCCATCCACTCTCCATCCCTTCCTGTCTCTGGGTCATATTGCCATTGACTTTGTCTCGGGCCTCCCTCCTTCTCAAAGTAACACATTTTCACTATCACCGATTGCTTCTCCAAAGCTGTTAATCTGGTTCCCCTTCCTGGTTTCCCCTCTGCTGCAGAGATAGCCAAACTCCTGTCTATTCATGTCATCCGACAACATGGCCTCCCTATGGACATCGTCTCAGATCGAGGACCACAGTTTACATCTCTGGTGTGGAGGGCGTTCTGTTGATCCCTGGGTACCTCTGTCAGCCTCACTTCGGGATATCATCCCCAGAGCAATGGTCAGGCTGAGCGTGCGAACCAGTCCTTGGAGGCCACCCTGAGGTGTGTGGTATCCTGCAACCCATCTACCTGGAGCTCCCACCTGACCTGGGTAGAATATGCACTCAATTCAGTTCCTCCACTATGGGGCTTACTCCTTTTGAAGCCGCCATGTGATACACACCACCACTCCTACCCATGATGAAGAGGGAGATCGCAGTACCCTTTGTGGAGGCCCACACATGTCACTGCCGCTGCCTCTGGAGGTCCACTCGGGCAGCTCTTCAATGGTTGTCCAAGTGGAACTGCCTGTATGCCAACCGTAGGTGTGTGGCGGCGCCCAAATACTCCATTGGCCAGAAGGTCTGGTTATCCGCAGAGAAGATACCAATGAAGACGGACTCCCGGAAGCTGTCCCCATGCTTTCTGGGTCCATTCACGAACTCCTTGATCATCATTGACATCACCGTCCATCTGACATTGCCTCGATTTCTCTGTATCCATCCCACCTTCCACATTTTCCAAATCAAGCCTCTCTCCACCAGCCCCTTGTGCCCTTCTCCGGACCCACCTCCACCTCCCCAGATCATTGATGGACAGACCACATACACCGTCCAGTGGATTCTGGACGTACGCCGCCGTGGCTGGGGCTTGCAGTACCTGGTGCACTGGAAGGGGTATGGTGCGAAGGAAAGATCATGGATTCCACAGTCCTTTTTCCATGACAAGGGTATGGTCCGGGTGTTCCACCTTGCCTATCCACAGAAACCCAGGGGGTTGCCAGGAGGCATCCCTTGGGGGGGGGGGGGGGGGCACTGTCTTGATCAGCCGAGTGCGTCTCTCTCCTCCCATCCTGTCTCTGTTTTCCAGGCTCCGGAGCTCATCAAGTGCACCTGCGTGACTACACACCTGCTGCCTGATTCACCAGCTTATTTAAAGGCCAGAATGTGAGGAGCTCTCTGCTGGATCACTGGGTTTGTGCTGCCATTCAACAGCAGCTCTTGTTGTTCAGCAAAATTATTATTCCCATCCGTTGTCTTACCTTTTTGTCCTCCTCTTCCCTCAGATTTGCTGTTGCGTCCAGTGGTGCATCTCCGGGTCTGTGTTTGCTCACTCGACTGAATCATCCTCCTCTTTGACAACGGCTTCTCCACCCAGGCCCTCCTGTCACTCCTCCTCCTCACTGGCCATTATCAACTCCTCCTCTCTTTTCCCTGGCTGGAGTCACGACTGGGCTCTCTGCCAGTACCATAAAACCCATTCCCTCAGCAGTATTTACCCTGTACTCCTTATCCATTATTAATCCTTCCTCTCCTCTCTTTTTCCCTAGATTGCATGTGGCTCCAGCACGCAACTGTCTTCTTGTACATAGTGTGGCATTTTGGTTGTGGGTTTCTTAAATTGTGGTGTGTGTGTTATTATTTAAGTTAGCGTGTTTTGTATAGGGTTTGGGTTTCTCATTAAAGTGGTGTAAACTTTTCGTCTGTGTCTGAGTGTTCTTCCGAAGTGGTTGTCCAGCACTTAAGCCTCCTCAAATTATCCAAAATCATGACAGGGCCTGGGACACCCTCTCCATCTCCATTCAGACTCTCTACTTACTGAAGACAAATCTGGAACAACCCTCACCTGATGAAGAATGGCAGCCCATAATACTCACCGTCCCTCTAAGTATCATCACCTGTAAGAAAATATCAGCTGATTAAATTAATTCTCATTAATCATCATTCAGTATACTCACCATTGTCTCTCTCTTGTCCTTCTCCATAGGGTGGCCCGATTCTCGTCAATCGTACTTTTCACCATTTGCATTACTTTTCACAATCCTCCTTTCCTGTGACCATACTTCAAGGTTCTGTGTGCCTGTGGCAAACATTCACCCAGCTGTTAGCCATTAGCATTAGCCTTACTATGCAATACACTTAAAACTCTAAATATCATGAATCACCTTTAATGTAACCCCGTCCCACCACTCAAACTTCCCAATGTGAATGTAGCTTGACTATTACCATCGAGTGACATGAGCCAAAGAACACCCGGATGTCAGCAGCTTCCATGGGAACGTTTGACACTCTCAATGTGCTGGTTATTTTACAGAGAAATAAAAAGTAAACACTGTCTTCAGATCTCAACAGTATAAGACGAAGGTTCTCTAAGCTTTTTACTTGCATCGTTTCATAATTGCCTGTGTGCATTTCCAAATGGGGTCCCTGTAGACAAAGCCGAGAGAAAATGAGGACACAAGCTGAGAAAACATGCAGTTTCCATTAACAGCCCAAATCATTTAACACTTCAGAACACTTCACACTTTTAAAAACTAAACAGTGTTTCACTTACAGGCTGTTAATTCTCAGAATGTGCACTTCTCAGATTTAGCTCTTGTTGCATTCAGGGAGTATTTGGTCCCATTTTGTATGGGATTCATAACTGACACATATCAGCACAGCTTTATTTTGAGGATCTGAGGAGAAGTCAGCTGCACCATTGAAATCACAAGGTTAATAATGTCCAATAACATCGCCCCAAGGCACCAACACTTTCATAGCAAGGTAGGTTGATACTCTTGGCATGTGATACAAACAACTTGCTACTGAGAAATGCAAAGAAAGATGAGTCATTTCCACAATTAGTAAAAAAAGACATGAGGACTTTTCCAATAGTGGCTCCTGTTACCACCCATTCAGACGATACCTTCTTCCAGTCCTCCACTGTGTAGCTCTGATGGCCAGTGGCAAACTGTTGGTGCTTTTGTTAATGAACAAGGATCATCAGCTGGTACTCTGACGCTCCTATGGATGTTCATCCCTTTTCTTCAACACTATAAATGGACATATTTCAGTCAGAGCCGGTGTGACTCTGTGGGCTGTATACCAGAGAGATCCAAGCCACCACCTGCTGAAAGGTTTGGCGATGTCTACTGAGGAAAGAGCTGTTCACAGTGGAGGAAGATACGAGTGGGAATCGTGAGGGACCTTGGGTCACGATCCAGTAATATCACGATCTATCATGATACCGTACATGTGCCCTCCCATGCCAACGTCAAATTTTGTATCTAAAGTACAACAATCAATGTCCGTTTCATGTAAGTCAACTCTTTTAAAGTCACCGCAGCTGCTTTTGTTTTGGTGGCTGCGGGCTCTCAGTCCTCCAGCTGCTGTGGTCCTTTTTACTGCCTGCTTTCTCAAGACATGTCTGTGCACATGGGGAGGGTGGTAGACGGCGTTGTTTACTTGACCCTCTCTCAGGTCGATGGTATATTTGTTACTTCTGGCTATTTTTAATCTTTACTTTGATAAATTTGTTGTTTTTGTCGTTGAAACATTTTCCTTGAAAATTTGTAACTTTTCCATATAAATTTGAAGCTTTTCTAGTAAATTTTTAGTATATACATATACATTTCAAATGTTGCTTGTAAACTGTCACATTTGCAGCTTTGCAAGGTCTCTTGAAACTTTGCTATTTTTCATCACAAATCTGCAAATTTTTATGGTAAATCGTCAGCTTTCCCTCCCATGAATTTGTAAGATTTTTTGGTCACTTTTTACATATAAATGTGCTCTGTTGTTTTCTGGAGCCACAGGTTGCAGACTCCTTGAATAGCAGCACCAGACGTGACCAGCTGAGACCGCTCCAAACGCTCCCATTTTTGCACATCCTCGCCTCGCTCGGTTTTCCTGCTCTTCACCCGCTGCCTCGTGCATATATTTCCCCGCCATGACAGGAGCCGCTGTAACGATATAATCAATGTTATTCCCTTCACTTGTCAGGCAGTTTATGTGTTGTGGCTGATTGGTGTAAATCCTCCCCACCCCTGGTACAGCTGCTGATTATTCCCTTTGTCACGGGGCCGTGAAACTTTTTTACAATAGCAGTGAATTGCAGGACATCCATGAAGATGATGGCGCATGAATCAAAGAGGAACGAATACATGCATGATTACCCATGGATAGCTGACTTCAGTCTTGGAAATGATTGCACATAAGTTACAGTTAAACAAAAATATAGAAGAAAGTAAGTGTTTTTATTACAGTTTTTCTAATCTCAATTATTACTCAAAGTACTTTTGATATTAACCCTCTATTCTATGGGTTTAACAGAGGCTCTAGCTTAAAGTTGGTTTAGAAGCATAATTAAAGCAGATATCTATAAGATAATTTATGTAATAAACTATAAAAATATCAATGAGGTGCAACAAGAGATTAATAAAACATCTAAGCTGAAATACTGGCTTCTCCAACAACAATGTCACAGCCTGGACACTGCTCTATGCATACTTCACAATCCATCCCTAAAAGGTTTATTTTTGTTTTGTGTTGGCTCAACCAGTGTTGTTCAACATTTTTCTGTGCCATGGAACCCTTTTTACATTGGGAAAAAAAAAAAAATCAACCACTCGAACCACACATCCCTATTTCTGATCATTTTTTATTTGGGCTTTCACACTTTAATATTAACCAATGTTTGTTAGCATGTTTCTTAGTCTAACAACCAAAGTGAAAAGCTAGCAAAAATGTGAGTGTATGAGAAAAAAAATGCAAATTTAAGATAAGTTTGTTATGATCTGGTGCAGGGGTGTCAAACTCATTCCATGGAGGGCCAAGACCCTGCAGGTTTTACTTCCACCCAGTCTCTTCAGCAGGTGTTTTCACTGATCAGCAATCAGTAGGAAGAAATTTAGAGAAATCACCTGTTGAAGACACTGGGTGGAAGTAAAACCTGCAGGGTCTTGGCCCTCCATGGAATGAGTTTGACACCTGTGATCTGGTGAATGCACTCCCCCTCCCGTCCTGTGGGAGGGTCCCCAGCTCTGCAGGTAATCAATACACCTGCGTGAGTGGACACACCTGCTGTCTTCTCTCTGCCAGCGCATAAAAGGACCAGTCTTTGAATGCTCCAGCGCTGGCTTGTTGGGTATACTGCCATAAAAGAATTACGTAAGTAAAGTATTAATTGTCTTGGAACCCAGAGAATAATCTATCTCTCTCTTCCTCCTTCTCAGGTTGCTGACATCTCTGTGGTGTGTCCCCGGGGTTTTGTTGTGCACTCACCTGCTCCTTCATCATCGTCTTCACTCCAGATCGCCTACTCCACCTGGTCAGACATCTCACCAGCCTACTCATCCGCAGGTTCTGTTCCAATTCATCCTTGCCTTTCTGGGTTCCTCGTTGGGCTCTCTGCTCTCACTCTTAAGAGTTTTTTCCTATGATTCATTATTACCTGCCTCCCTCCTTCTAATCTGCTCTCGTCTCCCTCATTACAGGCTGGGTGCTCCTCTGGTGAGTGAGGTGTTTTTTTCCACTAACTTTGCATCAACTCTTTTCAATAAAATTGTGCTTAAAACTTTGCCTCTCTGCATTGTGTGCATTCTCTGGTGTAGCATCTTGCACGTGGGCTGATATTTCTAGAAATCATGACAAAGATAAACCTTTTAGTCTCACAATGGGGAAATTGCAAGATTGCAGCAGCAAAGGGAAAGCAGCACTCAACAATAATAAATAAGATAATAAATAGGATTAAAAAAGCAGTAGAAAAGCAGTATATATGTATGTACAGTGGTGTGAGAAAGTATTTGCCCCCTTCCTGATTTCTCAATTTTTTTGTATGTTCGTCACACTTAAATGTTTCAGATCATCAAACAAATTTAAATATTAGACAAAGGTAACACAAACACAAAATGCAGTTTTTAAATGAAGGTGTTTATTAAGGGAAAAAAATCCAAACCTACATGGCGCTTTGTGGAAAAAGTGATTGCCCCCTAAACCTAATAACTGGTAGGGCCACCCTTAGCAGCAACAACTGCAATATAGCGTTGATAACTGGCAATGAGACTGAGTGCTGTGGAAGAATTTTGGTCCACTAATCTCTGAAGAATTGTTGTAATTCAGATACATTGGAGGGTTTTGGAGCATGAGCCGTTTTTCTGAGGTCATGCCACAGCATTTCAGTTGGATTCAGGTCAGGACTTTGACAAGGCCACTCCAAAGTCTTAATTTTGTTTTTCTTAAGCCATTCAGAGGTGGACTTTTTGGTGTGTTTTGGATCATTGTTCTGCTGCAGAACCCTAGTGCACGTCAGCGTGAGGCCATGAACAGATGGTTGGACATTCTGTCATGATCAGGTGAGCGCGTCTCCCCCCTCCCGTCCTGTCTCTGTTTTCCCGGCTCCAGAGCTCATCAAGCACACCTGCGTGACTACACACCTGCTGCCTGACTCACCAACTTATTTAAAGGCCAGAGTGTTAGGAGCTGTCCGTTGGATCATTGGGTTTGTGCCACTATTCAACAGCAGCTCATGATGTTCGGCAAAATTATTATTCCCATCCGTTGTCTTACCTTTTTGTCCTCCCCTTCATTCAGGTTCCCTCCAGTGGTGCATCTCCGGGGCTATGTCTGCTCGCTCACCTGAATCATTCTCCACCCAGGTCCTCCAGTCACTCTTCCTCCTCACCGGCCATTATCAACTCTTCCTCTCTTCTCCCTGGCTGGAGTCACGACTGGGCTCTCTGCCAGTACCGTATGACCCATTCCCTCAGCAGTATTTACCCTGTACTCCTTATCCATTATTAATCATTCCTCTCCTCTCCTTTCCCTTGATTGCATGTGGCTCCAGCGTGCAACTGTTTTCTTGTACATAGTGTGGTGTTTTGGTTGTGGGTTTCTTTAATTGTGGTGTGTGTGTTTATTATTTAACCCCTTGCACTCCAGTCAATTTTCCTAAAAACGCCAAAAAATAATGTGCCCAAAGTAAATCGAAAGCTGTTCTTCAACCCTTTGCAGCATCTTCATGGGGTTGGTCTCATTTAAAAGAAAACACTTTGAATTTTTTGGCAAAAAAAAAACATGATCTCTCTAAGTGCTCCGGCCACTGAGTTACAGTCATCTAAACATAGTGAACTTGAAGAAAATAAATTTGGCCTGGGTATTTTTTTGGATACAAATGCTTGCAAATAACACACAGCTTCAGATCCGGGCTGGAAAATGCAACAGAAATGTAGAACCAAGTGTTATCCAGCTGAGGTCAAAATTTTGTAACAATACCACAAAAAATGAATATATTACACAGCTTTTTCCTCAGGTTGTTCCCAGGCGTTTTGGAACTGTGCCAAATTGTGCCAAATGGCACAGTTTGGGAAAAATGTCTGTAACTTTTGAATGATTCAATATAGAAGCTTCATTTTGGGCTCTAATGAAAGGTCACACTCAGGGCTGTCTGTGTGTGTGTGTGGGTTTTGTCCCCCCCCCCCCGCTCGCTACAGAGGATGGACTTCGGCCATCGCTACACAACGGATTAGCCTCATGTGGTGATGTGGGACAGCAGCGCAATCACCGCGGCTTCCCCCCCCCCCTCGCTGCAGAAGAATAGCGGGGGTGGGGGGTGGGGGCGTTCATAGTCTGTACGTGGCGAACAACCTCTTGCACAGCGGTGCACGAACTGCGCCGCGAAGCACAGTTGTAATTTACCGATCGGTCAAAAGTCATTTTGGATTACAATTTTCAGGGATAAAAAATAATTTGGCTTATAACACATTACCTCTTCACAGCCACATTGTCCTGGCCAACTTCTCTTCCTCATTGTCAGACGAACGCGACGCTGGTCCGCTAGTGGTTCTGGTCTCGCGACCCGGTCAAAACATAATTCCATTACTGCGGTTTTGTGCTTCCATGATTGCGGTTTTTGGCGAACGATTTTTCAAAACAAATAACAGTAGTAATTAAAAAAAGACTGGCGAAGGCGTATGTGTCACTCAGCCTCTGTCAGTCTATGACCATGGAAGAAATCATAACGTCTAATCCTTTTTTGATCCGCTCCAGCAGTCAGTCTTCACCCAGCCTTAAAAAAAACAGCTCGCGATCTTCTCTGCTTCAATTGGCTCACTGCATTCACAGCAGGCGGGTCCTTCTGGCTAGGTTTTCAGTCATTGGTTCTTCAAGGTTTCAGAAACCCAATTCAAGGCTCTTATTAGTCGAATGAGAGGTCAATCAGATGAACTAATCTGTTTGCGGCTGTGTCTGCAGCTTTTATTTTCAGTGCCGCTTGGACACCACTACATCACCATCACCACCTACATCACCATCTACACCATGCGTCCTAGAGCGCACGAGAGCGCCCTCGTGCGCTCTAGGACGCAAAGACTTGCCCGTCCGCTGTACAACGGAGCGCAAGAGGTTAAGTTAGCGTGTTTTGTATAGGGGTTGGGTTTTTCATTAAAGTGGTATAAACTTTTCATCTGTGTCTGAGTGTTCTTCTGTAGTGGTTGCCCAGCACTTACAGTAAGCCTCCTCAAATTATCCAAAATTATAACATTCTCCTTCAGGATTTTTTGGTAGACAGCAGAATTCATGGTTCCATTTACCACAGCATGTCTTCCACATCCTGGAGCAGCAAAACAGTCCCAGACCATCACACTACCACCACCATATTTTACTGTTAGTATGATGTTCCTTTTCTGAAATGCTGTGTTGCTTTCATGCTGGATGTAATGGGATACACATTTTCCAAAAAGTTCAACTTTTGTCTCATCAGTCCACAGAGTATTTTCCTGAAAGTCTTGGGGATCATTAAGATGTTTTCTGGCAAAACTGAGATGAGCCTTTATGTTCTTTTGGCTCAGCAGTGGTTTTCGTCTTGGAACTCTGCCATGCAGGCCATTTTTGCCTAGTCTCTTTCTTATGGTGGAGTCCTCAACACTGACCTTTACTGAGGCATGTGAGGCCTGCAGTTCTTTGGATGTTGTTGTGGGGTCTTTTGTGACCTCTTGGATGAGTCGTCGCTGCGCTCTTGGGGTAATTTTGGTCAGCCGGTCACTCCTGGCGAAGGTTCATCACTGTTCCATGTTTTTGCTGTTTGTGGATAATGGCTCTCATTGTGGTTTGCTGGAGTCCCAAAGCTTTAGAAATGGCTTTATAACCTTTTCCAGACTGATAGCGCTCAAATACTTTGTTTCTTATTTGTTCCTGAAATTCTTTGGATGATGTCTAGCTTCTGAGGATCTTTTGGTCTACTTCACTTTGTCAGGCAGGTCCTATTTAAGTGATTTCTTGATTGAGAACAGGTGTGGCAGTAATCAGGCCTGGGTGTGGCTAGAAAAATTGAACTCAGCTTGCCAAAGATGTGATAAACCACAGTTAATGTATGTTTTAACAAGGGGACAATCACTTTTTCACACACGGCCATGTAGGATTGGATTTTTTTTTACCCTTAATAATAAACACCTTAATTTAAAAACTGCATTTTGTGTTTACTTGTGTTATCTTTGTCTAATACTTAAATTTGTTTAATGATCTGAAACACTTCAGTGTGACAAACATGCAAAAAAATGAAAAATCAGGAAGGGGGCAAACACTTTTTCACACCACTGTATGTATACGGTGGGGGGGGGGGGATGAAAAGTTTATTGTGGTCAAATTTGACCAAATGTGGTTTATTTTTCAACTGCAGGGATCCCAGTGCTGATTCACTGATGGAAGAAGTGTGTGAACTGAAGGGGAGACTATGTTGAACATTAAACCACATTTGGTCAAATTTGACCACTAGAGCTTTTCACCATATGAACTTTTCAGCCTCCCTCCCCCACCCCTGGTACACAGTGTAAATCCACAGTGCTAGAGCATTGCAATTAAATGGTATTTACAGCATTACAGTTAAGTAAAATTAGCCGGCAATATATAAATATAAACCCAGAGAGGATATTTCACAGTTGAATGAACAGTGTTGTTGCCACCTTCAGTAATAATTGTACTTGTATTCTTGTATTAGTCGTGTATTGGAAGGGAACAATACTTATTGGGCTAAATCTTGATGTCATTTACAGTCTCTATGAGCAGCACAGATTAGATTATAAAGTCTGACAGCTGTATGTAGGAAGGACCTGCGGAAACTCTTCCTCGATCACCTAGGATGCCACAGCCTACTGCTAAATGAACTCCTCATAGTGTTCTGCGTGTCCCGGATGGGATGGGACTCAGACTTCAGCAGAGATGACAGTTTAGCATTCTCCTCTCTCATATCTCCTCCATTGGGTCAAGGCCGTGCCCCAGAACAGAGTTAGCTTTTTTGATCAGCCTGTTCAGTCTCTTTCTGCTGGCTGCCATAATGCTGCTGCCCCAGCAGACCACTCCAAATGTGATGGCTGATGCCACCACAGAGTCGTAGAACATCTTCAGGAGTGCCCCCTGCACTCCAAATGACCTGAGCCTCCTCAGGAGGAACAGCCTGCGCTGCCCCTTCTTGTAGAGTGTGTTGGTGTGTGACCAGTCCAGTTTATTGTTCAGGTGAACACCCAGGTACTTGTAAGATGTCACCATCTCAATGTCTGTTCCCTGGATGTTTACCGGTGCTGTGGGGGATTGTCCATGTCTGTGGGATTCCACCACCAATTCCTTGGTCTTCTCTGCATTGATCTGGAGACAGTTCCGCAGGCACCAGTCCAGGAACTCCTGTATAAGTCCTCTGTACTCAGTCATCCACATCAGAGATGAGGTCGATGATCGCAGAGTCATCAGAGAACTTCTGTAGATGGCAGTGTAGTGTGTTGTAAGAAAAGTCAGCAGTGTAGAGGCTGAATAGGAAAGGAGCCAAAACTGTTCTCTGGGGGGCCCCGTACTGTAGATGATATTGTCAGACACACAGTTCTGGGTTCTCACAAACTGTGGGCAGTCTGTGACGTAGTCTAGGATCCACGATGACAGGAGTTGGGTCACTCCTGCACACAGCAGCTTGTCCCTCAGGATCACTGGTTGGGTGGTATTGAAAGATCTGGAGAAATCAAAGAACATGATCCTCACAGTTCTCCCAGGCTTCTCCAGGTGAGACAGGGAATGATGTAGGAGGAAGATCACTGCATCCTCCACCCCAATATCATGCTGGTAGGCAAACTGAAGTTTTCAATTTTTATGCATGTCAGAATCAGAATCAGAATCAGCTTTATTGGCCAAGTATGCACAACACATACAAGGAATTTGACTTTGGCTAAAAACTTGCTCTCATTGTTTAGGTGGAGGATTTAAATAAGGATTCAATGACAACAGAGTATGTACAGTAAATTACAGTCTGTCCACCTTTCTATAAAAGGATGCAAATATATACAGGAATATATGCAGTTATTTACTCAGACTAACCACACTTTGCAGAAATATATGAAAAAATATACAGTCACACAGTATTTCAATGTGAACTCAGATTCAGTGATATAATGTGAATGAAGTAAAAAGCAGTGTGAGAGTTATGTACAATGTAATAATGGATGGAAAGTCATGAGTACAGCAACAGGTAGGACTAGGTGAATGTTAGGAGTTCATCAGAGTGATGGCTTGAGGAAAGAAACTGTTCCTGTGACGGGTGGTTTTGGCCTTCAGTGATCTGTAACGACGACCAGAAGATAGAAGTTCAAACAGTTTGTGGCCGGGGTGTGATGGGTCAGCACAGATGTTTCCCGCCCGTTTCCTGGTTATGGACCGATATAAGTTCTCAATGGAGGGTAGGTCAGTACCAATGATCCTCTCCGCAGACTTAATGATCCGCTGCAGTCTGGTCTTGTCCTGTTTAGTGGCAGATCCAAACCAGACAGTGATGGAAAAGCAGAGGACAGATTGGATGATGGCGGTGTAGAAGACAACCAGCAGCTCCTGAGGCAAATCAAACTTCTTGAGCTGACGCAGAAAAAACAACCTCTGCTGGGCCTTTTTCCGGACAGTGTCTATATGGGAGGACCACTTCAGGTTCCGGGAGATTGTGGTACCCAGAAACCTGAAGGAGTCCACAGTGGACACTGTGCTGTTGAGGATGGTGAGTGGGTGTATATACACTGTGCATATATACTGTATATATTTTCAAAAAAATGTGCAAAAATTACACCCAAGTACAGCATGTATATTTTTGTGATTGCTAAAATAACATAATTGTGCAGTTGTTTCAAATCACTTCAGTATTCAATTTATACTGCTTTCATTTATATTGCTTTACAGCATTTAAACATAACAAATGTTACAAGGCATAAATGCTCATTTTTACATGTTAAAAGTCTTATTATATTTGATTTTATTATATAATTTTAAGAGAAGAAGCATTGTTTAAAGTCAGAAAAATAACAAAACTCCTACATTGATGCTGAAATCCTATGAAGGCCTGCTTTTGTCCCTACATGGAAAACTGATCAAGAATTGATAAGGGAATTGATAAAGAATCGTATTGATAAGCAAAATCGACAATACCATTGATACTGATATCGTTTTTCCCATCCCTACTCCAGGGTCTTCATCACATGTGATGTGAGAGCCACTGGTCTGTAGCTGTTCGGGTCCTTGGGGTGCAGGGTCTTCAGCACGGGTACCACGCAGGATGTTTCCCACAGCTGTGGTATCCTCCCCCGCTTCAGGCTCAAGCTGAAGATGTGCTCCACAATCCAGCACAACTGGTCCGTACAGGACCTGAGGAGCCTCGAGCTGATGATGTTCAGACCTGCAGCCTTCCTCGTTTTGATCTTCTTCAGCTTAGATCTCACCTGGGTCTTAGGGTGCATTCAGACAGCCACTGTTTGGTCCAGACGAAAGGACCAAACAGTGGCTTCTGTGGATAGTTCAGTTCATTTGGTGCCATCTGAAAGCGCACTGGAACTCTGGTGCACACCAAACACACTGAAAAAATGGAATTGGTGTGTCTTTGGCTATACAAAAATGAAGTTAATAGATACAAGACATTTGAATCATATTCCCACTATGAACATGATTTGATCACATAGTTTTCGTTTGCTTTTTAAAAAAAATTGACTATAGTAGTTTATTTTGTATTAACAGAAAGTAACTGAATTGAAAATGTAAAACAATTCAGGTTCAGGTTCGGGTTACTTTATTTGTACCCGTAGGTAGATTTGTTTTGCAGTCTGGTGACATCCATATTTACAAACCACAATTACATTCAACATAAACACAAACACAGGCACACATGAAGCTGACTATAGACATGATAAAAATACTCAAGGCTCCATCAATCAGGGTATAAAGACAAAGAGATGAGAGAAAAACCAGAAGTAAAAGAGAAGGGTCATATTAAAAAGTTAAAAACTAGTCAAAGAGGTTAAAAACTCAAAGGTCTAAAACCCAATAAAATATTTAGAACCCAAATAAAATCCTACAAAAATAAGTAAATATAAAATGGAGTTAATAAATAGGTACCTAAATAATGTGCAATATATTGTTACAACTTGTTCAACTCTTTGACAGCAGCAGGAACAAAGCTGTTTTTGTAGCGCTGGGTTTTACTTTTTGGGACAGCAAACCTCCGTCTTGATGGAAGAAGCTGAAAGTTGCAGTGCAAAAGGTGGGAGTCATCATTTAAAATGGAGGTAGCAATCCTCTGTACTTGTCTGGTGTACAGGGATGTCAGGCTCAGCTGTGACTCACCAAGCAAACGACTGGACCATCTAACTACCTGATCCAAGGATTTCCTCTGTTTCAGTTTTATCTGACCAAACCATGACACTAAAGAAAAGGATAAAACAGATTCAATAAAAGCCCGACAAAACATTGTCATTATGGTTCAGTCAATTTGGAAGCGTGCAAGTTTCCTCAAGCAATGCAAATGTTGCTGACCCTTTTTGCACACCCTTTCACAGTTCTCTTCAAAGTTTAAATTACTATCAATAATCGTCCCAAGATATTTGTAGGATTGTACACATTCAGTGGTCTGGCCTTTTAGTACGGTGACTTTGTGCCTGGGAGTTTTCCTCCTAAAGTCAATAATCATATCTTTAGTTTTTGTCGTATTCAGCTGCAGGTAGGAATCCTCACACCAGTGAACAAAATCATCAACTACTGGGCCACGGCCACTCTCACCATCCTGGAGGAGACTGACAATAACTGAATCATCAGCATACTTTATAATGTGTCTGTTGTCATGTCTTCTCCAACACATGTTTGTGTACAGGATGAAGAGTAGTGGTGACAACACACACCCCTGAGGAGAGCCAGTAGAAGAGCACTTTAGGTCAGACAATGTACCATTGACCCTTACTCTCTGTGTCCTGTTGGTTAAGAAATCCAGAATCCAGCCCACCAGATTTTTGCTCAAATCAAATTGTTGCAGGAGCCTTTCAACTAAAATATGAGGTTGGATTGTATTAAAGGCGGAGGAAAAGTCCACAAATAAAAGCCTGGCGTGTGTCCCATTAAAATCCAGATGTTTTAAAAGCATGTTAAACAGAGTGACAGTGGTGTCCTCCACTCCTCTGTGAGGCCTATAGGCAAACTGCAGAGGATCCAATGCATGCTCAGTCTGCTTTAGGATCTCACATCTGACCAGTTTTTCAAAAAATTTCATTAAAATTGAAGTCAAAGCAACTGGTCTAAAGTCGTTTACCATTTTAGGACAGCTGGATTTTGGAACGGGAACAACCACGGCTTCTTTCCAGATCTTAGGCACATGTTGTGTCTGTAAGGACTTATTGAAAATGTAATGAAATACAGGACTCAGTTCATGTGCACAGGACTTTACCAAGCGCCCACATATATTATCAGGGCCCTGACTTTTGTTCACTTTTACAGCGCAGAACTCCCTTTTAATATCCTGCACCTCAATATTAAAGTGCTGATTGTGGGCGACACACATTGTGGGCTCACATTTCCACAGAGATGTGACTGCATGCGTATTGGGGGTTTCACGTCTGGAAGGACAAAGGACTCGAATCTGCAGAAGATAACGAGGAGGTGTGAGATTGGTCTTTTTGTCCCACAGAAGATGCCCCGGAGGGATTTCCGGTTCATCAAGGAATGAGAGACAATGGTGAAGGTTCAAAGGGATGCTTTGTGACTGTATGTTTACTGAAAACACCATGTGACTTGAGTTCTGATGCTGGAAACATATAAAAGGGTGATGTGATATGATTCTTCCTCTTCTTCCTGCTTTGAGAATGCTAGACGATGTGTTCTGTCAATAAAGCTGACTTAAGAACTAAACTCAGCCTCATCATTCGAGCACATCCTCTACACTGGTGACCTACGACAAAGAATGAGCAGACAGAATTCTCCCGAGCGGGGCTCGGCGGAAGCCAGCCTGATGGCCGCCTCCACGATCCGGCGGCCCGATTTCTGGCAGCACAGCCCGCGCTCATGGTTTAGCGCAGTCGAGGCGCAGTTCAACCTCCGGAGAATCTCCAACGACGACACAAGATTCTACCATGTGGTAGCGAAGCTGGACAGCAACACGGTCCAGAGAGTGGAGGATCTGGTTAATCATCCACCAGACAGCGACAAGTACAGCGCATTGAAGGACGCGCTGATCAGCCATTTCACCCCTTCGGTCCAACAGCGAGCAGAGGGGCTCCTGACGTTGACGGAGTCAGAGAACGATAGACCTGCGGACCTGATGGTGAAGATGCTGAGGCTCAAAGACTCTGAGGATGGCGAATTCATTTTCGCCCACCTTTTCCTTCGGACCCTGCCGTCAGCAGTGAGAGTGGCCCTGGCAGAGTCACCCCGATTGGCCAGGCGAGACTACCATGGGCTGAGCAAAGAGGCGCAGCGGCTTGTCGACGCCCACAAGCGGAACGTGGTTTCGGCCGCGGCAGCTAGCCCAGGAACGGCGTTCGGAGACAGCGCAGGTCCAGCGGCCGTGGCGCCAGACGCACCAACGACGGTGGCGATGGGGGCCAGGCGACGCGGAGCGGAGGACGGCCGGTGTTTCTACCACCGCTGTTTTGCAGAGAGAGCGCACAGGTGCGTCCCGCCGTGCAACTTCAAGCGCCAGGGAAATGCCAAGACCAAGGGCCGGTAGCAGCTGCGACCCTCGGCGACGAGAACAAGCTGCTTTACCTGACGGATGCACACTCGAGGAAACAGTTCCTCGTGGACACAGGCTCCCAGCTGAGTTTCGTCACACCCACCTATGCGGAATAGCTGATGCCGTCTAAAGCTCCCTGGGTGTCAGTGTCAGCAGCGAACGGCTCTGAGATTAAAACGTTCGGTGAGAGGACCATGCTTCTGTCCTTACAGGGCCGTTCATTTGAGTGGACATTTATTGTAGCAGCAGTCAGTTTCAACATGTTAGAGGCTGATTTTTTGTGCTCACATGGTTTATTGGTTGACCTTGCTAATAGACGTCTGATTAATGCACTGTCCCTTCATTCTATTCCCTGCACAGCTCGGGTGGCCCCGCCGACTGCACATGCCAGCGTCTCAGCTGCGGGTGGTAAGTTTCACACATTGCTCGCTCAGTTCCCAGCACTCACAGTCCCCACGTTTTCGGTGACGGTGGCTAAACATGGGGTGGAGCATTTTATCACCACCACCGGGCCTCCCGTCTTTGCAAAAGCTCGGCGTTTGGACCCAGCTAAACTGGCCATCGTGCGCGAGGAGTTCACTAATCTGGAAAAACTGGGCATTGTTAGACGCTCCAAAAGCTCCTGGGCTTCGCCGCTACACATGGTCCCAAAGGCTGACGGCTCGTGGCGACCTTGCGGCGATTTCCGCAGGTTGAACAACGTTTCAGCTCATGACCGCTACCCGATTCCGCACATTCAGGATTTTTCTGTTCATTTGGCGGGGGTGCGCATTTTTTCTAAAATAGACTTGG
The DNA here is from genome assembly GCA_020510985.1 of Pholidichthys leucotaenia. NCBI lineage: Eukaryota > Metazoa > Chordata > Actinopteri > Cichliformes > Pholidichthyidae > Pholidichthys > Pholidichthys leucotaenia. Next base: position 42,583,136 of record CM035848.1, on the reverse strand, counting down.
TGCGCGGTTACCACCAGGTTCCAGTGCGCGCGCAGGATGTACCCAAAACAGCGGTCATAACTCCATTTCGGCCTTTTTGAGTTTTTGCGCATGCCTTTTGGCCTCAAGGGGGCCGCGCAGACTTTCCAACGCATGATGGATGCAGTTTTACGTGACCTCCCTTTCGTGTTCGTTTATTTGGACGATATTTTAGTAGCCAGCGCGTCCGAGGGCGAGCACGAAAAACACCTCACAGCAGTTTTTTGGAGGCTGGCAGAGCACGGGTTAATAGTTAACCCAGCGAAGTGCCAGTTTGGGGTGGCACAGATTGATTTTTTGGGGCATCACGTTTCGGCAGAAGGAGCGGTTCCTCTGCCAGATAAGGTGCGTGCCATAACAGATTTTCCGCAACCTCAAACGGTCAAGGCGCTTCAGGAGTTTCTAGGGATGGTTAATTTTTACAACCGTTTCCTCCCAAGCGCAGCACGGCTCATGCAGCCATTGTACACTGCGTTAAAAAAACAAAAGCCCGCAAATAAAGTTGAATGGTCTCCGGAGCGGGAGCGCGCTTTTGCCCAGGTCAAATCAGCCCTGGCAAACGCAGTTTTGTTAGCGCACCCAGTTCCAACGGCCCGCATGGCGCTCACCACTGACGCTTCCGATGTAGCGGTGGGGGCGGTAGTTGAACAGTTTGTGGCAGGTACCTGGCAACCTCTCACGTTTTTCAGTAGGACTTTGCGCGGTAGTGAGCGTAAATACAATGCGTTTGACAGGGAGCTTTTGGCCCTACACTTGGCCATCCGCCATTTTCAGTTCTGGTTGGAGGGGCGACGTTTCACCGCGTTTGTGGATCATAAACCGCTAACGTTTGCGATGGCCAAAATTTCAGAACCCTGGTCAGGCCGACAACAAAGGCAACTAGCCGCAATATCGGAGTTCACTACTGATATTCAGCATGTCGCGGGTAAACACAATGTTGTGGCAGACTGTCTTTCGCGCATGGTAGCAACACCAAGCCCCATGGGGGCAGACTCTGTAGCCGTGGCCGCGGGCCCGGGCAGCGACGCGGGAGCGCGCGCAGCCCCGGTCTGTGTAGGGTTAGATTATGCAGCCATGGCTGCGGAGCAGGTTAACGACGCGGACGTATGCGTGCTCCAGTCTGGACCAACAGAGTTAAGGCTGGAGCACAGGGAGCAACAAAGTGGTATGCCCCCACTAATCTGCGATGTCTCCACGGGACGGCCCCGCCCCGTGGTGCAAGCCGCATGGCGTCGCCGCGTTTTTGACTTGGTCCATTCTCTCGCGCACCTGGGGGTGCGCGCATCGATTAAGTTGGTGGGGGAGAAATTTGTTTGGCCCGGGTTGTGCAAACAGGTCAAGGAATGGGCGGCAGCCTGCGTAGTGTGTCAGCGAGCCAAAATACACAGACACACTAAGGCTCCATTGGAACCTTTTCACATCCCCGCTAAGTGTTTTGATCACGTGCATGTTGACTTGGTGGGCCCGCTCCCACCATCACACGGGCACACACATCTTTTGACGATGGTGGATCGCACCACGCGTTGGCCAGAGGCGATTCCTCTGACATCAACCACAGCGGAAGAAGTTGCGCGAGCATTTTTAGCAGCGTGGGTTGCGCGTTTCGGTGTACCATCGGACATAACGTCCGACGGGGATCCCCAATTTATTTCCGAACTATAGTCATCGATGGCCCGCAGCTTGGGGGTGAAGATTCATCGCAGCTGCTTCAGCAGCGCAGAACTCCCTTTTAATATCCTGCACCTCAATATTAAAGTGCTGATTGTGGGCGACACACATTGTGGGCTCACATTTCCACAGAGATGTGACTGCATGCGTATTGGGGGTTTCACGTCTGGAAGGACAAAGGACTCGAATCTGCAGAAGATAACGAGGAGGTGTGAGATTGGTCTTTTTGTCCCACAGAAGATGCCCCGGAGGGATTTCCGGTTCATCAAGGAATGAGAGACAATGGTGAAGGTTCAAAGGGATGCTTTGTGACTGTATGTTTACTGAAAACACCATGTGACTTGAGTTCTGATGCTGGAAACATATAAAAGGGTGATGTGATATGATTCTTCCTCTTCTTCCTGCTTTGAGAATGCTAGACGATGTGTTCTGTCAATAAAGCTGACTTAAGAACTAAACTCAGCCTCATCATTCGAGCACATCCTCTACACTGATTGTCTTTGAGTTTCTGTTTCAAATCTTGGGTTTCAGTGCTAAAATCAAAGGAGTCAAAATGACCATAAAAACAATTAAGAGCATTAGCCAGCTCTGTGTCTGAATTAAAACCATCTAAAAACACATGATTACTGCGCTCTGTGCTCTGAAGGCCTGCAATAGTTTTCATACTGGCCCAGGCTGAACCAAGTTTCTTTGTTGTTATCTTACTTTCCAATTCTGATTTATAATTCTGTTTTGCTCTTAAAATTTCAGACTTCAGCTCTTTTGTGGCAACCTGTAGCTCAGAAACAGACCCCTGTTTAAAGGCAAGTGCTTTCCTTTGTAAGCAGGATTTAACTGATTTTGCAACCCATGGCTTGTTGTTGGGATTCAATCATGTTTAGCCACCACCGGAAGTAAAATGGCTATTATGGGGCATCCAGGCCAAGACCCTGCAGGTTTTCTCTTCTACCCAGTCTCTCCAGCAGGTGTTTTCACTTATCAGCAATCAGTGGGAAGAAATTCAGTGAAATCTGCTGTTGAAGACACTGGTTGGAGGTAAAACCTGTAGGGTCTTGGCCCTCCATGGCACATGAATGGGCACCCTTGATCTAAGCAGTCTATATAATACATTTTTGTCATAAGTTAAACCCTTCCACAGCATGTGGGACACCACCTGGTGTATGGGGTGGCGCCTATCTCTGTTTCACTGATCCGAGGCCACACAGCTACTGTGAGTAGTGAAAGCTACACTGGGGGGTCAGTCCTCTGGTTGTTCTGTGCGTTAACTTTCCTTTCCCCATTCAATCACGCTGAGCACCAAGCTAGAAGGTGGGAAGTACCATTTTTATGAGGTCTTTGGTTATGACCCGACTAGGATTTGAACCCAGGACCTTCCGGTTGTGGGGTGGATGCGCTCCCAACTAGGCCACCACTCCGGTCACTTTTTTGTTATGGTAATTTTAAAATACCAGACTGGTGGCCTAGTTGGTAGAGCATCTGCCCCACAACCGGGAGGTCCTTGGTTCAAATCCCAGAATGGGGAAAGGAAAGTTAATGTGCAGTGCTACCAGAGGAGTGACCCCAGCTTTCACTACTCACAGTGGTTGTGTGGCCTAGGGTCAATGAAACGGAGATAGGTACCGCCCCATACACCACGTGGTGTCCCACATGCTGTGGAAGGGGGGTTAACTTTTTAACGGTTTTTATACAAAGTATTACGGTAACTGGAAAATATTATGTTCAGACAACATGATTATTTCAAACAGCGTGACCTGAATAAGATACTTTGGTTTAACAAGCAATAATTAAAAGACAGGAAGAGGAAAAGTATGTCGGTTGGACACATTTGGATCATGTGGGACTGATGTATACATTAAAAACAAGTAAATTCAAATAACTTTTTTTCAGTGCAAGTGAAGTCTGGACCCCCTGAAAACAGGGGTCTCGGGTCTCTTGCAAACACAGTCTGTGATTCTAAACGGACTATCCAGCGGACCAAAGGGCGGAAGTGCCCCTTGGCATTTATGTAACCATAGCAATATGTAGTCTGAGAAGAGGAAGTGGCGTTTACCGTAGTAAACTTTGGGTAGAAAATAACAAGAAATACAACCATGTGAATCCGTGAAATCTTTTTACTGGAGAAAGCCGAGGAGAAAAGTTAAAAAAATTGTCTCATTTGTGGTGGACAAACAACCCGGCTGAAGGAAATGCATTTCCATTTTTGATCCTGGCCAGTCGATGAGCCAGATTTTTCTTCTTTGCCGAGATTTTTTCTTCCTGGTCAGTAGTGGTTTTGGCTACAGCACCTCAAATGAGTAGTTGTTTTAACTGCGTGACGTTGTCCAGGCAGTCTGGGCCACTGCAGTGTGAATGCAAACCAAACCAAATGAAAATTCTCGGCATTCCCTGCCCAGTCGAACCAAGACTCCCAGACTATCTTGGTCTGAATGAAGCCTTAGTGAGGGTCAGACTGGGGCAGGGGAGGCTGTGTGCTCGGAGGAGGGGGTGTTGGGAATGTGAGGGGAAAACAGCAGGGGATGTGTAATGACAGCTGAGGGATGTAAAGGGGGGTGGAGGGAGGGTAGTGGACAGGGGGAGTAGATGAAGGTGGCGGCAGCAGGGGTTGGAGGGCAGGGGGAGGAGAGAGCCATTGGTCAATCCTGTTGAAAAACAGTTTCAGGGCATTCAGGTCATTCACCCACTCCCTACCTCCCACGGCGTGGGAGGAGCTATCAAAAAAAAAAACAGAACAAAACAAAACAAAAAAAAAAAAACTGAGCAAGGCATTGCATGGACAAAATATAAGTTAAGGCAAGGCATAAAGTGTGTTGATCATGCCATATGACATTAAGGACACCTGTCATGGTCTGCGGTGAGCCAGCACACACACATACACATCATTATTTACTAATTGTCTCCAATTTACTACAGCTGCTCAGTTGCCTGGCTCCACCCTATTTAATGGGTGAGGTTGCATTTCTTCCATGTGGGATTGTCTCAGTGCTATGATTCTGGATTGCCACAAGGTCACCTGCTGCTTTTGAACTGCATCTTCGCCTTTGCCCTGTGTGTGCTCCCTGCTTGCTGGCAGCCCAGCCCCTCCCGACATTCAGGACTATTGGAACCATGTAAGCTTGGTTTGCTAACTGACCTTGTTGCCTTGCTGGACCGCTCTGCCCCCTGTCTCCATAGCATCGATCTCCCGAGCTCAGTCAGCTCCCCTTTTGTCTCTCTGCCTCTTGTGGAGACTGGACCTGTCCCTCCTGGACCTGCTTGATCATGTAAAGCAAGCAAGTACCCAATTTACCCTCAAGATTACCTCCACCTCTCTCAGAGTCAGCTCCCCTAACCTTGATATCCACTGCCCACCTGCCTCTGAGTTTGCCCACTGGTCCGGTTTCACCACCAGACTGCCTGCAGCCTCAGCTCTCCTTTTCGCCAGCTCACCACCTGCAGACAGACACGTAATTATTATACACTCTCTAGTCTCAGTCGCTTCTATTGACTTGCCAAATTATTACAGTGGTAGTAGCCTCTTCCTTTTCTCCTCCCGCAGGGCACAAGTCCCAGCTGTTAATATAAAACCTGTAAATAAAATCACTTACCTTGCACCTTACCTGTTAACCTGTTGTGGCCTTTGCTTTTTGGGTCCTGCCTTGTTAAAACATGTAATTACAATCCCACCAAACTCAGGATCCAGCAGGAATCACATTAGGTTCTCCACTAGAGTGACTCACTGCCCTCGAGACCGGAGTTGACCAATTAGCTCATTAGTCAACAGTCATCCAGAACCAATTTAGCCAATTTTCAATCAGCTCACGTCTAATTTCTTGCCTAGCCTGGCCACGATGGAGGCCCCTATGTCAGCTGCCACCACTTCACACCCCGGTTCCGCATCTTCCTATTGAGCCCTTTCCATCCCCACTTTTGTCCGCTACAGCAGGAGGGAGGGGGGTTGTAAAGGGTTCCTCTTGCAGTGCCAGCTTGTTTTACAGAGGACTCCAGCTGATTTTCCAACCGATCAAAGCAAGGTCAGCTACATTATCTGCTTCCAGATGGCCTTGCCCTCGAATGAGCTCAGGCTTTTGTTAACGGCCCTGATTTTTCCGGTCGCACTTACCATGAATTTATCTTTGAGTTTGAGAAGGTTTTCAGCCACTCAAACCGGGAGGGCAGTATCTCCAGCCACCTACAGGGCTACAAACAGGGTGCCCAGTCGGTAGCCGATTATTCCATCCGCTTCTGCATTCTTGCCGCCGAGACCGGATGGAACAACATAGTGCTCAGGGGCGCTTTTACTTGGGGGTTAAACTCCACTATTCGGGACGAGTTAGCGGCTCGGGATGAACAACCCTCGCTTGACGGGCTAATTTCCCTAGCCGTCCGACTGGACAAGTGCCTCCGTGAACACGCCTACGGACGCGCACTCCACCACTGCCCCTCCTCTTGGCACTGCATCCTCCACCTTTCATCTTCCGACAATTCCTCCTTGTTCATTGTCAGAGGCTGTGGAACCCATTCAGCTCTCTCGTACCCAGCTTTCACCCGTGGAACATCAGTGGAGGAGGGATGCAAGGTTGTGCTTTTAGTGTGATGCTTCTGGGCATTTTTTGGTTGACTGCCTGGAGCATCCAAAGGGACTATGGCCGCCAGTTACAGTAGGGGGACTGACAGGCGAAGACTTTAAGGGGGGTAAACTTTAGGGTTACCCCCCTAAAGTTTACCTTAATCACCTTGATTCAGTTTAATTTGGTTGAACATTCCACCTTCTCTCTCATTGACTTGGGAGCAGAGCAAAATTTTATTTCCAGCCAGCTAGTCCCCCACCTCTATATCCCCGCTACTGAGGTGCCCTCACCAACCCCTGTAGTTTGTCTATCTGGACCTAAGTCAGTGACTGTTACCAGGAAAACCATCCCCATTTTCAACACTGTATCTGGAAACCTCCAAAAACATCTCCAACTCCCTGTGCTACTGTCATGTGTCTGAGCTATTATTTGTCACTGAGCTCAGACCCTCGCTTTATTTCTAGTATTGTTTATCTGTGAATCTGATGTTGTTAGTTTTCTGTATATGTTTATTGGTCTATTTTCTGTTCTGTGGCAACAGCCCCCTCCTCATCTCCTAGGCACATCCCACCAGCTGTTTGCTGCCTGCCTTCCAGCCTTCCCAGCTGCGAGCAGTTGGAAATTAGGTCACCTGGCCATTTGCACCTGCTGCTCATTATTTCCTCCACTATTTATAGACTGCCATTTCCCTCCATCAGTGTGGCAGTCTCAACTGTGTTTAGACTGGACTACTCTCCCTTGGACAGTTTCCCCCTCCTCTTCTCCAGAGTGTCCTCAGCTCTGGAGAGTCATATCTGTGTAAGTTATTCATGTTTGCATTTTTTTTTTTATTTGTCAGCAGTTATTTTTGGACTTCTGTTCTTTTTTTTAATAAATGTCACTACTGCAGTCAAGCGCGTGGGTTTGTCCTTCTGCCCTGGAGGGGCGTTCATGACAGTAGACTGCTGCCAGAATAGAACCAAGCTTCTGCAGTAGGGCATTTTTTCACCTTTTTGTGTTTTTTTTTTTTACTCACCTGTCTTGGAGCTCATCATGTCCCCAGCACGTCAGTTCTCAGCCAATCAGGATCGGTGACCGGGGACCCCAGCCTGGCGGAGCAATGGGGGGCTCTCTTTATCCAGGACTGCATCTCCGACGCTCTCGCCTCTCGAAATCCAAAGAGGGTCTTGCAGAATGTGGAGGCAGCAGTCGGGAGACTGAGGGCACTTCCAGGGCTCAGAATCAGAATCAGAATCAGGTTTATTGCCATTGTTCATGTAGTACACAAACTAGGAATTTGTCTCGGTACAATGCTGCAACATTAAACATGATAAGATAAGAGAAATAAACTATACATGTAATAAAGTGTAGGATAAGGGCTGAGGAAATATCCCAAGTTCGTGGACGTGTTGGCTACACTTGCTGCCCTGCAACAGTCTTTTCCCGAGCTGATGTGGAGAGCGCCTCCAGCCAAACCAGTGCCGACACGAAGATGCACTCCACGGAAGAACACCTCCAGTACTCCCACTCCTGCTCTGGCTTCAATAGCTCCAATATAACAGCATCATCCCATACCAAACCACTGGAGGAAGCCTTCCTCCTCTTCGGCAGCCATTTTCCAGATGTTAGGCCTGACAATTCCTGCGGAAGAGCCCTTCCTTTCTTCTCCTTTGCCAGCCGTCCCGCCAGCCTGCAATCTCTCCACTGCTGCCGCAATCTCCGTCACCTTGACATGTCCTCCAGCTGCTGAGAGGTTCTCCAGGTTTCTCCTGGCTACGCCACCCTCCGTGTCTTCAGAGACAGTTCCTCCACAATCCACTGAGAGGCCCAGGTTTGCCATAGACACGGAGAGGGATGACTGCTCGTCTCTTGCAGCAGACAACATCAAGATCCGGGATGACAGGCAAGTGCTATTTCAATCTATACCAACTTATGATGATATGCCTTGTCTGATTCCTGGGAGTGAGACTAAGGTTCTGCAGTCCCCTGGGCTCTTTCCACCTGCTGGAATTATTAAACCCTCACCTACCCTCTCCGTGTCTCCTCCTGACATTCCTGAGTATCTGTCGGCCCTGAACTGAGCCGCCAGATGACGGAGGAGCCTGTGGCCCTGGAGGACCTGACCCCAGTGCCAGCGGTGAGCGGTACCGCAACTCCACATTGGAAGAGCCACCCACATGAGTTTCGTCGCCTGGGGAAACGAGGACTGAAGCTGCCACAATCATGCCTGCTGTGGAGGCCGCCGCAGCAGAGTTTGAACCTGAGCTGGACCTCCAGAGGACCGAGCCTGAGTTACCATCATCGCCCAGATCGACGGAGTCCTGGATGGCGATGGAGCTCGAGCTCAGGCAAGTGCTCTCTTTTGTCTTCCTCTTATCTGTTCTTGAGCAATCTTGCCTGGGTCTTGGTGAGGAGATCTAGGTGCTGCGGGTGGCTGCACCTGAGCTCACCCTGCCAGGCTCTGCTGCTGCCGGTGACCCTGAACCCCCTTCTCTATGTGTGTCCAAGTCTTCTTCCAGGGTCACTGGGAATAATCCAGCACAGCCAGAAGTCTCCGTGGGTCCAGGTTTGCTGCCCGAGGTCACTGTGGGTCCAGCTTCCCCCGCTGTGGAGGTTGCCATGGGTGCAGCTTCGGCCCAGACTGGGTCCACTATGGGTGCAACTCCCCCTGTGCCCAAGGCGGTCATCTGGGTCCTGCCTCCTCTATCGGGGTCTTTGTGGGTGCTGCACCCCAGCCTTAAACCCATATGGGTGCTGTGCTCCAGTTTGGACCTGCCGTGGACGTTGCGCCCCAACCCAGTGCCGACTGTGGGTGCAGCATTGGTCCAGTCGGGGCCCACCATGGGTGCAGTGTTAGCCCAGCCCAGGCCCACCGAGGGTGCAGCACCGTTCTTGCCTGGAGCCACTGAGAGTGCAGCTCCATTGCTGCCTGGAGCCACCGAGGGTGCAGCTCTACTCCTGCCTGGAGCCACCAAGGGAGCAGCTCCACTCCTGCCTGGAGCCACGGAGGGTGCAGCTCTGTTCCTGCTTGGAGCCACCGTGGGTGCTGCAGAGCTCCAGCCCAGAGCCACCGCGGGTGCTGCAGAGCTCCAGCCCGGAGCCATCGTGGGTGCTGCAATGCTCCAGCCTGGAACCATGGCAGGTGCAACCTTATCTCAGGCCAAGACCACTTAGGGTATCGTGGCCCCCCTTCCTCCTCTGCCAGATGCCGTCGGGGTCCCCCTTCCTCCTCCGCTACTAGACACCATTGTGGTCCCCCTCCTCCAGCTCTGCTTCCCGCCATTGGGCCTTCCGGTGGGGGAGCCGCCTCCTGGATCATCCCTCCAGTTCTGGTGGCTCAAGAACTCTGGCTGGTCCCCTGAAAGACTGGGTCGCTGGGTCGGGTGGCCCATTTTCTCCGGCAGGCCACCTGACTCATTCCACCTGGCCGTCCGGCTGGCCTGGGACTTTGGTCGGCCACTTCAACCCTGGAGCTCTGGGACCTTGGGGGCCTAGGGGTCTGACTGGGCACAGGTGTGGATCTTGAGCTGGGTTGTCTTTTCTCTCCTTAGCCTGTTCTCCCACCTCCCACCCGAGGTGGTTTTTGCTGTACTTATTCTCTGGGTGTGTGTGGGGGGGTCTTCTTGGTGTTACCATAGGGTATCTGGAGTCCACCCCCTGAAGGGGGGCTCTGTCATGTGTCTGAGCTATTATTTGCCACTGAACTCAGATCCTCGCTTTATTTCTAGTATTGTTTATCTATGAGTCTGATGTTGTCAATTTTCTGTATATATTTTCTATTCTGTGGCAAGAGCTCCATCCTCATCTCCTAGGCACACCCCACCAGCTGTACGCTACCTGCATTCCAGCCTTCCCAGCTGCGAGCAGTTTGAAATTAGGTCACCTGGCCGTTTGCACCTGCCGCTCATTATTTCACCCACTATTTATAGACTGCCATTTCCCTCCATCAGTGCGGCAGTCTCAGCTGTGTTTAGACTGGACTACTCTCCCTTGGACAGTCTCCCCCTCCTCTTCCCCAGAGTGTCCTCAGCTCTGGAGAGTCATATCCGTGTAAGTTATTCTTGTTTGCATTTTTTTTTGTATTTGTCAGCACAGATATTTTTGGACTTCTGTTCTTTTCTTTAATAAATGTCACTACTGCAGTCAAGCGCGTGGGTTTGTTCTTCTTTTCCGGAGGGGCATTCATGACAGCTACCCTCCCTCTCCTCTGACATTATTTTAGGGTTCCCCTGGTTGAGGTTGCATAACCCCTCTATTGATTGGATCTTGAGTAAAATTAATTCCTGAAGCAATTTTTGTTTGTCCTCTTGTCTTCGTTCATCCCCTTGGTCACCCTCTCTACCCTCGTGCCCTGATGCAGAGGCTTCCCCCGACCTTTCATTAGTACCTAGATAATTCCATGAGGCTAAAACCTTGTCCCTACCTCCACACAGGCAGTATGACTGCGCCATCAATCTCCAACAGGGGGCATGCTTACCCACCAGCAGGCTGCACAACCTATCTGGCCCTGAGAGGGAGGCCATGGTTAAGTACATCAAAGAGTCACTCCAGGCCAGGGTCATCAGACCCTCATCATCACCTGTAGAGGCAGGTTTCTTCTTTGTGGGTAAGAAAGATGGCACACTCAGACTTTACATTGATTACCATGGATTAAACACCATTATCATCAAAGATAAATACCCATTGCCATTGATGAATTTGGCCTATGAACTCCTTCAAGGAGCAGCTGTCTTCACCAAATAGGACTTGAGAAGTGCATATCACCTTATTCGAATAAGGGAGAGGGATGAGTGTTTGACTGGTTTTCATACTCCTATGGGGCATTTTGAATATCTAGCCATGCTTTTTGGATTAACCATCACTCCAGCTGTTTTCCAAAGATTAATCAATGATGTGTGGAGAGATTTCCTGAACCTGTTTGTCTTTGTATATCTAGATGATATTCTGATCTTCTCCCATTCCATTGAGGAACACAAGGTCCATGTCAGGCGGGTGCTGCAGCGACTGTTGGAGAACCAGCTCTACATTAACGCCAAGAAGTGTGGGTTTTTCACCCCTACAACATCCTTTATTGGCTTCATCATTGCTAAGGGGCAGTTAAAACCAGATCCTGCTAAGATTAAAGCTCTGACTGATTGGCCAACCCCTACCACTAGCAAGTAGTAGTGCTTCTTAGGGTTTGCCAACTTTTACAGAAGATTCATCAAGAACTACAGTCATGTGGCATCTCCATTAAGTCAACTCACTTCTCCCAAGGTTCCCTTCAGGTGGTCAGACTCAGCTGAGGCTAAATTCTCTGAACTGAAGACTCTGTTCTCAAAGGCGCCCATCCTCTCCCAGGTGTACCCATCCCTTCAGTTTGTGGTGGAGATGGATGCTTCAGACTGCAGTGTGGGGGTGCCGTTCTATCTCAGTGCTCCCTCTCAGATGGCAAACTACACCCCTGTGCTTTCTTCTACCATCACCTCAGCCCAGCTGAAAGGAATTATGATGTAGGGGATCGGGAGCTCCTGGCGGTCAAGTTTGCATTGAAGGAGTGGTGCCATTGGCTGGAGGGAGCAGCCCTGCCTTTCTTGGTTTGGACCAATCATCGAAACTTTGAATACCTCAAGTCAGCCATGCCCCGAAACCCCTGCCAGGCCCAGTGGGCCCTGTTCTTTAATTGGTTCCACTTCACTCTCTCCTACCAGCCAGGAACCAAGAACATCAAACCCAATGCACTTTCTTGCCAGTTCTTCCCTGACACCAGGTCCCCTGTCCACAAACCCATTCTCTCCCCTTCATATGTTTTGGGTGCAATTTCTTTCAAGGTAGAGAGGAAGGTGCGCACCATGCAGGTGTCTAAACCCGACATGGGGGATGGGGGGGGACTATACATTCCCACATTTGTTTGGGGGAATGTCATCTATTGGGTACACATGGCCCACTTCACCTGCCACCGTGGCTGTACAATACATCATCTCCACAGAGCCTTCTGGTGGCCTTCTGTCAGCGCTGATGTTTGAGAATATGTTCGTGCCTGTATCACATGCGCTGCTGGAAAGTCCTTCAACTCACCCCCTGCTGGCCTCCTGCAGCCCCTGCCCATCCCCAGCCATCGATGGTCACACATAGCAGTGAATTTTGTTACCAGTCTCCCACCCTCCAAAAGCAACACTGTGGCACTTATTGTGGTTGATAGATTTTCCAAGCCTGTACACTTCATTGCTCTACCTAAGCTCCCCTCCACCAAGGAGACCGCCAACATCCTGTAGAACAAACAGTGGATGCGCACTGGCCTCAGGAACACACAACGGAGGCTCACCGGCCTCAGGAACACACAATAGAGGCTCACCAGCCTCAGGAACAAACGGCGGAGGAACAATGACCTCTGGAACACCAACCTCTGGAACACCTGACAGAAGCACATCGGCCTCAGGAGCAGATGATAGAGGTGCGCTGGCCACGACAGCAGATAAGAGAAGAGTACTGACTTCAGAAAAAGGAAACAGAGGTGCATGACCTCTGGAGGAGATGACTGATGTGTGCTATGCTCCGGAACCGATGATTGAGGCACACTGACCTCAGGAACAAATGGTTGGAGTACACTGACTACAGCAGCTAATGATTGAGGTGTGCTGAACTCAGGAACAAATGATTAAGACTGATCAATGGCGAAACCAGAAGAAGCTGGCTAGTCAGCGATAAACCCAAACAATGCAGGCAGCACATCAGATAAGGTGCTCAGGAAAGAGGAGAGGGGAGATGCAGGTAAGGACGGTCAGATGAGAGCGGCAGCAGAGAACAGTGGAGAGAGCTCAGCAGTGGTGGTAATTGGCTGCTAGTGAACCCCTCCACTGGGAACAGGACAAGACCTTTCTTTAGAGGATGTTAAAAAATGGAAAGGTACTTGCCTCGGTTCCTGTTCTGCTGCCGCTGGGGAGTCAGATGAGTCCACACTGGAGCTTGCATGATGAGGAGCCACTACCCAATAGTGTGGTGCAGTTACTGGCCAGAGGAAGGAGGATACAGAGGTCTGCTGTGCCTCTGGTGGAGAAGAAAGCGGGCCACTGTGTTCCCCAGCATCTCCTCTCGGCCCACTGCAATCACTCCTTCCTCTGCTCTCCCCCCGTTCACCAGTGGCATCTCCACCAGCCCCTGGAGCATCACCCGCAGACAGTACACCAGGCGCAGGCGTCCAGAGAGCTGGGGATGAGGCCAAAGAGATGGACTGTCCTCAAGGGTCCTCGAGGAACCTTCCAGGATCTGGAGGGCTTGCTCCGGCATATCGGAGGAGTGGGCATCCTCGATGAGGGACTCGATGGTTGAGGCAGCACAAATCTCCCTTTCATCGAGGCCCATTTTCAAAAAACTTGAGTGTACTGGGTCCATTGGACAGTGTCCTTCTGTCACAGTAGGCTGTACTGCCCCGGGCTGGAGCAAAGAGCAGGACCCAAACGCAGGACTGATGTTTTGAATGTTCTTTATTTGAGCTGGTCAACCTGACGCAGTTCGAGGGCTGAAAATAATAAAGCTTGCAGGGCACTGCAAAAAAACTAAGCAAGGCAAGGCATGGACAAAATATAAATCAAGGCAAGGCATGAAGCATGTTGATCATGCCATTTGACATTAAGGACACAATACAAGACTAACCTAGGATTTACACTGACTCCGGATGCAGTACGTTACAGATGCAGTTTGGATGGAGACTTGCGTTCATCCCTACCAAATCTGTTTGTGTTTTGCAGCGGCATGGATGAGAACAGAGTTTGAAATACAAAATCATATGAGAATTATACAAAATAACATGAGATCTTAAGAAAGACCCAAGAGTGACCGAGATGAAAGGATCGCGATCATGTGATAACAACAAGGAAGTGTGATGTAGCGGCAGCTCCCCACCTAGATTTTTGGGCTCTGAATAAACATAGGTAGCCCATTAATTTTAATTCTATGAAGCATTTGTATGTTATGTCAAGTTTTTACCTTCTCTGATACAGTGGTAGAGGAGTAGACCTCAGAAAATAACGGGCGATCCTTAAATCATTTTTAATGATCAAATGCCTATTAAATACCACAAGATACCGTGGGATTTCCTTGCGGACTGTATCCGGCATCTGTCAAAAATTGACTTGTTGCTTTTCATTAGCAAACCGAATCTGATGAGCCGGATTCATTCCGCAGTTGTCTGGACTAAGAGTCAAGATTCAAGATTCAAAGGCTTTCATGTGCACAGTTAAGAAATGCTACATTTCCTGAGCAATGAAATTCTTACTTTGCTCTCCGAACGAATGCCAAGGTAACAGGTACAGAAATAACAATTCTAAGGTCATGACACAGTAACTCAATCCAAATACTAAAGGATGCTAATAACACACACACCAACACACAGTTAGGCTGTTAGGACTCCTTAAGCACACCTTAATACTAAATACTAAAACTAATGAGTACTAAAAAAAACTATGGACAGTGTGCAAATAAGCATTGTGCAACGAGCAGTGTATAATTACAAATTACAAATTAGTACCCAGTGCATTAGAAGTCCCAGACATTAGCCCTCTTGTGGCCACTTGATGGTCCCCCTATGGGTTTTCTAGCCAAAAAGGCCAAATGGCCCCTCTCTGGGACTTCTAGTGTTAAGGGAGGAGGTGTGTCCCCCTTGGGCTGGGCCCAAATGTGTGGCACGCAGGCCCACTGGCGCGTGGACACGCCCTGGTGCCACACAAAACAACCCCCAGCTATGGGCAAATAGCACCACTGCCTTGTGGTTGTCACGGGAGTGACAAAGGCTAAGGGAGACAACCCCTACAGAAAATCCGGAGTGGAGCCCCGAAGGCGGTTGGTCTTCGCGTAGCGGGACCTCCTGGCAACTCCTGTAGCCAAGTTGGTACCAACTGTATCGGCTAGTCCCTTCCATTGGACACTACCAGCAAGGCCGAGAAGGAGGATCTGTCAACTGGGCATCTCAGTTTCTCCACAACTTTGCCCTGGCCTGTGCCCTGGAGAGGTCACTCCAGTGCCGCCTTCTGCGGCAGCTCAAAACTGGGAGACGCAGTTACTGGTTAAAAGTCCAGAGCAAATTGGCGTAAGCTCGGGTGCCTAGGGCTGTCTCCCGACGGTGGGAGGGATCGTCGTGTCCCACTGGCCAGCTACCGCCCGCCTCTAGCTGGGCAGCCCCCAGTCAGTAAGGTGCTGGCCCGTCATGGTCCGCTTACTTCAAAGGGTGCTTGAAGTGTAGGCCAAAAGCTGAATCACAGACTGTAATCACTGCACCAGCTAATATCAAGAAACCAAAGCCGCCAGCGCTGAGTCTGGCAACCTGGAACGTCAGAACAATGTGTCCTGGCCTCTCTGACGACCTCCAGCAAATCAACAACGCCAGGAAAACTACTATCATCGACCGCGAGCTGAAGAGGCTCAATATTGACATTGCAGCACTGCAAGAGATGCGACTCCCGGGCAGCGGCAGCTTGAAGGAGAAGAACTATACGTTTTTCTGGCAGGGACAGGAGCCTGACGAGCATCGGCTGTACAGTGTTGGATTCGCTGTTCGAAACTCCCTTCTGTCCTCTATTGAACCGCCGTCTTCAGGCACTCCACGAGTCCTCTCTCTCCGTCTCATAACCTCCTCTGGACCAGCTAATATCCTTAGCGCCTATGCTCCGACGATCTGCTCTTCAACTGAGGTGAAAGATGCATTCTATGAGGTGCTCGAAACCAGGATCCAGCAGATCCCTGCCAAGGAGCACCTGTTTCTGCTCGGTGACTTTAACGCACGGATAGGGGCAGATCATGACTCCTGGCCCCGCTGCATTGGCCGCTTCGGCATCGGCAGGCTCAACGAGAACGGTCAACGCCTTCTTGAACTCTGTTCCTTTCATGACCTCTGTCTGACAAACACATTCTTCTCCACCAAGCCCTGTCACCGAGTGTCCTGGAGACATCCAAGGTCTCGCCACTGGCATCAGCTGGACTTCGTCATCACCAGGAGATCCCTGCTGAACCGAGTGCTGATCACGCGCAGTTTCCACAGTGCTGACTGTGACACCGACCATTCCCTGGTCGCCACCAAGGTACGTCTCTGCCTCTGACGTGTTAACCGCTCCAAGCAGAAACCCCAACCCCGCATCAACACAGCTATGATTACAGTACCTGAACTGCGGGAACGCTATGCTAAAGTCATAAATGAAGCCCTGGCGGACTGTCCCACCGACTGTGCTTCTGCAAGGTGGAACCACATCCGTGAGGCTGTGTTTGAGACCGCCATAGGTACCTTTGGGAAAAAGGTGGGGAAGAGTGCGGATTGGTTTGAAGCTGGAGCCCCTGAGATGGAACCTACAATCGCCGCCAAACGTGCAGCCCTAATTGCCCACAAGAAGGAGCCCTCTGTGTGGACGCTTGCTACACTGTGCGCTGCGAGGAACAATGCACAAAAGATTGCAAGGCGATGTGCCAACGACTACTGGCTTAACCTCTGCCAGGACATACAGCTTTCTGCAGATCACCGAAACGTGCGCAAAATGTACGAAGGCATGAAGAAGGCTTTCGGTCCCAGTGTCATCAAGACTGCCCCACTTAAATCAGCTGCAGGAGATGTCATCAAGGATCGTGGTAAACAAATGGAGAGATGGGCTGAGCACTTCCAAGAGCTCTACTCGAGAGTAACCACTGTCTCGAACACAGCCCTTGAGAACACCCCTCTACTGTCAGTCATGGATGAGCTTGACGCTCCACCCACCATCGAGGAGCTCAGCAAGGCGATAGACTCCATCTCAAACGGCAAGGCTCCAGGCAGTGACAACATCCCCCCTGAAATTGTCAAAACCGCAAAGGAGAGCTTGCTCTTGAAACACCTCCATGAGCTCCTGCTGCAGTGCTGGGAGGAAGGGGCTGTGCCCCAAGATATGCGTGATGTCAAAATCATCACTCTCTACAAGAACAAGGGGGAGCGGAGCGATTGTAACAACTATGTGGTATCTCACTCCTAAGCATAGTTGGCAAAGCCTTTGCCTGTGTAGTCCTCAACAGACTACAACTACTTGCCGAACATATGTATCCAGAGGCGCAGTGTGGATTCAGAGCAACAAGGTCAACTATAGATATGGTCTTCTCTATGAGGCAGCTACAAGAAAAGTGCCGGGAGCAGAGACAACCCCTCTTTTTGGCCTTCATCGACCTGACCAAGGCTTTTGACTTGGTCAGCAGGGATGGACTGTTTGCCCTCCTCCAACGAATTGGATGTCCCCCCAAGCTTTTGAGCATGATCAAGTCATTCCACCAGGACATGAACGGCATTGTCCAGTTTGATAGATTATCCTCAGACCCTTTTCCGATCAAGAACTGTGTGAAGCAGGGTTGTGTTCTGGCTCCTACCCTATTTGGCATCTTTTTCTCCCTGCTTCTGTGCTACACCTTCCGGGACTCTGAAGACGGTGTCTTCCTCCACACCAGGAGCGACGGAGGCCTCTTCAACATGGCACGCCTCAGATCAAAGAGCAAGGTGCCCAGTGTTCTAATCAGGGAGCTGCTCTTTGCTGATGATGCTGGTCTTGTTGCCCACACCGTGGAAGCGCTCCAGCGTCTCATCAACTGCTTTGCTCATGCCTGCTCTGAGTTTGGCCTCACCATCAGCCTTAAAAAGACCGAGGTCATGGGCCAGGATGTCAGCAGTGCTCCCAGTATCAACATCGGCAACCACACACTTGCGGTGGTGGACAAGTTCACCTACCTCGGGTTGATTATCTCCAGCAATCTCTCCCTAGACGCCAGAACTGAACGCCCGTATCGGCAAGGCATCGACGGTGATGGCCCGTCTGGCGAAGTCAGTCTGGGACAACTCTATGCTAACCATCAACACCAAGATAAGAGTCTACATGGCCTACGTACTGAGTACTCTCCTATACGGCAGTGAAGCATGGACCCTCTACTCCTGCCAGGAACGCTGGCTGAACGCCTTCCACCAATGCTGCCTTTGCAGACTACTGCGCATCACTTGGCAGCACCGTGTCTCCAACATCGACGTCCTGGCCAGAGCAGATGTGCCCAGTATGTTTGCCATCCTGACAAAGAGACACTTGCGATGGCTTGGCCACGTCATCCGAATGGAGGATGGCTGCATCCCCAAAGACTTACTGTATGGGGAGCTGGCTACTGGAACTAGATCAAAGGGACGCCCAACTCTCAGATTCAAGGATGTTTGCAAGCGCGACCTCAAGGCTGGAGGCTTCAACCCCTCCGACCTGGAGTCAGCTGCTTCCATCCGCTCCAACTGGCGGACTACCACCCAGGATGTCATCCGAACAGCAGAGGAGAGAAGAGACACTCGCTGGGGGGAGAAGAGACTCCGCAGACAGAGCAGACTGTTGAGACCCCCACTACACTGTGAAGAATTTATCTGCAGCGGCTGCGGCAGGATCTGCAGATCCTGTATCGGCCTCTACAGCCATGCCCGACGGTGCAGCTCCCTGAATGATGACCCAAGGCACAAAACCCCCCCATGATCTTTCGAGATCGATGGAGCCAATGAATGACCCAGTGCTAATTTTTGTAACGGTAGAGATGATAACTAGCAGCACAGATGATATGGACAATAGATGGGTGAGACTATATCTACTGTAAAGGTGAGCAGTGTGCAAATTTAGCAGCCGGTGTGTGAGTTCCTATATGCAAAGCTGTGTTACAGAGTTTTGGGAGTTGTTATCTTTTCAGGAGTCTGATGGCAGTGGGAAAGAAGGAGTTCTTCAGTCTGGTTGCCCTGCATTTCACACTTCTACCCTCAGGCTGGAGGGTAGAAGTGTGAACAGTCTGTGTTGGGGGTGGGTGGGGTCCCGGAGGACGGCGTCAGCTCTCCTTTGGACTCTATGGTGGTAGATGCTCTGCAGAGAGGGGAGTGGAGTCCTGATGACCACTCTCTGCAGGCATTTGCAGTCCAGGGCAGTGGTACTGCTGTACCACGCAGTGATGCAGTTAGTCAGGATGCTCTCGATGATGCAGCTGTAGAAATTGTTGAGGACCAGGTGGGGATTAGAAAATTGATGAGAATGGGAACTATTTGCTGTGGAGACCGGATCGCAGCTGTAACGTACTGAGTCCGGAGTCAGTGTAAATCCTGATTAAGACTTAATCCGACATACACTACCGTTCAAAAGTTTGGGGTCACTTAGAAATTTCCTTATTTTTGAAAGAAAAGCACTTTTTTCAATGAAGATAACTTTAAACTAATCAGAAATACACTCTATACATTGCTAATGTGGTAAATGACTATTATAGCTGCAAATGTCTGGTTTTTGGTGCAATATCTACATAGGTGTATAGAGGCCCATTTCCAGCAACTATCACTCCAGTGTTCTAATGGTACAATGTGTTTGCTCATTGCGTCAGAAGGCTAATGGATGATTAGAAAACCCTTGTGCAATCATGTTAGGTCTGCAATGCTGTAATTGCTGCAAATGGAGGATTCTTTGACGAAAGCAAAGTTTGAAGGAAAAAATTATTATTTCAAATACAAATCATTATTTCTAACCTTGTCAATGTCTTGACTATATTTTCTATTCATTTTACAACTCATGGTGGTAAATAAGTGTGACTTTTCATGGAAAACACAAAATAATTGTCTGGGTGACCCCAAACTTTTGAACGGTAGTGTAAATAGAACACGAGTAATCAAGACAATACAGAACAGGTGGGGACATTAGTAAGTCTAACAGAGAACACACGGGAAAAACAGAGTTAACAGACACGGTAACCAGGATGGACTGAGACATATGGGTAAAGCAGAACAAAGGGTACCCAAAAGAACATGAACACAGGGCCAGGGGGAACACGACCAAGACAAGAACACTGAGGACCAGGACCAAGAACAAAACAGGGACCACAGAGACCACGATGACAATAACAATGAAAACAGACAAGAGACAAAGCAGGAACAATTACAGCAGAAACCAAGATATTAATAAACATGACGATCATACAAACTAAAACTAAGGCAGGAATTGTAGCTCATGTATTTTTACCTACATATGTGTAAGCACTATGGGATGCTTGAGATTGCATGTGTGGATTGACCTCACGTCTTGGATGGGACAGTATGTCTGGACCGCCTGTGGATAACAACAAGAAGACGGAGGTACGGCGATAAGGAGCCGAAAGGACTTCCTGACCTCCTGGGGCCCAGGCGGAGGACTGAAGGGCGCGGGGGGAGAGTTATTGTCAATAGGGAGTTTTGACGGTGATATGTGATTCTTCCTTTGTCCTTGTGTGTATAAAAGAGAAGGTTTTGACTCAGCTCTCCCTCTTCTGTTCTTGAGAGATAGCTGGGGATGTGATCACAACAATAAAACCTGAATTAAGAAATAATTCAGCCTTGTTATTTCACGCTCCCCACAGGAATAACAATAATGATAACCAAACTGAAGATCAGGCAGGGATAAATACGAAAAAGAACATGATGATACTAACAAAACAGAAATACTAAAACAAAACAAAACAAAAAAAAAAACAAAACCTCAAGGTGAGAAGGTGGGCTGAGCCCATGTCCCGGTGACAAGGAATTATAAACTAAAAAACAAGGTGAGAACATGGGCCCAGCCCAGGTTCTGACACCTTGTTTCCTGACCTGAAGATCCTTTTCGTCTCCTTCAGCAATGTCTTTATGTCAAGGTTCATCCAGAGCTTGTTGTTTGAGAAACACTATATGGTCTTGGTTGGTATGGTGTTCTCCACACAGAAGTTGATGTAGTCTATGATTGTGTGTGTGAGGCTGTTGATGTCCTCCCCATGGAGATCACAGAGCTGCTCCCACACAGTGGATTCAAAACAGTCCTTCAGAGCCTCCTTTTACAATGAAGTCACAGTTTTATGAGAAAAAACTTTAAGATTTAAAAGTAAAAAAGCTGCATATTTATGAGAAAAAAAATACAAAACAAATAATTTTTTGCATTTAACATTGGTGTTTCAAATGCATTTTATTTTGTTATGTAACATGGTATAGAAAAAATGTGTGGTGATTATTATTTAGGGGGGACAATTGTCTCTTTTTTCCAGGTTGGCGGTGGGGACATGATTGATTTATAGCTATGCAGCTGTAGCGGTTGAAGCTCTTGTGATGGTGCCTTTAACACCGGCTGATGAATCAATAAGGAGATAATAAATTATTCATTTGAAGACAAAGCACCACATGAATGGGAATACGTAAGTCACTTCTGACACCTACTAATAAAACCAGGACGGCCAGGCTTTCCTTGGCTCGATTCTCCCCTCCCCTTTGAAGTTTTTCAAAAGTAATGTTTTTAATTGTTTCGAAATCACCAATCCTCGTGTGCCCTTTGCTTTGCAGTCCCCCCCCCCCCACCTGCCAACCTTTAAAAGACAGAAGAGGCAAACTAGAGCGGTGATGCAATGGTTAGTACTGTTGCCTTACAGCTAGAAGGTTCCAGGTTCAAATCCCCAGGCTGGCAGGGGTAGGAACCTTTCTGTGTGGAGTTTGCATGTTCTCCCTGTGCTGATTGGGTTTACTCTGGGGGCTCCGGTTTCCTCCCACAATCCAAAGACATGCATGTTAGATTAATTGGTTGTTCTAAATTGTCCCTAGATATCTGTCTCCTATAGGCCCTTAGAACAGAGGGTTAGTACCAGTGAAGCACTTTGAGTGGTCTTTGAGAGAAAAGCGCTATCTATATAAGTACAGGTCCTTTATTTCAGACCCTCTGAATAGCTGATGCTGTTGGGAAGTGGAAATCACCTCATGGCAGCCGCTCGAGCAAGCGGGGGGGAGACACGGTGCACCTTTCCCAGCGTCATCCTCGCGCCTCGAGAACATGGGGGGAGGGCAAACAAAGGAGAAAGGAACCAAAATAAAAGAAAACAGAACCCCCACCACCACCACCACCACCACCACCTCCTTCCATGGCCAGTGATTTCACTGACATGGCTGACAGTACTGCTCTGCAGGTGAGGCAGGAGTAGTGGCAGAGAGGAGACCGGGGGTGGGGGTGGAGACAGGAACAACATCTTTCTTTTCCAGCCGAGTTCCTCCTGGTGGTGTTTGTCAGTGTCTCCGAGTCCTTCCCTCCCACCCCCAGTCTCTCAATAGATGTTCCCTGAGCGTGAATCACTCTTAAACGCTTGGAGCTGATTTGACTAGCGGGAGGCCCAAGTCGAAGCTCGAGATTAAAGCGGCAATCACTGCTAAGGAGGCTGAGGCAGTGGCGGTGGCAGCGGCTGGAGCTGGGGAGCCCTGACACCCCACCCCAAGGTTCTCATCATGCAATGTTTTTCCACAATTCCATTCATGAGAAACTCTTTGAAGAAAGGCGCAAACACAGAGTTTGTGGCAGTCCGTGAGACGGGACTGCAGTGTGGGCAAATGCACAAACAGTGTAGGCTACAAGTGACTGATAATTGAAAGTAGCAGCTGAATGCAATGGTGCAAAGAGGAGAAAGGGGGGGGGCTCTGAAATCTGCTCCTTCTGCTCATATGCAAGTATAAATATTAATACAAATATGCTGCCAACAAGCTTTTAAAGAGACGCACAGTGAAGTGTGGCGGCGACTCCGCTGACATTTGGCAGTCGACTCGTGGTGTTTTTTAACTAATGTAGACAGATGCTGACAGGAAGTATCACAATCGGAGTGTGTTAGTGGTAGTCAGTGCTACCGAGGGACTGTGGATTTTACCAAACGTATAAAAGACACAGGCGGGGAAGATGGATCGAGCCATAACTGAAGTGTGTGAACGACTGGCTGCAGATCTCCAGAAGAGCAAAAGTGCTCAGCAAAGTGGGACAGTTTTAGTTTGGTGCTAATGAATGCACACCAGAGCACGTGACCACACGCTGAAACGTCAGCTACGATCATGGGCGTAAATCAAGGGATGGGGGAGGGGGGGACACCTGGAAAAAACAGAGAATTGTCCTCCCTCCAATTCATCATAAACCTTTTGTAGATCATGTTACACAACAGAAAACAGTAAAATGCATCTAAAGCACCAGCTTTAAATCTTCTACTTTTTTCTTGTAAATATGCAGCTGTGGAGAGCGTGAAATGAGGAGGCAAGGTTACGAGCAGACGAACTTTATTACACTCTCCCATCAGTCATACACAAAAAGCATACACAGCTAAGCACAGCTTCTCCTTTTATATCCACAGCTCGTCTCACATCTCCACGACATTTCACATCACAATACATTCACCCTTGACCCCCCACAGCTCCTTCTTCCTGCCAAACTCCCCATGATCTCCTTGCTATTGTCCACCTCTCTGTATTCTCTGCATCCTGACTGGGACGCTGTCTGCCGACTCACCCAAGGTCCTACACAGCTTTTTTTAAAGTTTTAAATGTTCAACTATTTTCTTCTAAACTTGCTTCTTTTTTCTTGTAAATCTGCATTTTTTTCCCTTATAATTTTTTTTTTTTTTTTTTTTGTTACTTATTTGTACCCATAGGTAGATTTGGTTTGCAGTCTGGTGACAAGCCACCAGCTGCTGGTCGCTGCGTGCGCAAGCGCCCTAAACCTACATGTTTTTGGTATGCGGGAGGAAACCGGAGAAATCCCGGAGTAAACCCGCGCAACACGGGGAGAACATGCAAACTCCACACAGCTCACTGTTGGTCGGGGGCTGGAATCGAACCCACGATCTCATGATCCCCACGATCCCCCGGCCGAGGGTAAACTGTGCTGCCACAGTGCTAAACCACTGCGCCACCGTGCAGCAAATTTGCAACCTCTTTCTGTTAAATTTGCAGTGATTTTATTGTAAATTTGCAACATTTTTCTCAGAAGTTTTCCATTTTTTTTCTTCCTAATTTGCCGCTTATTTTGTAAATGTGCATGTTTAATCAGTTTTTCAAAAATTTTCTTCTTAATTTGCAACTTTTTTTCTTGTAAATGCGCAACTTTTTAAAAAATTTAAATCCACACCTATATTCTTCTAAATTTGCTTCTATTTTCTTCAAATCTGCATTTTTTCATAAATTTGCACCTTTTTCCTTTTTTATTTATTTTTTTATTGATTTATTGATTTATTTGAACATCAAGAGAAAAAAAAAAATAAAAACAAGGAATGAAAACCAAAAAGAATAAACATAAAAAAAATGCCTTGTTCAAAAGGAGTGCGAAGAAGCCAACGCTTATATAGTCCCACCCCTTCGCCATACTGAGTAAATTATAATATCCTTCTAGTCATTATCCATTCCATAATTACATTCATTATACAATGCCATAATATATAATGCAACTTATAATTAAATTATGCAATAGAAATAACACAACAATGACAGTTTATAGTGACAATAATACCAACATCTAATAATAATTATAATAATAATAAGTAAATACTTCTGGAATGTTTAATATAATTATAGACAATATTATCATAATCATTATCACCATATAAACCACCATATACCTCCACATGGCTTACAATACCTTGGCACAATAAATAACAATATAATAATAATAACCTTAATAATAGGTAGCCATATAGTAGTTGTAATAATAATAATAATAATAATAATAATAATAATACCACCTGGCCTATGTAATACTTTAAATAATTCCATCCTAAACAACAATCATAATACTACAGTACCCTTGTAATATTCTAGTAATAATGATATATATATATATATATATATATATATATATATATACGTATATATATACAGTATATATATATTCAACAATAGCAACAATAGCAACCTTTCTTCATTAAAGACACATTGCAATATTACTGTCCTTCATTTTTATTTTGTTCATACATCATTTCTTTATATGTTGATTTAAGTATATGGATATTTTGATATTGCCTGTGTTTCTCCCCCAACCCATTCCACAATTTTACCCCACACACAGACACACAAAAACTTTTCCTAGTAGATCTTACTAGGTACATTTTAAATTTTGTATTCCCCCGTAAATTGTATCCCCCTTCTCTCTGTCTAAAAAGATTTTGTATATTGCTTGGCAAAAAGTTTTTACTAACTTCAAACATTAACTGTGTCGTATAATAATCAACCAGATCCTGTAATTTCAATAATTTTGAATGTAAAAACAATAAATTAGTATGTTCAAGAAACCTGATTTTGTGTATAACATGGACTACCCTTTTTTGTAATATTAGCAATGAATTAAGTGTACTTTTATAATTGTTACCCCAGACCTCTATACAACAGGTCAAGTATGGAAGTATTAATGAGCAATACAAGATATGAAGCGATTTGTAATCTAGGACTTGTTTAATTTTATTTATAATTGCAATATTTTTTGCGACTTTGTTTTGTATCTATCTGATGTGTGGTTTCCAACTAATTTTATCATCTAGTATTACACCCAAACATTTGATCTCCATAACAATTTCCATAATAACATTATCTATATGAATATGTATATCTTCTTTACTTTTACAATTACCAAATATCATTATCTTAGTTTTATCTATATTTATTGATAATTTATTACCATCCATCCATTTTAAAACTTATTTAATTCATTATTTAGAGTATGGATTGGTTCTTTATTATTATTTCCAACAAAATATCATCAGCAAATAATATTATTTTTTAATAATTTAGAAACTTGGAATATATCATTTATATATATGTTAAATAATTTGGGGCCAAATACTGACCCCCAGGGGACCCCACAGGTAATTCTCATACATCCAGACAGATATTCTCTCATCCTCACAAACTGTTGTCTCTCAGATAAATAACTTGTGACCCAATTCAGTGCCACGCCCCTAATACTATACAACTGCAGTTTATCAAGAAGTGTTGAATGATGTATTGTATCAATTGCTTTTCTAAAATCTATAAATATACTAAATGCATATTTTCCTTGATCTAATACATTTATTATTTCCTCTGTTGCTTCTGTTGTTGCTAATGATGCTGTACTCTTTGCTGTAAATCCATATTCAAGCAGATCATGTTAATTTAAAAAGTTTTCTAATCAGCTGTTGAAAAGTTTTTCCAGAATCTTTGAAAATTGTGGGAGGAGCGACACTGGTCTGTAGTTTGTGTGGTGGTGTTTATTTCCTTGCTTGAATAATTGTTTTACTTTTGCTACCTTAATTTTCTGTGGGAATGAGCCAGTTTGAAATGATAGATTACAAATATCAGGAGGGATCATGGGGGTCCGGTGCTATGTGGATCAGGTGGCGGTCAAAGGCGGAGACCTTGGTGGTTTGATCCAAGGCTTCCCAAACTGGCTTTTGGGATGTGGAATGTCACCTCTCTGGTGGGGAAGGAGCCTGAGCTGGTGCATGAGGGTGAGCGATAAAGGCTAGATATAGTCGGCCTCACCCCAACACACAGCTCCAGTTCTGGAACCAGTCTCCTGGAGAGGGACTGGAGCTTGGCCTACTCTGGAGTTGCCCTGGGTGAGACGCGACGAGCAGGGGTGGGGTTTTTTTTGTTATGTTTATTCTTGTATCCCCCCCACCTTGCTACCTCTATATTGGAGTTTTCCCTGGTGGATGAAAGGATTGTTTTCCTGTGACTTCGGGTTGGGAAACGGGTCCTGATCATCATTTGTGCCTATGCACCAAATGATGTTTCAGAGTACTCACCCTTTTTGGAGTCTGTGACTGGGGTGCTGGAGGGTGCTCCTCTTGGAGACTCCATTGTCTTACTGGGGGACTTCAATGCACATGTGGGCAATGACAGTGAAACCTGGAAGGGGGTGATTGGGAGGAACGGCCTGCCCAATCTTAACCCGAGTGGTGTTCAGTTATTGGACTTCTGTGCTAACCACAGTTTGTCCATAACGAACACCATGTTCAAGCATAAGGGTGTCCATATGTGCACCTGGCATGAGGACACCCTAGGTCGCAGGTCTATGATCGATTTTGTTATCGTGTTATCAGACCTGCAACCATATGTCTTGGACACTTGGGTAAAGATAGATGCAGAGCTGTCAACTGATCCCCACCTGGTGGTGAGTTGGATCCGATGGCAGGGGAGGATGCCATTCAGACCCGGTAGACCCGAACGTATAGTGATGGTGTGCTGGGAACATCTGGCTGAGGCCCCTGTCTGGGAGGTCTTAAACTCCATCTGAACTTCAACCACATTCCGAGGGAGTCTGGAGACATGGAGTCTGAATGGGCCATGTTCTCCACCTCCATTGTTGAAGCAGCGGCCCAGAGCTACGGCCGCAAGGTTGTCAGGGCATCTCGTGGTGGCAACCCCCGAACCAAGTGGTGGACACCAGTGGTGAGGGGGGCCATTATGCTGAAGAAGGAGTCCTATCAGGCTTGGTTGGCTTGTGGGACACCTGAAGCAGCTGAGGTGTACCGGCAGGCCAAGTGGTGTACAGCTCGGGTTGTTGCTGAAGCAAAAACTCGGGTATGGGAGGAGTTTAGTGAGGCCATTGAACAAGACTTTCGGTCGGCGTCGAAGAGATTCTGGCAAACTGCCCGGCAGCTCAGGAGGGGCAACCAGCT
This sequence comes from Pholidichthys leucotaenia, assembly GCA_020510985.1. Classification (NCBI taxonomy): domain Eukaryota; kingdom Metazoa; phylum Chordata; class Actinopteri; order Cichliformes; family Pholidichthyidae; genus Pholidichthys; species Pholidichthys leucotaenia. The sequence continues at coordinate 42,555,501 of CM035848.1, read as the reverse complement.
CCCTGTCTACACTGGGAGCTGGGAGTATGGTGCGGATAGGGCACTGTTGATTTCCACTGGGAATATTGTCGGGCAGTGGAAGGAATACTTCGAGGATCTCCTCAATCCCACCGATACACCTTCCTAGAGGAAGCAGAGCTTGTGGACGAGGGGGGCAACTCGCCTATCACAGGGGCTGAGGTCACCAAGGTGGTTAAAAATCTCTTTAGTGGCCAGGCCCCAGGAGTGGACAAGATTCGCCCTGAGTACCTCACGCCCTGGATGTTGTAGAGCTGCAACACTATGTGGAGTGTGGGGGCAGTGCCTTTGGCATGGCAAACCAGGGTGGTGATTCTTCTCTTCAAAAAAGGGGACCGGAGGGTGTGCTCCAACTTTAGAGGGATCACACTCCTCAGCCTCCCTGGGAAGGTCTATGCCAAGGTACTGGAGAGGAAAGTCCGGCCGTTGGTCGAACCTCAGTTTCAGGAGAAGCAAAGTCGTTTTCATCCTGGCCATGGCACATAGGACCAGCTCTTTACCCTCTCGAGAATCCTCGAGGGTTCATGGGAGTTTGCCCAACCAGTTTACATGTGTTTTGTGGACTTGGAGAAGGCATTCGACTGCGTTCCTCATGGTTTTTTGTGGGGGGTGCTTCGGGAGTATGGGGTATCGGGCTTGTTGTTATGAGCTATTCGGTCTCTGAACGACTGTTGTGAGAGTTTGGTTTGTATTGCCAACACTCGATTGGACTCATTCCTAGTGAGAGTTGGATTCCGCCAGGGCTGCCCTTTGTCACCGATCCTGTTCATGATTTTTATGCACAGGATTTCTAGGCGCAGCCAGGGAACGGAGGGTGTAATGCTTGGTGACCACAGGATCTTATCTCTGTTGTTTGCAGATGATGTTGTCCTATTGGCTTCATCCAGCAATGACCAACAGTTCTTACTGGGATGGTTTGCCACTGAGTGTGAAGCAGCTGGGATGAGAATCAGTACCTCCAAGTCCGAGTCCACAGTCCTCAGCCGATAAAAGGTGGATTGTCCTCTCCAGGTTGGGGACAGGCTCCTGCCCCAAGTGGAGGAGTTTAAGTATCTCGGGGTCTTATTCACAAGTGAGGGGAGAATGGAGCAAGAGATTGACAGACAGATTGGAGCAGCATCTGCAGTGATGTGGACGCTGTGCCGGTCTGTTGTGGTGAAGAAGGAGCTAAGCTCTAAGGCAAAGCTGTCGATTTACCAGTCAATCTACGTTCCTACTCTCACCTATGGTCATGAGCTTTGGGCAATGACCGAAAGAATGAGATCGCAGATACAAGCAGCTGAAATGAGCTTTCTTTGTAGGATTGCTGGACTCACCCTCAGAGATAAGGTGAGGAGCTCAGTCATCCGGGAGAGGCTCAGAGTAGAACCGCTGCTCCTCCACATTGAAAGGAGCCAGTTGAGGTGGTATGGGCATCTGATCAGGATGCCTCCTGGACGCCTCCCACTTGAGGTGTTTCAGGCATGTCCATCAGGGAGGAGACCCTGGGGCAGACCCAGACTCGCTGGAGACACTATGTCTCCCAGCTGGTCTGGGAACGCCTTGGTATCCTCTCTGAAGAGCTGGAGCAGGTGGCTGGGGATGGGGAAGTCTGGGCTTCTCTGCTTGAACTGCTGCCTCCACGACCCGGACCTCCGTAAAAGCGGTAGAAGATGGATGGATAGATTACAAATATATGTAAATGGTTTTAATATGCCATCAACAGTTCTTTTTACTAGTGCCTTATCAGTACCATCACAATCAGTAGATAATTTATTTTTATGCTTTTCAACAACAGATTTTGTCTCTAGTTCATCCACCGCTGAGAGAAAGATTGACCGAGGGTTTTTTCCAATCAATGTTTCACTCACGGTGTTTCTCCCTTGGTTTGTAATTTTTGCTGCCAACTCTGGTCCAACATTTACAAAAAAGTATTCAATCTATTTACTACCATGTTCTTTTCATAATTATCACCACAATTATCAGTAAAATACTCTGGATATATCATTTTCTTAGTTCCATTTTCCTTAATTTATTTAATATATCCCAGACTCCTTTTATAGCATGCTTATTTTCATTTAACATTTTCCTATAGTGTAATTTTTTACTAGTTTGTATTATTTCAGTTAATATATTTTTATATGTTTTATATCTTTTTTCAGATTCTGTAGTTCTTTATTTAATAAAATTTTTTTAGAGACAATTTTTCTTTGTACAAGCATTTTGTAGCCCCCTGATTAACCACGGGCAATTTTTGGATTTATATTTTTTATTAATTTCTTTAATTGGACAGTTTTTATCATTTAACAATTTAAATATATCAATAAATGTATCATTTTCCACGTCCACTTCTTTCTCTTTATAGACAACATCCCAATTCTGTAACATTAAGTCATCTTTTAAAGCACTGATTGTATCTCCGGTTTGTATTCTTTTATAAATAACCTTTTTACATGGTTTATTATTATTCTTACTCTCATTAACCCCATAATTAACATCTTAAGAAACATACAGGCAAGTGATCACTAATGTCATTTTGTTTACCACTCACCATATTATATTCAATAACATTGGTAAAAATGTTGTCTATCAAGGTAGCACAGTCTGTCATTATTCTTGTAGGTTTTGTAATCTTTGGAAATAAGGTAAAGTTATACATTGTATCTAAGAACTCTTCAGTTGGTTTATGTTGTTTTGTTTTCATTAAATCTATATTAAAGTCACCACAAATAAAGATATCTTTTTGTCTTATTTTTGCATACATCTTTTCCATAAAATTTCTAAATTTTTCCATATTAGAGCCCGGTGCTCTATATATACAACTTACTATTATGTTTTTTCTATTTTCCATCGTAATTTCAATTGTTAAATATTCCATAATTTCATTCACTGTTAATGTTATGCTGTCCACTATTTTACATTAGAAATTTCTATCAACATACAGTGCTACCCCTCCACCACCATTTTTACATTTCCTATTTTGTGTATACGTCTCATACACATGTAGTTCAAAATTTACATCTTTTTCTTCATTACTCCATGTTTCAGTTATTGCTATAATCCTAAATGAGGTCTTAGATTGATTTAAAAACTACTTAATACTATCAAAGTTGGTATAGAGACTCCTACTATTAATATGTATTATTGTCAGTGTCTGATGAAAGTTCATAATTCCATTTAATTGTTGTTCATCATAAGAAGTACTCTTATTGTTAATATGATTAAAGTAGTTGTTTTCTTGGTCAGAATCACCTGAAATATCTTGGGTTGCTGTTTAGTATTTACAAAGATTTCAGCTTCAGTTTGACCTAATACACTTCCATTATTAAAAGAGGAAGGATGATTGGTTAAAGTGCTGATCACAAGTTGTGTCAACAATGTACACTAAAAAGAAAAAAAGAGGGGAAAAAAACAAGAAACAAAACAAGAAAACCCCCCACAAATTTCCACTCATAATCTAGCTGCACTGTATTCTGTGTATAAGAGCTAAGGTTTAAATTTGTCTAATTCCTCCATATCTCTAATCATTATGACTTTAGCTTCTTCTGGAGTGCCTGACATATTGCTGGACCCAGGGAACACACACACAGGCTCGAGTGAAATTCAGTAATCTTTATTGTGACCAACAGAGGGTGTGTGGGTACGTGCATGCGTTGTGTGAATGTGATGACGATGGATATGCTGCAGCCGGGGGTGAGACAGAGCGCCGTACAGCCTGGCAACCCTAGAACAGAGCCAAAGCCCAGACGTTAGTTCTTTCCACATTAATGTGAGCTGAATAATGACTGGGACTTACTTGCAGGTGGAACGATGCAAGTGCAAGTTCGGCCCAAGGGCTCCAGCCAGGAAGACAGCATCTGCGGGGCACTCCCGGTGATGAACGATGAGGTTTGGAGAGGCAAGAGGAAACATTCCGCCACCGCGGGGAATGGGTTCCACCGCCAGAGGAATCCACCTGTGCACAGGGGATAGTCTGAGAGAAAGGTGAGTAGCGTGATGCTTACTTGGAGATGAGAGGTCTTCCAAAGATGAAGTGGCGATCTGTGTGGAGACAGTCGTGAGGGAGATGAAGGTCAGGGAGAAATGACAGACGGCTCCGTGCCGAGGCTCCAGGCAGAGCAGGCTATAAAGCCCGTGAGTGATTGGCCGCAGGTGTGCGCGCAGCTGAAGCAGGTGACGGCCCAGAGTGAGTCATGACAGTACTCCCCCCCGAGCAGCACCTCCCGGCGCTGGCCTACCTGGGTGCGTCTGATGAAAGTCCCTGATGAGACGCTTGTCCAGAACGAATGATGGATGTACCCAGGACCTCCACTCGGGGCCATACCCCTCCCAGTCCACCAGGTACTGCAGGCCGCGACCCCGGCGGTGGACGTCCAAGATGGAGTTGACCCTCCATGCCAGGTCGCCGTCGATCAATACTGAGGGGGTGGAGCCCTGGGAGGGGGGCAGAGAGGGCTGGAGATGATGGGCTTGACCTGTGAGACATGGAACGTAGGACAAACACGGAGAGGGGGGGGAGAGCCAGGCGCACAGCCACAGGGTTCACCACACAAACAATAGGGAAGGGTCCAATAAAACGCTGAGCCAGCTTTCTCTTCTCAGCCTTCAATGCAATGTGCTGGGTTGACAACCATACCTGCTGATCCACCTGATACTGAGGAGCAGGTCTTCTGCGCCGGTTCGCTGTCCTCGAGTTGCGTTCTGCCGTGCGTAAAAGGGCCCGGCATGTAGCAGTCCAGAGCCGACGACAGCACCTCAGGTGGGCATGGATGGAAGGCACGGCCACCTCCCCCTCCTCCTCGGGAAAAAGCGGAGGATCGTAACCCAGCGAAGCCTTGAAGGGCGACATGCCGATTGCTGAGGATAAAGTCGAATTATGGGCGTATTCGATCCATGGCAGATGGCTGCTCCAAGACGATGGACTGGAGGCGATGATGCAGCGCAGAGCGGCCTCCAGCTCCTGATTGGCGTGCTCGCACTGCCCGTTGCTCTGCGGTTGATGACCAGAGGACAGGCTCACCGTTGCCCCCAGCGCATTGCAGAAACTCCTCCATACGCGGGACACAAACTGAGGACCCAGATCGGAGACAATATCCCTGGGAATTCCGTGAAGACGCACGACATGCTGCACCAACAGGTCCGCCGTCTCTCGTGCTGTGGGGAACCCATGTAAAGGGATGAAATGGGCGGCTTTAGAAAAGCGGTCCACGATGGTGAGGATGGTGTTGAAATGGTTGGATGCCGGGAGGCCGGTTACAAAGTCCAGGGCGATGTGGGACCATGGTCTTCCAGGGACCGGCAACGGGTGGAGGAAACCCGCCGGCGGTGATGATGATGTTTTCCCGGTGGCGCACTGGGGACAGGCACGGACATAACTGATGATGTCATTCCGGAGACCCGGCCACCAGAATGATCTCTGGAGCAGCTCCACTGAGCGGGTAATTCCAGGATGGCAGGCGAGCTTGGACGAGTGGGCCCAGTGAATCACATCACCCCGGACAGATGATGGGACGAATAGTCTCCCTGCAGGCCCTCTGCCTGGATCTGGCTCAGCCTCCTGCGCCCTCAGGACCTTGTTCCTGATGCCCCACAAGAGGGCGCCCACGACTCACGAAGCAGGGATGATGGTGTGCTCATGCCCCTCAGAGACCTCCGAGGTGAACTGCCTGGACAGGGCGTCGGGTTTGGCGTTCTTCGTCCCGGGGCGGTAGGTGATGGTAAACCTGAAGCGCACGAAGAACAAGGACCAACGAGCCTGGCGGGCATTCAGGCGTTTAGCCGTTCTCAGGTACTCCAAGTTCTTGTGGTCGGTTCATACCACAAAAGGTTGCGCGGCCCCCTCCAGCCAGTGATGCCACTCCTCCAGCGCGAGCTTCACTGCCAGGATGCTCCCTGTCACCAACGTCATAATTCCTCTCCTCGGGGGACAGCCGCCGAGAGAAGAAGGCGCAGGGACCGATCACCCCGTCCACTGGAGAGCGTTGTGACAGGACTGCCCCCCACCCCCGAGTCAGAGGCATCCACCTCGACCAGACACTGGAGAGCCGGATCCACCTGCGTCAGGACCCGGGAGGATGAAAATTCGGTCTTTAGGGCCGCAAAAGCCACCGCAGCCTCCTCTGTCTACCGGAACGTCACCTTGGGGGAGGTGAGATGGGTCAGGGGGAGCGCAATCGTGCTGTACTTGGGGACAAACCTACGGTAAAAATTGGCAAACCCCAGGAATTGCTGCAGCTGCTTCCTCGACGGGGGGGGGGGGGGGGATCCACCACTGCCTTAACCTTTCCAGGGTCCGGGATGACCTGGTTGTGTGAGATAATGAATCCCAGAAAGGAGGTCTTCTCCGTGTAGAACTCGCACTTCTCCGCTTTAACAAATAATTTGTTCTCCAGGAGCTGTTGGCGGACCCGTCTCATATGGACCTGATGCTCCTCCCGTGACTGGGAGAAGATCAAAATGTCATCCAGATAGACGAAGACGAAGGACTCGAGGAAGTCCCGGAGAACATCGTTAATCAGGCGCTGGAAGATGGCCGGAGCGTTGGTCAGCCCAAACAGCATGACAAGATATTCAAAGTGGCTGCTAGGGGTCCGGAAACCCGTCTTCCACTCGTCGCCCTCCCGGATCCGCACGAGGTGGTAGGCACTTCAGAGATCCAACTTTGTGAACCAGGAGGCACCCTGGAGGGAATCAAATGCAGAGTCCATAAGCGGAAGAGTGTATTTGTCCTTGATCGTAATGTCGTTCAGAGCCCGGAAGTCGATGCAAGGACGAAGGGAACCATCCTTCTTACCAACGAAGAAGAAGCCCGCCCCCACCGGTGAGGAAGAAGGCCGAATGATGCCCGAGCTGAGCGACTCCTTGATATAAGCGTCCATTGCCTCCCGCTCCGGAGCCGATAAGCTGTAGAGGTGGCTCGACGGCAGGGGGGCGCCAGGGCGGAGATTAATGGCATAGTTGTACGGGCGGTGGGTGGGGAGAGACAGCGCCTGGGACTTGCTGAACACCGCTCCAAGGCCATGAAACTCCGGTGGCACTCTGGGAGAACATGCTGCAGACTGGAGGCAAGTGCTCAGGCAGAAAGGACTCCAAGCAAGGATGCTCCCTGTACGCCAATCAAAGGTCGGGTTGTGGAGGCGGAGCCAGGGGTAGCCCAGGATGACGGGGGCGGCTGAAGTCGACAGCACAAACAGCCGAAGGTCCTCCCGATGGTTGCCCGAGATAATAGCTGAGACTGGGGCTGTCTGGCGTGTCACTGTCTCCAGAGGAGCCTTTGACAGTGTAACGAGGCTCAGGGGAGCCGGAAGAGTACGGCAGGGAAGCCCCAGTCGGGTTGCCAGTTTCCCCGAAATGAAGCTCTGCTCAGCCCCCGAGTCCACCAGTGCATGTGTGAGAATCTCTGTGTGTTTATAGCCAAACCTAATAGGGAGAAGACATTTTGATAGGGGATTAGGCCGAGATGAGTCCGCGAGTCCCCCTACTGCGACGCGTGGACCCCCTCTTTTGGCCGAACAGGGCAGATCTCGATCTCATGCTGATCATCCCCACAATACATAAACAGACCTAACTCCCTGCGGTGCTGTCTCTCAGCCAGCGAGAGTTTAGTTCGCCCCACTGTCATGGCCTCGGGATCGTCAGCGGCCTCAAGCGCAGGCAACGCCAAAAGTGAAGACTTAGAGGAGCGCGGAAATTGACTGCCCGAGCGGCCGGAAGACCTCCACTCGGCAGCCCACTCCCTCAGTCTGTTGTCAAGACTAATAGTTAGTGAAATGAGCTCCGTGAGACGCTCAGGCTTCTCTAAGCGGGCCAGCTCATCCCGCAGACTAGGGCTCAGACTCCTAATGAATATGCTGCATAGCAAGGCATCCTCCCACCCAACTTCTGCTGCCACCACCCTGAAGTTGACAGCGTAGTCGGCGACTGACTGGCCACCCTGCCGAAGATTTAATAGCCGAGTGGTGAACATGCTATCATGGTCCGAGTGGTCAAAAACCTCATGGAAATCATGGACAAACTGAGCGTAGGTTAAATTAGAATAACTGGGCTTCGCCATGATGGTGTACGCCCATGCTAGCGCCAGTCCCTCCAACAGATTAGCCACATACCCTATGCGGCTGTGGTCGGTGGGGAAATCTCCTGGGACCCGCTGAAACACCGTCTCACACTGAAGGATAAAGCCCCGTGCTTCCCCAAGCTTTCCGCTAAAGTGCGTGGGCGTGGGAACCAGAGTGAGAAGGGTTAGCGGCCCTGGACTAGCCTGACTAAGTGAAGAGCTAACTGGAGCTGGCCTACTACTGGGAGCCGGAGGGAATGCCCGCTGACCTTCCAGGCGATCCAACCGGCTGTTGATCTGGACTAGCTGATTGAGGATAACCTGCTGTTGGTGAGTTAATTGGTCCACTTGAGCCTCTAAGTTGTTAAGCTGGTGTGCAAGCCCGCTGTTCGCTGGGTTGCTCTGACAGAGCCATACTGACATATTGCTGGACCCAGGGAACACACACACAGGCTCGAGTGAAATTCAATAATCTTTATTGTGACTAACAGAGGGTGTGTGGGTGCGTGTATGCGTTGTGTGAATGTGATGATGACGGATATGCTGCAGCTGGGGGTGAGACAGAGCGCCGTACAGCCTGGCAACCCTAGAACAGAGCCAAAGCACAGACGTTAGTTCTCTCCACATTAATGTGAGCTGAATAATGACTGGGGCTTACTTGCAGGTGGAACGATGCGAGCGCAGGTTCGGCCCAAGGGCTCCACCCAGGAAGACAGCATCTGCGGGGCACTCCCGGTGATGAGCGATGAGGTTTGGAGAGGCAAGAGGAAACATTCTGCCACCGTGGGGAATGGGTTCCTCCGCCAGAGAAATCCACCTGTGCACAGGAGAGAGTCTGAAAGAAAGGTGAGTAGCGTGATGCTTACTTGGAGATGAGAGGTCTTCCAAAGACGAAGTGGCGATCTGTGCGGAGACAGTCGTGAGGGAGACGAAGGTCAGGGAGAAATGACAGACGGCTCCATGCCGAGGCTCCAGGCAGAGCAGGCTGGAGCCTCGGCCCGTGAGTGATTGGCCGCAGGTGTGCGCGCAGCTGAAGCAGGTGACGGCCCAGAGTGAGCCATGACAGTGCCAAGCAGTTTTATCCACACCTTACAGTTCTTTGTCCATGTTGATTGTATTCTTCCCTGTTTTCTGAGAGCCCTGGCTTGTCTAGCTATTTCAGAGTTCTTTTTTGTTAAATGTTCGTTTACATAGAAAGCCATTCCTCTCAGTTTTCTTGCTTGTTGCAGAAGATCAGTTTTTTCTTTCCTGTTCACAAATCGGATGATAATCACTGGTTTTCCTTTACTGTCTTTTCTAGGTAATGTGTGGCAAGCTGAAATAGTCTTATTGTCCACAACAATGTTTTTAGAGTTAAAAAAAAATTAATACCTGCTGCTCAAGAGTGTGTGAATCTATCAATATCTCATCCTCCCCATCCTGGTTATCAACTCCAGCTGTCACACGTGCATAGGAGCGGTGTCTGGTGTTGACGGATTGATGGGACTTGCGCGAGAAAATTGGGTCAAAGTGAGAGAGGGTTGCGCAGTGTCAGCCTCACTCTCTCTTCCAGGGTCATCTGATTCCAGTGGCAGGACGTAGTCGAGACGGCTGGAGATGATACTGGATGCAGGAGTTGCCGGAGGCTAGGCAGAGTTTCACCATGACTCCGCCTACGGAGCTCCACTCCAATATTTCTGTCAGGGTTGATTCCCTTAGCCTTATACTATCCCTAGCACTCACAGGGCAGTGAGACTATTTGACCCATAGCTGGGGGTCTGTTCATGGGCATCAGGACGTGTCCACACACTGGTGGGCCTGGCATGCCACATGTCTGGGTTCAGACCTCCTACAAGTCCCTTGCAATTTGGCCTGAGCCCGCAAGGTGCTCAGTTTATGTGTGTCGCCACGAGAAGGCATTGCATAGGACTTGTCTACTGAGAGGCTATGTAGTGGCAGGGAAGACTTATGCACTCGGCTTCCTTTTCGCTATTAGCTAGCCAGCGGCAGAGGCTGAAAGCGAGAGGTGACAAGCACACAGACAGACAGCACACCCCACTAGACGTGTCAATAGACCATTTTGACCATTTTGTCTGGTGTTAAGACCGCTCTCAATAACATCATCCATTCTTGTATATTGTTCTAATTTATCCGCACGTCTTTCTAAGAAATAAATTTTCTTTTTTTTTTCCATAATTTCAGCCTTTAATTCACGCACTTGTTCCATAAGACCAATAAGCAGAGTTTGTTGTTTTGCTATCTTAGATATTTCTTCAGACATAACATTTAGTGAGAGTTTGATCTCCTCCAACTCCTTTCCATTTGTCTGATTCTTTTCCGGATGCATGATGACTAGTCTGATTGGGATCAAAGGAGAGGCTCACCTGTTGGCTAATACAGGAGCGGAAGTACACCTGATGGCTAGTGGAGGCCATCAGCTGGCTTTGTCGTCTAATTATAGCTGTTATCTGGCGGTGAGGCTGCAGCTCTCCTGATGGCTAGTGAAGGCCGCTAACTGGCATCGTCATCTGGTAGCTGGATCTGCTGGTGAAGCCGAGGAAGCCAAGGCTCCCTCGGTAGCTAGTGGAGGTCTCTAGCTAGCGTCGTCCTATCTGGCGGTGAATCCGAAGCACTCCCGGCGGCTAATGGAGACCGTTAGCTTAGGTTGTAGCCTGGTAGCGGGTATCTGGCGGTGAAGCCAAAGCTCTCCCGGTGGCTAATGGAGATCACCAGCTGGTGTAGCAGCTTGATAGCAGGCATCCGGTGGTGAAGCCAAAGCTCCCTCCGAAGCTCCCTCGGTCCAAGTTCTTTTAATTATGCAACTCTTTTCTCATAAGTTTGCAACTTTTTCATAATTTTTCAGAGTGTTTATTGTAAATTTGCAACATTTTTTCTCATACATTTCAAACTTTTTTCTCAAATTTGTAGCTTTTTACTTGTAAAGCTGCAACTTTTTTTATCATAAAGTTGCAACTTTGTTCTTGTAAGTTTTAAATTTTTTTCTCATAGATTTACAACTTTTTTCATAAATTTACAGTGTTGTTGGTGCAAATTTGCAACTTTTTTCTTGTAAATCTGATATTTTTCTTGTAAATTTGAGACTTCTTTCTTCTAAATTTGCAAAATTTAACAATCTTTTCACGAACTCTGTTAGTGAGGGATCACTGAGCAGCTGATGAAAAGACCAGTAGAGTTCACTGAAAGACTGCTGAGATATCATTGGAAGATCATTGAGATGTCATTGAAAGATCCTTGAGAGATTATTTTGATTTTTGTGAATGAATTCAGATTTTCTTGTTGAACTGAGCAGATTACTTCAAAGTCAGTGTGATGTCAGTAGTAAAACCGTATCAATCATCGGCTACAGCAAGATAATAATTCTACGGTATTCATTTCTTCTCAAACCTTGTAACCATCTCAGATCCTTCTCCAGACGAAGGCCTGTGGATGGAACCGATATGTATTGTCTTTACTGTTCACCCCAGAGGTCTCCGGCCAACATTTCCTCACATTGCTGTTGACTTAGGTGAAAGAAATAAATTGTTCCTGTTGTGCAGCAGTTTTGGGAGGGCTGATATTAATTTTTTCCTTGTCGGCTCTGTTGCTAGACACAGGAGGAAGTTCAGTAAGATGGCAAAGGTGATGCTGCTGGTCAAAATCTACCAAATGAAAGCAAAAAACATGCCCAGACAGGAGCTGTGATGAAGGCACGGTAGAGGACTCGGCTCTGATATCAGTGCCATGCCACGTCAAGGGTCCTCTGCAGCCATGTGGCGGGGGGAGGACGCGTGCTGTGCCGACCCCTGCGTGCTGACATGCATCACAGTGGTGGGATAAATGTGCTACACACGAGCGGGACCAGAGATGACGGCCCCGTGACCTGGACTCAGCAGCTAAACCATGCTGGCTGGAAAGTTTCTTTTACTTCCACAAGTTCAGTTATCAACTTTTTTTTTTTCACGCCCAAAAACTCTATGAAGTTGCTCACAACTGAACTTTTTACGCTGAAATGATATGATGAAATGTGTTTATCACAGTTGGAGAGCCAGCATGGCCAGGTTACTGTCAGTGGAATAAGTAATGTCACAGCAGCGTGAAGTGTCGAAAGTTTTTACCAGATGATGATGTGCACACAGAGAACATAAAGGGGCATGCAGACAGGGAACATGACTGACCGAATTAAAAAAGGTTGCTGAGTTTTATCATCTGTACCTTATAAAAGGAAAACTTTACTGTCATTCAGTCTTTACACAGCATTCTGTGCAGGGCTGTTTCCAGCTTTTTTGGAGGGTGTTTGGTGCAACTGTTTTTTGGAATGGGAGATACATTGGCATTAAAGTAAATCACACACTCTCCTTCAACCAGTAGGTAATTTGTTTTTCTTTAAAACCCTTTTTGTACTGAATTTAATAATTAGCCTGTTTCTTGTCATCTTTTTTTCAATAAATGTGTCAGAAAATGTCCTTTGTATAAATGATTTTGTCCTTTTATTCCAAGAGAAATGCAACTTTCAAAATCTGGAAGCATTTGTCATTGTTATTTAAGCAATATTAAATGAGGGGGAGTAGAGTATCAATGAATAGAGTGACTGTATATTCACTGATACCGTAATGACCTCGAGTGTAATATTGCTTTTATACACCAAGCATAATTTATCAAATGACAGCAACACTGGACAAAATGTTATGATTTGTTTGTTTAACCAATTATTTTGTGGAGCTGAGAAAAAAATAGTCCTTTCTAAATGTAGCCAGTAATTGTTGCTAAACATCTCAATCAGCATGAAAACATCTATTGTTATTTTACACACATGTAAACAAATTAAATATTGTCAAGTGCAAAAGTCATTGTTTATTAATACATACTGGTCACCTGTTGAGTCAGTACCAAAAAGCCCCCTATCAAACCGTGGAAAATACATTGCTAGTTAGCATGTTAGTGATTTGGCTTGAGCACACTTTTCTCACTTTTTCTTGGCAGTGTCAGATGAAACAACACAAAGGTATTGTGGTTTATTAATCAAGACAATAACTCCAACTGTAGCACTGACTGTTTTTTTTAAACATAAGGGAAATAGCTTAACGATATTTATACAAGGGCCAATGTAAACAAAGGTTTTTAAAAGGGTTGGACTTTCAGGTCACAGATGTATAATTTCTTGACAAACAGCGCCTCACGGTGTAAATTAAGGTGTCCAAAACAGTACTGCAACTCTCATAGAGTTGACAGTAAATTACTGTTGGTAATTAACAGTTACATGAACACCACTGAAGCGGAGTGATACATATTCAGTGAAATGTTGGAGTGCAGTTATCACTGATTTTAGTAACTCCTGGAATCCCTATTGTCCAATCAAACTGCTCAATCAGAACTAACTATTGTATAATATATGTTATAAATGCTTAAGACAGTGTGTGATAACAAAAAGTAATAAAAACAGATTTGAATTTTCATCAGGTTTCTCTTTATAAATATTTTCAAAAGTACATGAAAACAAAAATTTTGAGATTACGAAATAAAACTGAACCTGTTTTACATCTTCTCAAACATTTGTGTTTGCCACACTCCAAAATTCTTACAGACAATACTAATACTACTATTTACAATACTAAACTATAATTTATACAGAAAACACTGCAAAAATACTTGAAGAGCTCCTCTCTCCCCCCTCTTTCCTCCTCTCCCACTGTACTTATTTCCTCCTTCACTCACGCGGGCAGTCCCATAAGTACCATAATGTACCATATATGAATGGAAAGCTCAACTTCTCAGCTTTCAGAATCTGTTGGACTTTAGCCACTCGTGTGAATGGTCGAGGAGTTATGGTTATTTGAATGAGGTGTGTCACTTTGTGTCGCTGGCGACACAGTAGGACTTAAATTTACAAGGGGATGGTAATATGGTGATTTCAAAAATTTTGTAGATATTAAACAAATGTATAAATGTAAACCAGTTATAAATTTAACATAATAAATGCACAAAAATATAACAATGATAAGTGGCAATTTAAAAATGCCACTTTTTAAAAAAAAATTAACATTTTTTAGTAAAAAATGTTTACATTTTCCATCCATCCATCCATCCATCCATCCATCCATCCATCCATCCATCTTCTACCGCTTTTCAGGACATCCAGGTCGCGGAGGCCGCAACTCAAGCAGAGAAGCCCAGACTTCCCTCTCCCCAGCCACCTGCTCCAGCTCTTCAGAGAGGATACCAAAGCGTTCCCAGGCCAGCTGGGAGACATAGTCTCTCCAGCATGTCCTGGGTCTGCCCCGGGGTCTCCTACCAGTGGGACGTGCCCAGAAAACTTCAAGTGAGAGGTGTCCAGGAGGCATCCTGATCAGACGCCCAAACCACCTCAACTGGCTCCATTTGATGTGGAGGAGCAGCGGTTCTACTCTGAGCCTCTCCCGGATGACTGAACTCCTCACCCTATCTCTAAGGATGAGTCCAGCAATCCTACAGAGAAAGCTCATTTCAGCCACTTGGATTTATGATCTCATTCTTTCAGTCATAACCCAAAGCTGTGGAGTAGGTGAGGGTAGGAATGTAGATTGAGCAGTGAATCGACAGCTTTCCTTTAGAGCCCAGCTCCCTCTTCACCACAACGGTCCAGTGCAACATCCGCATCACTGCAGAATCACCCGCTCCATTTCTCCCTCACTCGTGAATAAGACCCCGAGAAACTTGAACTCCTCCACTTGAGGCAGGAGCTCATCCCCAACCCGGAGAGGACAAACCACCCTTTTCTGGCTGAGGACCATGGCCTCAGACTTAGAGGTGTTGATTCTCATCCCAGCCGCTTCATACTTGGTAGCAAACCATTCCAGTAAGACCTGTAGTCATTGCTCAATGAAGCCAATAGGACAACATCATCTGCAAACAGCAGAGATGATCTCCAAATAGGGCTGGACTGGCTTAATGCAGTCCTAACACCCCCACCCCTCCTTTCCCAGAGTGCCCCTGCACCTTTGGGGGCTGAGTTTCATGTGGAAGAAGTTGTGTGGCAGTAGAAGTGTCAGATGAAAATGACAAATAAAAGCATACAAGTGGATTTGAAAAGATTAGATGCAAAAAAAAAAAAAAAAAGGGAAATAGATGCCACTAAATTTATTAAAATAAAGAACATACAATATGAGTCAGTTAAAAAGCCCCAGACACAGCCTTTGGTGTCAAACTTTGTGTTTTAGCCTACTAATTTCAATATAAAGTCAAACTTTTGAGTGTAATTGTGTGCAACATCAGCCCAGGCCCTCCCTATCCCAACAGCAGGAAAAGTAAGGGGACAGGAGGCTGCTGCAGCTCTTCTACAGGTAACACCTTAACATCTCATAATGATGTATGACGCCAGCCTCAGCTTGATTATTCTGCAACGTTATGAATAGTTTTTGGGTCTATCTGAATTTATTCGGCAAAAGTAGGATGCATTCCTGCAACATCTAGGTTTTCACCTGGGGTGGGGGTTAGAAAATAGGCTATAATATAACAGAAAATACTGCATCTTTGCTCATTTCATTTTTGATTTTTAATTTATGAGGAAAAAAAATCTCAAATTTATGAGAGGAAAGTCTCAAATGTACAAGAAAAAAGCCACAAATTAGCACTAAATACAAATTATGAGGAAAAAGTTAAATTATGTTGGAAAAATCTCAAAATTTACAAGAAAAAAATTTATAAATATAGAATAAAACTTCCGTAGATTTAGGAGAAAAACCTCAAACTGTCCAGACTAAACTCAAATCTCATTAACTTCTTCTTTGGGTAATCACTCTTATGTATATGTGAGTAATAATATACAAAGATAACCTACTTTTACCCATGTACAGTTTCAGGCAACTCTACCACCTAAATCAGAGATTTTTTTAAAAAAATGTGGATTTTTTACATGAATTTGAAAAGTTCTCATACATTGTTTATTTTTCTTATCATTATTCTTTTTTTTTTTAAATTTTAGACTTTTTAAAAAATTTTGAGACAGAAAATTTTTGCTCATGGATTGACATTTTTCTTGAATTTGGGACTTTTGTGTCATAATGCATCTTTTTTTCTTCCATCTTTGCACTTTTGCCTCAATAATTTTCCTCATCTTTCCATTGATTTTTTCTCCTTATTGTTTTCAATTAATGCAAATGAACTTCATTTCTCTTGTGATTTTCTGACCTTTGTCCCAACAATTTATTAATTTTCTTTTTCTTAATGAATTTATTATTTTTTTCCTGTATATACATTCTTACTGACTGTAATTGTACATATGTGAATTTTTTCCTTATAAATTTGAAACTTTTGCCATGAATTTGTAACTTTTATCCTTTCAATTCAAGTTTGTTTTAATTGTAATTTACATTTTCTCCATGAATTTAGTAAATATTTTAAATAAATGGGCATTTATCCCTATAAATTTTTTATGTTAGTAAATTTGAAGCTTTTATTGTATATATGTTTGTATATATGTATTGTCTGAATTGTATATACTGTATGTTTCTCAAAGTTTGGAACGTTTGGAAAATTTTGCTACTTTTAAATTATGACAAAATATTTATGCAAAATAGAAAAAGTATCTTTCTTTCTTTCTTTCTTTCTTTCTTTCTTTCTTTCTTTCTTTCTCCAGAACCACTGGGATTCACTTGTCACAGGCAAAAGTGGGATAAGTCTGACCTCTATACCTCTATTAGGCCATTAAGTGTGACGGCAGTAGCTCAGGAGGTAGAGCGGGTCACCTCGTAACTGGAGGGTTGCTGGTTCAAATCCCACTCTCCCTAATCATCCTGCTATTGTGTCTGTGGGCAAGACATTTTACCCACCTTTCCCCCGGTATAAGTGATTGGAGAGGCGATTGGCAACCACGTTTCCGTCAGTTTGCTGCAGGGCAGCTGTGGCTACAGTAGTAGTTTATCGGTGTCTGTGGAGTGCATGAATAATGTGTCTTTGAATGTCCATGAGAAGTGCTATATATGTACAGGGGGGCTGAAAAGTTCATAGTGGTTAAATTTGACCAAATGTGTTTTATTTTTTTATCTGCAGGGATCCAAGCGCTGCAGCACTGATGGAAGAAATGTGTGGACTGAAGGGAAGACCATGTGGAAAAATAAACCACATTTGGTCAAATATGACCACAATGAACTTTTCAGCCAATGAACTTTTCAGCCCTCCCCCCACCCCATAAATGTGATGCATTATTATTATTAACAAATTGTTGATAGTGGACATGAAGCCATGAACAAAGCTTCTAATATTAGAAGATTTACAGTAGGCTGGTCAATACTCAAGTAACAGGAGTTAGAGTGGGAGGGGGCCTTTACTTCAGCTCCCCAAAATGACTCTGCACATCCCTGCAATTGTTGTAAGAGGAGAACCTTTATGTTATACAATAGTGTGAAAAAGTGTTTGCCCCCTTCCTGATTTCTCATTTTTTGTATGTTTGTCACATCTACATGTTTCAGATCATCAAACAAATTTAAATATTAGACAAAGATAACACAAGTAAACACACAACGCAGTTTTATTATCAAGGGAAAAAAAAAAATCCAAAGCTACATGGCCCTGTGTGAAAAAGTGATTGTCCCCTAAACCTAATAACTGGTTGGGCCACCCTTAGCAGCAACAACTGCAATCAAGCATTTGCCATAAGTGGCAATGAGTCTTTTACAGCACTGTGGATGAGTTTTGGCCCACTCATCTTTGCAGAATTGTTGTAATTCAGCCACATTATAGGATTTTCGAGCATGAACCGCCTTTTTAAGGTCATGCCACAACATCTCGATCAGATTCAGGTCAGGACTTTGACTAGGCCACTCCAAAGTCTTCATTTCGTTTTTCTTAAGCCATTAAGAGGTGGACTTGCTGGTGTGTTTTGGATCATTGTCCTGTTGCAGAAACCAACCTTGAGGTCACGGACAGATGGCCGGACAATCTCCTTCAGGACTTTTTGGTAGACAACAGAATACATGGTTCCATTTACCACAGCAAGTCTTCCAGGTCCTGAAACAGCAAAACAGCCCCAGACCATCACACTACCATCACCATATTTTACTGTTAGTATGATGGTCCTTTTCTGAAATGCTGTGTTATTTTTACACTGGATGTAATGGGACACACTCCTTTCCAAAAAGTTCAGCTTTTGTCTCGTCAGTCCACAGAGTATTTTCCCAAAAGTCTTGGCGATCATCAAAATGTTTTCTGGAAAAACTGAGACAAGCCTTTACATTCTTTTTGCTCCGCAGTGTTTTTTTTCTTGGAACTCTGCCATGCAGGCCATTTTTGCCCAGTCTCTTTCTTATGCTGGAGTCATCAACACTGACCTTAACTGAGGCAAGTGAGGCCTGCAGTCCTTTGGATGTTGTTGTGGGATCTTTTCTGACCTCTTGGATGAGTCGTCGTTGCACTTTTGGGATAATTTTGGTTGGCCGGCCACTCCTGGGAAGATTCACCACTCTTCCATGTTTTTGCCATTTGTTTATAATGGCTCTCACTGTGGTTTGCTGGGGTCCCAAAGCTTTAGAAATGGCTTTATAATCTTTTCCAGACTGATAGATCCCAATTACTGTACTTTGTTTCTCATTTGTTGCTGAATTTCTTTGGATCACATCATGCTGATGAGGATCTTTTGGTCTATTTCACTTTGTCAGGCAGGTCCTATTTAAGTGATTTCTTTAATGAGAACAGGTGTGGCAATAATCAGGCCTGGGTGTGGCCAGAGAAATGAATTTAGCTTTCCAAAGATGTGATAAACCACAATTAATTTATGTTTTAACTGGGGGGGCAATCACTTTTTCACACAGGGCCATGTAGGTTTGGATTTTTTTTTTACCCTTAATAATAAACACTTTCATTTTAAAAAAAAACTGCATTTTGTGTTTACTTGTGTTATCTTTGTCTAAGTCTAATATTTAAATTTGTTTGATGATCTGAAACATTTAAGAATGACAAACATACAAGAGAAATCAGGAAGGGGGCAAACACTTTTTCACACCACTGTAGATAGATAGATAGATAGATAGATAGATAGATAGATAGATCGATCCCTAACTGGGATGTGACTAATTATTCTATTCCCCTATTTTGCATGTTGCCACTGCTCAGCTTTACTGTTGCTTTGGGGAAGGGCACAAGACTTGTACATATTTAAATGGACTGTCTGTGCTGACCTTGTTTGACCAATCATGGTGGGCTGCCTGGACCAAAAATTCCAGTGCCAATCTTTTGTTCCAGTCCAGCCCTGCATGGAGAACTTCATTAAAGCGCCATCAGGAAAACTACTGGATCAGTGCACAAGGGAACAGTTAGTCAAAATTTCTGACCATTACAAGATAGAAATTGTTGATAAATGACTAAAAGAAAATGTTAAAGCAATTTTGAAGGAAAAGTTGTATGAAATTTTTCATGAATTGCCCCTCAGGGCAGAGAGGAGTGACTCAGATGCTGAACTGTAGTTTGTGATATTTATTGACAAAACACAAAGTCCAAACAGTGCACAAACACAAAATCCAATAGGTGCACAAAGCAAACTTATGAACTGAGAAGACAACGGCGAAGACAGGGTGAACGCAGGAAAAAACGTCAGAATGGGAGTAGGGTTCTGACGTGAGACTCTTTTTTGACTCCAGCAAAGAGAGAGAGAAATAACAGACCTTAAATATGGCCAGAAACAAATGATAACAAGTGATAGCAGGTGTGGGTCACATGAGCGAGCAGGTTGACCTAATTACCAGACAGCTCACAGCTGGAACAACTAGTGAGCTGAATGCTAGATGATGACAAGGTGGGAGTGTCTGGAAGAGGAGGTAGATGACTCATGTCACAGAGAAACAAAATATAAACACCAAGCTACAGAAACGGACAGAATAATAATAATAAGGACATGAATAACTAACAGACAATTAACCACCAAGAACACATCTAAACCAACACACAGGAAAATAACACACAACACAGGGAAAATACAGGAAATACTCATGTAAAAATTAAGAACCTGAGCCTGGTGACACACCGCGCTCATTGTCATGACAATATTGGTGTTTTGGTCACCTTCTGACTTAACTGGGGTTATTGGAGGTCAAACCTTAGTAACTCATCATCATAATAGCAATCTGTCGGGGGCAACAATGACTGTTTTATTTAGGTCTGATCAAATTCCTCCATGCAGCTCTGTCCTTCGCCTTCCACTGCCAGGAACTCCTGACCTTGTTAACCCAGACGACGTCCGAGCCGGTATGAGTTGCTCTCTGACTGATCATTTCCTGAAACTGCAATACTGCAAAGTATTGAAGTTCTGCATCTTTAAACTTTGAACAACAAAAAGAACTATTAAAATTAAGATTAGAACTTGAAAAGGAAAAAGAACTAGCACTGGAAAAGATTTGGCAACAAACTGAGTATGATAAAGAAAAGATAAGAGAGCAAACAGAAATGACTAAACTTGAAATGGAAAATGAAAAACTCAAACTGATAAAATAAGGAATGTGGTTTGATGTGTCTCAGTGTGGAGGGCCAAGTAAATGTGATACTCTGTGGATATTATGCCATCTCTGCATTTGGTCCCAAAATTTAATGAGAAAGATGTGGACACATTTTTGGCTTTGTTCGAACAGGTTGCTGCTGCACATTGGTGTGATTTTGACCATATACTTCTACTTCACACTGTGGTTACAGGTTGTGCCCAGGAGGCCATTTCTTCTTTGAGTATAGTTGACAGCCAAAGCTACACAATGGTTAAAAATGCTGTCCTTAAAGCATATGAGATGGTCCCTGAGGCGTATCGTCAGCATTTTAGCAATTTAGTTAAAGGAACTAAAACACACCTGGAGTTCTCTAAAGACCCTGTGACTCATTTTAATTGCTGGTGTGTAGCATCTGACATGGATGACTTTGAAAGTCTCTGTAATTTGTTTCTCTTAGAGCAGCTTCAAAACTGTCTCTGAAGAAGTTGCTGTTTGCATAAGTGAACAGAAGGCAAAGACTATTTCAGAGGCAGCTGCTTTAGCTGATGATTTTGTCCTGATCCATAAATCAAACTGGACCAGTCCTTTAAAGTGACACTCTGCCAAAAACATGCATTTCTCGGCACAACACTGGCATTGCAGCATCCGTTATTGGTGGGTGGGAGTATGGGTGGAGGTAATTAGAATATTCACAGATCCACGCATCCAGGTGGAAGATGCAAAAGCTCTTTCCAAGCAATTCTAAAGCTATGAAAGTTTTTGGTGTATAAAAAGCCACAGTATAGTGTTTTGGGCAATACACATTTGTTTTTGAGGTGGTTTTAGAGCTGCTGGAGTGCATCTTTAAAGAACTTCATCCCAGAACCGCAACAACTCTCCCCTCACTTTAACAGCTTTCACTCACTCACTCACTCACTCACTCATGCCCGTTATGCCTCCTGGCATGTAGGGGGGCAACAAAACATCTCCAGTCCTGCTTGTTCTGGGCTAACCGCTTCACCATCCCCCAGGTGAGGTTCAGAGTCATGAGCTCGTTCTCCACGGTCCGTCTCCAGTGTTCTTGGGCCGTCCCCTTCTGCATTTCCCTTCAGGCATCCAGTGTAGGGCTTTTCGGGTGATGCTTCCCTGCTCTCTTCTCATGACATGACCGATCCATCTCCATCTCCTCATCATTATGATGTTGTCCATACCTTCCTGGTTACACTATTCAAGCAGATGTTGGTTGGAGATGGTATTCGGCCACTGAATGCGTGGAATGAGTCTGAGGTTCTTTGGTTGGAATGTGGATAATTTGTTGATGTCACACTCTTTCATCCTCCAGCATTCTGAGCTGTAGAGTAATGTGGACAACACACAGCTCTGGTACAGTCTTAGCTTGGTCTTGGTGCTGTACTGGGATGACTTCCACACACTGTTAATCATTCTGAAGGTGTTTCTAGTGTTTCTGAGATGGGATTTGATATCATTGCCTGCTCCTCCATTATGTCTGAAAATGCAGTCAAGGTAGGTGAATTGTTCTGTTTCTGGTAAGCTCTCTCCATTGACTTGGATTCGCTCAGGTTTGGAAATATTCAGTGCCATTATTTCGGTTTTCTTCTGGCTGATCATCAAGCCCACTTGCTGTGCAAACTTGCTGAGTCGAAATGTTTTCTCTTGCATATGATGATGTGTATGTGAGACCAAGGCTAGATCATCTGCAAAGTCACAGATCTTCTAAGTTTGAGGATAGTGTCCATCTGATGCCCCTTAACTGGTCTTCCATAGTTATTCTCAACACCCAATCAATGGCAATGTTGAAAAGTAGAGCTGACATAACACATCCTGGTCTCACGCCAGTCTTCACTTCAAAGCTGGTACTGCTGTACCCCACTCTGCTGGTGAAATTATCATAGAAGCTCCTGATGAAACCGACAAGCTGTTCTAGTGTTCCATAGTGTGTAGTATTCATCAAACACTGTCACAGTGGATGGTATCAAAGGCTTTCTCAAAGTCCACAAAGTTGATGTAAAGTTGTCTCTGCTATTCTGTACATTGCTTGATGATGTTCCGCAAGGTGAAGATCTGGTCAATGCATCCCCTTCCTTTCCTAAAACCTGTCTGCTCTTTTCTGAGTTGTTGGTCCACTGCCTAAGAAATTCTCTGCAACAGCTTTCAAGAGAACAGAAATCGTCCTGGTGGTAATGACCCAGAACCCTGCAATTTCTACCATAAAAGGGGCCACTGGATAAAGGACTGTTTGTGGCTAAAATCAAAGTCTGATCTTTGTGAGGCCCAGGTTAAACCAGCTGCAACTGCAGCACCAGTGTTCAGTGTAGGTACTGCAGATCATGTAACTGGTCTTTTGTCATCAGTTGCATTAAAGCACAAGATGACCACATATCAACCTTTAACTTGTCGTCAGGGACACATGTCTCTTATTGGTAGTGATGAAAAGGTACCAGTTACCATGTTGCGTGACACTGGTGCGTTTAATTCCTTTATCTTGACATCTGCACTACCAAATTGTGAGGAATCTGACAAATGGAACATTTATGTTCCTTTCCATAAATTTGTACTACATTTTGAGATATTTACTGGTGAAGTGAAATGGGTGTGCATCCTGCTTTGCCTGTAGAAGGTGTTACAGTCATTCTGGGTAATGGAGTGGTTATAGCCAAAATGTGGGCCGATTGCCCAGTAGGCCCTATCGAGGCTGTGCATCTTTGCAGTAATTGTCAGAATGAGATGTTGCATCCTGGTTTTGCTGTAAATACAGCTGATCATAGTACAGGACATCACAGAAATCATGAAAATGCAGCACTATTCTCTTTGTCCATGACTAACATCTCTTTGCCTATCTCTCAGAGTGAACTGGTCGATGAACAGAGGTCTGATCCAACACTGCAGCTGCTCTTCCAATCTATTCTACGAGCACACGAGGTAGAAAATGGTAAACTGAGCTACTTTGTTCAAAACAATGTACTTTTGAGGAAATGGGTGACACATAAGAGTTTTAGTAAGGATCCTATTTTTCAGGTAGTTGTACCTTTTAGACTCTGTGACTACATGTTGCACATCTCCCATGATAAGTCCAGACACATGGGAGGGCGTAAAGCATATGTAACATTTTAAGGAATTTCTTTTGGCCTTGACTGAAAAAAGATGTGATAGTCTACATTAAAAGATGTTACATCTGTCATGTTAGTAAGCCAAAGAGAACTCAGCTGGCTCCTCTGCATCCTGCTCTAGTTGAGCTGTTTAGAAATCTCACCAAGGGCATAGGCTGCCTTTGTTATTCAAAGAATTATGTCTGTGTGTTACAGCACTAGTCTACAGTGTATGTTCTATTTACCAGCACATGTTTGTAACAAGGTTACATCTGGTGTGTTTTGAATGATGTATGGCCAATTTGTGATCTGTCATCAATAAGCTGAAGTGAGTCCAAATTGCCTGAATTGAGTTTTGTAAAGTTCTGCCATTTCAGCAGTAAAGTTGTTTCAAATTCTGTTACAGTAAATGAAGGACACATTGGTTATTGGTGTTGTCCTAAAGCCCTAGTTAGTGTATTTTTCTTTTCTTGTGCTGAATGCTTCTATCTTCTCTCTTAAGTACCTTCAAGGTACCAGTTGCTGAGATGGGGATGAGGCTACCATACAAGGAGAGATTTCAGAGGGAAATGATGACATTATAGAGTAAAATTGTTGGTAAAATTATTTGCATTTTGTTATAAATGTATCAGACTTTAATAGTCTGCTTATCATGGATCTAGTGGTAACCAAGGTTCCAGTGGAGATCCTGTCTTTATGGTGGAGGGTGTGATGACCCAAGAGTCATCCTTCAGGCCTGTCTGTGTTGTCTCTTTTGTGTTGGTATTTAGTCTCTTTTCCACTAGTACCTACTTAGTCCTACTCGCCTCGACTTGATGCGCTTTGTAGGGTTTTTCATTTGTACCTGATACTTTTTGGAACCTACTTCAGTGAGGTTCCAACCGTGCTGAGTTGAGCTGAAAATGTGACTTCAACAGACTGCAGGCCACTGATTGGTCAAGGTGTAACGTCATGAGAGCAATGCCTTCAGCAGAATCTTCAGCCGCCATTTGCAAAAATTCATCAGCAAGCAAGCAAGCGAGCATCAGTGTAAACACAACAACGATAGAAATGGCTTCACAGAAATCAACACCATGGTCTAACAGACTTTTCTATGTCTTTTGGCTGATGAGAAAATCCATAGGGAACTAGACGGAGCCAGCCGAAGTGAATTTATGGCCACCGACCGGCAAATAACAGGAAGTCGTTGTCGGCTCCTGCTCATGTCCGAGCATAGGGTTGCTCCCGTTCCAGAAATCACTTGTGCTTGTGATGGATGTGGCTCTGTAGCCAGAGCTGATGATGGAAGAGGCGTGGGCAGAGACAGCAGAGAAGTGATGGTGGAGGCTGCGGCTTCTGCGAGCGCTCCTTCCTTCTTCTTCGCTTCTCCTCCTCAAATGCACATCTGTTTTTCTCAAAGGCTATAGTGCTATTGCGGATAGCTTCTCTCCATACCATTCTCTCCTTTGCTAGGTGTTCCCATCTATGGATGTTGGTTTGGGCCAAGGTGGACTTTAGTTGGTCTTTATAGCGCAGTTTTGGTCTGCCTAGTGGTCTTGTTCCTGAGGTGAGTTCTCCATAGAGCATAATTTTCGGTAGACGATTTGAGTCCATTCGTTGGACATGGCCTGCCCAGCAGAGACGGTGCTGAATAATGGTAGCTTCAACACTAGGTAGTGCAGCGCGGGCGAGAACTTTGGTGTTTGTTACCCGGTCTGTCCATTTGGTTTTAAGGATTTGTCTAAGCTTCAGCTGTTGGAAGTGCTCAAGACGTTTGATTTGGCGACGGTAGAGAGTCCAGGTCTCGCATGTGTAGAGGAGAGTAGACAGAACAACAGCCCTGAAAACCATGATCTTTGTTTTGATAGTCAGTGCGTGGTTGTTGAAGACTCGACGATTAAGACGTCCAAAAGCGGAGTGAGCTGCCCTAACGCGATTCTCCACGTCCTGATCGCATGTAGGTGTCTTTGATAGAATGCATCCTAGATAACAGAAATGGTCTGGTTTTTCCAGAGGCTTTTCATCAATAGTGATGATTGTGTCAGGGAGCATGTAGCCTGGGGGTGGTTGGATGAGGGCTTTGGTCTTGTCAGTATTCACCTCCATTCCAAAACGCTCATAAGCATTATTGTAGAGGTCAGCCGTCCTCTGTAGATCTTCAGCAGTTACGCTAGGGGTAGCGTTGTCATCTGCATACTGCAGCTCGTGGACTGTGGTGGTTAACGTTCTTGTTTTTGCTCGGAGTCAACTGAGATTGAAGAGGCCCCCGTCCATGCGATATCGTACATCAATGGAAGGGGTGTCTGGTGGGATTTCATTGAGCATTGCCGCCAGGTACAGTGAGAAGCAGGTTGGGGCCAGAACGCAGCCTTGCTTGAGTCCTCCTGTTATGGGAAAAGGGTCAGAGAGAGCTTTTTGATGGCATACTCTGCCCACCATTCCATCATGAAGTGAGCGGATCAGCATAATGAAGTCATCTAGGCAGCCAAATCTTGCCAAGACTGCCCACATAGCCGGCCGTAGGACCTTGTCGAAGGCTTTCTTTAGGTCCCAGAAGATGAGCATAAGTGGCTGTTGCTGTTCTTGACATTTCTCCTGCAGTTGTAGGGCACAGAAGATCATGTCTATTGTCCCGTGAGAAGGTCGGAAACCGCACTGTGATTCAGGAAGTATTTCTTCTGCGATGACAAGGAGGCGGTTGAGAAGGATGTGTGCAAAGATCTTACTTGCTATGCTTAGCAGTGAGATGCCATGGTAGTTTCCACAGTTTTCTCGATCTCCCTTTTTGAAGATGGTGATAATATTTGCATCGCGGAAGTCACTAGGGACTGTCTTTATTTCCCAGATTTTTAGGATGAGGTTCAGCAGTCGGTTCTTAAATCCCGGGCCACCATGAGTGATTAGTTCTAGTGGGATGTTGTCTGGTCCCGGTGCCTTGCCTGGTTTCATGTGCTTGATGGCTTTGTTCATTTCCTCAGAGGAGGGTGGAAGAGACATCCAGTAGCAAACAGGATGTTGTGGCGTTTTACAGAGAAGGTCGTCTGGTGTGCGCAAATGATCATTGAGAAGGCTTACAAAGTGGGATCTCCATCGGTTTAAAATTCCCTGGGTGTCATTGATGACAGTGGAGCCATCTGCATCTTTCAGACTGCAGGCAGTTGACCACAGGAGGTACACTGGCGTCAACCCGACCACGGCAGTTGAAAACCGGGATGGTGAGTGATGTGATATGATGTGATATTATGCATCTTTTACATTATTTATCCCAGTGGTGGAAAGCTCATTTTGAACAAACAACACCATTGTCTCCTGTGTGCAGACAATGAACTAGCTAGTTAGCCATCAATGCTAACTCCATGCTCTGCTTGTATTTTGTGCTTGTGTCAACAACATCTGATGAAATAAGCTAGTGTTAATCATGGTTAAAAAGTTGTTGTTTTTTTTACATGTTGCACTTTCATGCTATGCATGTACTTAAGTTGTGTGTATTTTCGTTCTAGAGTCCGACCAGCATCTGCTTTGACACCGGCAATGTAGCACAACACAGCAATGTGTTATGATGGGTAAGTAGTTGCACACCCTGTTGTTTTTAATAGTGGTGGACAAAGTGCTCAAATCCTTTGCTTTTTAAGTACAGATAAAGTGCCAAAACTAAAAGAGCACAATTTCCACTTAAGTAAAAATATTAAAGAACTCACTTTTGAATGTACTTGAAGTATAACTGGTGCATGCCCGTAGAAAGCAAGTATTTCTGTCTGAAACAGGTACTCCCAATCAGGCTTTACAGGCTCAAATGTAGGCTGTGTTTGAAAGTGGAATACAGAGGTGTAGCCTGTATGTAAGCAATCACATGTTAGACTGACAAATATGAAAAGGACTGAACTGAGATTTATTTGATTGTGTGAATATTAATTACAGAATAACTGAAAACAAAAGGGACATCCAATATAAGCTACTGTTTAAGAACCGCTTATTTTTTTTATTTTTGTCAGATCACTTATTTATGTGATCTTTTATGAGTTATATTCATAATAATGTTTCTTGCACTTTAGGGAATGGGAGTTGTTCAGTCACCATTATAATTTAGTTTATATGTGTACTTTATAGTCTATTGCCACTAAACTCATGCAGTACTATAACAGGACACATTGTAAATATTTGAAACCCATTGTTGTGCATCCTTTTATATTTTAGCAATATTATAAGTACGTAACACCACCCACACTTCTTGATGCCAGGGCATGAAGAGACACAGCAGTGACAGAGCGGTGACTAAACTTTTATTGATAAAAATTACATATTTTGACTGAGCGACTCCATACTCAGGGAAGCATACCCTCGTAACCTCTGCAAAGCATGTATAAAACATTAGGTCAGTCTGACGAACAGTTCAAGAGATATGTGTGGAACAGACACACAAATAGACAGACAGACAGACAGACAGACAGACAGACACACACACACACACACACACACACAGATGCTGTATTTATAGTTAAAGTGCTAAATTTCATTCAACTGAATGTATTAACTCATTCTGATTGCTGAGGCCACAGTGAATGAATGAATGAATGAATGAATGAATTTATTTCAGATAGTACAGTACAGGTTAGAAGAAACTGAATAATATAACAACAAGGTCAAATTAGACAATGACTCCTCTGATTATACAATTCAACGTAAGTTATCCGAAATGGGTGATAGCTGAAGCCGCAGCTTATATTGCCCACCCATATTCCATCCAAGAATTCAAAAGAGAAAAAGAGAAAACAGACAAGAGCGATTACAATTTAAAACAAAGCTAAGACAAAATGTGACAGAGGAAAAAAAAAAAAAAAACTAAGCTAAGCTAAGTTAAGCGATTACTATTCAAAAACAAATCTAAGACAAAATGTGACAGAAAAAAAAAACTAAGCTACAACACAACACAGGCTGGATATGGCAATCCTTATGTGATTTTACACGTCGTCTTGTATATATGTTTGGAGTATTTCTTCCTTTAGTTTTTGTTTAAATTGTCCAAGCGTTGTACATGATTTTAATTCAGGTCCAAAATCGTTCCATAATCTGACTCCTTGCACGGAAATACAGTGTTGCTTGGTGGTTGTTCTCACTGTAGGCTTTTGAAATATACATGTTCCTCTGAAGTGATATCGTTTCTCCCTTATTTGGAACAACTTTTGGATATTTGCGGGCAGTGATAAATTCTTCACTTTAAACATTATTATTGCAGTTTTAAAGTTAACCAGATCTTTCAACTTGAGAGCTTTTTGTTTAAGAAGGGGTGGGAGGGGAGGGGTGGGAACGTCCTGGAGTCATGAAATTTGGAACATAGGTTTAGGTTACTGTCACATATAGTTCAATATGGGTGGACAACACATAACTGACAAGGAAGTGTTGCCATGGCGCCATGGCGAAGTTTGACTCCTCTCCTTACAACTTCAACCACCTGTAACTTGGGCAAAATTTGTCCCATGTCCAGAAAACTTTCCATGAAGGAAAATAGTCCCACTCCGAACGCAATGACATCAAAATACCTGACAACCGATATAGCGCTACATAGTGGTTAATGAAAGAGTTGCTGAAAACTGTTTTATTTATTACTCACAAGCGGCTGTGCAGAATGATGTGAAATTTTCTGAGATTCATCAGAACACAGCCATGATAATAACTGAACATCAACATTAGTATAACATCAAACATGTTACCATGGCGCCATGGCGAAGTTTGACTCCTCCCCTTACAACTTCAACCACCTGTAACTCGGCCAAAACTTGTCCCATGTCCACAAAACTTTCCATGAAGGAAAATAGTCCCACCCCGAACGCAATGACATCAAAATACCTGACCAGTAAAACCAGTAAAAAATTATTTTGAATGTAACCCAGCCCTTGCAAAATCTACTTTACTGAAGCGCAGCTACATGAAAATTGTGGTTAAATACAACAACAATGTACCTTTTTGTCACATTCCACCACTGGCTTTTAGTAACAAGTGTATTTCCCAAATATATATTTTAAACTTGGTTTGGTTAACCACCACCCATTTCTGTCTTTCCTTTAGGCAAGAGGAGAACAAGCCACCCCAAACTGGGTCTTACATCACTATTTACAGAGATGCAGGCTGAAGACCTGCTGAACTGGGACCAGCATGAGTAGCACATCCAGTTGCTTCTCACTGAGGCAAGGGAGCATGAAACTACACTCTCTGGTCTGGTGGCCCAGGGACTCTGGGAGGCAACCTGATGCATCACACTCTCTGATCTGGTGGTCCAGGGACACAGGGAGACAACCCAATGCATCATGCCCTCTGGTCTGGTGGTCCAGGAACTTGGGTTGGCCACCTGACTCACTGAGTTCTCTGGTTTGGGGGTCCATAGACTCTGGTCGGGCCGCCAATGCATCTTGCTCTTTGGTCTGGGACCATGGACTCTGATTGGCTCTAACTAACTGTCGGGTTTTGGTTTTTGACTTTGTAGGGAGGGGGAGGTTTTGGCCCACCTTTCCCAGGGCCCCACAACCCACCCTGGGTAAGTGATTTTGGTTTCTTTTGGGGCATCTGGTATCCACCCCTAAAGAGGGGGGTCCTGTCAGGATTGGGACATTGGCTGTACCATATCCTCATTTGGAGTTATGTTTTGGGGTTTTTGCTTTGGTTGGGGCATGAGCACAGCCCGTGCCTTCGCTTTTTGTTATTGTAGAGACTCTGTTATTTTCATGATTATTATGTTTTCGTATTGTTATTCCTGTCATGGTCTGGGTTTGGGTTTTTGTTTTGACAGCATCTTTTGTTTGTTTCCAGATTTGCATAGTGAGTTTGTGCTTGGTTGTTAATTATTCACAGTTGTTTTTGATTTCTTGATTATTGATTGTTCACGGCTGTCCTTGATTTTTGTTGCCTTATTTATAGAGGTCGTGCACTGCCTTTGGCACGCCAATCTTCACGCTACATGCTCACACTCACTCACATTTCAAGTTAAGTCTCCTAGCTCTCATCTATTATTCCGTCTGGAGGATTGTTTGTTTTGTCAATAAATCATGCTAAAGAAGAGAAAGGCTGCACATGCGTCCAGTCCTTTGCCCCGGAAGGGCAGTCATGGCATTTTTTTTAATATAAATTGTGACTTTTGTCTTGCAACTTTGCAACTCTTTTGTCCTAAGTGTACAAACATTTTTTTCTTGCAAATTTGCAAAATTTTTCTAATTTTTCCATGTAAATTTGCTGTTTTTTCATTGTGAATTTGGAACTGTTTTCTTGCAAATATTCATAGGGATGCTGGTTAATGTTTTGTTCTATGTAATGATTTTTGTTTTTTTGTTGTTTTTATTTTATTTAAGTTTTTGTAAAGGGTATACATGTCATTGCAGCATTGCATTGTTTACATTTTCATCACATGTTCCCTTTTTTTGTTTTTTGACAACATTGGAAAAATAATTATTACAACACCTGAAGCGGCATGAAATAAAGTGGCGTTGGTGAAGTCTTAAGCAGGTTTATTAAATCATACCGCCTTCACAGGATCCCCGCTCCGGTGCAAGTGTGAGCAGACCGGAGCGGGATCCTCAGGCTCTCAGAGGAGGAGACACAAAGTGTGTGTCTGCTGCAGCAGCTGAAGAGTGAGTGAATGAGAGAGTGAGCATGGATTACAGTGCAGTATATATACCCAACTACAACAATACATAAAAGAGCATTCCCCAGCAGTTGGTATGATCAAAGAGATTGCAGAACAGGCATGAGACATTTGCATTTGAGAGACATACATCACAATAGGCAGATTGCTGGCCTCTGCTCCAGCTGCAAGACAAAGAGGTTACAAGGCACATCTACATATTGATCTCAGTCTCTAGGTCACAGTAAGGACAGGACGCATGAACACAATGCATGAAAGGCACATTAACATCACAGTAGTGAGCCAGAAGAAGCGGGGCTGCCTGTAGACATTAATACACACATTTCACTGTTCTGTTAATTGCTCTAGCCGAGCGCTGTGTCTGTCCAGTCTGTTGTGGGGGTTACACCAACCCGCCACACGCTCCCTCCCAGAGGGCTCGGCAGGCGGCCGAGGTCTCGATCATGCAGCTTGGGCAGCGAGCAGGAGAAGCTCTGTGCAGGCGGAGGGGGGGTGATGGTGGTAAGTGCCGGCCGGGAGCGGTGAAATCGTCCGAGCCACGCAAAAATTGCTTGTTGGTCCGCGACATCGAGGGGCTGTCCCGTTGAGCGTGCGGAGATCTCAAGAAGAAAAATTAGTCTCTGACTCCTCTCGTGGCCATGAAGAAAAACAGGAGCGGCTGTTACGAAAAAAAAAAGGAACAAAAGCAGAGGGACTTGGCGTGTGGGAAAAGCTGACGGCTGAATTCCCCTTGTGTGCCGTGGCTAAGACCATAAAATCCAGTGAGCGAGCTGCGTGCCTCAGGTGTACGAGCAAGCCTGAAGGGCCAGTGTGCAGCAGAAGGAAGGCGATCAGTGGAGCCGTTTGTGTCCGGTGCGTGGTACGCCGTCCTTGTAACTCCCCGGTGCGTGCGCCGGGGTTCCGTGATGGGTGGACCAGCTGGAGAGGAGAACCAGGGTCAGGAATCTTGGTGGAGATCAGCGCAGACGGTGCCGATAAACATCTATGATGAGCTGTGGCTGCAGATTAGTCATGGTGCGTTGGAGCGTTGAGGGGAGATAGACGATCTTTGTTCCTCAGGCTCGGGTAGATGAGTAGGATCGCTGAGAGGGAGGAGTAGCGGTGAGAGGGAGAAAACATTCTGTGTCCCTCGGCCGGTCCAGCGTGGACGTCCTGATCTCAGGTGAGGGTCGCGCCATGACGTTTTCTGCAGTTTTCCCGGTCGTGGGTGATGTCCGGAGAGTAGCTCGCCTGTGTTGGCTCCGCGTCGAGGTCTGCCTGAAGCAGAAGGGAGGGCAGCTCATTTGCGTCAGGCTGCTGTGTTCGCTGGCAGCGTGTTTTTTTCAGCGTCGGGTCGCCAGCATGGTCGTCCAGACCAGAAGGTTGCGTTGCACAAAGCGTGTGCATTCTTGGGGTCACCAGTGAAGCAGCATGAAATAAAGTGGCGTTGGTGAAGTTTTAAGCAGGTTTATTAAATCATACCGCCTTCACAGGATCCCCGCTCCGGTGCAAGTGTGAGCAGACCGGAGCGGGATCCTCAGGCTCTCAGAGGAGGAGGCACAAAGTGTGTGTCTGCAGCAGCAGCTGAAGAGTGAGTGAATGAGAGAGTGAGCATGGATTACAGTGCAGTATATATACCCAACTACAACAATACATAAAAGAGCATTCCCCAGCAGTTGGTATGATCAAAGAGATTGCAGAACAGGCATGAGACATTTGTATTTGAGAGACATACATCACAATAGGCAGATTGCTTTCCTTTGATACTGGGTCTCTGATTTTGTAGATTGCTCTCTCCGCTTGTTGTTTCCTCAATTTATAGGCTAGTAATTTTGCCGATTTGCTACCTGTTTCATAGTATTTTTGTTTCAGAAATGTAAGTTTCTTCTGGATTTCTATTGTGTAGATCTCATTTATTTGTTTTTTAATTTCCTTAATTGTGAGCGAGTCATTAGAATGAGTGTTGTCTTTGTGCTCTTTTTCTAGTTTCTTAAGTTCTGACTCTAATGTGATTAGTTTTTCTTGTCTCAGTTTCTTTTGGATTGCCAGTTTTGCGATAATCTTTCCCCTTATTACAGCTTTGCATGCGTCCCACAGTATTAAAGGGGATACTTCTCCATTATCATTTTCTTCCAAATATCTGAGAATATCTGATTCCAATTCATCTTTCAGTGGTCCTTTCAACACATTTGAATTTAACCTCCAAGAAAATGTATTATTATTATTATTATAATGTATTATTTGTGTATTTTGAATACTTAAGTCCATATAGATCGGATTGTGGTCAGAGAGATACATCAGTCCTATTTTACATGTTTTTACTCTTCCAATGTCTCTAGTAAACATAAAAAAATAATCAATCCTTGAGTATGATGAATGTGGTGCTGAGTAAAATGTATAATCTTTTACACTGGGGTTGAATTCCCTCCACACGTCACAGATTCCCATTTCTTTTAGTAGCATCCGAGTTTTTCTACTTTGAGTGTTATTTTGATGTGGAGAATTACCTGATGCATCCCAGTATGGATTCAGTCTTAGATTGAAGTCTCCACCACATATCACTAAACCTTGGGCTTTAGTTATCATTAGGTCAAATACATTTTTATAAAATTTCCAGTTAGCCCCTGGAGGTGCATATACATTCAGCAGGGTGATATCTTCTCCCTCTAGCCGCCCAAGTACCAAACTGTATCTCCCTTCTTTATCTTTGTGTTCTGATTTTTTTTCAAATATAATTTTGGTTGAGATCAATGTTGCTACCCCCCTCCTCCTCCCTGACTTATATGAAGATGAAGAGATCATTTTAAACCCTTGTCTATTAAGTTTAGTGTGTTCCACGTCTGTTAGGTGGGTTTCCTGTAAAAATATTATTCCTGCTTTGTCTTTTTTCATTTTGCCTAGAATCTTGAATCTTTTAACTGGATTCAGGATCCCTTTTACATTATATGAGATTATTTTGGTTACACCCTGTTTCTCCATTGTGTTGTCTTATTTAGTATAACAATGTGGTGGCCCTCTTTTATGCTATTCAGAAACTGAAAGAACATTAAGAACATAAAAAAACATTAAGAACATAGTATATAAACTTTAAAACAAAAAACTGACAAAAGATCTTCCTGAGCTGAGGTCTTTTTAGTGACCTTAGAAGATCCTTGATGGTGTGTTGGCTCTGAAGGAAATTCCTCAGACTCTGTTACGTGTTGAGGGCCCTCTCTTACCCCTGTAAGTTGTCCCATGTTTTTAAAGTGAATTTCAGATCCCAGTCCGAACTTGTAAGGATTTTTTTTTTTTTTATGCCTATACCCTATGAAATTGTGTGCAACCTCCCACCACCATCACAGCAAACAGTCACGTTAATACAGTATTTGTTAGTGTGGAGAGATCATGTGGTTCATTGTCACATTTCTATTTTAACAAGTTTTTTTTTTTTTAATACTTATTTGTTTCTAATATTATGTCTGTTCCATGAAATGTTTTACCACATGATACTTGCTGATTCTGCATCTCCTTTGATGTTTGTTACCTTGTAGGAGGAAGGTTGGATGCGCAGATTGACTAAAAATATCGTTATTCCCACCTGAAAACGCTCAGTTTTTCCTTATAGCTCTGGCGCTGGGTTTCCCGCTGCTGGCTCGTGGATTTTGAGGGCCTCTGTGTGGACCACGTTTGAGCCTTGATTCTTTCCATCGGGTCTGCTGCGGGTTTATACACCGTTACCGGGAGCCCTCTTCTCGCCATATCCGTGGTTGCTTCTTCTGCCGAGTTGTAGACACGTCTCAGCCCCGTAAAAAACCCGCAGCTTCGCCAGAAATGGAGTTTGAAAGCGCAGTTTCTTCTCTCATAGTACCTTTTTAGCGTTGTTGTATTCCCGACGCTCTTTAAGGACCTCCGGGGTGTAGTCGTGCTCCACAAAAACTTTTCTCTCTTGGTGCATAAATCATTTTTTCTGCCAAGCCAGTCTTACAACCTCTTCTTTTATTCTGGAGTTGGAGAACTTCACCACCACCGATCTTGGTGGCGCTTCCGCCGATGGCCTTGGGGCTAATGTACGGTGCGCCCTTTCTATCTTCAAGTCGGTGGATTGGGGAATTTCCAACTTCTCTCTCAGTATGGATTCCACGCATGCAGCCATTGTGGTGAAACCGTCCTCGACTCCTTCTTTCAGACCATGAATTCTTATGTTGTCTCTTCTTAGTCTTCCTTCTTGGTCGGTTAGCTTAGCCTCCAGTCTTGACTGTCGTTTAAGTAAATCCAGCACAGTTTCTTCCAGCCCTTTTATTCTTTCCTCTGCTTCCATGATTCGGTCCTCAGCCTGGTCCACTCTGCTGTTTGTCCTTTTTATTTCATCTTTAATTTCACGAAATTCGGCCCAACGCTCTTGGCGAAATTGTCTTAATTCTTGAAGTACCATTTTTAAGCTAACCTTGTTGCTAGCTTCATTCAGCTCCTCCGCTTCTGAGGGGATGTCCTCCGGGTCAGATTCTCCGGCCGATGCGTGTCTTGGCCTGGTAAATGTCGATCTCTTCTGTTTTCCTTTAGGCATAATGACTTTGTCTTTTGATTTTCACTCTTCCAAAAATCCGTTAAATCTGATTTTCAAGGTATTTTCAGAGATCGTGTCTGGGAGCGTCAGCGTTAAGCTGCTATCACCACGGTGTCCAGACCGGAAGTCGTAATGATTTTTGTTTTAAATGTTTTTGTTTTTCATTTTAAAGGGTTTGAACTCTTCCCCATTACAAAAACATCCCCCCCATACAACTATGCATAGCCCCCCCAGAAAGCTAGAAATAGTCCTGCACTAGCTTTTCCAATTTCCACAGTAAAAGATTTGTCATTATGTTTTATTTCTTCAGCCTCTTCAAGCTCCTCTCTGTTTTTTAAATGAAGTCTCTTTCAAACAGAGGACAAGCTCAGCAGACTAAACAATGGCATAATGACACTTTAATTGCACAAAGCGCCTTTCATTCCCAATATCATATCTGTCAGCATTGCCACTTTTTCATTCATATTTCATCACCAAAGCTAGGGCAGAAATGACGCAAGTTTGTGTTGGTAATTAAATCCAAATAAACTTTCTTTTGTCTCATATTATGAGCAGAATAAACAGAGCAGAGACGTTAAAAGCAATGGTGTAACTTTTTTTCTTCTTTCCTTTGGTTCCTTTCAAAGTTTGACATGTGATTGTATTAATTTATCTCAATATATTAAAACAGAATTATTCCTGATCTTCATGAGTTAGTCCATACACTGCTGAGCTCATTAACCCATGCTATTTATACATTATTTCTTTACAAGGACAAAGACATCTTCTTTTCAGATGTGAAATGGCTAAAACAGTGTAAAAATCCGAGTAATAGGTATGTACTGGGGTGTAGGGCTGCAACAAATGATTTTTTTGGTAGTCGACGAATCTAATGACTATTTTTTTGATTATTTGACTAATCGTGATTATTTCGGTCATGTCCACCATCTGTGCTTCCTGTTGGCACGGCTCTTGTTTGGGGATCTTGTGCATGTTTTACCTCACCTATTTAAGCTTGCACACCTGTGAAAATCACCTTGTTGACAGTCCCTGCTTTATTTAAACATTTTATAAGCAGTTTCCAGAGCAAAATTAAATGACCCATGAAACACAAATTTGAAATTGAAGCTCAACAGCTACAGTTCCATGTCCTTTGGAAAGGGACATTTTAATGTTTCTGTTGGAACACAGAGAAGTGTGGTAAAAGTGTTAAGAGTAGGTAGCCATGCCTTTCATCATTTGAAAGCTTAGAATTTCATCTATTTGGTTATTAAAACAGATTTCAGACAAAATCATGACACTGGACTTAAATAGGGCATCAAATGAGCTAGCACAACATATCAATATAGCATTTACTCACCAAAGAATGGATAGCACCGTACCATGGCTGCTTCATCCATCCAGGTGGATGTCCTCAATTTCCCCTCTAGGGATCAATAAAGTATACAAAATCAAATCAAATCAAAGAAGCCTCCTTGTTGTCCTTGAATTCATGATAGTCCAACAAATATGGTCCATTTGTATTGCTAAAGGTCCAATTGATCCATCTGAGTAAGATTAATTGTCCATCTAGAATCTAGATGGACAATCATCATCCCTGTGATGATCTAGATTCTAGATCATCACAGGGGAAACTACCCATAAAATCATAGCATTGTTTGAAACTCAGCCGGGAAATGTCCTGCTTTTTTAGTTTATGCGCTAAAATTTCCCGTAGAGATGCTGCCAGAAACAGAAGCCCAAAGGACTTGTGTGACTGTCTATATTTGGTTGATACCTCATTTGACCCAATTGACCTTGCCTTTATGTTTTCACAACCTTCAATACAAAATGAGTGCCTACCTAGCATGAGGGACCAGCCCCATGGCTAACACAAATGCAACAAGCCAGTTGCAGCCGAGTATGCCGATTATGGATGTGTCGTGTTGCCAATTAATTTCTGAACTTAACAATACCTGATAGGGCTGAAGACATCGCACATGTCCTCTATAAAGCACATGTGTAAAGCTGGTGTAAAGCAGTTCATGAATCTAAACTTGTAAGTAAAGCAGCAGCGTTGCAACATCACTCACTTTTTTGAAAATGGATAAAATTAACATGAACCTCAAAGAAATTATTAATTACTTGACCCAGTCGAGTGATGAGTCATCAGCTGAAGAATCGGAGGTGGACAGCACGTCTGATGACCATGATTCCATTCGGCTAGGTTGGCACACTTCAAAAACGCCTGGTTACGGCCTGAGAAGAAAGATGTGTAATGTTTTCATTTTTTGTGTTATTGTTACACAATTTTGACTTGAACTTCATAACACTTGGTCCTATATTCCTATTGTGTTTTCCAGCCAGTATCAAACAGCTGTATGTTATTTTCAGGTATTTGTATCTAAAAAACAGGTATTTGCATCCAAAAAAATACCCCTGCGAGCTTTATTTTCTTCAAATTTAGTATTTTTAGATCACTGTTACTAGTGGCTGAAGCACTTACAGGGATTCTGACTGTTTTGCCAAAAAATTAAAAGTCTTTTCATTTGAATGAGACCAATCCCATGGAGATACTGCAAAGGGTCGAAGAACATTAGCTTTTGATTTACTCTTTTTTTTTTTTTTTTTTTTGTTACTTATTTGTACCCGTAGGTAGATTTGGTTTGCAGTCTGGTGACAAGCCA
Organism: Pholidichthys leucotaenia; assembly: GCA_020510985.1. Lineage (NCBI taxonomy): Eukaryota > Metazoa > Chordata > Actinopteri > Cichliformes > Pholidichthyidae > Pholidichthys > Pholidichthys leucotaenia. The sequence continues at coordinate 42,517,170 of CM035848.1, read as the reverse complement.
CCGGCTGCTGGTCGCTGCGTGCGCGAGCGCCCTAAACCTACATGTTTTTGGTATGCGGGAGGAAACCGGAGAAATCCCGGAGTAAACCCACGCAACACGGGGAGAACATGCAAACTCCACACAGCTCACTGTTGGTCGGGGGCTGGAATCGAACCCACAATCTCATGATCCCCGCGATCCCCCGGCCGAGGGTAAAACTGTGCTGCAACAGTGCTAAACCACTGCGCCACCGTGCAGCCCTGGGTATGTTATTTGTAGGCATTTTTAAGGAAATTGGCTGGAACTGTAAGGGGTTTTAATGAAATGTATTTTTAGCCAAACAACTGGTAGAAATTAAAAGAACAGTCTTAAACAATAAAGGAAAAGTGCAAAAAAAAAAAATAGCAGCCTGTGCTTAAATCTGCAAACCAGTCTCTGTCTTAACATAATAAAAAAAGGTGTATATATACAGTGGGGCAAAAAAGTATTTAGTCAACCACCAATTGTGCAAGTTCTCCCGCTTAAAAGATGAGAGAGGTCTCCAATTTTCATCATAGGTATACCTCAACTATGAGAGACAAAATGAGAAAAAAAAATACAGAAAATCACATTGAAGGATTTTTAATGAATTAATTGGTAAATTCCTTGGTAAAATAAGTATTTGGTCACCTACAAACAAGCAAGATTTCTGGCTCTCACAGACCTGTAACTTCTTCTTTAAGAGGCTCCTCTGTCCTTCACTCGTTACCTGTATTAATGGAACCTGTTTGAACTCGTTATCAGTATAAAAGACACCTGTCCACAACCTCAAACAGTCAGACTCCAAACTCCACTATGGCCAAGACCAAAGAGCTGTCAAAGGACACCAGAAACAAAACTGTAGACCTGCACCAGGCTGGGAAGACTGAATCTGCAATAGGTAAACAGCTTGGTGGGAAGAAATCAACTGTGGGAGCAATTATTAGAAAATGGAAGACATACAAGACCACTGATAATCTCCCTCGATCTGGGGCTCAACGCAAGATCTCACCCCGTGAGGTCAAAATTATCGCGAGAACGGTGAGCAAAAATCCCAGAACCACACGGGGGGACCTAGTGAATGACCTGCAGAGAGCTGGGACCAAAGTAACAAAGGCTACATCAGAAACACACTACGCCGCCAGGGACTCAAATCCTGCAGTGCCAGACGTGTCCCCCTGCTTAAGCCAGTACATGTTCAGTCCTGTCTGAAGTTTACTAAAGAGCATTTGGATGATCCAGAAGAGGATTGGGAGAATGTCATATGGTCAGATGAAACCAAAATAGAATTTTTTGGTAAAAACTCAACTTGCCATGTTTGGAGGAGAAAGAACACCATACCTACTGTGAAGCATGGGAGTGGAAAAATCATACTTTGGGGCTGTTTTTCTACAAAGGGACCAGGACGACTGATCCGTGTAAAGGAAAGAATGAATGGCGCCATGTATCGTGAGATTTTGAGTGAAAACCTCCTTCCATCAGCAAGGGCATTGAAGATGAAACATGACTGGGTCTTTCAGCATGACAATGATCCCAAACACACTGCCCGGGCAATGAAGGAGGGGCTTCGTAAGAAGCATTTCAAGGTCCTGGAGTGGCCTAGCCAGTCTCCAGATCTCAACTCCATAGAAAATCTTTGGAGGGAGTTGAAAGTCTGTGTTGCCCAGCGACAGCCCCAAAACATCATTGCTCTAGAGGAGATCTGCATGGAGGAATGGGCCAAAATACCAGCAACAGTGTGTGAAAACCTTGTGAAAACTTACAGAAAACGTTTGACCTCTGTCATTGCCAACAAAGGGTATATAACAAAGTATTGACATGAACTTTTGTTATTGACCAAATACTTATTTTACCGAGGAATTTACCAATTCATTCATTAAAAATCCTTCAATGTGATTTTCTGGATTTTTTTTTTCTCATTTTGTCTCTCATAGTTGAGGTATACCTATGATGAAAACTGGAGACCTCTCTCATCTTTTAAGTGGGAGAACTTGCACAATTGGTGGCTGACTAAATACTTTTTTGCCCCACCGTATATACATATATAGTATGATATTCTAATTAGCTCAGATGCACTAATATTCAGAAAGAGGGCTAATAGTAACCAAGATGAAAAAGAGATAGCTATTCCTGTAATTCCGTCATTTACTGCATTCAACACATTATCCATGACTTAATTCTATTCAATTCAATTCAGCTTTATTTATATAGAGCCATATCACAACAACAGTCATCTCATGGCACTTTCAACTGTAGAGGAAACCTTACAATTGCAGAAAGACCCCAGCAATCAGGCGATCCCCTTTGAGCAAACACTTGGCGATGGTGGAGAGGAAAAACTCCCTTTTAACAGGAAGAAACCTCTAGCAGAACCAGGCTCAGGGAGAGAGCAGTCATCTGCTGCGACTGGCTGGGGGGGTGAGGGGATAGGGAAGATGGAGAGAACAGACATGAAGAGAGCAAACATTTAAACAGCTCAGCACTCAGCAACCATCCTCCAAAAGAGTTTATTTGTCAAACAGGTAAGCTAACATAAAGAGCACATACTAACAGTACCATCACTTTTCGAAAGCTTGAAACACTGGCCATTGAAAATAAGCGACACTAACTTTTGTTACTCTCTAAAACTCACCAAGTAGAAGGGGCAGTAAACGTCACGGCTCTGGAATGTGTCATGACGCCAAGCGCAGTGTACGCACTGTGCTCATGCTGTCAGTTTATTCCTGTTTATTTCCTCATTTTGGTGTTATTATTTGACCTTATGCTGTTGGATGTATTATGTGCTTGAATTTGCCAGTTCTGGTCTACGCTCTTGTTTTGACAGTGCGCTTTGTTGACTTCCTGTTTTAGCTAAAGTTTGCGGTATAGCACAGCTGTCATCATTCTGGTTAATTCTTCCTTGCTCCTGTTCCACACCTGTTCCCATTTGTGGTAATTTCCTTTGCCTTTTTTAAGGGGCTGTGCACAATTGTCTGGCACAACACCCTTCTCAATGGACGGACGTAAATTCCTTTTTGCTTCTTTGTACCTTTGTGTATTTCATGTTAATCCTCTCTATCCAACCGGCATGTGTTCCACGCTTTCTCTGGTTGTCCCATACGAGTGTTCCTCATCTTATTATTTCTCATTGTTGTATCCTGCCTTCAGTCTATGTTTAGTAAGCTTGCTCTCGTTATACTGTAGTGTTTTTGTGTTCTGCTATTATTAAACTGTGGAGATAGTGTGGAAAGGATGATGCAGAGTTATTTCTCAGGTTCCATTTTATTCTCAACACACTCTCCAACATTCAAAAGCAGAAGAAAGAAAAACCCTCAACATCTGCCAGTCTTATACCCCTGACATCAAAGTACAAAAATCCCATTGTCTTTAAATCCCAAACACAATGCATCCCCCCTGCAGTTCCTCTCTCTTCCACCCAAACCTGGGTGGTCAGGAAATCATTCATGTCTATCTCTTTGCATATCAAAAGGCCAACTCTCTCATCCTCCTCTTCTCCCTAGGAGGTCTAGACCTTTTGTTCCTCTTCAGACGTGAAGCCAAAATAAGCATGCAGGAATATACATGAGAGCATATGAACAGTCATATACATGTGAGCCCGTGAAACTACATATGTGCACCACATATAAACCCCCCCCCCCCCAAACGTCTAAGATGGAACAAACTAACACAGATTGCATGTCATAATAAAATCGCCACACATCAGTCCACATGCTGTCTTGGTCTCAACCGTCTGCCGTATCTGCTGCAGGCGGGCTTAACCTCTTCCGCGGCATCCTCCTGCTGTGGAGCTGCTGTCTGGGGATTAAAACTGTTAGTCAATCTCTGTGGGTGTACTGGGGAATGCTCCCTAGGGGGTCTACCCCGTCGCGGGGCCCTCGCCAACTGCACAGTTTCGTCAGCCATCACAAAAGCAGGTTTGAGTCTGTCTATGCCAATCATCTCCTTTCTGCCCCCCAAATCTAGCAAAAAATGCTTATCACCTGTTTCTAGCACTCTAAATGGTCCATCGTAAGGCGGTCGCAGAGCTGTGCGGTGGGCATCATGTCTGACAAAAACAAACTCCGCATTTTTTAAAGGTTTAGGCACAAAAACACGCGGAAAACTGAGGTGAACGGGGCCTGGTAGGACACTCAGGCCATTGCTATTCTGCAGCCGCTGAGCCGAGGAGAACTCTGGCGCTGGGTTGTCAGGGAGAAATTCTCCAGGCAGTCGAAGTGGCTGTGCTAATACTAGCTCCGCTGGGGAGGCGTCTAAATCCTCTAGGTGCAGAACGCAACCCCAATAGAACCCACGGTAGTTTGTCAACCCAATTTGCATCCGTAAGCGACGCTCTGAGAGCCGCCTTCAGCGACCTGTGAAAACGTTCGCATAACCCATTAACCTGCGGGTGATACGCGGTCGTGCGGTGGATCGTTGCCCCCAGGCTGCCGACCATCGCTGACCAAAGTTCGGAAACAAATTGTGGGCCTCTGTCAGACGTAATATCCAACGGAACTCCAAAACGCGCTACCCATGCAGTTAAAAAAGCGCGCGCCACCTCCTCGGCTGTGGTTGATGACAGGGGAACCACTTCTGGCCAGCGCGTGGTGCGGTCAACCATTGTCAGAAGATGTGTGCACCCTTGCGAGGGAGGCAGGGGGCCTACGAGGTCCACATGGACATGATCAAACCTTTTAACTGGAATATGAAACGGCTCCAAAGGAGCTCTCGTGTGTCTATGCACTTTGGCCCGCTGACAGGACATGCAGGCTGCCGCCCACTCTCTAACTTGCTTGCGCAGGCCCGGCCATACAAATTTCTCCCCTACCATTTTGACCAAAGCGTGCACCCCCGGGTGCGCCAGCGAATGGATCGAGTCAAAAACGCGGTGGCGCCACGAGGCTGGAACCACCGGACGGGGTCGCCCGGTGGAAACATTGCAGATTGGGGGGGCATACCGTCTTGCAGCACCCTGTCCTCCAGCCTTAACCCTGTTGGTCCAGACTGGAGCGCGCGCACGTCCACATCTCCGCCCTGCTCCGCGGCCATGGCTGCGTAATCTATCCCTACGCGGACTGGGGCCGCGCGCACTTCTGCGCCACTATCCTGGTCCGCGGCAACAGCTGTGAAATCTACCTCTACGCGGGCTGGAGCAGCCACGGCACACGAGAGGCAGTCTGCCACTACGTTAAGTTTACCCGCTACATGCTGGATATCGGTAGTGAACTCCGAAATTGCGGCCAGCTGTCTCTGCTGCCGGCCCGACCAAGGTTCCGAAATCTTGGCCATAGCAAAAGTCAGTGGCTTGTGGTCAATGAACGCGGTGAAACGGCGTCCCTCCAGCCAAAACTGGAAGTGACGAATAGCCAAATGGAGAGCTAACAACTCCCTGTCGAATGCGCTGTATATTCGCTCACTATCGCGCAAAGTCTTGCTGAAAAACGCGAGCGGCTGCCAGGCTCCAGCCACATACTGTTCCACAACCACCCCTATGGCCACATCTGACGCGTCAGTAGTGAGCGCCATGCGGGCCGTTGGGACTGGATGCGCTAACAACGCAGCGTTTGCCAAGGCTGTTTTGACTTCAGAGAATGTGCGCTCCCGCTCGGGAGACCATTCGATTTTATTTGCGGGTTTTTGTTTTTTAAGCACAGCGTACAATGGTTGCATGAGCTGCGCCGCGCGGGGGAGGAAACGGTTGTAAAAATTCACCATTCCCAAAAACTCCTGTAATGCTTTGACCGTTTGTGGGTGGGGAAAATTTGCCACCGCGCGCACCTTGTCAGGCAGAGGAACTGTTCCTTCGGGAGAGACGCGATGCCCCAAAAAATCAATCTGCGCCACCCCTAACTGACATTTCGCTGGGTTGATTATTAGCCCGTGCTCCGCCAACCTCCGGAAAACTGCCGTGAGGTGGTGTTCATGTTTGTCTTCGGATGCACTGGCTACCAAAATATCGTCCAGGTAGACGAACACGAAAGGAAAATCGCGCAACACCGCGTCCATCATGCGTTGGAAAGTCTGCGCTGCGCCTTTAAGCCCAAACGGCATGCGCAAAAACTCAAAAAGCCTGAAAGGAGTTATTACCGCTGTTTTGGGTATGTCCTCAGCGCGGACTGGGACCTGATGATAACCGCGTACCAGGTCTATCTTAGAAAAAATGCGCGTCCCCGCCAAATGAACTGAAAAATCCTGGATATGTGGGATTGGGTAGCGGTCGTGTGCTGTAGCATTGTTCAGCCTGCGAAAATCACCGCACGGCCGCCACGAGCCATCAGTTTTAGGGACCATGTGAAGCGGTGAAGCCCAAGGGCTCTTTGAACGTCAGATGATGCCCAATTTTTCCAGGCTGGCGAACTCCTCGCGCGCTATGGCCAGTTTAGCTGAATCCAAGCACCGAGCTTTTGCAAAAACGGGTGGTCCGGTGGCAGTAATAAAATGCTCCACCCCGTGTTTAGCCATGGCTGCTGAAAACGTTGGCACTGTGAGTGCTGGAAACTGAGTGAGGAGTGTGTGGAACTTACCACCTGCAGCTGTGACGTTTGCTTGTGCTGTTGGCGGGGCCACTCGAGCTGTACAGGGAATAGAAGAAAAAGAGAGTGCATTAACCAGGCATCTGTTAGCAAGATCGACCAACAAACCATGTGAGCACAAAAAATCAGCACCTAACATGTTGAAATTGACTGCCGCTATGACGAAAGTCCACTCAAATGTGCGGCCATGTAACGACAGAGACAGGGTCCTCTCCCCGAAGGTCTTAATCGCCGAGCCGTTCGCTGCTGACACCACAGGGCCACTGGAAGACGCCAGCCGGTCAGCGTAGGAAGGTGTGATTAAACTCTGCTGGGAGCCTGTGTCCACGAGGAAGTGCCTCCCCGATCGCGCATCCCTCAAGTAGAGCAGCTTGTTCTCCTCACCGAAAGCCACAGCTGCTACCGACTCCTGGTCTTGGCATGTCCCGAGCGCTTGAATTGGCACTGTAGAATGCACTTGCGTGCCCTCTCGGCGAAACGGCGATGGTAAAAGCAAAGGACGTCGTCCGCTCCGCGCCTCCTGGCCCCCGTCGCTGCCGTCGTCGGTGAGTCTGGTGCTGCAGCCTCTGGCCCCCTGCCATCTCCGGATGTTGCGCCCATCTCCGCTGCTGCGGTCGTGGCCGTGTGTCATCTATGGGCGTCGGCAAGTCGTTGCGCCTCCTGGCCTAGCTCGTGGTAGTCTCGGTGGGCCAGCAGCTGTGAACTGGCCAGGGTAACTCTCACTGCTGGCGGTAGTGTCCTGAGGAAAAGGTGGGCGAAAATAAAGCCATCATCTTCGGCGTCTCTCAAACTCAGCATCTTCGCCATCAGGTCTGCAGGTCTGTCGACCTCACACTCAGTCAACGCCAGGAGCTTCTCTGCTCGCTCTCCCAGCGAGGGGGTGAAAAAACGGATGAGAGCAGCCTTCAAAGTGCCGTACTTGTCGTCGTCTGGTGGGTGGTTGATCAGGCTCTCTACACGCTGGGCTGTGTGGTTGTCCAGCTTTGCAACTACATGGTAGAACTTCGTGGCGTCTGCCGAAACCTTCCGAAGATGGAACTGTGCCTCGACTGCGTTAAACCAGGAGCGCGGACTGTTCTGCCAGAAGTTCGGAAGCTGGACTGTGGTAGCTGCATTAGCTTGGCTGGCTCCTGATGAGTCCGGTGCAGGAGAATCGTCTCCGGCCATAATACGTCTTAAGGTCACCAGTGTGGAGATAGTGTGGAAAGGATGAGGCAGAGTTATTTCTCAGGTTCCATTTTATTGTCAACACACTCTCCAACATTCAAAAGCAGAAGAAAGAGAAACCCTCAACATCTGCCAGTCTTATACCCCTGACATCAAAGTACAAAAATCCCATGGTCTTTAAATCCCAAACACAATGCATCCCCCCTGCAGTTCCTCTCTCTTCCACCCAAACCTGGGTGGTCAGGAAATCATTCATGTCCATCTCTTTGCATATCAAAAGGCCAACTCTCGCATCCTCCTCTTCTCCCTAGGAGGTCCAGACCTTTTGTTCCTCTTCAGACGTGAAGCCAAAATAAGCATGCAGGAATATACATGAGAGCATATGAACAGTCATATACATGTGAGCCCGTGAAACTACATATGTGCACCACAAAACATGCAAACTCACAGCTGGCATTTGGTACCTTTATCCTGCCCTGAAAGGCATTTATGACAGAAGGGTGCTGCCAGTGTAGGTCAGCAGCAGCTGTGAGTTTGCTCTTTTGTTTTTCCCTCACACATTTTTGTTTTTATCCTCAGTTTTTTTGGGGTGTGATGACCACCCTGGACTTTCGTTTATTTGGACTGAGTGAGGAGGAGTGTGGGGTGGCAGAACGCATTGTGAATTTTGCCTCAAAGGCTCAAGCCACCCACACTCCTGAAGTTGCCTTTGGATTTGTGGACAGCGCGGCCCGGCTGATCGAGGCATGTCCCAGTCTCTTGAGCTACCTGGGTCTTACTGCTCTCCTCGCCACAGTGATCGAGTACCAGTGGCAACTCAGTGAGCGGGTGAGGGATTCCCCTTCAGTGCAACCTGGGCTGACGAAGAAGCATTCCTGGGTGCGGAAGTCTCGTCCACCTCACCAGGAGCCCATGCCCTCGCCCATCTACCAGATGGCCCCCGGAGCTCCCGGATGGACATTGTGTGGACCTGAAAAAGCAGCTGATACCATCACGCCTCGGGAATTCAGCCAAGTGCTTATTCATTCTTTTTCTCTTTCTTTTGAAACCTCTTGCCTATTTCCTGGTGGTAAGGCTTAGTCATTACAGCCCACTGAGTCCTCACCATCAGCTGCTGTTACCATTTCCTCCCCTGTATCTCCTGTCTCCCTGAAATGTTCGTCGGCCCTGGGAGGGAGCTGTCAGATGACAGAGGGGCCTGTGGATCCCAAGGGCCATAGTCCGGCCCCACCATGATGCCCTGCAAGGGAGAGAAGCGAGTTCTGCATCCTGAAGCCTGTGCCAACGAGAGAGCATCCCCAGGTTTCGACATTGCAGGACCCGGCACCATCGGTGAGGTGTTCTCTGGCTCCACTCCTCAGGGCTAGGAGCTTACCTTTGTTGAAGTTTGCACCGATGATCCAGCATCCCCGGACTCCGATATCTCACCAGATGACCTCTGCTGCTCCTGGAAGAACATCTGGCTCATCGGCTGCAGCTTCCATCACGCCCCTGGAGCAAAGGCAAGTGTTTTTTCATTCATTCCCTAATAATAAAGAACTGTCTTGCCTAACTCCCAGTGGTGAGACTCAGTTCCTGCAACCCACTGAGTTCTCACCGCCTGCAGCTGATATTAATTTCTCATCTGCTCCCTCCGTGTCTCCTCTTATTTTCCCTAAGTGTCCGTCGGTCCGGGGATTGAGCCGCTGGATGATGGAGGAGCCTGCGGTCCTGGAGGACTTGGTTCAAGCCCCGCAGCCAAGACCCAGATGGAGGGAGAGCGCTACCTGTAACCTGATGCCTGTACTGACAGCAGAGTGTCCCCTGACTTCAGCTACACAGGGCTTGGTGCCAGTGATGAGACAACCTCCAGTTTCCACACCGGATGAGCCACCTGCGACAAGCATACTTGGGGCAAGAATACTTGCCTGTATTCAGGAGATACAGGCAAGCACTCTGTTCTGTTCCTCCTTCTGCAGATTCAGAGAAATCTTGTCTGACTCGTGGTGGTGGTAGTTGTGGGGGGAGTCAGGTGCAGATGTCCTCTGCTCCTGAGTTCCCCTCGCCGGGCTCTACTGTTGCTGGTGGTAGTAACCCGGTGTATGTTTTTTCTCCCTTGCTCGAGTCCTCATCTGGGTCCGCTGATGGTCATTCTCCTTCTCCCCCCGAGGCCTTCGTGGGCTCCTCTCCTTCACTCGAGGCCATTGTGGGTTCCTCTCCTTCGCCCGATGCCATTGTGAGTTCCTCTCCTTTGCCCCAAGCCGTTGTGGGTTCCTCTCCTTCTCCCGATGCCGTGGTGAGTTCTCCTTCTCCGCTCGAGGCCGTGGTGGGTTTTCCTTCTCTGCCCGAGGCCATCGGGGGTTGTCCTTCTTTGCCCGAGGCCATTGGAGGTCCTTCCTCTCTGCCAGAGGTCTCTGTGGGTCCCTGCTAGAGGTCTCCATTGGTCCTTCCTCCCTGCCAGAGGTCCTCGCAGGTCCTTCTTCTCAGCCAGAGGTCTCTGTGGGTCCTTTCTTCCTGCCAGAGGTCTCCTTGGGTCCTTCTTCCCTGCCAGAGGTCCTTGTGGGTCCTTCCTCTCCTCCAGTGGTCTCCAAGGGTCCTTCTTTCCTGTCAGAGGTCCCTGTGGTTCCTTCCTCCCTGCCTGAGGTCTGTGTGGGTCCAGCCTCTCTGCCCGAGGTCTCTGTGGGTTCAGTGCTCCAGTCCAGGGCCTCTGTGGGTGCTTTGCCTCAGGCTGAGGCCTCCGTGGGTGCTGCACCCCAGTATGGGGTCTCCGTGGGTGTTACGCCTCGGTCCAAGGCCACCATGGGTGCTACGTCACCCGTGGTAACCGCAGGTCCTCTCCCTTTGCCTGTGGTCACTGCGGGTCCTCTTCCTTCGCCTGCTTGCTGTGGGTCCTCTCCCTTCACCTGTGGTCACTGCAGGTCCTCCCCCTTTGCCAGTGGTTGCCTTTGCTCAGCAATCATCATCGGGTGTCAGGTCTCCCAAGCCTCTGACTCTCCTATTCCAAGCTGCCATTCCTGCGGTCCAGGAGCAACGTATGTACCAACTACCACTTCCAGAAGGAGGCAGGTCGTGTGCCACAATCCGGGTGTTTTGGCACACTGGGAGACCACCTGATGGTCTTTCCCATTTGGTTGGGTGGCTTATAGACTCTGGCAGGCCACTTGATGGACTGTTCTCTTTGCCGGGGTGGCTCTGGCATGCCAGGAGGCCACCCGATGGACTGCATCGTCTGCCTGGGTGGTCTAGGGACTCTGGGATCTATTCCAGGTCATTGCCTGGTGGACCTTGGACTCTTGCAGGCCATCTGAACTGCCTCATTGTGTATTCTTGCCCTTGTGTTCTGTTACCCCTATTCTGGTTAGTGTTATGGGTCAGGAGCATTTTTTGTTGTTTCAGTCCCCCCAAGCCTGGTTTCCTCCACCATCCTCCCGGGGTTGTTTATTTGTTTTATTCCTTTGGGAGCGGGGGTTCTTTTGTGTTTTCTTGTCCTTTTTCTTTGTTGTTATGATGGGGTGTCTGGAGACCACCCCTTGGGGACGGGGGGCTCTGTCATGATGCTGAACACAGTGTATGCACTGTGCTCATGCTTTCAGTTTATTCCTGTTTATTTCCTATATTTCCTCATTTTGGTGTTATTATTTGACCTTATGTTGTTGGATGTATTCTGTTCTTGAATTTGCCTTTTCCAGTCTACGCTCTTGTTTTGACAGTGATCTTTGTTGTAGCTCAAGTTTGTGATATAGCACAGCCGTCATCATTCTGGTTAATGCTTCCTCGCTCCTGTTCCACACCTGCTCCCATTTGTGGTAATTTCCTTTGCCTTTTTTAAGGGGCTGTGCATGATTGTCTGGCACTGCACCCTTCTCAGCAAGCGGACGTAAGTTCCTTTTTGCTTCGTTGTACCTTTGTGTATTTCATGTTAATCCTCTGTATCCAACCGGCGTGTGTTCCACACTTTCTCTGGTTGTCCCATACGAGTGTTCCTCATCTTATTATTTCTCATTGTTGCATCCTGCCTTCAGTCTACGTTTAGTAAGCTTGCTCTCATTATACTGCAGTTTTTTTGTGTTCTGGTATTATTAAATATGCAAACTCACAGCTGGCATTTGGTACCTTTATCCTGGTCTGAAGGGCATTTTTGACAGAATGTCTCAGTTTCAGATGTTTATGCATCACTGTAGTGTTTTGCCATGACAGGTCTGCTTTGCAGCGTCTGCATTTCACTTGTTTCGTTTCTTTATTTTCAGTAAAATGTTCCCATACTTTCAAAAGGTTGGGTCTTGCTTTTTTTTTTTTTTTTAGCTCATCTTCTCTTTATCTTTCCACACTGGAAATTGTTCACGCATGCAGGACAACAGAAGCGCTACTGCCTGCAACAGTTTCGGGAGTGCATTGCAGTTACAACTGAACATTTCCGTGGCATGTCCACAAACTTTAAAACAATGTACTGACAATCAAATTTTGCGTCAACAAATATTTATGATGGAAGATGTCGACAACGTCAGCTAATCGTTGCAGTCCTACTGGGGTGCATGGCGTTCAATTCAGTTTTATTTGTATAGGACTTAATCACAACAAAAGTGATCTCAAGACGCGAGATACATAAGCGCAAATCATAAGTAATTCAGAGAAAAAACCCTAGCGATCAGATGATGTACTTGCTCATAGGGGATCATCTGATCGCTAGGGTTTTTTCTCTGAATTACTTATGATTTGCGCTTATGTATCTCGCGTCTTGAGATCACTTTTGTTGTGATTAAGTCCTATACAAATAAAACTGAATTGAACGCCATGCACCCCAGTAGGACTGCAACGATTAGCTGACGTTGTCAACATCTTCCATCATAAATATTTGTTGACGCAAAATTCAATTCAATTCAATTCAATTCAACTTTATTTATATCACGCCATTTCACAACAACAGTCATCTCATAGCACTATCAACTGTAGGGGGGAACCCCCACAGTTGCAGAAAGACCCCAGCAATCAGGTGATCCCCTGTGAGCAAGCACTTGGCGACGGTGGAGAGGAAAAACTCCCTTTTAACAGGAAGAAACCTCCAGCAGAACCAGGCTCAGGGAGGGGCAGTCGTCTGCTGCGACTGGCTGGGGGGTGAGGGGACAGAGAAGATGAAAAGAACAGACATGTAGAGAGCAAACAGCACGATGGGGACTCAATCTATGGGAGAGAACAAACAAATGTTAATGACCAGCAAAAAAAAAAAATATATTTCATAGAGAGTGAGGAAAGGAGTGAGGCCCAGTGCATTACTGGAGGTCCCCCGGCTGACTAAACCTATTAGCAGCATAACTAAGGGAGGGTTCAGAAACACATGATCCCTCCCTAATTGTAGGCTATATCAAAAAGGTAGGTTTTAACCCTAATCTTAAAAACAGAGATCGAGTCTGACTCCCGAATCCAGATTGGCAGCTGATTCCACAGGAGAGGAGCTTGATAACTGAAGGCTCTGCCTCCCATTGTACTTTTGGAGATTCTAGGTATTACAAGTAGTCCTGCATTTTGGGAGCGTAGTGCTCTGTTAGGATAATACGGTAGTATCAGATCTTTTAAATAAAAAGGAGCCTGATTGTTTAGAGCTTTGTAAGTAAGAAGAAGGATTTTAAACTTAATTCTAAACTCTATGGGAAGCCAATGAAGGGAGGCCAGAACCGGAGAGATATGATCTCTCTTTCTAGTACCTGTTAAAACTCTTGCTGCAGCATTTTGGATCAGCTGAAGACTTTTTAAAGATGTTTTAGGACAACCTGATAATAAAGAATTACAATAATCTAATCTCGAGCTAACAAAAGCGTGGATCAGTTTCTCAGCATCACTCTGAGACAAGATGCTCCTAATCTTGGCAATATTACGCAAATGATAGAAGGCAGTCTTAGAAACAAATTTAATATGTGAATTGAAGGACAAATCCTGATCAAAAATAACTCCAAGGTTCCTCACAGAGCTATTAAGAGAAAGAGTAACTGCATCCAAACTGAAAGTTTGATTTGGAAAGGAATTTCTAAGGTTTTTTGGACCAACAAGAATGACTTCAGTCTTATCTGAATTTAATAGCAGGAAATTACAAGTCATCCAAGCTTTGATTTCCTTAAGACAGGCTTCTAACTTGGCTAATTGATTACTATCATCTGGCTTCATTGACAGGTATAATTGTGTGTCATCTGCATAACAATGAAAATGTATACAGTGCTTTCTAATAATGTTGCCTAACGGAAGCATATATAAACTAAAAAGAGTAGGGCCTAGCACAGATCCCTGTGGAACTCCATGACTAAGCTTTGAGTTGAAAGAAAACTCATTATTTACATGAACAAACTGGAACCTATCAGATAAATAAGATCTAAACCACTGCAACGAAGTTCCATTAAGTCCAACATAGTGTTCTAATCTATCAAGTAGAATATTATGATCGATAGTATCAAAAGCTGCACTAAGGTCTAAAAGGACAAGTACAGAAACTAGTCCATTATCAGATGCAATGAGGAGGTCGTTAGTGACCTTCGCTAAGGCTGTTTCAGTACTATGATGGATTCTAAACCCAGATTGAAACTCTTCAAGTAAACCATTTCCCTGCAGGTGGTCGAATAATTGCGTAGCAACAACTCTTTCTAAGATTTTTGAAATGAAAGGGAGATTAGAGATTGGTCTATAGTTAGCTAAAGCTCCTGGATCTAGCGTTGGCTTTTTGAGTAAGGGTTTAATTACAGCTGTTTTAAAAGCCTGCGGTACATGGCCTAAAGTTAATGAAGAATTGATTATATGAAGAATAAAGCTACCAATAAGTGGGAAGACTTCTTTAAATAACCTAGTAGGAATAGGGTCTAAAAGACAAGTTGAAGGTTTGGATGAGGAAACTATTTTGTCTAACTCACAAAGGTCGATTGGAGTAAACTCGTCAAGACAGACATCAAAAGAAGGAGTTGTAGTAGTTACAGTATTTAAGTTAACTGTGGGAAGAATCTGATTGATTTTATCTCTGATGGATGAAATTTTATTATTGAAAAAGTTCATAAAGTCCTGACTAGTAAGCTCTAAGGGAATGCTAGGATTGACAGAGTCCTGACTCTTTGTCAACCTGGCTACAGTACTGAAAAGAAACCTGGGATTATTCTTGTTCTCTTCTATTAATGCAGAGTAATAACTTGTTCTAGCTTTTCTAAGAGATTTTTTATAAATTAAAAGATGATTTCTCCAAGCTAAATAGATTTCATCTAAATTAGTAGAGCGCCATTTTCTTTCTAATTGACGAGTCTTCTGTTTTAAGCTACGAGTTTCTGTGTTGAACCAAGGAGTTAGGAATCTCTGATTAGACTTTTTCTTTTTTAAGGGGGCCACCAAGTCTAGAGCCTGATGCAGAGAAGCTGAAACACTATCCACCATGTTATCAATTACAGAAGGATCAAGCTGTCTATAGCTTATTTCCGTTGTGTTGACACATGGCATAGAGGAAACAATCTGCATAAATTTGGAAACAGCATCATCTGGGAGGCATCTACTGTAATAATATTTTTCTTTAGGAGCCAAATAGTCAGAAATGGTAAAATCAAAGGTTAACAGACAATGGTCTGACAGTACAGGGTTATGAGGAGACACTACAAGATTTTCTATTTCTATGCCATATGTCAGAACAAGGTCCAATGTATGGTGGAGGTAATGAGTAGAATTTCCTACTTTCTGAGAAAACCCAATCGAGTCTAATATTGAATTAAATGCCACATTAAGGCAGTCACTATCTACATCCACATGTATATTAAAGTCCCCTACTATAATTATTCTATCAGATTTCAGCACTAAATCAGCTAAGAAATCAGCAAATTCGGATAAAAATTCTGAGTAGGTTGATGGGGGACGATAAACTATGGCAAATAAAATTGGGTTTAACCTAAAATTGCTAAAGTGCCCAATACTGAGGACCAGGCCCTCAAAGGAATTATAACATGTTTTTTGCTTTACATTAACTAGTAATTTGGAATGGTAAATTGTTGCTACTCCTCCTCCACGACCAGAACTTCTGGGATTTTGACAGTTTAAATAACCAGAGGGAGTTGATTCATTTAAACCAACATAATCCTCTTGCCCTAACCAAGTCTCTGTAAGGGAAATTAAATCAATCTGATGATCAATTAACAGATCATGGACTAACAGAGACTTGGGAGTTAGAGACCTAATATTTAGTAAACCACATTTAATTTTTAAATTATGAGGAGGAACAGAGGCCAAATCATTCAATTTAGAGGCTTTATGTTTAATTTGAGTTTTACCAATGTTTTGCTTTATCACTTTGGGATGCTTATGCATTATATTTTTATTTACTTTGGAGGGAGCAGACAACGATTCTCTGATGGGGAAGACAGGGGCTAAGCTGAGGGGTGGCGGATGAAGAGGAGCTGCAGAGAGGCGTGTAAGACTGCGACTCTGCTTCCTGGTCCCAACTCTGAGTAGTCATGGTTTTGGAAATTTGGATAAAAAAGATGCCAGATTGTTAGATAAATGAGAAGCACCATCCAAAGTGGGATGAATGCTGTCTCGTCTCATAAGACCAGGTTTTCCCCAAAAAGAGCTCCAATTGTCAATGTAGCCCACGTCATTTTTAGGACACCACACAGACAGCCAGTGGTTCAAGGATGACGAGCGACTAAACATGTCATCACTGGTCAGATTGGGGAGGGGCCCAGAGAATACTACAGTGGCTGACATCGTTTTTGCAAAGTCACACACCGATTCTACATCAAGTTTGGTGACTTCCGACTGCCGGAGACGGATGTCATTAATGCCGGCGTGAATAACAATTGTGGAGTATTTACAGTTACTTTTAGCCAGCATTTTCAGATTTGACTCGATGTCGCCTGCTCTGGCCCCAGGAATGCATTTGACTATGACCGCTGGAGTCTCTAGGTTCACGTTTCTGACTACAGAGTCGCCAATAATCAGAGTTTTTTCCTCAGCGGGTGTGTCGCTGAGCGGGGAAAAACGATTAGAAACGTGAACAGGTTGGTGGTGAACCGGGGCTTTGCGACTAGGCTTCCTTCTCACCGTCACCCACCCAGTCTCCTCGCTGCTGAGGAGAGCCGGGGAACAGGGGGGCAGGGGGGGCCTAAACTAGCTAGCTCCGCTGCAGCTAATGGGCGTCCGTCGAGATTAACTGGCGCAGACGGTGTTTCAATGCAGCGGAGCCGGGATTCCAAATCAGACAACCTCGCCTCGAGCGCCTCAAAAAGACAACATTTATTACATTTACCGTTATCACTAAAAGAGGCAGAGGTGTAGCTAAACATCTGACAGAGAGAGCACACCAGAGGAGAGGAAAGAGAGCTAGTAGCCATAGCTAATAGCTGGAGAGCAACCACACAGGCAGACAGCAAAACAGGAAGTGACGATACGTTACGTTACCACAGGGAAGTGACGATCCTCGTTTTTCCACACAGTTGTTCACATAGTGAACGTTTTCAAAATGTTGTTATCTGTATGAATAACAACAACATACGGGTTGAACAACGTTTGTACAGATACGACGTGCAATATTACGTCAAAGCTAGGTTAACCTAGGATTACAGCATTTTTATAGGCTTTTTTCAGGCTTATTAAGCTAGCTAACATATTTCATTGGTAGCACTGCACGCAAACACATGCATAGCTGGACCTAGTGGTGTATTGTCCAAAAACTATGCACACTATTCATAATTAGCAGTGTTTTTAGTGGACATAGTAGTTTGTAAAAGTATAATTCAAAGCTATGACATGCAAAACCAATCTAAACTTGGCAATGATGTTCAATTAAAACATGATAACACCATCTAGCTATCCAGCGGTCACATAACTTATACACACAATGAAACACAAACGTGTGCGCAGTGGTCCCTATTGATGTTCACTTCACACTACACATGCCTACAGTACAGCAGTACATACATATCGTACCGTTACACTATTAGTTACATGAATATAACAAGAGGGAAGTTTAGTTAAAAGCTTTGTCAAATAGGAAAGTTTTCAGTTTTGTCTTAAAGGCAGAGAGAGTGTCTGCCTCATGGACCCAGGCTGTTAATTGGTTCCATAAAAGAGAGGCCTGACAGCTGAAAGCCTCCCCCCGATGGTATTTTTAGAGACCCCAGGGATTACTGAAAGTGTAGTATTCTCTTACGATCAACATTTTGAATTAATTTGAGAAATTTTAGAGGGATTTTAGAACAACCTGATAGTAGTGAATTACAGTAATCTAATCTAGCAGTGACAAAGGCATGAAGTAGTTTCTCTGCATCAGTTTTGGACAGGATGTTCCTAATTTTAGCAATATTTTGAAAGTGGAAGTAAGCAGTTTTAGAGATTTGCTTGATGTGTGAATTAAAGGACAAATACTGATCAAAAATTACTCCAAGATTCCTGGCAGTGGTGGTAGGAGCTTAAGTAAAACCATCTAAGCTACATATCTGACTAGAGACAAAGTCTGATATTTTTGACAAAAACTTCAGTTTTGTCTGAGTTAAATAGTAAAAAGTTGTAATTCATCCAGGTTCTTATGTATTTAAGACAGGTATGTGGTCTTGTCAATTGATTTGTGTCTTCTGGTTTCATTGACAGGTACAACTGTGTATCATCAGCATAACAGTGGAAATTTGTGCCATGTTTTCTAATAATATCACCTAAGGGGAGCATATAGTATACTGTATAATGAAGAGTATTGGTCCTAACACAGAGCCCTGTGGGACTCCTTGAGTGAGTTGTATGAGTAGAGATGGCTCATCATGGACATGAACAAACTGATGTCTATCTGATAAAAATGATTTAAACCACTGCAAACGTGATCCTTTGATGCCTAAAGAATGTTCCAGTGTTGTATTGTCACAGTAGTATAGTATTATCACAGCCATAGTCATTTAATATTGTTGTATTGTCACAAGTTTATGAGAGAACAGATGTAAGTTTACAGGAGAACCATCCCAACAAAACAGTATAAAAATCAGAGTAAGTAATGATTCAGTAACTTTTACCAAATCTAATTACCATATGTACCTGATAAACAAACTAAAAGCAAGGTTTAAAACGGGCAATACGTTGTACTGTTTTTAACAATGTTATATTCTGCTTTTACCATTTTCTCGTACTTACCCAGTTCATACCCTGTACCTTCCCTGCCTTTTGTTGAACTTTTGAGTATTTAGTTTAGAGCATCTCAACCCTGAGATCAGAAATCCTACATAATTCTGGATTTTCCAAACACCAACAACAGAAACTGATCAAAATGTGTTGGTTTTTCTATTTTTAAATTCCTGCTACAGATCCGCGTGAGCTCCTGCAAACTTCTCAACCCAATCTGGGACTGCGTCAAAAGAGAAAAAAAAGCACGAATGCCTCCCTATCCAAGATAAATGTTTGACTGCGGCGCTTGTAGACTGGAGATGTGAAAACTGTAATGAGAGACTGCTCGTCTTTGGCGCTTTGCAGACAATCTGCACCGACAGGCTGTAACAGGAAGTCGAGGCGCTTTGTACAAATGTTGTGTTTGTGCCAGGGAGGCCTTTTTTTGTCTTCTCTCACTGTTGCCGCTTAGCAGCTCATGCTAATTATGGCGGCGGGGTACAGTAATGCTTCGAGGTGGTGGCGGAGAATCAGCACGGCGCCTTCTGCCTCACCTTCCTCTGGCGGCCTGTGTAATTAACTGCTTTGCATTGTCCCTGTGATCTTCCTCTAAAGCGGTTTGTCTGCTTGTTTAGCCATGGCACACTTAAGCCACCGAACCATCGGATTTAAATTTATTTGACATGAAAGCATGAAATTTTCCAAGAGCAAATTAAAAAAAATAAAAATGCTTGATCACTATGACTTCCTGAGATGTAAATTTATTCCATATTAACCAGTTTGCACAAATTCTTTTCAATTACTGATTTTAATACGGTTTGTGATAACAACGCTCCACCGGAGCACACAGCGGGGGTTTCATTGTGCTGCCAACAATGATGGATTCATTTTCACAGGCAGTGGAGAGATGTGTCTTAATTATTTCAGGTTCTGGCCTTTGATCTGATTCCAACCCATATCTCCCGGCACCTCAGGTGTTTTTACACATCACACCGAATGACGTACTTCTAGTGATTGAATAATGTGGACTGTTTTTGTGAGGACCGGTGTCCTAGTTAAATTAGAAAAGCGAAAAATATGATGTGAAGCTGCTTATTGGTGGTCCAAATGAATTCAGAATTCCCGCTGTTATTACCTTGGGGTCAAGGGTTGTGGGTTTTATTAATGTTAAAGGAAGATAAGGATTGGTGGTTGAAATATGATTTAGGTAAGTAGAAACTGACTCAATTCAAACAGAGCCAGGCTTACTTTGTATGGTGCTCCTTATTGCAATGCAGAGTGTAAAATTGTAAGTGTCAAGAACATGAGCAGATATTTCATTTCACTGTTGGGGGGAACAATAAACAGGTCATTTTGTGTGTCTGTGTGTAATATATATATATATATATATATATATATATATATATATATATATATCCATCCATCCATCCATCTTCTTCCGCTTAATCCTTTACGGGTCGCGGGGGGGCTGGAGCCTATCCCAGCATCTTAGGGCGAGAGGCAGGGTCCACCCTGGACAGATTGCCAGTCCATCACAGGGCCAACACAGAGAGACAGACAACCATTCACTCTCACAGTCATACCTAAGGACAATTTAGAATCCCCAGTTTGATGCCAATTAACCTAACCTGCATGTTTTTGGCATGTGGGAGGAAACCGGAGAAATCCCGGAGTAAACCCACGCAGACACGGAGAGAACATGCAAACTCCACACAGATCACTGTTGGTCGGGGGCTGGGATCGAACCCAGGATCCCCCAGCCAAGGGTGAGTTGCTGTGCTGCCGCAGTGCTAACCACTCCGCCACCGTGCCGCCCTATGTATATATACAGTATATATACAGTATATACGTATATATATACACACACACACACACACACACACACACACACACACACACACATATATAGTACACTGTATATCTTTATGACACAATGGTGGTGCATACAGACAGGTATAGACAGACAGGTACAGACAGGTCCTGCAGGCGTCGGAGGCAGAAGCGGTGCCGGGAGAGGAAGCAAAAGTGGGGGTGCAGAGTAGGCCTCCCTCCCCTCATGCCTCAAGGCTTCTACCATCATCCCCATCCCCAAAAAGACTGCTATAGACACCTTCAACGACTACAGACTCATAGTACTTGTCATGATGCCAAGCGTGGGTCTGTGCTGTGCTCGGGCTTCTTGGTTGCTGCACTTTTCCTGTATACAGTGGGGAAAAAAAGTATTTAGTCAGCCACCAATTGTGCAAGTTCTCCCACTTAAAAGATGAGAGAGGTCTCCAATTTTCATCATAGTTATACCTCAACTATGAGAGACAAAATGAGAAAAAAAAAATCCAGAAAATCACATTGAAGGATTTTTAATGAATTAATTGGTAAATCCCTCGGTAAAATAAGTATTTGGTCAATAACAAAAGTTCATCTCAATACTTTGTTATATACCCTTTGTTGGCAATGACAGAGGTCAAACGTTTTCTGTAAGTTTTCACAAGGTTTTCACACACTGTTTGCTGGTATTTTTGGCCCATTCCTCCATGCAGATCTCCTCTAGAGCAATGATGTTTTGGGGCTGTCGCTGGGCAACACGGACTTTCAACTCCCTTCAAAGATTTTCTATGGGGTTGAGATCTGGAGACTGTCTAGGCCACTCCAGGACCTTGAAATGCTTCTTACGAAGCCACTCCTTCGTTGCCCGGGCGGTGAGTTTGGGATCATTGTCATGCTGAAAGACCCAGCCATGTTTCATCTTCAATGCCCTTGCTGATGGAAGGAGGTTTTCACTCAAAATCTCACGATACTTGGTCCCATTCATCCTTTCCTTTACATGGATCAGTCGTCCTGGTCCCTTTGCAGAAAAACAGCCGCAAAGTATAATGTTTTCACCCCCATGCTTCACAGTAGGTATGGTGCTCTTTCTCCTCTAAACATGACAAGTTGAGTTTTTACCAAAAAGTTCTATTTTGGTTTCATCTGACCATATGACATTCTCCCAATCCTCTTCTGGATCATCCAAATGCTCTCTAGCAAACTTCAGACGGGCCTGGACATGTACTGGCTTAAGCAGGGGGACATGTCTGGCACTGCAGGATTTGAGTCCCTGGCGGCGTAGTGTGTTACTGATGTAGCCTTTGTTACTTTGGTCCCAGCTCTCTGCAGGTCATTCACTAGGTCCCCCCGTGTGGTTCTGGGATTTTTGCTCACTGTTCTCATGATCATTTTGACCCCACAGGGTGAGATCTTGCATGGAGCCCCAGATCGAGGGAGATTATCAGTGATCTTGTATGTCTTCCATTTTCTAATAATTGCTCCCACAGTTGATTTCTTCACACCAAGCTGCTTACCTATTGCAGATTCAGTCTTCCCAGCTTGGTGCAGGTCTACAATTTTGTTTCTGGTGTCCTTTGACAGCTCTTTGGTCTTGGCCATAGTGGAGTTTGGAGTCTGACTGTTTGAGGTTGTGGACAGGTGTCTTTTATACTGATAATGAGTTCAAACAGGTGCCATTAATATAGGTAACGAGTGGAGGACAGAGGAGCCTCTTAAAGAAGAAGTTACAGGTCTGTGAGAGCCAGAAATCTTGCTTGTTTGTAGGTGACCAAATACTTATTTTACCGAGGAATTTACCAATTAATTCATTAAAAATCCTTCAATGTGATTTTCTGGATTTTTTTTCTCATTTTGTCTCTCATAGTTGAGGTATAACTATGATGAAAATTGGAGACCGCTCTCATCTTTTAAGTGGGAGAACTTGCACAATTGGTGGCTGACTAAATACTTTTTTGCCCCACTGTATGTATTTGTTCTTGATTTTCATCTATTATGGCTTGTGCTTTTATTCTGACAGCTCCACTTGTCACTTCCTTCTGTCAAATCTTTTTGCGGGTTGTCACAGCTGTTTAGTGCCTTTAATTACTTTCTCACTCATGCATCCACACAAGATTTACATTTTGGCTACCCCCCCCATTATTATTTAAGCTCGCTTGCGGGGTTCATTCCTCTCTGTGACCTCGCATTGTGTAGATGGGAATTCCCCCGTCTGATTCCTGTTTTACTTTGTGCTTTGTACTCAGCTTCACCTGTATACCCTTCGTGGTTTTCATTGTTTGTATTTTTCTGAAAGTCACCCTTCATGGTCCTTGTTGATTGCTTTTTTGTAAATTGGCTTTCTTGGCTATTATTTGTGCTCTTCATTATTAAATGTGCAAACTCACAGCAGGCGAGTGGTGCCTTATTCCTGTCCTAAAAGGGCTATTTATGACTGTAGATTGCAGCAAGTAGGTGCCAGCTGCTGTGGGTTTGCCTTTTTTCCCTTTTTTCCACAGTTCTATTTTTCCAATTTTTCGGGTGCCTGCTTTTGCTGGAATGGCATTGATTGGGAGGGGGTACCCAATGAGCCTGGGGTGGGAGCTCTGCCAAGCTTTAATGGAGATTGATGACCTTCCAGCCATAGCTCGTCAATATTCCACCCCGAAGGATGCTTTGTGGTACCTGGACCTCGCAGAGGCAGCCGTGCTGTGTCTTCCTCGTCTCTCGGAGCATGCTGAGGGCAGGGAGAGGATATCCCTGATGTCAGCTCTGCAACGGGAGAACCGTGAGCTGGAGAAGAATTCCACCAGGAAGGCTAGATCGGCACTGATGGGGAGGCGCTCCGGAGCCTCGGTCCAATTGGTTCCTCACCAGGTTCCAGCTCTGGCTCCAGCTCCGGCTCCAGCACCGGCTCCACCTGCTCCAAGATGCTGCCTCCGGCGCAGACCTCCACTGCTCCCCGAGACACGGCTGTACCAAATCAGATGGAGAAGAGTTACCGGGTGAAGACGCCGCAAACTTCTCACCATTACCCAGTTACAGGCCGCCGGAGGGACTCCTCCGCCTCTCAGCCAGCAGTTTGCTCATCACCATGTCAAAAAGGTACCACACCAGCTTCCACCACTAGGTTTTCCACACCGGCTGTCTCGTCAGCTCCATCTCCCTGGGTTGTTGCTGCTGTTTCCCCTTCTCCACGGGGCCTCCTCTCGCTGCTGAGAGCCCTGCTGACTCTTTCCCAGTTTTGTCCGTCATCCAGGCCGCAGGGGTGGCTCCTCCATATTCTCCAGGGGGGTTCACTACCACTGCAGTCACGGAGAGGGATAAGACTGGGCCTGTTGCAGCAGAAACCACCATGCCCCAGGAAAACAGGCAAGTGCCTTTTCATTCTTTTTCATCATTATATGAATTACCTTGCCTGATTCCCGGGGGTGAGGCTCAGTCATTCCAGTCCACTGAGTCCTCACTGCCTGCTGCAGTCATAAAGATTTCACCTGCTCTCTCTGTGTCTCCTCCTATGCCCCCTGAGTGTCTGCCGATTCCAGGATTAAGCCGCCAGATGGAGGAGGAGCCTGCGCCCCTGGAAAACCTGGTTCCAGCCCTGCAGCCATGCTGGACAGAGGGAGAGTGTCTGGACAGAGGGAGAGTTCTGCCTGCAATCTGGAGCCTGTGCCGACAAGTGAGCGTCCCCGGGCTCAAGCTGTGCAGGATCCAGTGCCAACAGGGAGCAGACCTCCTGTCCCCTTGCCGGGCGAGCCACCTGCGTGGGTCACATCGCTGGGGGGTCCCAGGACTAAAACTAGTCCTTAATGCTGACAAAACTAAACTGATGTGGTTTTCAAATTTTAGGAAGAGTCCACAAATTTTTCCCACAGTGTCCACTTTTGAGGGAAATGAAATTGAGGTGGTTCACTCGTACAAGTATCTTGGTATCTTGCTTGATGACGCTCTGACTTTTAAGCCCCATGCTGAAAATCTTGTGAAGAAACTTAAACTGAAACTGGGTTTTTTATTTTGAAATAAATGTTGTTTTTCTTTTGAGGTTAAAAAGCATCTTGTTACTTCAACTTTTTTTATCTATTTTAGATTATGGAGACCTCTTGTATATGAATGCTTCAGCTCAGTGTCTGAGTAAGATTGACTCTGTATATCATGCTGTTTTGAGGTTTGTTACAAACTGTAGAGCCTTGACCCATCACTGTGAACTGTATTCTAGAGTGAGATGGCCCTCTTTGTCCACCAGGAGGTTGACTCACTGGTACATTTTTATTTACAAGGCCAAGCTTGGACTGTTGCCCCCTTACATTTGTAATTTGATCACACTGAGAAGTGTTGATTCTTATGGTTTGCATTCTAATGATCATTTGTTGCTTTCTGTTCCATTTGCCCGTACTGAGCTGGGAAAAAGAGCTTTCATGCTCTCAGCCCCCTCTACATGGAACATGTTGCAAAAAGACTGGAAACTAACGGAACTTGTTTCATTGAACGACTTTAAATCTAGATTGAGAACACTTGAGACGGCCTCACTAGTTTGTAACTGTTTTATATAATTTGTATGTCATTGTAAGTGTATTTGTGATTTTTTTGCTGCCTCTTGGCCAGGACTCCCTTGAAAAAGAGGTTTTTAATCTCAACGGGTTTTTTTCCTGGTTAAATAAAGGTGAAAAAAAAAATGACCATCATGCCTGCTGTTGGGGCCATCACAGCTGAGTCCGAGCTGGACCTCCAGAGGGCCTGGCCTGAGACATCGTTGTCTGGATCGATGGATTCTTGGACGGCAGTGGAACTTGAGCTCAGGCAAGTACTCTCCTTTGTTTTTTTTGTTTCTGTGTTGGAGAGATCTTGCCTGGCTCTTGGTGGGGAGAGCCGGGTGCAGCCATCAGCTGCACTTGAGCTCACCTCATTGGGCTCCACTGCTGCTGGTGACCCTGACCCTCTTCCTCTTCTGTCAGAGCTTTCCCCCAGAGACACCGAGGATCGTCCAGCTTTGCCTGAGGTCTCCATAGGTTCAGGCTCGCCACTTGAGGTCTTCATAGGTCCAGCTCCTCTGGCCAAGGTTGTTATGGATGCACCGTCCCAACCCGGAACTTCCGAGGGTTCAGCTCCTCCGGCCCAGTTTGTCATGGATGCTCCGTCCTCTGAGGGTGCAGCTCCTCCTCAGTCCGGGTATCCGTGGGTGCTATGTCTTAGTCAGGGACCGTTGTGGGTTTTGCGTCCCATCCTGAATCCAGCATGGGTGCTGTGCACCAGTATGGGCCTGCTGTGGGCATTACGCTCCAGCCCGGGGGCCACCATGGGTTCAGCTCTAGCCCAGTCTGGGTCCACCTTGGGTGCCACTATTGCTCAGTCCGGGGCCACCGAGGGTGCCACTACGCCTCAGTCCTGGGCCACCAAGGGTGCTGCTTCGCCCCAGTCCAGGGAAACCAGGGGTGCTGCGCTGATGCCCAAGGCTGCTGTGGGTCCTCTGTCTGCATCTGGTTCCGTTGTGGCTCTTCCTCTGCTATTTCCTTCATCGGGTACCCATCTCCTGGGTTTGGAGGGTCCGCAGTGAGTGTGGATTCTGGCTGCCACCTCCAGGGGGAGGTGTGAGGTGCTCTGCAACCCGTTGGCCCAGAGATGCAGGGAGACCGCCCGACGAACTCTCTCGGGGTATCTTCTGAATTCTGGAAGACCATCCGATGGACACTCTCCTCCATTTTGGTGGCTCGGGAGACCTGGTAGGCTGCCTGACCTTTTCCACCTGATGGTCGGGTGGCGCCGGGACTCTGAAAGGCCACCAGAACTGTTCCCTTGTTTATCCAGTATTGCCTAGCCTTCTTAGTACCTTATTTTATCACTGTTGTGGGTCATTGTGTTTTGTTTTGTTTTGTTTGTTTTTGTGTCTCTCCCTCCAGGCCTTGATCCCCCCATCACCCTCTCGGGGTTGTTTTTTGAGGTTTTCCTGTTGGGGGGGGGGGGGTTTACTTTCATTCCTTTTGATTTTACAGTGGGGTGTCTTGGATCCACCCTTTAATGGAGAGGCACTGTCATGATGCCAAGCGCGGGTCTGTGCCATGCTCGGGTCTCTTGGTTGCTACTCTTTGCTGCTCTTTTTCTGTATATGTATTTGTTCTTGACTTTCATCTATTATGGTTTGTGCTTTTATTCTGACAGCTCCGCTTGTCACTTCCTCCTATCAAATCTTTTTGCGGGTTGTCACAGCTGTTTAGTGTCTTTAATTACTTTCTCACTCATGCATCCACACCTGATTTACATTTTGCTTTCCCCCCTATTATTATTTAAGCTCACTTGCGGGGTTCATTCTTTGCTGAGACCTTTCATTGTGTAGACAGGAATTCCCCCGTCTGATTCCTGTTTTCTGCTTTGTACTCAGCTTTGTCTGTACAACTGTAAGTTACCCTTCGTGGTTTTCATTGTTCTTATTATTTGTAAGTCACCCTTCGTGGTCCTCATTGATTGCCTTTTTTGTAAGTTGCCCTTCTTGGCTATGATTTATGTTCTTCATGTGCAAACTCACAGCAGGTGAGTGGTGCTTTATTCCTGCCCTGAAAGGGTCCTTTATGACAGTACTCACTTGTGTAATCATGAAGTGTTTTGAGCGACTGGTGTCCCATCACATCAAGAAGTGTCTTCCCCCCTCCTTTGACCCCCACCAGTTTGCCTAAAGGGAGAACCAGTCCACAGAAGACATCATCACTATTACACTTCACAGAGCGCCGAGCCACCTGGAGAACACAAAGAGCTAAGTGAGGATGCTCTTTGTGGACTACAGCTCAGCGTTCAAAACCATCATCCCGGACATCCTGATCAAAAAACTGCACCACCTCCAGATATGCCCCCCCCCCCCACCTGCTCCTGAATTAAAAACTTTCTCACTAACCGCCCACAGTCAGACTTGGCCCCCACCACTCCTCCACACTGTCTCTCAGCACCGGCTCCCCCCAGGGCTGCATGCTGAGCACTCTACTGTATGCCCTGCACAACTTGACTGTATTCCAACTAGGGATGATCTGATCCGATACGCAGTAGTGATATTAGGTTCAATCCAGGCAAAATAGCTGAATCGAATCGTTAAAGAATAAAAGTAATTTACAGATCCGATACATTAATGACATTAAAATGGAGGCGCAATCATGTTCTCAGTTGTGCGCGGCTGTCAAATCACTGGAGCCTGTCTGTGGAACTCGTCTCAGTTATGTTGCTGCGGGGTCCCAGCATTTGCAGTTTTAACCCAGCAACTTGATAAAACACTTGCAAAAGTATCACGATAAAGGAGTATGCTGAATTCTGTCAAAAACCGAGCAGAAGAAAGTGTGTTGTGCAGCAGCAGACGCTGTTTTACTGCTGGAATATGCTAAAATTGAAACTAAAAGAACGAAACTCAAAGTAAAAACCAGAGGAGCAGGAATGAAGACATGACATGGGCTTACCTTTAGATGGACAGTTACAGCTGATGAGAGGTAGGTGACAGAAACATAAACAGCAAATTATAACCGGTGAATTGGAAGCAGGACTATACAAGGACTAACAAGGCTACATGAAATGGAACAGGGATGACTTCAAAATAAGAGCAAACGTAAAAACTATGGAAAGGAGAATAAGCTACTAAATAAACTGAGCACCAGGAGAATACTTATAATAATAATAATAATAATAATAATAATAATAATAATAATAATAATGGATGACAAAAATACAACTTAAAGGGTTAATTCCTTTATTTTCAGATCTACAGCATTTTTTACCTCATGCACAGTCGCACTTTGAATTTCATCTTAATGTTTACTTAATACTCAGCTTTAAAGTTTTGCTTAAACTTGCACTTAAAACTTCAGAATACGTGCTTACATAGTGCTGACCAGTGAAATGCTGCCAGTGTTTCAAAGTTTAAAATAAAAAAAAAAGCAGCAGCGTTGCTGAACTGAGTCAAATTTGTAATATATCTTTTGACTTTTAGATTTATATTTTTATATGTGTGCAAAATGCAACCAGTCATTACCAAAGTATGTTCTGCACTTGTTTTACATAAGAGAGATGGCATAGGGTTTGAATCGGTATCGCCCAATACGCAAAGTCACAGTATCGGTATCGGTATCAGTCTTGAAAAAGTGGTTTCGGCTCATCCCTGATTCCAACCCACCCAACCACCATCATTGTGAAGTACACAGACAACACCACCTTGGTTGGGACGGCAATGAGAAGGCATACAGGGTGGAGGTAGAGAACCTGTTGCTGTGGTGCTTAGCAAACAACCTGAAACTGAACGTCCACAAAACCAGATAACTCATTATGGACTTCAGGAAGAACAGATAGGACCACATCCCCCTCCCCATAACCACCTTTAGGTTTCTGGGCCACCTACATCACCTCTGACCTCTTTTGGACTGACAACACCAAGGCCCTGGTGAAGAAAGCCCAGCAGAGGTTGCACTTCCTCCCTGTCCTGAGGAAGAACAACCTGGACCAGAAGCTGCTGCTGTTCTACCGCTGCTCAGTGGAGAGCGTGCTCAGCTACTGTCTGGGTGTGTGGTATGTTGGCTCAACAATTGAAAACAGGAAGGCTGTGCAGAGGGTCATCAACACCACCCAAAAAATTATCGGCAATCCTCTGCCCTCCCTGGAAGACATCTCCAGAGCCTTCTGTCTCAGAAGGATCAAGGCCATCACATTAGAGCCCTCACATCCCGCACACCACCTGTTAGACCTGCTTCCCTCTGGACGATGGGTCAGCTCAATCAGGTCCCACACCTCCAGACTGACAAATAGCTTCTTCCCCTGAGCCATCTGGAATGCAAACAGCAAGAGGGCCCCCCAACACTCATAACCACAGAACTGAGGACTTTTTAATTACCATTAAAAAGAAAAAAAAAAACAAAAACACCTGTTTTTGCATTCTGCACTTTTCAGTACTTTGATCTTGTCATGAATGCCCCTTGCAGGGCATTAGTGAGATGCCAGGAGGCAGAAATAAGTTTGCCAGTTCATTTACAAAAAAGGCCAAAAGGGTAAAATAAACAGCCACGTGGGGCAAAATACGTACATACACTGAAGCACAAAATAATAAACACTGATGACGAACGAGGAGGTGCAGCGAGGACGGAACCTACGCTGTGCAAAGACACTTCCAAAAGCGATGAATCCAAACACAGGAGGAAGACTGGAGTTGGAGGTAGGAACTCCAGTCCAACAACACAGAGGTGTTTGTGAGTGTGTAGGTCACAGCTAGTAGTAAGCCTCAGCTGTTCCCTTAAATACAGAACCAAAACCAATCAGAAAAGGGAATGTGATCAACGAAAATGACAAACAGCTGTCACGACGCCGGCTCGTCTTGACAGCCGGAAGTGCGGCCGTGACGCTGTCATAATAAGAGCCCTAGAGAGGTCCTAATAACAAACCCTGGAATAAATTGGTGGAAATGGGATATACTGAGTAACCCGAGCACAGACGGGATCTGCGCTCAGATCACCACAGGTCCATCTGTGAAGTCACTACCAAAGTGTATATATTTTTTATTCTTCTTATCATTCTACTTAATGTATCCTCTTTTATTAAAATATGTCTTTTGTATCTCTGTTTTTATACATTTTTTCATACTTTTACTGCACAATAGCCAGGTGGAGCACCCATACAGTGCATACGGAAAGTATTCTCAACACTTCACTTTTTCCACATTTTGTTATGTTACAGCCTTATTCCAAAATGGATTAAATTAATTATTTCCTCAAAATTCTACACACAATACCGCATAATAATAATGTGAAAAAAGTTTATTTGAAATTTTTGCAAATGCATTAAAAATATAAAACTAAGAAACCACATGTACATAAGTAGCCTTTGTTACTAGTACTTTGTTAATGCACCTTTGGCAGCAATTCCAGCCTCAAGTCTTTTTGAATATGACTAGTGCATGCCTGTAGAACGCAAGTATTCCTGTCTGAAACAGGTATCCCAATCAGGCTTTACAGGCCCAAATGTAGGCTGTATTTGAAAGTGGAATACAAAGAGGTGTAGCCTATATGTAGGCAATCACATGTTAGACTTTCCACCATAAGAAAGAGACTTTGCCAAAATGGCCTGAGTTCCAAGATGAAAACCACTGCTGAGCAAAAAGAACATAAAGGCTCGTCTCAGTTTTGCCAGAAAAAGTCTTGATGATCCCCAAGACTTTTAGGAAAGTACTCTGTGGACTGACAAGACAAAAATTGAACTTTCTGGAAGGTGTGCGTCCCACTACATCTGGCTTAAAAGTAGCACAGCATTTCAGAAAAGGAACATTATACCAACAGTAAAATATGGTGGTGGTAGTGTGATGATCTGGGGCTGTTTTGCTGTTTCAGGACCTGGAAGACTTGCTGTGGTAAATAGAACCATGAATTCTGCTGTCTACCAAAAAATCTGGAAGGAGAATGTCCGGCCATCTGTTTGTGACCTCAAGCTGAAGCGCGTTTGGGTTCTGCAGCAGGACAATGATCCAAAACACACCAGCAAATCCACCTCTGAATGGCTTAAGAAAAACAAAATGAAGACTTTGGAGTGGCCTAGTCAAAGTCCTGACCTGAATCCGATTAAGATGCTGTGCCATGACCTTAAAAAGCTGGTTCATGCTCGAAAACCCTCCAATGTGGCTGAATTACAACAATTCTGCAAAGATGAGTGGGCCAAAATTGCTCCACACCGCTGTAAAAGACTCATTGCAAGTCATCACAAACAGTTGATTATTGCTGCTAAAGGTGGCCCAAGCAGTTATTAGGTTTAGGGGGGAATCACTTTTTCATACAGGACCATGTAGGTTTGGATTTTTTTCCCCTTAATAATAAACACCTTAATTTAAAAACTGCATTTTGTGTTTATTTGTGTGATCTTTGTCTAATATTTAAATTTGTTTGATGATCTGAAAAATACAAGTGTGACAAACATACAAAAAAATGAGAAATCAAGAAGGGTGCAAACACTTTTTCATTCATTCATTCATCTTCTTCCGCTTAATCCTTTTCGGGTCGCGGGGGGCTGGAGCCTATCCCAGCATCTTTTGGCAAGAGGCAGGGTGCACCCTGGACAGATCGCCAGTCTATCGCAGGGCCAACACAGAGAGACAGACAACCATTCACTCTCACAATCATACCTAAGGACAATTTAGAATCCCCAGTTTGATGCCAGTTAACCTAACTTGCATGTTTTTTGGCATGTGGGAGGAAACCGGAGAAATCCCGGAGTAAACCCACTCAGACATGGGGAGAATATGCAAACTCCCCACAGATCACTGTTGGTCGGGAGCTGGGATCGAACCCAGGATCGCCCGGCCAAGGGTGAGTTGCTGTGCTGCCGCAGTGCTAACCACTCCGCCACCGTGCTGCCCACACTTTTTTACATTACTGTAAATAACTTAAAATGAAGAAAAAGCTGGAGGTTAGCCGAAGTGGCGCAGACAACTATGTCCAAATGGCCACATGCCCCCAGAGGGTTGCTGTATCATACTGTTGGAAGGAGAATGTGTCAGGGTGTGAGTTGAGCCTTCTTGTATTATTAATTATATTGTGGAGAAAGGAAGCAGGCGAGGCAACAAGATGAACAATACAAGAACTGTATTCCTTCTCCAACATTCAGTACAGAAAATACTCTCCCAGGTTTCTGTTTATTCTCCTTTTATAACTTTAATTCCATGCACTGAGTCCTGGAACTTCTGACCATAATACTTTGTTTGGAACAAAGGCCTGTGTGGCACATTAACATAACATCACGCCGGCACCGCTTCTCACACCCTTCTTCTTTGATTATTCTGTGAGTGGAGAATCCCCCACCCATACCACCACACAGCTTCCCCCCCAAACACCCAGAAGGGGCACTAACCACCCCATCCTTTGGGCTTGAGCTGGTGCCTATAGCCGCTGTAGTAGGGGGTCACCAATCTAGTCGAAACACCCTGCTGGAGAGCTGTACAGGAGGGCATGTCCTTCTGTGGAGGACAAAAGGGAGGGGAGGAAAACACATCAGCTTCACGGGCACAGGTCCCTACCGAGGGAACACCAACTTGCGGGACTGCCAACGGCGGGCATCCGCGCCGGGGAGCCTGGGCCAACACCACCTGCTCGTCTGTCAACACAAAAGTGGGCTTCAGCCTGTCGATGCAGACGGTCTCCCTACGCCTACCCCAAGTCTAACACAAAATGCTTTGTCCCAGGTTCCAATACCCTGAATGGTCCATCGTACGGTGGGCGCAGCGGGGTCCGGTACGCATTGTGCCTGACAAAAACAAAGCTGGCATTCTGTAAACTCTTGGGGATGAAAGTGTGGGGAAAACAATGGCGGGCTGGGCCCGGTATGTTAAAAGCCTCCGTACTGTGCAAAAATTGCCCGGGCGGATCGGCTTTGGGTGTGGGGTTTTCCGGTAAAAACTCTCAGAGGATCTGCAGTTGGCTGAGAAAAAACAAGCTCTGTCGGGTAGGCTGCCAAATCCTCCTTAGGCCCGGAGTGCAACCCCAAAAGAACCCAGGGCAGGCGGTCGACCCACTTTGTATCCACGAGCGAAGCTTTGAGTGCTGCCTTGAGCGACCTATGAAAATGCTCGCATAACTCATTAGCCTGGGGGTTGTACACTTTAGTGCAGTAAATTTTGACCCCCAGGCTTTGGGCCATCGCAGATCAGAGTTCTGAAATAAATTGCGGGCTCCTGTCAGAAGTGATGTCGACAGGGATCTGAACCGTGCAACCCAAGCCGACAAAAAGGCATGAGCTACTTCCGCGGACATGGTAGAAGCCAGCGGAACCACTTCAGGCCAGCGCGTGGTGCGGTCCATGATAGTCAAAAGGTGCGTGAAACCTTGCTACGGTGGGAGGGATCCCACCAATTCCATGTGGACATGGTCAAACCTCCTTACCAGGATTTAAAAGGGCTTGAGGGGGGCTCTGGTGTGCTTGTGCACTTTGTTCCCCTGGCAAGTGACGCAATCTGCAGCCCACTCTTTTATGTCCTTGCACAAGTGCACCCAGACGAATTTCCCCCCAACTAGCTTCACCGAAGTGCACACATCCAGATGCGAAAGAGAGTGGACTGACACAAAAATGCGACGGTGTCAAGAGCTCGGAACCACCGGGTGTGGGTGGCCGGTGGAGACGTCGCAGA
Source organism: Pholidichthys leucotaenia (assembly GCA_020510985.1). Taxonomy (NCBI): domain Eukaryota; kingdom Metazoa; phylum Chordata; class Actinopteri; order Cichliformes; family Pholidichthyidae; genus Pholidichthys; species Pholidichthys leucotaenia. Next base: position 42,483,501 of record CM035848.1, on the reverse strand, counting down.
GCAAGAGAGGGCACCCTTCTTGCACCACCCTGCTCTCCAGCCCTAACCCAGTAGGTGCCAACTGGAGCGCGCAAATGTCAATGTCCCAGGCTTGCTCTGCAACCATAGCAGGGAAATCTATTTCCATGTATACTGGGGAGACTAAAGCAAGCAACAGAAAATCAGCCACGACGTTGAGCTTACTGGCAATGTGTTGATTGTTGGCCGTAAACTCCGAGATCATGGCCAAATGCCATTGCTGCCGGGCCGACCACAGTTCCGAGACCTTGGACATTGCATACGTTAGCAGCTTATGGTCCATGAATGCGGTGAACTCACGACCCTCTAGCAAAAATTGGAAATGGTGCATCGCCAGGTGTAGAGCCAACAACTCTCAGTCGAACATGTTGTATTTGCATTCGTTGTTGGGCAAAGTTTGACTGAAAAATGTGAACGGCTTCCACCCACCGGAGACGTACTGCTCCACCACTGCTCCTATTTCAACAATAGATGCATCCGTAGTGAGTGCTATTTGTGCCGACGTGTACAGATGGGCTATCAACGCTGCATCCGTAAGTGCCGTTTTGGCGTTTGTGAAAGCCTGGACTTGCTCGGGAGTCCAGTCGATGGTTTCTGTGGGCTTCTTTTTTTTGCGCGGCATATAATGGTTGCATCAGCTGGGCTGCCCAGGGAAGGAAACAGTTATAAAAATGAACTATTCCCAAAAACTCCTGTAATGCCCTCATGGTCTGCAGATGCAGAAAGTCCAACACAGTGTGCACCTTATCAGGTAACGGAATCGCGCCCTCCGGCAAAATGCGATGGCCCAAAAAAATCAATCACTGGCACACCGTACTGGCACTTCGCTGGGTTAACTGTCAGCCCGTGTGCTTCCAACCTCTGGAAAATTGTTTTGAGATGGGCAATGTGCTTTTCCTCGGATGCGCTAGCTACCAGAATGTCGTCTAAGTAGACAAAAACAAAGGGCAAGTCATGAAGCATTGCGTCCATCATTCTCTGGAAAATGAAAAATCCCGGATGTGAGGGATAGGATACCGATCGTGTTCCGTGGCGTTGTTCAAGCACCGGAAATCGCCACAAGGTCGCCACAACCCGTCGGCTTTAGGCACCATGTGAAGCGGGGATGCCCACAGGCTGTTGGAGCACCTGACAATGCCCAGCTGCTCTAAGTTGGCAAACTCCTCGCACACACTGACCAGTTTAGCTGCGTCAAGGCACCAAGGTTGCGTGAACACCGGCTGGCCTTTTGTAGTTATAAAATGTTCGACCCTGGGTTTCGCTATTGTAGCCGAAAAAGTCGGGACCGTGAGTGCTGGGAACTGTGCGAGTAAATGTTGGTACTTACCCCCTGGAGCTATAACGTTACCCAGTGTTGGTGACCCAGCACCCTGAGCTGTGCAGGGCAGTGAGGTAAAAGCATCCGCTAATCACCTATTAGCAACATCGACTAACAACCCATAAGCACATAAAAAATCTGCTCCTTAAATGGGGGCAGAACATGCAGCTACCACAAAGTCCCACTGAAAATTGCATCCGTGCAAGCATATTGTCAGTGTCCGTTCGGCAAAAGTCCTGATGGTGGATCCGTTGGCGGCCGTGAGCTCGAGACCACTGCCTCCTGCCACCCTGTCTGCATTGACCGGCAGGATGAGGCACTTCTGGAAGCCAGAGTCCACCAGAAACCGTCTCCCCAAACGTGTGTCCGTGACATAAAGCAGCTTGTTCCTCTCGCCAGCAGTTGCAGCTGCAACTGAGTGCCAAACGTGCCGTGTTCCCAGCTTCTTGAACTGGCACAGCGGCAAACAGCATTGGGCATCTGAGCCTAAATGGCGATGATAGGAACAAATCGCCCCATTCCTGCGTCCTTTGGCATCTGTCCCAGCTACCACTGATGGCTCCTCAGTCTCGCTGGAGTCCCTCATGGACGCCTGTGCAGCTGCATGCACGCTGAGAGCTCTAGTTGCTAAAATGATGCGGTCCGCTTACTGCACCAGGGTGTGGTAGTCCTTGGTTACCAGCAGTGGTGAGTTGGCCAGGATTGCCCTCACTGTAGCAGGTAGGTTCCTGAGGAACAAGTGGGCGAACAGGAAAGGTTCATCGTTCTTCCCCCTCAGAGCCAACATGCTCTCCATGAGTTCCAGGGCTGATCTGCCACCTAACTCTGAACGTGTTTGGAGTCCCTCTGCCCTCTCACTGTCAGACAGGGTATTGCACTGGAGTAGCATCCGCTTGAGCACTTCATATTTCCCCTGAAGCAAGCTCGTCACCTGTTGCATGGCTTGCACATCCAGCGCAGCGACCACATAGTAATATTTTGTGTCGTCCGTTGTTATCCTGTGGAGTGCGAACTGGGCTTCTATGTGCAGGAACCACGCGGTCGGGCTGTGAAGCCATAAGTCTGGGAGCTTGACTGAGACAGTGCACGTGGCGCTAGTGCTCTCCCTCCAGCTAGTCTCCTGGGTGGTGCTCGGCTCGCTGTCCATGGCATGTCTTGGGGTCAGCAATGTGGAGAAAGGAAGCAGGCGAGGCAACGAGCTGAACAACACAAGAACTTTATTCCTTCTCCAGTATTCAGTACAGCAAAAAACTCACCCAGGTCTCTGTGCATTCTACTTTTATACCTTTAGTTCCATGCATTGAGAACCGGAACTTCCAACCATAATACATTGTTTGGAACAAAGACCTGTGTGGTACATTCACATAACATCATGCCGGCATCGTTTCTCACACCCTTCTTCTTCCAGCGGCTCCGCCGTTCTCTCCTCTCTCCGGGGGGTGAATAGTCCTTACTGTCCTGACTGAGACCCCCTGGTGACACTTCCTCCTTCAGTCCACTGTTTCCCCTTTCCCCAGCTGCCTTCTCTGGGTGGAGAATCCCACCCCCAAACCACCACAATATTTTCCTGTTTCTGGACTTGAGTCAACTCACGCCCTTGCTCTTAGTTCTCCTTTTGGACAGTTTGTATTTATTTCTCACTGTTATTATCATGTCTTTGGTTTTGTTATTATTCCTGTCCTTGCCTTAGTATGTTATTGTCATCCTTTGTATTATTTTATCTGGATCACATCTTATTTATTTTGATCGTCATGTTTCTCCTGTGCTTTTATTTTGAGTGTCCTTTGTTTACTTCCGTTTTCTCCTAGCTTAGTTTCGTGGTTGTCCACTGCTGTCTGTTGTTTTGGTTAATTATCCTTGCTCTTATTTTTTGATTTTCCATAGCTGTTTATTATGTTAGTAATTATGTCTTGTCCTTTTTAAGGGGTATAGTCCCGTAGTTCAGGGTGACGTCCTACTTTGTCATGCTGGCGTGGACCACAAGCTTCCGCCCGTCTGAGTATCCTGCCTGTCCTCTGCAAGAGTCTGTGAGTTTTTGCTTCCTACTTCCTGTGAAGTCATATTTTGAGTTTAAATTAAATCTTGCAAACCTGAGTCCGGCATTTGGGTCTGAATTCTGCCCCAGAGGGGCTCATCTTATGACAGAATGCTTTGGCGAAACAGATTTATGAGAAAAAATCAGTACATTATGAGAAAGAGGTAGGAAATTTATAACAAAAAAGTTGCAAATTAACAAGAAAAAAATTGCAAACTCATGAGAAAAAGTTCAAAATTTACAAGATAAAACTTGCACAGTTATAAGAAAAAAAATTACAAATTCATGAGAAAAAAGTTACCAATTTACAAGAAAAAAAAAACAAATTCATGAGAAAAAAATTAGCAAATTCATGAACAAAACTTGCAGAAATCATAGATATGAGGCAGAGCTACATGGGAACAGTGTGTGAATTTCTCAGTCATCAACGACGAATTTCCACTGCATGATTTCAATCATTTTGCAAGACTTGCTCCAAAGCTGCTACAGTGATTATATTGCACTTTTGTCCTCACATGTAGTCCACATGTTAGACCCAAATAAGACATGTGGGGATTGTTCTTTTTATATGCCTCGATACTGAACACGAGACCCCATTGCAGCATGCAACGTCATCCTCCCATGCAACATTGCTGCTCCCTAAATCAAAATAAGCTTCGGCTGACCGCAACCACCTTCTCCCCACCATGGATAAGTCAACTAATTCAAAGTTTGTGTTAGCTTTTGAGTGAAGTCCGGGCACCAGGCTCAGCTCATTCCAATCATGTTTAAACAATGTCCATGACTTTATAATGAAGTATGATGAAGCCTAAGTAATGAGGTGGCAGTGAAAGGCCCTTGTACAGCTTTTCCCAAGCCCTTTAACACAGAGCCTTGACCTTTTTAACTAGCAGAATTAATTGGGCCGGGCTAACCTTTTAGAGCCTGGCTGTGAAATAAAACCAGCGTTCCCGGGTCGCCTCATTATACGGCTTCCATCTTTGGAGTGCGAATGCTGCCTTTTTTCCCCTCCTCCTATATAGTTTGAGAACACACAGAAGCCAGTCAGATGGGGAATACATTCCAGGTCAGTCCAACAGAGTCCGGTACTGTAAGCCTGCTTCTTTATGTCCTCCAGCTGAGGAGGTAAGCTGGTGGTCTTTCTCAGGGACAGAGTCAGCAGTACGGTAGAATATTTAAAGTGTTTGCAGAGCACACAGCAGCTCTGTCCTGATTAGGAGGAAAGTATTGCGTGGTGCCTCATTGAATCCGAGCATAATAGGCTTGGTGTGCTTTGAAATTTATGAAAAGACACGGATAAGAGAGTCAGAACTATTTAATCATAATCTTAAGATTAATCAATTGTTACTTATTCACAGTAATGAAAAAAGGTGTAACAACTTTAGAAGATGGAAAGAGAATTAAAATATCCTTAGAGATGGTACATATACATGAGATTTATTTGAACATGCATACAGTATATAACTAAAGTCAACGAGGTTCACACACAGTAGGTGATTTGTTCTTCTTTAATGGGGGGGATTCACAAATTTAGCATGAGGTACAAATGTGTAAATGTGAATTCATTGTAAAAGTGCAAAGATATGAAAAAAGATGCAAATTTACATTTAAAAAGTCAAAAATTACGATTTAATCACATGGCATAATAGTTTAACCAGCATCCATGTGAAAAGAGAAAATTTACAATAAAAAAGTTGAAATTTTGTAAAAAAAAAAAAAAAAAAAGTCAAATTTTTGAGAAAAAAAAATCAGCATTTTGAGAAAAATGTTGCAAACTTACAGGAAAAAAAATAAAAATTGACAGGAAAAGAATTACAGGAACAAAGTAGCAATTTTGTAAAAAAAAAAAAAAGTCACAAATTTATAAGAAAAAAGTTCCAAATTTATGAGAAAAAGGTTGCAGTTTTTTTAGGAAAAAGTTACATGGCTGTGAGAAAACAGTTGCAAATTTTTTGAGTGTCATGAGTTGCACAAGTCGGTGTGAAACTTTGCCAAAATGATGTCGGACTCTGTAGTATTATACAACTACAACAAAAGGCATAGATGAGGCCAGACAGTCACCTACAGTACATAGAGAGGATTGTCTTAGAAGTTAAACTCCAATGAAAGAAGAGTGGACAGAAATGTCAGGTTAGAGAAAACGACCAAGTCAAACCAGAAAGGCTGCATCTGTGCTTCAGCTCAGCAATGAAGAAGCCTCTGGAACTGTACAAGTGAAAAATATTCTTCAAACAAAAACAAACCTCATCAAAACATGGCCAGGATGCTTAGCACAGAGATTAGGCTGTTGTGTTGCCATCAGTTTTTTTTTTTTTTTTCATAAATTGGAAACTAAAGCTATGGTCCCAAATACCCTTACAACTGGCTGCGAACACCATACAAACAATTTTTGGACCATTTCGTATAATCCAGTTTTCATAGTCCATTCGTAAGTTTGTGGCCAGGTCGATGGTCTTGTCCAAGATTTCTATGAATGCCCCACGAAAAACCCTCATCATAGTGCAGCCGTACAAATGCCATAGGAACAATATAAGAACTACCCAAGATGTTGGCCTTAAGTATGCCTCAAGGACACTTTAAGTTGTTCTTGAGGGTCCCTTACAGCAGTTGTAGGAAACACCGTATGTACGGTAAATGGTGTTCACTTATATAGCCCTTTTTCTCATCTCTAGATGACCAAAGCGTTTTACAGATCCTGCTATCCACCCATTCACACACAAATTCACACATTGATGGCGGCGTAGCTGCCATACACAAGTGCTGGCCTGAACCACCATGACTGGGGGTTCAGTGTCTTGCTCAAAGACACTTCGACATGCAGACTGCAGACAGAGCGGGAATCGAACCCCTGACACTCCGATCACCAGTCGGCCACGCTACACCTGTGCCACAGCCAGGAAGTAGTGAGGTGCTCATAAGGCGGAAGTACATTCATGCGACGTTTGTGATGACAAAATGTGCTGAAAGCCATAAGATCTTCCTATGAATGACTTGAGAGTGCCATGAGTTGCCCAAAAATTTTCATAAGATGGCAGGAAGTATGCTATAGCAAGATCCCAAGGCACCCTTATGAAGAACGGAAGAACTCTAGGGCCATTGTAGGATAGAAAACCACCTCATTTCTCAAGAATGTGTTAAGTTGCTCTTGCGAATTGAATGGCAGCCATAAGAATGCCCCCCTCCATGAATGTCTGCAAACTCCAGAATTCATAGGAACTGGGTGATTCTTACGATCCCATCGTTTGTAAGAATCTTTGTGATCGTAGCTTTAGTTGTAGTATATTTATTACTTTTTTCACTTGTTAAATTAACATCTTTACTACATTTTCGCACATTTATTCTTTGACATTTTTGCTTAATTTACATTCATATGTTTGTAACTTATGCTAAATTTGTGACTACCTCCCCAACAATAACCACCAGCCCCTTGTTAAAAAGTAACAAATCACCTACTGCTTATACTATACTTAAAAATGCCACATATTTGTCCCAGATTTATTGACATAGATTCATTTTCATCTGTTGTCTTGAGAAACAACCAATGGGAAAACAGCATAGCAGTAAAGGCCAACGTACAAGCCAGAGAAGTCATAGCACCAGAGACAACGTAGAAGTTCAAAGAGTCAGTCGATGCTGGAGGTAGAACAGGTTCAGCACACGGGTGACCAGTCCAGCTCAGCAAACAACACTGGAGGCATAAAGCAGAGACGTAACCCTACCGGAACAAATGAGGTCAGTGAAAGAGGAACACTATAAATGGGAAAAAAGGCTGGTGGAATGCAATCAAAGATGATCTGGCAGAAGAAGTGGGTCCACACACTGTTTAAATGCATGGAGGACAAATGATTAGACACACAGCACATCGGGGTTCAGTGAGTAATGAGAGAGGAGGAGACATACAAGGACAGAAAGTAGGGAGTGTGAATATCGGCCAATGAGGCAACAGATTTGAACGACCCACCAGATGAAAAGGCAATTTTACTGAACTACAGAGATGATGAGATAGGTAGAGTATTTGAGGTAGGAGAAAATACATGTTGCTCCTTCCTGCAGTTTGTTAAATTTTCAGTGTTCAATCTAGAAAATAATTCTGGCTGAACCCAAACAATTAGGTAACAACTTGCATGGACCTTTTTTAAGTAATTGTTGTGATCTGGGCTTGGTCACAGACCATGTTCATGTATTGTGTTGTCCTTAGATTCATCATTATTGTTATTATCACATTGTTTATCACGTCCTCACTTTGTCATAGCGTCCTCCAGCGGGAAGGTAAGAAGGACTCGGAATGCAGGCTGAATTCCAATGTAACATGATGATTTATTAATAATCAAAGATGAACAAACAAGATACAGCACAGGGGCTGCTAAAACGACTAAGGAGATGACTGGCAAAAATAATTTATATGGATACTGGGTTACTAGCAGGGAAAACAGACAATGACACCACACCAGACAGACACTGAACACTCACAGATATACAGAGAAAGATAATCCCAAATGAGAGACAGCTGGGGAAACAATCAGGGAAAGCAGGGAAGTGGCTGCAGGTGAGGAGCACGGGATGGGCGGGACAGTACAGACAAATAGACAGGAGATGCACGTGAAACAGGACAACAATACAGGAGTACTACAGAGAGGGCATTGGCTATGGATACGGAAAACATGAGGAGCTGGAACAATAAGTAAACAAATATACACACAGACCCAGGTCCAAACAAGGAATGACACAGCAGACAATGACAGAGGACTCAGGGGAACACAGAGGGCAATAAATGCAAATAATAATCATACACAATCACAGCAAGAACAATAAATGGACATAAAAGGTGTGCTTGATCCTGTGATCAAGCCCAGACCATGACAGGGCCCCCTGCTCTCAAAGGCGGTTACTAGACACCCTTCAAACAAAACAGAGAATACCTCAGTCGGGTGGGAGGAGGGGGATACATACATGGCGGGGCAAAATGAGAGAACAATCAAGAAAAGAAAATGTTCATCAGGTGGTCAGCAAAAGTCCCTGGACCACTGGACTGAATGACATGAGACCTTGGGTGGTCTACAAAAGTCCAAGGACCACCAGACAAATGAACAAGGAGTGTCAGGTGGCCAGCCAAAGTCCAAGGGCCACCAGACGGATGAACACAGTGTGTCAGATGGCCTACCAAAATCCAAGGGCCACCAGACGGATGAGCAAGGTGTGTCAAATGGCTTACCAAAGTCAAAGGGCCACCAGACAGATGAACATGGTGCATCGGGGTGGTCTATCAGAGTCCTTGGGCCACCAGATGGAAGAACAAGATGCCACAGGAGCACAGAGCCCAGGGGCCAGTTGTAAAATGGCCTGAGCTCAGGGGGCAACAACACAGGGGCTCTAAACTCAGGAGATAACACAGTAGCCATTTAACCTCAGAGGGTGACAGCAAAGAACCTTGAAACTCAGAAGATGACATTGAAGTCTTTTGCTCAGGAGAAACCACATAGGATTTTTGAGCTCAGCAGATGGCAAGAGTGGAGCTCGTTGTACAGATAATAAGATAGGAGTTTTTTTGCTCTGGCAATGACACAAAAGCTTTTGGTTATGGAGATAATGCAGACATTTTTAACTCAGGAGATAATGGGAACATAGAAACTTTGAACTCAGGAAATGATAGTATGGAAACCTTAACCTCAGGGGATAGCAACATAGGAACTATAAACTCAGAAGGTGACAACATAGGAACTGTAAAGTCAAGAGATGGCCACATAGGCACTTTGAACTCAGGAGGTAATGATAACATAGGCACTTTATCCTCAGGAGGTAGTGACAATACAGAAACTGGATTCTCAGGAGATAATGACAACAATGACATTTTAAACTCAGGAGCAAATGACACAGGAGCTCCCTGCTCTGGAGGAAAAAAAAATTTAGGAGCCTCTTGTCCCTAAAAAAAAATAAAAAAAAATAAGTGTCTTTTGATCTTTGGAAAACAAAGTAGGAGCCGTTTCCTCTGGGGATAATAACATAGCAGCTCTAAACTCAGGAAATGACCCAGGAGCTCTTTGTTCTGGGGAAACCAATATGGGAGCTCTTTGATCTGGGGAAAATAAAATAAGAGCTCTTTGCTCTGGGAGAAACAATGTAGGAGCTCTTTGCCCTGAGGAAACCAATATGGGAGATCTTTGCTCTGGGGAAAATGAGTTAGGGGCTCTTTGCTCTAGGAAAAGTAACGTAGGAGCTCTTTGCTCTGGGAAAAACAATGTAGGAGCTCTAAACTCTGGAGAAAACACTGGAGTTTCTTGCTCAGAAGAAAACCTTTTAAACTCAGGAGGTGACAAGATACAACTTTTTAACTCAGGAGGTGAAAACATAAAACCTTTAAACTCAAAAGATGATAGCACAGAAACTTTAAACTCAGGAGGTGATAACATAAAACTTTTAAACTCAAGAAGTGACAATGTAGTACATTTAAACTCAGGAGGTGACAGACAATTTTTAAACACAGAGGGTAACAGAGAATCTTTAAACTTATTGGTGACAAGATGGAACCCTCAAACTCAGAAGGTGTCAACATGGAACCTTTAACCTCAGGAGGTGTCAACATGGAACCTCTAACCTCAGAAGGTGATAACATGGACACTTTAAACTCAGGAGATGATAACATGGATACTTTAAACTCAGAAGATTATAACATGGACACTTTAAACTCAGGAGGTGTCAACATGGACACTTGGTCCTCAGTAGGTGAAAATGACAACACAGATGTTTTAAGCGCAGGAGAAAACTACATTGGATCATTTTGCTGTAGAGATACCATAGAAGTTTTAAACTTAGGCAAAAACTTAGGTACCCCTTGCTCAAAAAAAAAAAAAAAGAAAGAAAGAACGAAAGAAAGAAAGAAAGAAAGAAAGAAAGAAAGAAAGAAAGAAAGAAAACAACAACACGGGGGTTTTAAACTCAGGAGATAACATTGGGGTTCTTTGCTCTAGAGACCACAAAGGAGCTTTTTGCTCCAGCGACAACAACATAGGAGTTTTTAGTTCTGGAGATACCAATATATGAACTCTTAGCTCTGGGGGTATCAATATCAGAGATTCTAGCTCAGGGGACAATAACACACGAGTTTCTAGTTCAGAAGATGTCAACAAATGAGTTTCTAGTTCAAAAGATAATACTTGAGGGGCCTTCAGCACAGGGGCTAACAGCAGCTGATGAGCAATAACCCCAGGCAGTGAAGAACCTCAGACGTTGGAAGAAAACAGGAGGTCAGTGAGGTGACACCACAGTCATGAGCAGCAGGGACTGGTGGGGAGGACTCAGCAGCTTGTGGAATGTGTGCTTGGGTCCCTCCAGCAGGAGCAAGGCAAGACTTTTCAAAAATAGTGATAGTACATAAATAAAAAGGTACTTTCCTTAATTCCTGGTTTCCTGCTGCTGGGGTGACAACCTCAGGATGAGTAGAAGGAACTGGAGTGTACACTTTGGCTTGACCAGGAACAGCAGTGTGCACTTCGGAGTTAGCTGGAGCTGCAGCGTGCATCTCAAAGTCAGCCGGAGCTGTGGCGTGCACCTCAGAGTCAGCTGGAGCTGTGGCGTGCACCTCAGAGTTAGCTGGAACTGTGGCATATACCTCGGAGTCAGCTGGAGCTGTGGCGCACACCTCGGAGTCAGCTGGGGGTGTAGCATGCACGTCCGGGATGGCTGGAGCTGTAGTGTGCACCTCGGGGACAGCTGGAGCTGGGAGGCACCGAGGGGCAGATAATATAGCTTGGAGGTGCTGTGGAGCAGGCACCGGAGCTGGGATGTGCACCTCAGTGTCAGCTGGAACAGGCTCGTGCTCTTCGGAGACTGCTGGAGCTGTGAACTACACCTCGGAGACAGCTGGAGTTGAAGTGTCCTCCATCCCTGCCGCAGCTACCTTGAACAGGGAGGAAGAAACATAGGATGGGTCACCACAATTACCAATAACAGAGATCGGTGGAGAGGACCCGGAGGCGGATGGAAACTGCACTTGGGTCCCCTCACCAGGAGCAAGCCAAGTCTTTTCTAAAATAGATTTTAAACCAAAAAGCACCTGCCTTAACCCCTGTGCCACTGCTCCTGGGAGAAGGGTCTCTGGCAGAGCTGCTGGGGGTGTGAAGACCTTGGGAGATACTGGAGGAGCTGATATGATGGCCTCTGGAGGAGCTGACGGAACAACAGATGAGGCAGTCTGAGGAGCAGCAGCAGGCAAGGGCACCAGTGCAGCAGTGGTGGTAGCTGGAACTGCAGCTGTCATGGAAACAGGTGTAGCAGCTGCTGTCATGGGGGCTGATGCTGGAGTGTCCTCCAGGGCTCAGACGCTCTGTGGAACTGGAGCTTAGGGTGCTGGAGAAGTAGCGGTGGAACGCCAGTAGGAGCAGTGTTTCCTCAGAGCTTGTGTCCTCGCTGGGACCCTTGGAGTCCCTTGGGACAATTGAAGTGTTTTTGTCCCCACAAGGTGGAAGAACAAGTTTTGGTGTGAGCCAGGGGTTATACTCCAGTAAAAGTTCAAGTCTGTGACAGCAGAACCTTCCGGTCCTCGTCCAGGCCCTCGTTGTTGTGACACAGGATGACATAGACGTGGGAATGGTGGAAACCAGGGGACATTTTACCACTGACTCAGGCTTCCATGATGCCAGGAATGATGAGCGGTGACTAGGGGAAAAGGCTGGAGCTGAGAACGTTGCATGCTTTGCTGGAGGAGTAGCGGAGGAACACCGGGAGGACTGGAATCTCCTGGAGCCTCCCTTGCAACCCGGGCTGCTGTGTGCCCAGCAGGTCCCACTGTATTCCACAGATTTGTGGGATCGGCAGCCAGTGGTAGGTCGGGGATGACTGGCTGTGGTGAGGAGGAGATGGTGGGTAGTGGTGGCAGCATCAGGAGAGTGAGTTCCAGCACCCTGGAGTGGATGCGCAAGTGCGGCCTGGCTTCCACCAGGTTGGTGATTCCCCCCAGCAATCCTGTTATGTCTGGAATCAGAGTCAGAGTCAGTCTTATGCCATGCAGCAAACTGCACCTTTATTGAACACTCACAGAACTATATACAGTCTGGCCGTAGCCCGCCTGATGTCACCACACTGGGCGGGTACGGCAAGCCCTATGGGCCACACACACACACACACACACACACACACACACACACACACACACACACACACACACACACACACACACACACACACACACACCACATTCTACACACAACATTCTCCCCCCCCTTTAGAAAGTCCAAAACCACACACACAATAGAGACCCTCCCCAATTTAGCACCAGAATCATGCACTAAGAGGAAAACAGGAAATAGAGAACTAGAATGGCCTAACACATTCACCCAAAAACAACTGAAATAGGACCTTTCTTTCTGAGCTAACTAAACCACACAAAATAATCCCATGTCACAACATACACTCATACACATCTATTAACATAAGTACATTAACGTTATTTAAGTTACACCATAGACCATGGGCAGCCATGGATGAAACCGGCTCAGAGGTCCAGGGCAGCCCCACGGCATGCGTGCCCCTGGCAGCCACCTACTTCCGGAATCAAAGCTGACCCCCCCAGTGAGAATGTCTTTTTTTCTCACCCTCAGCCACTTCTCTTGTCCGGATCCACAGTGCTGCTGCCTGGCATGCCATCCCTCTGTGCCTGTCGGTCCGCTCCCGACTGCCTTAAACACCACTGCAGCTGCCGCCCCTGTAGCTCCATACTCTCCGCCCCCCTGTGACCGAACTCCGGAGAAAAACCAAAGCTCGGTCATCGTTGTCACCCATCAACTCGGGTACCTCGCTGTAAGTCCCACCGCCCTCGTCCAAGGCACTTTGAGCCCCAGCACTGAGGTCCTGCCCGACCTCCGCGGTGCCTGGCACCCACTCTCTGTCATTCGAGGTGCTCTGCTGTGCCGTCTCTGTGTCCGGCTGTCGCTGCTGCTTCCTGAGACTTTCAGCATCACCTTCATCGGTGTCACTCGTTGACCCCTGTGCCTTGTTGCTGCTCCCAGGACTGTCGTCCAAGGTACTCCACTGCGTTGCCTCTGCACCCAAGCTGTCGCTGCCTCTGCACCCAGCTGTCGCTGCTGATTCCTGAGGTTTTCAACCTGCTTGCTCCTGCTATCCCGCTGCCCAGACTCCAGCAGCGGGGAAGATCCAGTTTAGTCCGGTCGCTGCTCTCCCTCTCTGCTGTCGCTGCTCACAGCACAGTAATCATCACCAGCGCTACGGTCCCGTACCGTGCTGAGCTCCTCGGCTTGCTTGCCATCTTCGGTGACCGGGGGCTCCCCCACTCATGGCCCAGGTTCCAACTCGAAGTCTAGCTGGTAGCAAGTAGCTTGGTTTTGGCACACACCTAGCTTCATGGCTAACTTCCCCATAGACACTGACTGAGCTGCTAGCTTCCCCGAGCTAGCTATCATAGCTTCTTTTGGCACCAACAGCTCTTCTACCCACAGCTTTGTGGTCCTCATATGTTTGGCAAAATATTCAGCCAGCTGCCCGACAGCGTCCACTTAAGATTCCGTTTCTTCCAACATGCAGAGAATTTTCTGACCTTCTTTGCAGAGATGGTGGGCCAGAATTGCTCATCTTCGTACTCTGTCGAGTCTAATTAAGCCCAGTGCCACGATGTAACCCTCAAACATGGCCACCCATTTTGGCCACAGGATCGCTGGCTCTCTCGGGTACTCCAGAAACAGTAATAAGGGTGGAGCCCATACACCCCCATAGTTTTCTCTCGTTGCCAAAATGTTATGCCTGGAATCAGAGTTGGAGTCAGTCTTATGCCATGCAGCAAACTGCACCCTTATTGAACACTCACAGAACTATATACAGTCTGGCCGTAGCCCGCCTGACATCACCACACAGGGCGGGTACAGCAAGCCCTAAGGACCACACACACACACCAAATTCTACTTCTACCCACAACAAAACCCTCTCATCTTGCCGAGAGGAGCAGCTCAAAGCTGCGTCCACTAAGTCCTTAATTGCCCAAACGAGCTGCTGCTCCTTCCGACTCCACCTCTTCCTCCTCTTGCCAGTCTCACCTGCAGAGTCCACGTCTGGTGGCATTGTATTGTCATAGCATCCTCCGGCAGGTAAGAACTACTCGCAATGCAGGCTGAATTCCAACATCCATCCATCCATCCATCCATCCATCCATCTTCTACCGCTTTTCCGGAGGTCCGGGTCGCGGAGGCAGCAGTTCAAGCAGAGAAGCCCAGACTTCCCTCTCCCCAGCCACCTGCTCCAGCTCTTCAGAGGGGATACCAAGGCGTTCCCAGACTAGCTGGGAGACATAGTCTCTCCACCGAGTCCTGGGTCTGCCCCGGGGTCTCCTCCCAGTGGGACGTGCCTGAAACACCTCAAGTGGGAGGCGTCCAGGAGGCATCCTAATCAGATGCCCATACCACCTCAACTGACTCCTTTCAATGTGGAGGAGCAGCGGTTCTACTCTGAGCCTCTCCCGGATGACTGAGCTCCTCACCCTATCTCTGAGGGTGAGTCCAGCAATCCTACGGAGAAGCTCATTTCAGCCGCTTGTATCCGCGATCTCGTTCTTTCGGTCATTACCCAAAGCTCGTGACCATAGGTGAGAGTAGGAACGTAGATTGACTGGTAAATCGACAGCTTTGCCTTAGAACTAAGCTCCCTCTTCACCACAACAGACCGGTACAACGTCCGCATCACTGCAGATGCTGCTCCAATCCGTCTGTCGATCTCTCGCTCCATTTTCCCCTCACTCGTGAACAAGACCCCAAGATACTTAAACTCCTCCACTTGGGGCAGGAGCCTGTCCCCAACCCGGAGAGGACAATCCACCTTTTTCCGGCTGAGGACCATGGACTCGGACTTGGAGGTGCTGATTCTCATCCCAGCCGCTTCACACTCAGCGGCAAACCGTCCCAGCAAGAGCTGTAGGTCATTGCTGGATGAAGCCAACAGGACAACATCATCTGCAAACAACAGAGATGAGATCCTGTGGTCACCAAGCATGACACCCTCCATTCCCTGGCTGCGCCTAGAAATCCTGTCCATAAAAATTATGAACAGGACCGGTGACAAAGGGCAGCCCTGGCGGAGTCCAACTCTCACTGGGAATGACTCCGACCGAGTGTTGGCAATGCGAACTAAACTCTCACAACGGTCGTACAGAGACCGAATAGCTCGTAACAACAAGCCCGATACCCCATACTCCCAAAGCACCCCCCACAAAAATCCACGAGGGACGCGGTCAAATGCCTTCTCCAAGTCCACAAAACACATGTAAACTGGTTGGGCAAACTCCCACGAACCCTCAAGAATTCTCGAGAGGGTAAAGAGCTGGTCCGATGTGCCACGGCCAGGACGAAAACCACATTGCTCCTCCTGAATCCGAGGTTCGACCAACGGCCGGACTCTCCTCTCCAGTACCTTGGCATAGACCTTCCCAGGGAGGCTGAGGAGTGTGATCCCTCTAAAGTTGGAGCACACCCTCCGGTCCCCTTTTTTGAAGAGAGGAACCACCACCCCGGTTTGCCATGCCAAAGGCACTGCCCCCGACCTCCACGCAATGTTGCAGAGGCGTGTCAACCATGACAACCCAACAACATCCAGGGCCTTGAGGTACTCGGGGCGAATCTCGTCCACCCCCGGGGCCCGGCCACCAAGGAGATTTTTAACCACCTTGGCGACCTCAGCCCCTGTGATAGGCGAGTCATCCCCCTCGTCCCCAAACCCTGCTTCCTCTGTGGAAGGCGTATCAGTGGGATTGAGGAGATCCTCGAAGTATTCCTTCCACCGCCCGACGATATCCCCAGTTGAAGTCAACAGTGTCCCATCCGCACCATACACAGTGTGGACGGGGAGCTGCTTTCCCCTCCTGAGCCACCGAACAGTTTGCCAGAATCTCTTTGAAGCCGACCGAAAGTCTTGTTCCATGGCCTCACCGAACTCCTCCCATACCCGGGTTTTTGCTTCAGCAACCACCCGAGCTGCACTCCGCTTGGCCTGCCGGTACACCTCAGCTGCTTCGGGAGTCCCACAAGCCAACCAAGCTTGATAGGACTCCTTCTTCAGCTTAATGGCCCCCCTCACCACTGGTGTCCACCACTTGGTTCGGGGGTTGCCACCACGAGATGCACCGACCACCTTGCGGCCGCAGCTCTGGGCTGCCGCTTCAACAACAGAGGTGGAGAACATGGCCCATTCAGACTCCATGTCTCCAGACTCCCTCGGAATGTGGTTGAAGTTCTTCCGGAGGTGGGAGTTGAAGACCTCCCGGACAGGGGCCTCAGCCAGACGCTCCCAGCACACCCTCACTATACGTTTGGGTCTACCAGGTCTGAATGGCTTCCTCCCCTGCCATCGGATCCAACTCACCACCAGGTGGTGATCAGTTGACAGCTCTGCACCTCTCTTTACTCGGGTGTCCAAGACATACGGTCGCAGGTCTGATGATACGATAACAAAATCGATCATCGACCTGCGGCCTAGGGTGTCCTGGTGCCAGGTGCACATATGGACACCCTTATGCTTGAACATGGTGTTCGTTATAGACAGACTGTGGTTAGCACAGAAGTCCAATAACTGAACACCACTCGGGTTCAGATCGGGCAGGCCGTTCCTCCCAATCACCCCCCTCCAGGTTTCACTGTCGTTGCCCACGTGCGCATTGAAGTCCCCCAGTAGGACAATGGAGTCTCCAGGAGGAGCACCCTCCAGCACCCCAGTCACAGACTCCAAAAAGGGTGGGTACTCTGAAACATCATTTGGTGCATAGGCACAAATGATGGTCAGGACCCGTTTCCCAACCCGAAGGCGCAGGGAAGCAACCCTTTCGTCCACCGGGGAAAACTCCAATATAGAGGCAGCAAGGTGGGGCGATACAAGAATACCTACCCCTGCTCGTCGCCTCTCGCCCGGGGCAACTCCAGAAAAGGCTAAGCTCCAGCCCCTCTCCAGGAGACTGGTTCCGGAACCGGAGCTGTGTGTTGAGGTGAGGCCGACTATATCTAGCCGGTATCGCTCAATCTCGTACACCAGCTCAGGCTCCTTCCCCACCAGAGAGGTGACATTCCACGTACCAAAAGCCAGTTTAGAAAGCTTGGGATCAGTCCGCCAAGGTCTCCGCCTTTGACTGCCACCTAATCCACATAGCACCGGACTTCCATGATCCCTCCTGCAGGTGGTGAACCTACTGGAGGGCGGACCCATGTAACTCCTTCGGGCTGAGCCCGGCCGGGTCCCATGGGTGGAAACCCGGCCACCAGACGCTAGCCTTCGAGCCCCTCCCCCAGGCCTGGCTCCAGGGTGGGGCCCCGGTAACCCCATACCGGGCGGGGTACACTGAATCCTTGATATACAATTTATCATGAGAGTCTGTTGGATCGTTCTTCGTCTGGCCCTTCACCCAGGACCAGTTTGTCTTGGGAGACCCTATCAGAGGCAAATTGCCCCGGACAACATAGCTCCTGGGATCACTGGGGCACGCAAACCCCCCCACCACGATAAGGTGACGATCCATGAGGGGGTGACGATCCATGAGGGGGAATTCCAACATAACATGATGAATTATTAATAACCAAAGATGAACAAACAAGATACAGCACGGGGTCTGCAAAAACAACTAAGGAGATGATTGGCAAAAATAACTTAGGGGGATACTGGGTTCCCGGCGGGGAAAACAGACGACAACGCCACACCAGACAGACACTGAGCACTCACATACTGAATATACAGAGACAGATAATCACAAATACGAAACAGCTGGGGAAACAATCAGGGAAAAGAGGGAAGTGGCTGCAGGTGAGGAGCACAAGATAGGTGGGGTAGTACAGACAAATAGAGGGCAGTGGCTATGGGTATGGAAAACATGAGGAACTGGAACAATAGGTAAAAAGATATACACGCAGACCCAGGACCACACGGGATGACACAGCAGACAATGACAGAGGACCCAGGGGAACACAGAGGGCAATAAATGCAAATAATAATCATACATAATCACAGAAAGAACAATAAATAAAAATAAAATGTGGGCTTGATCCTGTGATCAAGCCTAGACTATGACACACTGTTAGTTATGTAAATCCTTTGTATTGTTACTGTTACTCCTGTCATGGTCTGGACAGGGGTAGATCCTGTCCTGACATGATTTTAGTAATGCTGGAACCCAACGACAGAAACCACAACAGGAGACAACTGGTAAGGTAAGTATTTTATTGTACAAATTGTGATGTGAACTGACTGGTAGCCCTGTGGGGAGAAGAGAAGAACAGAGTACATATCTGGGGGAAACTATGCTGGGTATATTGCAGTGAAAACTGAAGCTTACTTGGTAACTGTTTGTTGGTTGCTGTTGCGCAGGGCAGAAGGAAATGAATCACTGCAGAATGACTCCTGCCGTTGTGACGATGAGGTAGAGGACTGCAGCAGAAGGTACTTGCTGACGGTGAGGGGGACTATGCCCAGGCCTGGGACTTATTTCTAGGGGGGAAGAGGGAACAGTTTGTAACAAAATAAATGTTCGTATCTTACTTGATTACAGGGAATCCGGGGGGAGGGAGGGAATCCTGGCTGTGCAGCTGATAGAATAAAAAAAAATCCAAAGGGGGAGCTCTGGGAAGGTACACTGAATTAAAAACAGAGAGATCCAACAAGCACAAAGTCGAGAGCTTTAGGAGGTCAGGCTTACATGAAAATCCAAGGGAGAAGTCAGGCAGCGGGGGGAGAGCAGACAGAGCTGGGAGGCAGATAGTGAGTGAGCATAGAAGGCACACGAGAGTCTGAGGAACACTAGAAATGGGATATCTCAGAAGCAACTTGACTGTGGCGCCGAGACAAACCCATGCTGGGGAATGCCAGCTCACCCCTTAAATAGGGTGGAGCTGGCCCGCAGAACAGCTGAAGGAAATCAGAGGCAATTAAGGCAAAGTACAATGTGTGTGTGTGCATGCTCACCGCTACCATGACATGTCCACACTTTATGTTCTCTTTTTGATCTTATTATTATTACTGTAATCGCTATCACTGTCCACACCTTATTTTCCCTTTTTAGACTCTTTATTGTTATTATAAGTATCATTATTGGGATTCTTTATTATTGTTTCTGTATGGACGCTTCTCTGTTGACGGTACGCTTTGTTGACTTCCTGTTAGCATAATGCCTCTTCCGTTTAGCCTCATCCTTACATTGTTACGCATTCACAGCTGTCCCTTGTTTTGTTAATCACTGTTTCCCTATATACGTTGGCCTCAAGCATTAATCCCTGCAGTGTCCTTATGTTATTACTATGATTTTTAAACCTCGCTGGAATTATTATTTGCTTCACTCCCTGGATCACTACAGTTTTCGTTACCTGCCGTCAGCAGCTTATCTTTTGTGTTTCCTGCCCCCAAGCAGAGTCTTATTTTCTTGGTTAACCACTTGCACTCCGTTGTTCCGCAGGCGGGCAAGTCTCTGCATTCTAGGGCGCACGAGGGCGCACGAGAGCGCCCTCGTGTGCGCTTGGACGCATGACGCATGATGGTGGTGATGGTGATGTAGTGGCGTCCAAGCGCCACTAAAAAAAAAACTGCAGAGACAGCCGCGAACAGATTAGTTCATCTGATTGACCTCTCATTTGACTAATAAGAGCCTTGAATTGGGTTTCTGAAACCTTGAAGAGCCAATGAATGAAAATCTAGGGAGGAGGACCCACCTACTGTGAACGCAGGAGCCAATTGAAGCACAGAAATTCAGGCTGGGTGAAGAGAGATTTACTGTTGCAACAGATGAAAACAAAGGACGCTGGACGAATCTACTACAGACCCAGGCTCACCCAGCAGCATGGAGACCACCCACAAGTGGGACCTGCACTCATTCCAGCAGAATAGATGGAGGCCGACGACAAAAGTCGTAAATCATTCGCCAAAACGGCAATAATGGAATTATGTTTTGATCGGGATCCACGAGCGGAGCAGCGTCGCTTTCGTCTGACAATGGGGGAAGAGATGTTCGCCACGACTCTGCTGCTTTGAAGAGGTAAGGTGTTATAAGCTAAATTATTATTTATCCCTGAAAACTGTAATCCAAAAATGACTTTTGACCGATCGGTAAATTACAACTGTACTGCGCACGAAGTATGAAGTGCGTGCGCCGCGATAAACGGTTCATTTGCCGTGTTCGGACCGTGAAGGCCCCCCCCCAACTGCAGAAGAGGAGCGGGGGGGGGGCGTTCACGGTCCGAACGCCCCCCGGTCTGCGGGGGGAAGCATATGAGTCTATTCCATCATGTAGCGATGGCCCTCTTCTGTAGCGGGGGGGGGGCGTTCACGGTCCGTTCACGGTTCCCCCCCCCACACACACACACAGTAGCGAGGGGGGGGGGAGCCGCTGTGAAAACATGCAAGGAGTGTAATCCGTCATGTAGCGAGGGCCGAACTCGGTCCTTGGTAGCGGGGGGGAGGGACGACTCCCCGCCCACACACACACACACAGACACAGCCCTGAGTGTGACCTTTCATTAGAGCCTAAAATGAAGATTCTACATTGAATTATTCAAAAGTTACAGACGTTTTTCCAAACTGTGCCATTTGGCACAATTTGGCACAGTTCCAAAACGCCTGGGAACAGCCTGAGAACAAAGCTGTGTAAAATATTCATTTTTTGTGGTATTGTTACCAAATTTGGATCTCAGCTGGATAACACTTGGTTCTACATTTCTGTTGCATTTTCCAGCCGGATCGGACAGCTGTGTGTTATTTACAAGCATTTGTATCCAAAAAAACACTGTGTCCAATTTTTTTTTCTTCAAGTTCAGTATGTTTAGATGACTGTAACTCAGTGGCTGGAGCACGTAGAGAGATTATGTTTTTTTTTGCCAAAAAATTCAAAGTGTTTTCTTTTAAATGAGACCAACCCCATGAAGATGCTGCAAAGGGTTGAATAACAGCTTTCGATTTACTTTGGGCATGTTATTTTTTGGCATTTTTAGGAAAATTGCCCGGAGTGCAAGTGGTTAATAAATCAGCAACTAGTATCACAGCTTTTGGATCCTCTCTTCTTGTCATGTTCCCTGTGTAACTTCGCAGCGAACATATGAAATAGCAGCAAGCTCAAACCGTAGAGTAAGCAAAGTGTTTATTTACAGTGGGTGAATGTGTGGAAAGTCCAAATACAGTCACAGCAAAAGGAAAAGACACCCGGCTACAAACTTGGTCGGTGAACGGGAATGCCTAACGCGCTCCAATTAAGCAGGAGCGGAGAAAAAGGCACAGGGAAAGACTTACAACAGTGTCGGAGCAGAAAGGCTCTGAGGGAACAACACGATTCAGTCCAGGGGTAAACCAACAGAAGCGAGTCCAGATGTCCAAGGTTGACATTGCTAAGTTGCCACACTAGCTGGTCACATTCTACCCTATTAACACACAAACCCAGAATGAGAGCAAGTGAACACAACTGTGTGGCGACCAGGTGTGTGACTGATTGGACTATGTGTGTGTGTGTGCATGTGTGTAAGTATGAGCATGAGTCTGAGTGTGAATGTGTGTGTGTGCATGAGTGTGTGAGGGTGTATGTGGTAAGCCAGACAGCTGGTGTATGCCTGGTGAGAGGAGGAGGCGTGACTGTGGGACTGGCGGAGAGCAGGGCTCAATCTGCCAGCTGGAATTAATAAGCAATGATTAAACCCAACAGTCACAAGTCATGCTCGGGGTAACGACCCCGAACATGACACTTCTCCCCAGCCCTGGCACAATCCATGACAATTCCTGTCTTTGTTCATCATTCCTGTCTTGACTTTTATGCTGACAGCACCCTTAATTATTTCCTGTTCTTCATTTCATTGTTGGTTCTTATGTTGCTAATTGCACACAGCTGTTCCTTATTGTCCCAATCATTTCCTCCCCCTATTCATACGCTTCACGCCCTACCCTCAGTGCGGCGATCTACACTCACAACACACCCGCTCACTCTTTCATCATCCTAGCATTGCACCAAGCTGGTTCTTACCTTGTTGTCTGCTATCCAAGGGATTTATCCCGCCATGCAGCTTCTGTTGTTTTTTGTTTTTTTTTCCCAGTGCTCGTGCTGTGTTCTGCTTATTTGTCAATAAATTATGAACGAACTTCGCCTCGTGATTGGGTCCTTCTTAATGCCTGGGGTAGCAAACATAACAGAAGTTTGCTGCCAGTATTGGACTCAGCAGGAGGAAGGAGGAGGAGGAAGAATGGAGGAGAGCTGCCAATTACGGAGGTGCTGCAGGACCCCATTGCCTCAGCCTGCAGCTCACTCTCCCCGGAGGACACTGCAGGCTGCTGGGGGGCTGTCACTAATATTCTGGAAGCCCGCCTGAGTCTGTGCTCCCTTCCCTGGGTGCAGGGGCTCCCACTCTCCACCTTACCATTACCACCAGTCTCCTCTTCGCCGGAGCCAGCCGACAGGCCCCCTGTGCTCCTGTGGAGCAGAAGGAGTTTGGTTGGCATGTGGGGGGGCCTTGGTGGAAGGAAGACTCCCGGAGATGCCTTTCCACTTTCTGCTCCATTCCAACGCCATCCCCGGCTCCTCGCCGGACCAACTCCACCTTCACCCTGGGGGCTTCCATGGCTGCATCTCCATCTCACTGCTCTGCTCCAGACCCACATAGCTTACCGGCCCCAGAGCACTCCTCAACACCGATTTCAATGTCAGCTGCCTCATGGCTCCCATGGCAGCTTTTCTATCCAGGCAATCTCTGCAGCCATTCGGAGGCAGTCATATTGATCTTCAGCCGCAGCAGAGGGGGAACAAACGCAAGTACCATTTCATTTTTTAACATCTATGAATGAGAGGTCTTGTCTTGTTACCAGTGGAGTGGGGGTGGGGGGGCTCGGCAGCGGCCACCTACCATAGCTGGGTCCTTGCCACCTGCCTCTGCTGTTATTTCTGCTGCCTTTGGTGTTACTCCACTTACCTCTGCTCTCCCTCCTCCATCCAAGGTCACCTCCACTTCCAGGTCCCCCTCATCCAAGAGGGTGAGCTCTCCAGCAGCCACTGCTCCTCTCTAGCCTTCCACTGCAGCCTCTGTTCTCCACCTCAGCTCAACACCGTCGATGCCAGCTCCTCAGCTCCGGAGCTCCTCTACTGCTATCATGTCGGCTCCTCAGTTTAAAAGCTCTTCATCTGCAGCCACGTCAGCTCCTCATCTCCAGAGCTCTTCACTGGCTTCATTGCAAAGCTCCTCACCTGCTGTGTCACTGCAGACCTCCTCACCGCCTGCTTCCCTGTGAACCTCCTCACCGGCTGCTTCACTGTCGTCCTCCTCCCCTGCTGCATCCCCTGAAGATTCTCTTGAGGCCGCCCCCCTCTGAAGCTCCTCTCGGGGTTGTCTCCTCCACAGCTCATCCTGGGGTCCTCGTGGCTGTTGTTAATCCTGAGGTCATCATTCCAGCAGCAGTAGACCAGGAGTTAAGGAAGTGCTTTTTTTCAATTATTTCTAACATCTATTTTAGAAAAGGCTCGCCTTGCTTCTGGTGGGGGGACCTAAGTGCAAATTTCACCTACCTCTGGGTCCTCCCCACCAGTCTCTACCGCTGATGACTGTGGTGTCACTTTACTGCTCTACTGTTCTCTTCCTTCGTCCATGGCTGCTATGTTGAGGGTGGAGCCACAGGAGAACCACATTCCAGCTTTGGCTCCTGCACTCCAGAAGGCCCAACCTTCACCTCCTGTGCTCCAGGAGGCCCAACCTTCACCTCCTGTACTCCAGGAGGTCCAACCTTTGCCTTGTGCGCTCCAGGGGGCCCAACCTCTGCCCCATGTGCTCCAGGAGGTTCGCCTTCAGCCCCCAGAACTCCAGGTGGCTCACCCTCAATCATTTCCCTCTGTGGTCAGCGCTCCCTAGTCGTCTCATCCTGAGGTGGGCATGTCCCAGTCTCATCCTGAAGTCAGCATGCCCCAGTTGTCTTTCGTTGTGGTCAGAATCAGAATCAGTAAAAGATTTATTGCCAAGTACATTCACAAGTAAATAACTGGTAAATGTACGAGGGATTTGACTTGACACTGAGAACGACATAGGTGACATTTTCAGTGACGCGGCAGCCATGGAGGCGCCTGTCAGCAGAATGGGAACAGGAAGCAATGGGGGAGGGGGGGGGGGTAAACACAATAGGAGAGAGAAAAAAGCATTGTTTATCAGAATACAGTTCATATATGATCAATATTATGATTACAAGAAAAAAACTCAATGCACAATTAGCAGACAATAAAATCCATACAATGACACAAAGAGAGCAGTGAGTGAATGAATCTTCAAGTCAGTATAGTGAGTCAGTGTGTGTGAGTGTGTTGAGTGCAAACAGTGATATCAGTTAAGGACAACAAAAGTCTCTTCCCGCAGCAGATGTTATGGCTACCGTCTGAGCAGAGGCACGTGTCCTTGGCACGGCAGATGGAATAGTCTGCCAGACAGCTGGCTGTCCTTGAGAGTCAAATGCTGCCCGCCATGTTATGAAAAACAAATGTACTGAAGATTATCTGGAGGACTGGGTGCTGAGGGCGTCAAAACAGGTCGAATAGCACTGACTTCAGAGAAAAAACTTTCTATTCTCTTACAGATTCAGTGCTCAAATCCTTCATGGCCAGGCGTTGTAATCGATTCATGGACGGCTCTCAGCGTGATCATGATGTAATCCATTTTCCTGTACAGTTCTCCATTAGCCGCTGTCAGAGTCCTGCCCAGTTGGTTAATTTGATGGGTGAGCCTCGCCGGGTCCGCTTTTTGATAGGCTCCGTCCATCTTCTTCAATTTGCGGTACACCAGAACAATCCCAAATCCAATCAGTAGAATTCCGATGACCATTGCCCCGAATAGGTATAAATCTTCAATATCTTCAATAGAAAGATTACACAGGCACAAGAGTTTCCAATTACTTGTGTCCTTCAGATAACCCGCAGCAGCAGTGCCTGCGGGACAGATCGGCTCCCCCGGACTATTTTTCCTCGTTGAAAAAACAGTGTCAATTGCACTCAACGCCCAGCTTATTAAATCCATAATTTTGTTTGATAATCAGCAGTAAAGACACGCAGACAGACAATAGCAAGCTGGGATCAGTTAGGGAAGGAGAGAGATAAGGAGCCGGAGCTGGGAAGAAAAGCGTCTGCTCTCTTTGGAGGGCGGAAGTGAAGAGGCTGGGCTCAGCACACCACAACCATCTGCTGAGCCCAGATCTCCCCTACTGCTGCCGCAACTTCCCCCTCCTGAGCCCTCCGTGCCACAGCTGTCATCTCCTGAGCTCAGAACTCCCCTTCTACTGTCCCCTGAGCTCAGAGCTCCTCTGCTGTTGTCCCCTCAGCTGTTGTCACCTGGGCTCCATGCTCCTCAGTCGTCACTAGCTGTGGACAACGCTCCACAGCTGCTGGCTCACAACCTTGGGTTTCCTGCTTGGTATTCTTCAGTCTGGTGGCCCAGGAACTTTGGTTGTCTTCCAGACTTGCCAAGCTCCTCTGTTTGATTTCCCATGGACTTGGGTAGACCACCTGACACACTGTTCTTCTCCATCTGGTGGCCCTTGGACTTTGGCAGGCCACCCGAATTGTTGTGGTCACCAGTCTGGTGGTCCATGGACTTGGGACGGCCACCAGATGAATGGTCTCCTCTCACTGGGTGCTCACTGGGTGCTCCACAGACTGGTGTCGGGACCCTGGAAAACTCTTCTCTCCTCTATCCAGCCCTGGTCTGTGTGTTTAGGGAGGATGTCTCTGGCCCACCTTTCCTGGGTTTCCACTCTCCCCATCCGTCCGGCCAGCGGGTCCATCTCTGCAGGGTCATCTGATATCTGCCCCTTTTTTTTGGGGGGGGGGGCTACTGTCATGATCTAGACATGGTCACAGACCATGTCCACGCATTATGTTGTCCTTAGACTCATCATTAATATTATCATTGTTTATCATATCCTCAGGCTGTTATCTAAATCCTTTGTATCGTTACCGTTGTTCCTGTCTTTTTTTTTTATCATTCCTGTCTTGGCTTTAAAACTGACAGAGCCCTTACTTATTTCCAGTTCTTCATTTGTTGGTTCTTATGTTGTTAATTGCTCATGGCTGTGCCTTCTTGTCCCGATCATTTTGTTCCCCTATTTATACGCCTCACACCCTACCCTCAGTGTGGCGATCTACAGTCACAACACACCCTCTCACTCTTTCATCATCCTAGCATCGGACCAAGCTGGTTCTTACCTTGTTGCCTGCTATCAAAGTGGTTTATCCTGCCATGCAGCTTCTGTTGTTTTTTTTCCAACTCTCATGCTGTGTTCTGCTTATTTGTCAATAAATGATGTACGAAGTTCACCTCATGATTGGGTTCTTGTTAATGCCTGGAGGAGCAAACATAACAATAATTCCAACTGAGCTGCTACTGAGTAAAACCTGACACTTCTACAGTTAGGGTGTCCAACAGTTTGGCAAGCAGAACAGATACCTGATTGGCTCATTCTGCCAAACACATTTACTTTGCCAAAAGGAGCTCTGCTTATTTTTAATATATACTGTTTATAAATAGAATCTATAGGCTACTCTGGCTGCATTGCAACTTTAATATATTTTTTAAATTGCCTTACTTATGCTGGACCTGGCAGGGGAATGGGGAATGGTGTTGAAGGCATGTGAAGTTGACAGACCTGGGTGAGGGAGAGAGGTAAAGGTTGGCTCACTTAATTAATTTAACCAACATGATTGATAAGAGGACTACTGATGGTATGATGAACAAAATAGGCTGACGCATTGATCTTCCATTTGAGACAATTTATTTACAGCGTGTGTTTGGAGACATAGAAACTCTCTCCACTTCCTTACATTCCACTGTCCTATATACTTTGTGAGGCTAAGGGGATCTAGTTCCGATTCAACTCTGAGGTAATTCTTCATACAGTCACGCAATGTAAAAATTCCATCTATCAATGATTTACTTTTTACAGTGGTCCCCAGTGGTCGGATCAGTCCGACTGTCTGTCTGCATGGTCTTGACGCACACCTATCTCACTCTTAGTGGTGGTGCTCAAGAATTGAACCCAGCAAGCTGGCTAACCAGTTTGGCTAGCTGGTCTGGGCCTTCCTTCTACCAGCTGGTGCATGATCACCTTTTTTTGCTTTCAAGAGGGTTTGAGCGTAGCAGTTCCTCCACAAGCACAACCCCCACACGTGCAGGAAGATCAGCCACCTTGACCGCAAGCAACAGCAGGCCTGAAAGTGCACCAAGGTCAGCGTCCCCACCACTGACATCCTTGGAGCATCCCAAGATCACCATGGAAACAGTGGAGGCCCCACTCACACTTCCAACCTTCCATCTTTGTGGGGTGGGATCCCCAACAGTGACCAAAGTGCCGGAGCGGACTGGACATGGGAAACACTACTTGGGTGCCGACCAGACGAGCCTGTCCCCTTCACAGAGAAACAAGCCAAGGCCAGGGCTTCCACCAAAGGTGTTTTTTTTTTTTAATCATGCACCGACTTAAGTGTAGTTGCAATGCGGTATTTTACATCTTCATACAAGTTCAGGATTACTGTTTCACTGAAATGCTTGCACGTCGGTAAAACAGCATTGCTCTAACATATTTATGAGGCTTCTGAAGCCATCATTTTCAAAAACACCTTATGGGTGTATGTTCTTACACATAAAAGCTGTAATAGGCTGTATCATTTTTTTGGGCAGACTGAGAAGTGGATGCTAACTTCACTGCAGATGCCTTTTCCACAGCAGTTTGCTTCTTCTGGTTGAACATTTTTGCTAGCGTCATCTTGGTGATGCCTCGCTAAATGGTTTCTGAGATTTGTGGTATTTCTGCAATATTTCACCTCTACTTTACTTTACAAGTCTTACATATGGCTTTGGCTTTGTCGAGCTGTTCTCTATCTTCCCACTTCTTGAATCCAAAATACTGTCATACATCTGTCTTTAGGCTTGATGGCGGCACCACCGTGATGATCCACACTCACTCGTGGCTGAACTCTCACATGAATGTTGAACCACGTGAGAGTTCAGCCAATCCAGAGACCTCTTGCAAGTTTCACACGTGAAAAAGTGTTATATTAAAAGATTGATCCACTGATTTTGGGAATCGATATTGGGTCATTCAAAACAGAATCGATCTAATTTGGAGAATCAATCTTTCAAACCCACCCCTGCTAATATGAATGTGTTTGGACTGCTGGAAGAAGCTGGAGTATCTGGAGGGAACCTACACAGACTCAAGAACATGCAAACTCCACACAGAAAGGTCATCCCATGGATTGGAACCCAAAAGCTTCTTGCTATGAAGATACAGTGCTAACCATTACACCACATGCCTCACACCAGTGGTTATCACCGAACCAGTTCTCCAAAGTTTTTCTTTTAAACTGTGAACCACTTTTACGCATGATCAGTCCACAAGACCCATATGACTACTTCAAAAATGTTTCAACTAAAATGCAAATAAATCCACATCCAAATAAGTTTTACTAGACTTAGCACTGTTTTTTTTCTTGTTTTTTTTTGTTTGTTTTTTTTTTTTAGCTCAGGATGAGTCCGTTATGTCAGATATTTGTGGTCTTTTACCAATAAGTTGCCCTTAAAGGTACAACAATGGCAACTACTCTCTAGTTACAGGCCCAACAATGGCAGCAAAACTTGTCCTAGCAAATGCCTACTTGTTCGTTATCTGAAAGATGCCCAGTAGATATACAGAATGCATTAATGTAAAACTTTGCTATTGTTATGTGAAGGGGGGATTACTGATTCAACTCTAATAAACATTTAAGGCAGTTTTCTTCATTTTAGTGTTTACCAGCTTCTTAAAATAAGTTATCAACTAAACAAAACATGTACAAGTTACAAACTTTTATGTTGGAAAAGCTTTGCTAAGTTTTAGTGACTAACTCCATGAGTTAGTGTGTTAGTCTACACAGTTTCACTCATTGAAATTAAGGCTCTAAAACTACTTAATTTCAACAAAAGATTTCTAGAATGAAATAAGGGGTTGGGGAGGGGGCTGAAAAGTTCATAGGCTGAAAAGTCCATATGGTCAAATTTGACCAAAGTGGTTTATTTTTCAACCGCAGGGATCCAAGCGCTGCAACACCGATGGAAGAAGTGTGTGAACTGAAGGGGAGGCAATGTTAAAAAAATAAATCAAATTTGGTCAAAATTGACTACTATGAACTTTTCATCCCCCCCTTTCCTCGTCCCACGTATGTATGCTTGTCACCAGACTCATGCTGCAGCATCCTTCACTGTGATATTATGGACATGACAGTCTGGTATGTCCAACGTAAAGAACCACAGGTCTTGGCTGTCAGTGAGAGGCAAAGGAGGTGCGGACTTACCACGCTATTGTCACCCACCTCTGTCCAGATGTTGAAACAAACACAGATTGCACACTGTCCCCTTCACTGAGTGTCCATCAGCTTGGGGTCTCCAGATAAGTCTTCTTTGTTTCAGCTGGTTCTCTGACAGCAGAGCTAGAAGACCTAAGGTTGTAGTTGAGACCAGGCTGAGACCAGTGTGTGGACAGACCAAGATTTTAAGGGGTTGAGACCTAGTCAAGTCCAAGACTACTGTGTATGTACAGGAGTAGGTCTTAACATGGTCACAACTTCATCTTAGTCTTGACAACATCTTTACTGCAACACTAGAAGTTGCCTTCGAAAGAAGAACCATTCATAATAGACAATTAAACAAGCATGTCTTGATAATAATAACACATCTCCATATATACCATATTTGACTTGATGCACTGTGGTGTGAGATTAAAGAAATGGATGTTTACTTCTCTGATTTTACAAGAAAATATTGTCTATCCATTGATTCGAGGAGGATGCATGTCTTTAAGATTTGCATTTCCTATCCTTCAGTTAACCCAAATTTACTGGTTTAGTCCAAGGCTGATAGTTTAAAAGTAACAAAGAGTTTAAGGAATGTTCTCTCAAAGAAGAAACAGCACACTCAATGAGACTGGAACAAACTTCCTGCTGAAAGCCTCAGCTCTTAAAAATTGTGGAAAAAAAAATCTAAAGGGACATTGTTGCTTTGTCCTTTCAATCCCTTGCTGAAAAGAGAAAGTACTACAAAGAAAAGCAGCCCCTCTATAAAACCCTGAAGTTTGTTCTTTGCTTGAAACTTTTTCAGAACAGCCCGTGATGCATCGGCAGCTACAAACATAAATAAATATCACAGTTATCAGTAACTCAAAGTCCACCTGGAATGGACGTGATGTTTTACTCAATTATTTAGTTTTGTTTCTTTTTTTTTTGTATGAACGGTTTGTATCACAGCCTTATTTATACAGTAAGTCTGGATTTGACTTATATGGGATCCAGTGGTTTCTGGGCTCCCACTCAAGCAATTAATGGATAATTAACAGCGTTTAACCGATTTTCTGTCTATGGTGCAGCAGTGCTCCCATCAGCTCACCACTCTCTGGCGGTCAAGTTTTTTTCAAGAAAATATCAGTTTAGATATGACAAATTCCAAAGGCTGTGTCATGGCCACCAATCACGGCACCTGTGCACGCACCTGCCTGTCATCTCCTGCGGCCCTATTTATTCCCATCAGGACCAGTGCTGGGCGCGGAGTTGTCTAATTCTCTCCTATGAATCATGCCACATCCTGCCTCTGTGCTTCCCTGCACTGAACTCTTCAGCCTTCGGCTTCCAAGCCCCGCTGAACGACACCCGGGTCGGTTCCGCCCGGACCAACGATCAAGTAAGCATTATTGCCACTAAACCTGTCCATTCCCCTGTGCACAGGTGGAGCCCGCAACGGTGGACCTCCATCTCCCTCCAGGCGGCGGATTTTTATTCCACCTCCAGCTAACCTGTCCGCAGACACTGTCTCCCTGGCTGCAGCTTCGGCGCCACCTGAAGCAACTCCAACATCCGCTGACAGTAAGCATAATAACATCTAACATGCTGCATAGGGTGAACTGTAAGCTAACGGCCATTGTCTCTTCCCAGGGTTGCCAGTCTGTATGGTGCTCTGCCGGCCCAGCTGGAGTACACGGATTGCACTACACTACATTACACCATATAACCGCACTCACACAGCCAATCACTCTCGTTAACAAATAAAGTACGTTAATTGTGTTAATCCTGAGTCGTGTCTGTTCTGTTGGTCACCTGAACCATGTCACGCTGTAACTTGAAAGTGGTAAGAGATAGTGTTGTACTGTCAATTAGAAAGATGTAGAATATGATCCAAAGTTTGAGATAGGAGTAAATGTATGCATCTAATTTGCATAATGTGATAGAAGCCATATCGAATTACAACACTTTTGGTCAAAAGTGGACTTTGGACATATTTACACAACGGATGGTTTTGTTTTTTGCTTTTGTTTTTGTTTTTTGTTATCTTCTTCAAAGTATATGAATGAGAGAATCAGTAGAATGTAAACAAACAAATAAATATATCGGACCTATCGTGCACCATGTCTTCATTCATTCATTTTTGTCATCCCTGGTCCTTATTTCGTCTTCTGCCAGTCATTTACACTTTCTCTCCCACATCCAGAAATTCTCATATGTATATTATCATTTATTCCACCTCATTTTCAGTTACATAATGCCACTGAACCAGTGCTATTGTTGTCTGTCATCACATGCAGCTCCGTCGATGGCAGACAAAAGTGTATATGCTCCGGTACATCATCTGCTGTCAGAAAAGGTAAATATTTCCCTTCAGAAGCCGAATAATCTCTTTTTAGAATCATAGTTGGCAAACTTTGGAGCAAATGCTTCCTCCGTGTGGAAAAATATGTTGGGATGGAGCCTTTGTTTACATTCTCTTCTTTGCGTTTCCAGAAATGATGTTTGAGGTGGTTCGTTCGGGTGAAGTCTTCCAGTCCTCCAGTGAAGAGCAGTAAGCTATACGTGTCTGACATCTTGTGATGTGAAATGCTTATTACAACTGGATTTTCTGTGCTTTATGGAAACATCACGTGACAGGTGCAGACCTGCAACATAGGTAGCAAGTGACGCACATGTTTTATGACAGCCGAACAATTAAAGGGTTAATTCAAACAAAAACAATGCATTTAATAATCAAAATTAAGATTGTGCTTGATAGAGCAGGTTCAGACATTTGGTGTACGTGCTTGGCTGAGGAGCCACTGGTGCGAAGTTACCATCTGTGGTGTTACGACTGAATGCCTCTAAGTCAGAATCCTGCTCATAAAATATATGATTTTACCATAAAGATATGACAGAAACAAAATTGAGGCATATAGTTAAACCCTTTACTTTTAAGAAATTTAAATAATCTAACCAATAAACTAAAATGGGTTACAAAGTGGTTAAAGAAGCAATATGGAACTTTTGCAAACTTAGGTTTGGTGACACCTTGTGGCTGATAAGTGAACTGTCTGCATGTAAGATTTCCAATGAAAGCAGCCAAGGCCAAAGTTGTCACTTTATATAGTGTGATGAGATGAGAAACAACCTTACAACATGACACTTCCACCGCCAAACTTTACTGTTTGGAGTAATGTTTTTTTTAGGGTGATTTGCAGTGCCATTTCTCCTTCAAACATGGCTTGTAGTCTGACAGCCAAAAAGCTCTGTTTTCATCTCATCTGACCACACTACGTTCTCCCAGTATTTCATAGACTTGTCCAAATGCTTCTTAGAAAACTTTAAATGAGTGTCAGCATGCGTTTTATTTAATGATATCCTCTTGTGAGGTAAGCATGCATAGAGCCCATGATAGTGGAGTGCATTGCCCATTGTTTTCTTCTGCTGCCTCCAAGTCTTTCTGGAGCTCTTTGAGTTGTCCTTGGCTCTTGGGTTGCTCTTGTAGCGATATTTAATAAAATATAGTATAATAAGGTACAGGAATTATTTATTTTATTTAATAGTAGGTGTGCGAGGGGATAGAGTTAAACCATCACCCCAACGCTCACTAAATAAAATAGAAAAGCACTCGTAAAAAGGGGGCACCAGTTCTAAAAGAACTACTTGTTAATGAATTAATTTCAATTAATCAATTTCCGTACCTTCAGTTACTTAATGAATCAGTCTCAAAATTTAGTGAGTTCTTTTACTGGCGTGACCCAGAAAACATATATGCAAAGGAAAAACGTTTTAACTTCTCTCATTTACAATTTTATTAAATGAAACTCATTCAGGTTACATGACATGGCAATCAAATGATGAATAAACAGATTCAAATAATAACAGGTGCTCAATATCACATCAACTGTTAGTGGATTCCTGAGCGTAAAATCTGTAGTTAAACCTTTGTGGAACCAAGAAGAAACCAGATTTTATGTTTCAACTGTAGCGCAATGGAAGGCTAAAGTATCTAACAAAATCAGAATACAATTTTATGGGGAAAAATTCCATAAGCTGATTATCTAAAAAGGAACTTCTGAATTAACCTACAGAAATGAAAGGAGGTTACTTAAAAATTAATAAGAATTTTCCTTCAGTTTATAGCTTTGTCCTACGGCTGAGGGACTAATTGTACCATGGAATATTGGTTATGTTAAATTGCAATGGATATTAAGGACACGTTGTTTAAACTCAGCAGATAGGAAAATGGGAGTCTCACTTACAAACAGCTGTAGGTCCAAGTGTTCAGCGGTGGTCAGTGCCAGCTTGTGGTATAAGTTCGGGAAGGGTCAGCGGCTCTTCCAGACAGCGTTCGGAACCCAGGGGGAAAATGACTGCTGGTTGGCTTTCAGATCGTTCACAGCAGTGAGAAGCATAGACTCGGCTGGGGAATCCCATGGGGCAGGCGGCAACAGAGTGAAGACTGGCCTCGGAGCAGGCGTGATGTCCTTTGGCAACCAGTCCAAATTTAGTATGTCTCCTGGCCCGTGAGACAAAAACCAAAGGCTGAAGGAAAAATGTTTTAGTCAGTTTCACCCACAAGCTCCTGGTTATTTAACGGGGTCAGATGTGGATGAGGCAGGAAAAGAAAGTCCAAAATCTCTCTGAGTCCACTTTAAAACAGGAAAATTAAAAGTCCAAGAAAAACATTCAAATAGGATAAGAATGGCTTCTGAGGTGAAGAAGAAAAAAAAAGGATTTGAGAGTTTAACTCTTTTTAAAGATGAGCTCATAAGAAAAAGGATGATTTCTCCTCAGTTAACCAGAAAACAGGTAAAACTTATCAAAAGACGATTTAAGAAAGCTAGAGCAGGATTTGACTAGGTTAAGACACACACAAAAGAATTCTTAAAACTCACAGAACAACTTAGACAAAAGAAAACTGCAAAAAAGTACAAAGAACAGAAAAACTCTGAAGAACTCAAAAGAAGTCTCTAGAAGAAGCGAAAACAAAAACAAAAAAAAACAAAAAACAAAGCAAAACAAAAAAACTCTTGAGTCTGCAGGGCGGCTCTGATGCCTTTAACTGAAGCACGCTGCTGGGTCATAAAACGGACCACAGCAAGACGGACCAATCATCTTCCATTAAGAGGAGTTTGAATGGGCTTTTGTCCAATGAGGGAACATTCTTTTGTTTGTGAACAGCTAATGAAATGCAAGGACATTATCCAACAGAAAGGCCGCCTGGTGATTGATTATCACGAGAGGGAAGATGGACAGAGATTGATAAAACATTCAGTTCTTATGGAATTATATACTCAATATAAAATCTAACTAATTTAAGTGACTCAAGGCTAATATTCAGTGACCATGCATTTATGCCATTACTAATAATTTTAACATTCATTTGAATAACACTCATGAAAATAAAACATTCCTAAGACATGCACTCACATTTAAATCAAGGATTAATGAATTACTGCAAACCATTTGTTGGTGATCAAAAGGGTGATGATTTTCACAGTGTCCTTACAATCCTGGGAAATGAGAGCTGGAAGAAAAGCTTGACATTTAGTCAGAATTAACAGTCTTAGATTGCACAATGAAACATATTCCATAGCTGTCCACAAGGAGGTATTGTTGAGCTGTAGATATATATTTTTTTTTAAATATGAGCAGGGGGGCCTAGAGGGTTCTGGGATATGTCTACAAGAAGGAGGGGGCCATATATCTGCCAGCTTAAGAAGTTTATGACTTTTTTAAGAGTATCAGTTCCTGGTACGAACAGATACTTTCAGCATTAACTGTCTAGTTGGGATTTGACTCCAAGAGTTTATGGTCCATTTAAGCCTTTAAAAGCAAATCCTTATCAAGTTTCTCTACAAAAGTGAAATTGTTTACACTGGAGTCCTGTTGAAGACACACAACATTCTTGACCAGATCTTGAGTGAGAGTTGCTTTAAAATGAAGAAAAGTGAAATTTCTTTAAAATGAAGAAAAATGATCTCCTGGATTGGCCTGAGGAGAAGCTGGTGCTACACTCTTCGGACTAGCCTTCTGACTCCCTGGTCAGATATTTTGTGAGGAACTCCTGTGAGTGGCCGGTTCATGGTAGAGTGGCGTTCCTTCCATGTGTGGATTATACAGCCCCATTGGTACTCACTGGAAGATTCCGATGTTTGTATGTACATGGCATTAGGGCGCGTGCAGCTGGTGAAAAAAGTCCAACGTCTGTGTCTCTGTTTTTATGCACTTTAATGTGTTTTAACGAAATTCTCTCTGTCGTTTTTGTCCTTGAATGTTTGTGGACTATATTACGAAGAGCTCCCTGGTTCCATCAGTATGGATTTCCTCCTTATTTTTGCACTGTTGTTTCTTTCCTACCGGCTCTTTGTCTCTGAGGTAAGCGCAATCACAATCATGCCGGGAAGAATACAGTATTCCAGAGACATGTTACTGCATTTAAACATGGATAATGCAGCATCTGTGATTGAGACTGTGCCACAACTGCCGGACTTTATTTTAAGAGATTTTCATGGACACAGCAATGAAAAGAGAAACAAGAGAAGGAAACGCGGAAAGCGTGGAGGTGTAAGATTAAGCCTGAGGAGACGTCAACTTAACAGCATTCCTCTTCCTTCCATGATTATGGGGAACGTACAATCCCTGAGAAATAAAGTGGATGAAATTCAAGGGAATGTACAATATCAGAAGGACTTCAAGAACTGCTGTGTCATGGCTTACAAGGAGACGTGGCTAACGGCGCATGACCCGGATGCGGACCTGTGGATTGATGGCTTTGGAGCCCCACTTCGCTCGGATTGGCAGGAAGAGGTAACAAGGAAACGTCAGGGGGGCGGCGTATGTTTATACATTAACAAACAGTACTGAAGATCCATCACGGTAAGAGAGCGCATCTGTACACCCGATGTGGAGCTTCTGTCCGTATCGCTGGGCAGATAAAAGGGGCGTAGCGATACGGACAGAAGCTCCACATCGGGTGTACAGATGCGCTCTCTTACTGTGATGGATCTTTCCCAGAGATGGTCGATTTCCCCAGAGGCTCCAAACTTTATTCTTGGGGATTTTAACCATGTTTCTTTAAAGAAGACACTTAAAAACTTTTGTCAGCATGTCTCCTGCCCAACCAGGCGAAAAAAGACATTGGACCTGTGCTATGGATCCATTGAGAGGGCCTATAAATCACTTCCCCTTCCTCCTTTAGGATCCTCAGATCACAACTGTGTACATTTGCTGCCCACATATAAAACTGCTCTCAGAAGAGGCAAGGCAAAGACCAGAGACATAAATGTGTGGACAGAGGATTCAGTGCACTGCCTGCAGGGATGCTTTAACTGTACAGACTGGGAGGTTTTCACACTGTCCTGCAGGGATGATTTGGACTCTTTGGTGGACGTCACATGCTCATACATGGCTTTCTGTAGAGATATGATCGTTCCACTTAAACGTGTCAAAATATATCCCAACAACAAGCCATGGGTTACAAAATCAGTTAAATCCTGCTTACAGAGGAGAGCACTTGCCTTTAAACAGGGGTCTGTTTCTGAGCTACAGGTTGCCACAAAAGAGCTGATGTCCGAAATTTTAAGAGCAAAACAGAGTTATAAATCAGAGTTGGAAAGCAAGATGGCAACAAAGAAATTTGGTTCAGCCTGGGCTAGTATGAAAACTACTGCAGGCCTTCAGAGCACAGAGCGCAGTAATCGTGTGTTTTTAGATGGTTTTAATTCAGACACAGAGCTGGCTAATGCTCTTAATTGTTTTTATGGTCATTTTGATTCCTCTGATTTTAGCACAGAAACCCAAGATTTGAAACAGAAACTCAAAGACAATCAGCACTTTAATATTGAGGTGCAGGATATTAAAAGGGCGTTCTGTGCTGTAGAAGTGAACAAAAGTCAGGGCCCTGATAATATATGTGGGCGATTGATAAAGTCCCGTGCACATGAATTGAGTCCTGTATTTCACTACATTTTCAATAAGTCCTTACAGACACAATATGTGCCTAAGATCTGGAAAGATGCCGTGGTTCTCCCCGTTCCAAAATCCAGCTGTCCTAAAATGGTAAACGACTTTAGACCAGTTGCTTTGACTTCAATTTTAATGAAAATTTTTGAAAAACTGGTCAGATTTGAGGTCCTAAAGCAGACTGAGCATGCATTGGATCCTCTGCAGTTTGCATATAGGCCTCACAGAGGAGTGGAGGACGCCACTGTCACTCTGTTTAACATGCTTTTTAAACATCTGGATTTTAATGGGACATATGCCAGGCTTTTATTTGTGGACTTTTCTTCCGCCTTTAATACAATCCAACCTCATATCTTAGTTGAAAGGCTCCTGCAACAATTTGATTTGAGCAATAATCTGGTGGGTTGGATTCTGGATTTTTTAACCAACAGGACACAGAGTAAGGGTCAATGGTACATTGTCTGACCAAAAGTGCTCTTCTACTGGCTCTCCTCAGGGGTGTGTGTTGTCACCACTACTCTTCATCCTGTACACAAATATGTGTTGGAGCAGACATGACAACAGACACATTATAAAGTATGCTGATGATTCAGTTATTGTCAGTCTCCTCCAGGATGGTGAGAGTGGCCACGGCCCAGTAGCTGATGATTTTGTTCACTGGTGTGAGGATTCCTACCTGCAGCTGAATACGACAAAAACTAAAGATATGATTATTGACTTTAGGAGGAAAACTACCAGGCACTAAGTCACCGTACTAAAAGGCCAGACCACTGAATGTGTACAATCCTACAAATATCTTGGGACGATTATTGATAGTAATTTAAAGTTTGAAGAGAACTGTGAAAGGGTGTGCAAAAAGGGTCAGCAACATTTGCATTGTTTAAGGAAACTTGCACACTTCCAAATTGACCAAACCATAATGACAATGTTTTATCGGGCTTTTATTGAATCTGTTTTATCCTTTTCTTTAGTGTCATGGTTTGGTCAGATAAAACTGAAACAGAGGAAATCCTTGGTTCAGGTAGTTAGATGGTCCAGTCGTTTGCTTGGTGAGTCACAGCTGAGCCTGACATCCCGGTACACCAGACAGGTACAGAGGATTGCTACCTCCATTTTAAATGATGACTCCCACCCTTTGCACTGCCACTTTCAGCTTCTTCCCTCAAGACGGAGGTTTGCTGTCCCAAAAAGTAAAACCCAGCGCTACAAAAACAGCTTTGTTCCTGCTGCTGTCAAAGAGTTGAACAAGTTGTAACAATATATTGCACATAATTTAGTTACCTATTTATTAATTTCATTTTATATTTACTTATTTTTGTAGGTTTTTTATTTGGGTTCTAAATCTTTTATTGGGTTTTAGACTTTTGAGTTTTTAAACTCTTTGACTAGTCTTTAACTTTTTAATATGACCCTTCTCTCTTATCTCTGGTTTTTCTCTCATCTCTTTGTCTTATATCCTGATTGATGGAGCCGTGAGTATTTTTTATCATGTTTATAGTCAGCTTCATGTGTGCCTGTGTTTGTGTTTATGTTGAATGTAATTGTGGTTTGTAAATATGGATGTCACCTGACTGCAAAACAAATCTACCTACGGGTACAAATAAATTAACCTGAACCTGAACCTCTACATCTGTAACCAAATCCATCAATGTGATTCACCACAATCAAGATGCGAAGGTCTTGGTCTGAGAGCTCTTGGCTTTTACCCATCAAGAGATGTTTCTTGTATTACACCTTGGTAACAAAAACCTTGTTGTAGCCACTCATGAAGTATATTTACTCACCTGGATGACTGAGAATCTCCATCAAGGTAAAGCTACTTTCTAACAATTTCTACTGTAGATTTCAATTGATCTTTGTCTTACTATGCCTTGGTGTACTGCTCTTTCTAATATGGTCAGTGCTTTTTTCCTATTTTATTCTTTTTTATATATATATATACTATAACAAATAGCTATTGATTAAATTCAATGTTTTGATTTAAGCTATGGTCCCAAATACCCTTATGAATTGCTGGGAACATCGTACAAATGAATTTTGGACCATTTCGCATGGCCTTCTTAAGCAAGCCATAGGAGAATCCAGCATTTGTTGACCATTCGTAAGTTCAGTGGTCTTCTCCAAGATTTCCAAGAATGTTCCATGAAAACCCCTCATCATAGGGTGGCCATATGAATCCCATAAGAATAACATAAGAACTACACATGATGTTTGCCTTAAGAATGCCTCAAGAACACCTTAAGGGCCCCTTACAGTGGTCCTAAGAAATGCTGCACAATCCTCGTTCATATGGAGATTTGTACACCGTGCATAAGGTTGTAGTGAGGTGCTCGTAAGGTGGAAGTACATCATTTGTATGACGTTTGTGCTGGAAAAAATGTGCCGAAAGCCATAAGATCTTCCTACCAACAACCTGAGTGTCGAGCTGCACAAAATTTTTCATAAGATGGCAGTAAGTATGCCATAGGACGATCCCAAGGCAGACTTATGAAGAACATACGAACTGTAGGGCCATAGTATGACAGAAGGGCACCTCATTTCTCAAGAATGCCTGAAGTTGCTCTTGCAAATTGAACGGCAGCCACAAGAAACTATGCCCCCTCCCCCAACATACACACACGAATGTCTGCAAACTCCAGAATTTGTGGGAACTGGGAGATTCTTATAAACCCACCATTTGAAAGAATTTTTGTGACTGCAGCTTTACTTATGTTAGGATTTCTTGAGTCAGTACAAACTTGTTGTGTAAGCTTCAAGCAGGTGTCATATACTCAAAATAATGTTGATGCTTTCAATACTTGATTCACTCACTGTATATCCCGTTCCCTCTAACTCATGAAGCATACAACGTACAGGAACATGTAGGTTATATTGTCTGTGCTGATCTGCTGGGCTGAGAGTACACCGACCCCAAACAGGGAACATTTTCTGCTTTGTGCCAGGGCTGAGCATTGGGAAGCTGCACTGGAGCTTGTCCAGAGGAAGGTACTGTGCACTGAACATCTATTTTTATCTTTTGCATGACATTTAATGCTGTTCTCCCCAAGAGTGGTTTGTTTTTGACCGAGAAAGACAAATCTTTTGAGCTCAAAGGCCCCCTGCAACAAGAAAATAAAACAAATCAGTCCACAGTCATGTCTCTGGAGTTTGCATTACAGTTTAAAACAAATACTGTGTACGTCGCCCCTATCATGTTTTAAATTGATGGAAATGTTTCGTATCGTTTCATCAGTTTGTTTTAGTGGTAACTCAGAGGCCGGTTTACTTCAAGAAAACAGTGAAGCTATTGGAAATTCAGAGTGGG
Source organism: Pholidichthys leucotaenia (assembly GCA_020510985.1). Taxonomy (NCBI): domain Eukaryota; kingdom Metazoa; phylum Chordata; class Actinopteri; order Cichliformes; family Pholidichthyidae; genus Pholidichthys; species Pholidichthys leucotaenia. The sequence continues at coordinate 42,442,607 of CM035848.1, read as the reverse complement.
TGTAAACTTTGAATTCTTATCTGTATTTCATCTGTTCCCAGTTAATTTCCAGCCTTCGCTGCAGTGGCTGATTCATACAGAGTGGAGTAGGAATCACACACAACATATTGGGTGCTTGAGCTGAAAAATACTCTTGTTACCGTCGGTCAGAGAAAGTCTCTTTTAGAGAATTGCAGAGCTATTAACTTTTCACTGTGACATCTTAAAAGGACAAAACAGCAACTTCTCCTCAGTTCTTGTTGCTTCTCAACTGTGTGTGTCTGTGTATGATTCCCCCAAGGCTTTTACCAAAAAGTTTACTCCAGTTAGCAATAAAGTTACTGTTTCAGTTCCCTTCCAAAAAAAGACTAAAAACCCACCTCATAATGACTTGACAAGAGACAGTAAAGAAAAGCACAGACAGAACATTTTGTCCACTAGAAACAGCCTGCAGTATATGTTGTGTGAGTTCAAGGTTTTCGTTTCTTTAAGCAGTATTTCTAATATATAAAATAGATTTGTTTTATAGTATGGAAGCAAAGCCGTGAGTGACCACGATCACTGCTATTGTTTTTAACTCTCAGCCTCTAAAAGGGTGATGGGGAATTGTTTTCAACCCGCTGGGCAGATGGATGGCAGCATTGACACCTACCAACTGCAAAAGTAATAACTAGTGAAAGAAAGTGACTTTTCAAATCAATACCATAGAAATATCTTTGATGAGTTCAGCTTTGGATCTCCTTAACCTTGAGGTGATGGGAACAGTGTATGGGAAATGAGGGAGACCAACAACTTGATACTCGGACAACATCAAAGATCTGACAGGACTGGCTATCTCCGAAGTAGTACAGAAGGTGCGTGATAGAGCTGATTAGTGACATTTCTGCAGAGGTGCCACGGCTGGTTGGGCAAACAACCTTATTCTGTGATCTCAATGATGATCTTCACCGATACCCATCTTTGAACCACCCTATTTATAGTTTTAACCCCTGCTTTCCAAGCTAGTCCTTCAACTGGTCCAAAATTTGGTCCTTCAAGCCATACCATATCTACCATATGACACGATAACTTGGCAGGAAATGAGGGAAGCTTTTGATACTGATACTGTAGTTGTAGCTGTTGAAAAATCTCACACAAGTTTGAATTTGGGTGACTTTGAACTCAAGGTCAAGGACATATGTTCATTTTCCCCTAAAGATTATAAACATGATAACTTTAGAAGGAAATGATGTAGGCTTTTCATAATGATACCATAGATATATCTACCAAAACTCTCAAATGTGTTTAATTTTGAGTGACCTTGACCTTAACATCAAGGTCAGAGGTCAGATTTTCTGTAACTCTTGCAAACACTATAGGGAAGACTATACTGAAAAATAAACTGCATTTAGTCAAATCTGACCACTATGAAATTTTTAGTCTATGAACTTTTCAGCCCCCCCAGTATGAAAAATCTCATACAAGTTCAAATTTGGGTGACCTTGAACTCAAGTATTTCTAATATATAAAACACATTACTTGCATAGTACAGAAGCCATGAGTGGCCACAATCTCTGGTATCATTTTCGCTCCTCAGCTTCTAAAAGGGTGATGGGAAATTGTTTTCAACCCGCTGGACAGACTGGTGGCAGCATTGACACCTAGCAACTGTGAAAGTGATAACTAGAGAAAAGAAGTGATGTAGGCTTTTCAAATCAATACCATAGAAAAATCTTGGATGAGTTCAGCTTTGGATGACCTTAACCTTGAGGTGATGGGAACAGTGTGTGGGAAATGAGGGAGACCAACAACTTGATACTCGGAAAACATCAAAGATCTGACAGGACTGGCTATCCCCAAAGTAGATCAGAAGGTGTGTGACAGAGCTGATAGGTGACATTTGACTTGACCTTGAACTCGAAGGTCAAGGTCAAATCTTCATTATCTCCTGAAGTTTGTAAACATGATAACTTTAGAAGGAAATGATGTTGGCTTTTCGTACTGATACCACAGATATAGTATCTACAAAAACTTTCAAAGGAGTTCAAATATGAGTGACCTTGACCTTAACATCACAGTCAGATGTCAGATTTTCCATAACTCTTGTAAACATGATAACTCGAGAAGGAAATGAGAGATGCTTTTGATATTGACATTATAGCCAGATACAGCGAGAAGAGTGTAGGCACCAGTACACACCCTTGTTTCACCCTGTTGCTTACTGAAAAGTCTTTAGATATTGAACCACTCATTGCCACGTTTGCTTGCATACCTGTATGGAGTGCCTCGATCAGGCTGAAAAATCTTGGGCAGATTTGAATTTGGGTGAACTTGAACTCAAAGTCAAGGTCACATGTCAATTTTTCAAAGAACACTGTAAACAATACTCTCAAATGCTCAAAAACCTTGGAAATGTGATAACTTGTGAATGAAACAATAGACTTTTCATATTGATATCATAGTTGCATCTGTGAAACAACTGGGATAATTTCAATTTCAGGTGACTTTGCACAAAAATGATGAGGGGTGCCCCCAGCAGCTGCCAGGATTTTTAATTCAGTTTCCTCTAGATCACAAGGAAATTAATGTTTCATCATGGAGTAGCAACTTATTTTGTGGTTTGATATTTTATGACAGGAGTGAAAAAATTCATCCAGGCTTTTAAACAAAGCCCATTTTGTCAAGTAAATGAGATGAAGTACCTCATGATAACAGGATTTGTTTTCTGGGATACTGTAATAAAACCATCAATTTTAACAAAACTAAACATTTGTGCCATTGCTTTTAGGACATGGATACTGATTCAGATAGGAATGCAAGCTAGCTTTGTGACGTGAATCAACATGACCCAGCCACCATGCCCATGTGGGCCCATCCATAGGTTAAAACTGGGCTGTCTTATGGGTCCCATGTGGGATTGTCAGTGGATTCTATGTTGGTCCACATGGTGAGCAGGTAATCTGTTTACTCACTTTAAACCCAGCTGGGCCTCAAATGGGTTTAATATGAGCGGACACATTTCAGTAACTCTTGTGACATAGACAAAATGGGCAAAAAAGTGACAAATTTACAAGAAAAAAAAGTGAAAATTTATAAGAGAAAAAGTGGCAAATTGATAGAAAAATTCCATATTATCCATATTATTATAATTATATTATTATTATTATATTATTCCATGCCTTTCCTATCTCATGTCTGATGTTTATATGTGCAATCCATGTAGAATAAGTTCATATATTCCTCTGCATTATTCTTTCATATTATATGTCTAATATATTTTTGGTGTGTTTCTGTGAGCAATTATTCTCTATCTGTGGCCTTCAGTGAATGTGCGTGCATGCATGCGAGGGCAGGTCAGCAGAGATGTAAATAATGACCTAGGCTAATCTCTTTTCTTTATAGACATGCTCTGCTAAGTTTCTGTGTCCGAGGAATGTGCTAAAACTTCCAGTTCATGAAGATTAGCTTGATAGACACTCTGTCTTTCTCCGAGATGTCATGAGAACGTCTCCCCCTTTGTTTATCTATCCCGAAGAGCTATAAATACCAAACTCAGAAATGTATGGTCAGAGATTTGGTGTGTGTGTACTGAGAGCTACACTCATGTAATCTCTCCCCTAATGGCCATGGGGTAAATAAATATACTTACATTTACATATCCCACCTGATTTTTGACTCAGAATGATTTTGCTGAAAATTATTCTATCACAAATTTATCAAAAATGTTACAAATTTATGAGAAAAGTGAAAATTTAGGACAAAAAAGATGCAAATTTACAAGAAAAAAAATGTTAGATTACTTAAAAAAAGTTACAAACATGCATGAAAAATTTAGCAAATTTACAAGAAAAACGTCACAAATTTATGAGGAGAAAATGAGAAAAAGTTGCAAATTGAAAAAAAAAAGTTGCAAAAATATGAGTAAGTAAATTGAACATTTATGAGAAAAAAAGCGTAGTGCCCTGGATATCCGGGTGAGTACAGCATCTGCTACGACTGTAGAGTCCGATGTGGGAACGACAGTCCAGGCTGCAGCACATGCAAATGGACACTTAGGTGGGTCTGTCCACTGGTGACTGAGTCTTTTCTTTTCCACTTGCCACATCAGTTTGCTGTCGAACTGCTGGAGTCCTATCCGTACTTGTTGCCTCCAGGCGGATTTGTCTGCAGGTACTGCCTTCCAGGTGTTGGTGTCAATGCCAAGTGCCTTTTGGTCCCGTTTGCAGGTGTCTTTAAAACGCAGTCGGGGTCTTCGGGTTGGCCTCTTTCCAGATGCCAGTTCTCTGTAAAGGAGATCCTTAGGGATGCATCCGTCTTCCAGCGGGTGACATGGCCCAGCCAGCGCAAGCCTGTGTTTCAGGAGGACAAACATGGAAAGAACTCCTGTCCTCTCAAGCACTATGCTGTTGGTGATGTGGTCTTGCCACGAAATATCCAGGATGTGCCACAGACAGTGTATGTGGAAGGTGCTAAGTCGTCTCTCCTGGTGAAAATGCAGCACCCATGTTTCGCTGCCATAAAGGACCGTGCTCACAGCCCACGCCATGTAGACCTGAGCCTTAGCATGCTCTGTCAGCTTTCTGTTTTCCCAAAGCGCTCTGTCAACCTTGCCAGTGTTGTTGTTGCCTTGCCAATGTGTCTATTGAAGTCAGTGTCAATGGAAAGGTTGTTGGAAATTGTAGAGTCCAGATAGACAAACTCATGGACTACTTCTAGCTCATAGTCTTTGATTCTTACAGAGGGAAGCTCATCAACATCCTGTCCCATCACCTGTATCTTTTTCAGGCTGACTGTGAGGATACAAGCTGTGGTGAAGCAATTTAGTAGCTGCTGCAGGTCCTCCTCTGTGTGTGTGGTGATCGCAGCATCATTGGCGAAAAGAAAATCTCTGAGGAGTGTCGTCTGCACTTTTGTCTTGGCTCAGAGTCAGGAGAGATTGAAGAGGTTCCCGTCAGGCCTAGTATGAAGATAGCTGCGCTCTGTGGCTGTTCCAAAGGCATGTTTCAGCAAGATGAAAAAGAAAATACCAAATAGGGTCAGTGAAAGGACACAGCCTTGTTTGGCACCACTGATGATGTTAAATGGTTTGGATGTTGTGCTGTCGTATACAAGGGTGCCCTTCATGCCATCGTGGAATGATCATACCAGGCTGAGCAGTGTAGGTGGGTAACCAATCTTGGCCAGGATCTTAAAAAGTTCATCACTGCTGACAGGATCAAAGGCCTTTATTAGGTCAATGAAAGCAATATACAAAGCGTTTCTCTGTTCCCTACACTTTTCTTGAAGTTGTCTCAGGGAGAACACCATGTTGATGGTTGACCTCTCGGCTCGGAACCTGCACTGTGACTCAGGGTACACTGTGTGTACTCAGTGTTCTCAGGGTACACTCTTTTCATTAATTGATGATCAGTTATATATTGTGCACTATTCTGGTTTATTTTGCTATATTCTCTCTGTAATAGTTGGGTATACTGGGCTGCTAATGTTAGCTTGTCTAAGTGGCCACAGCCGGGATTTCTGGCTAACTCTGAAGTCGACCTGCCAGGTACAAATTAAGAGAGAACTCAATGAGTCTAGCCAAGCCACAAGACATCTAATCATGACTATTTTCTATAGATTCTATCCATCCCACCAAACACCCATTTTCCCAGGCTGAACAATTGCCCTAGCTTATTTTATTATAGTTCATTCCACTCTGGACCAGACATCTCCTCTATTAACAAAAGTTCGGTGGTTAGTCACACACCCCTATCTCTGATAAAGCTTTATTTGTATTTGTAAACTCCAGCATTTAGCCAATATTATTATATAGCCCAAAACCAAAGCTAAAAGCTATCATTAGCCTTAACCATGGCATTCCCAACCAGCATGTCCATGTGGGCCCCACCAAAGGTTAAATTGGTCTGTTCTATGGCTCCCATATGAGTTTGTCTGCAGATTCCATGTTGGTCCCATCTGTGTTTGCCCACATGGATTTTACCTGATTGCTTATTTTGAACTTATTTTCTCATAAATTTATAATTTCTTTTAAATTTGTGACTTTTTTTGCCATATATATGATACACTTTCTTGAACATTTGAAACTTTGTCATAAATTCGCAACTTTTATTACTGTTAAACTTGTAACTTTTTCTTATGAATTTATGACATTTTTTTTTAAATTTGTGATCTTTTCTAACAAATTTGTTAGCTTTTCCTGTAAAATTGTGAATTTTTCTTGCAAATTTGCGACCTTTGATTTCTTGTAATTTTGGATCTTTCTCATTCATTTTTTTTTTAGTTTTTTACTGTAATCTCACAACTTTTTCTCATTAATTTGGGGCTTTTTCCCTTGTAAATTTGGTATTTTCTTGTAAATTTGTGACTTTTTCACATAAATTTGCAACATTTTTCTTATAAACTAGGAACTTTAAAAAAAAGTCAACTTTTTTAAACTGTAAATTTCTATCTTTTTCTTATACATTTGTGACTTTCTTCTCATATATTATTGGCTCATATATATGCTACTTTTTTGTTAATTGGCAACTTTTTTTAATTTTTTTTTTCATAAATTTGTGACTTTTTTCTGGTAAATTTGCTAAATTTTTCAGACAAGTTTGTAATGTTTTTTTTAAGTAATTTAACATATATATATATTTTTTGCATCTTTTTCTCCTAAATTTTCACTTCTTTTCTGATAAGTTTATGACTTTTTTCTAGTAAATTTATGACTTTTTTTCTTATAGATTTGCTACCATTCTTTTTGTAAATTTCTACCTTTTTTCTCATACATTTTCACATTTTTTTTTCTCATAAATTTGTGAGTTCCTTTTCGTAATGTTGCCTTTGGCGCCAGCGTTACTGAAACCTGCTCATCTGCTTAAGCCCATGTTGGGCCCAGGTGGGTTTACTGCAGGTAAACAGATTACCTGCTTCCCCGTGTCATACATAAAGTCCATGTGGACAAACTCATCTGAGACTCATGAGACAGCCCAGTTTACCCTTTGGTGAGTCCCACATGGACGTGCTGGCTGGGTTGCCATCAAAATATAAATGTCAGCTAACTAACCTCTAAAGCAGTATGCTGTAAAACATCTCATCTGGAGAGGAGCTCCTTCTCCATGTGTAAAATGGTACTGCAGCAGTTCAACTCTAACTTGTTTTGGTGGAAGCAGTCACAGACATTTCATTAACACCTCTGGGAGCTGTGGCAACATGTGGGGGGAAAAAAAAAGAACACAATGAGGGGCTTTTAAAATTAGATTCTAAATGTAACTACAGGTTGTCTCATGCAGACTCTTCAGCAATCACAAACTGCTTCCACCTGCTTCTCCATCACAGAGGTGACTCCTCCAAACCATGCGTGGCTAATTGCAGATCGCTCTAAAACTGCGTGCACTCACAATGACAATCAGCCGTGACCTCCTTAATCATATTTAACATTCATGGGTGAAATTTGATTTGCAGCATTAATCCAGATAATAGTATTAAGGCATTGTACTTCATTCTTAATAGTCTTCTGCACGTTGTTATTCATTAAAAAATATATTCACAGCAGGACATGTTTAATGTAAAGAAATCTGCCTAGGTACGTTCAGCTTTGTTTTTCCACTCTTTTCCCCCCAGACACTTTAAATCGGTGCTAATTTCCTCATCCTTGGCAGCGGCTGAAATGTCAGGCCCGTGTTAACAGTGTGGCGTTTGGTTCACAGGGTATTAGCCCGGCTTATCACCGCCGCGTCTGATGAGCTCCTTATTCCTACAAAACCACCCAGTGACTCTGTTCTTGTTCTCAAGGGTAATTCTCGCTTCGAGGAGAGGACTGTGGGCGAGCAAAACTGGCGACGACGGGATTAAACGCCGACATGGAAGGGCTGAATGTGCTTGCTGAAACTGTAACGACGCGCCCAGGAATAGAGCCAGGACCCGAATACTTCTTTTACTAAGTAAATCTGGAACTTTTTTCCCCTCATATAGTTGGCTTGTTTTTCTTCTCAATGTGCAGATTTTTATGCATTTTTTTCATGCATTTTTTATGCATAAATTTACTACTTCTTTCTTACCAATTGAGCCACCACTCTAGCATCCGCCCCACACCCGGGAGGCAGGGGTTCAAATCCCGGCCGGGTCATGCCGAAGACCATATAAAAGTGGAACTTCCTGCCGTCCAGCTTGGTGCTCAGCAATAATGGAATGGAGGAGGGAAATTTGTGGCGGCGCCTTGCATGGCAGCGGCCCTCTGATTCTGCACTCGGGGTGTGTGTGATTGACACAGTAGATAGGTAAAGCACAATCTCATTCTGCTGTACATGACTGGTTGTACAGTTGAAAGACAATAAAGGGTGATTTTAAATTAGTAGTCTTTTCTTGTAAATTTGTAATTTTTTCAAGTAAATTTGCACATTTTCCCTCATAAATTTGAGACTTTTTTTTTTTAATTTGCAGCTTTCTTCATTGTAAATTGGGAACTTATTCTCTTAAATTGGTAAAAAAAAAAAATAAAAAAAATCTCTCTTTACATGTTCTGGGATATTCTTTCTTATAAATCTGCAAATTTTTACCTAAAAATTGGCTACATTTTTCAGGTAAATTTAGAATTTTTTCCTGTGAATATGCAACTCTTTTCTGAAAAATGGCATCTTTTAAATTTCCAAATTTTTTCTTGAAGATTTTCAACTTTTTCTCATAAATTTGCAACTTTTTTATTCTAAATTTGACATCTTTTCCACACACATATTTTAGGATGGCCATTCTTGTAAATCTGCAACTTTTTATGTATAAGTTGTTTGTGACTTTTACTTAGTAAATTGGTAACTTTTTCCTACAACTTTTTTCTAGTAAATTTGCAACTTTTTCCCGGGAAATGTATAACTTTTTTCTTGAAAATTTGCAACCTTTCCCCATTAATTTGTGACTTGTTTATCCTAAATTTGCCATTTTTCACATGCACATTTTAGGATGATTTTTCTTGTAACTCTGCAACTTTTATGGCTACTTTTTTCTTGTAGATTTCAAATTTTTTTCCTGTAAATTTGTGACTTTTTTCTAGTAAATTTGCAACTTTTGAATTCTAAATTTTCCATTTTTTCACATGCATATTTTAGGATGACTTTTCTTGTAAATCTGCAATGATCTGCAATTAATTTTATGTATAAGTTGTCTGCTTTTTCTTGTAAATTTATAACTTTTTCCTGTAAATTTGCAACATTTTTCTAGTAAATTTGCAACTTTTTTCTCTTAAATCTACAACTTTTTCCTGAAAATGTGCAGGGTTTTTTTTTTTTTTTACTGGAAATTTGTGACTGTTTTCTTGTACATTTGCAACTTTTCCTCCTAAATTTGCCACTTTTTTTTCTAAATTGGCCATTTTTTCACACGCATGTTTTAGGATGATTTTTCCTGTAAATCTGCAGCTTTTTATGTAAAAATTGACTATTTTTTTCCTTCAAATTTGCAAATTTTTTCTAGTAAATTTGAAACTTTTTTTTTTCAATTTGCAACTTTTTTTCTTGTAAATTTGCAACTCTTTTATTTTAAATTTGCCATTTTTTTCCCATGCATATTTCAGGATGATTTTTTGGCAACTTTCTAGTTTCATGTTTTTTGGAGTGCGGGAAGAAACCGGAGCATCTGGAGTAAACAGATACAAGCATGGAGGGAACATGCAAACTCCACAGTGGTGACTTTTTATGTAAAAATTTATTTCTTTTGTCTTGTAAATTTGCAACAGTTTCGTTGTAAATTCATAACTTTTCATCTCATAAGTTTACTATTTTTCCTGTAAATTTCTTGTATGCTTTTTTCCTTTAAATTTTACAATTTTCCTCATAAATTTCTGACATTTTTGTAAATTTGCATCTTTTTTCTCCTTAATTTGTTCATTTTTTCTCATGCATTCGCAACATTGCTCTCGTAAATTTGTGAGATTTTTGGTAAATTGCAACTTTTTTCTTTGCTTTTTCTCTTTTAAAAGAAGAAACTCTTCCCCACTACAAAAACAGGGTCCTCCGAAAAGTCTTGCATAGGGCCCCCGAAAAGCTAGAAACAGCCCTGATTGGTTGTCCAACTTACCGCCATCTTCCTCTGTTTGTCACTTCATTCTATGATTCACCTGTGATTCATCCTTTACAGGCTGAATTAAACCTGACGTGGTAATTGCGGGGTTGATCTTCTCTTCTCCAAACACAGAAATTGTCCTCTTTTTTGTGTCCTCTTTAGGGACCTAATGAGTATTTGTCATTTATAATTACAACGTCTAGCTGAATTCCAGAAACTTTCTAAAGACCATCCACCTTCAAATTGTACACCAGCTTTTGTCAGTAAAATAGAAGCTCCATTCTACTTTATATGCTAAAGATTTAGCCTCGGTAAGAATGCCTTATCTATATGCAAATTATAAGTTATCAACTTCAATAACTGTTGAACGAGGCGTCTCCCAAACATGCTACTGCCTCCATTTGTCAGGCTGCCAGGGTGGCCCACTTTTTTAATGCGAAGCATTCAATCTTGAGGGAGATGGCGGCAAACGCAGACAAATAGTCTGAAGACAGAGCGGCCGGTTAAGATAATGAGCCTTGTTTGTGTATCTCACTTCATCTTTTACTGCACAATAAAACTAGCTAGTCAAAAACAAATGAAAAGCCCTCTCTGTGATGCTAATTGAAGCGATTTTCCTCACACTTTCACGGAAGGAAATAAAAAAATGAATTTCCTTGAGTGGAACAACTGAAACAAAGCTGAACAAAAAGCATCTGCAAAGACAAAAAAAAAAAAAAAAGGTATTTAGAAATGTCTACAAAATTTGCATTTCCCAAAGACAATGTCATGTTAATGTCATAACAAGAAAATGCTTTGCTGAAATGTTTAAAAAGATGAAAGTTGTCACTTAAAAGCTAAAATAGCTTGAAGCTGAATAGCTTAAAGCTGCCATGCTGTATGTTAGTTATATAGCAGGGCTTGACATTAACACACGCCCTTGGCAAGTACATTTCGGCTGTGGCGGGTATGACAGCAACTCCCACTAGCCACTTTAGTGAGCTGTAGTTTTCTCAAATGACATAACCTGGGCAGCGCGGTGGCGGAGTGGTTAGCACTGCGGCAGCACAGCAACTCACCCTTGGCCGGGCGATCCTGGGTTCGATCCCAGCCCCCGACCAACAGTGATCTGTGTGGAGTTTGCATGTTCTTCCCGTGTCTGCGTGGGTTTACACCGGGATTTCTCCGGTTTCCTCCCACATGCCAAAAACATGCACATTAGGTTAATTGGCATCAAACTGGGGATTCTAAATTGTCCTTAGGTATGACTGTGAGAGTGAATGGTTGTCTGTCTCTCTGTGCTGGCCCTGCGATGGACTAGCGATCTGTCCAGGGTGTACCCTGCCTCTCGCCCAAAGATGCTGGGATAGGCTCCAGCCCCCCCGACCCAAAAAGGATTAAGCGGAAGAAGATGGATGGATGGATGGATGGATGGACATAATAAACCTATCACAAAGTGAGACTACAAAACTACAACTCCTATAAGCACTGTCTGCACACACATGGTGTGTTCTCACTGGCCCACTGTCAGCCAGCTGCAGCCCAGGAATCTGGCTCCGCAGGTCAGTTAATTTTCTTTCCAGGCTGATCGATCAGATCATGGAGATAACTGCCCCTGATCTCCTATTTGTTATGTTTGCCCCTTACGAAGCATAAATGAGGCACCACTCGCCTGCAGTGAGTTTGGTGAAATACAAACACTTGCCTCAAGGGGCAGATTTACAAAAAGCTAAGGATGAAACCCAGTGAGGTGATAACGAGAACATAAAGAGCAGAGAGTCAATACAACAACTACTTGCCACATTGATACAGTAATTAATCCAAAAGGAGCCCCGACCAAGTATTGAGTGTGTACATGGACATACTTTTCAGTCGGCTAACAATTCTATTAAAAAAAACTATTTTTGAAAATGAATTTTATGCAATATTCTAATTTTTTTGAGAAACTGAATTTGGGGTTTTCATGGGCTGTAAGCCATAATCATCAAAATTAAAATAAATAAACACTTGAAATATATCATTCTCTGTGTAATGAATCTATGTAATCTATGTAATATATGGGTTTCTCTTTCTGAAATGAATGACAAAAAATATTGAACTTTTTCATGATATTCTAATTTTTTGAGATGTACCTGTGTGATGATGTGGAGAAAGGAAGCTGGCGAGGCAACAAGCTGGACAGCACGCAAACTTTATTCCTTCTCCAACACACAGTACAGTAACAGATCTCCCAGGTCTCTGTGCATTCTCCTTTTATACCTTTGATTCCATACTTCCGACCATAATACATTGTTTGGAACAAAGACCTGTGTGGCACATTAACATAACATCACGCCGGCACCACTTCTCACACCCTCTCCTCTTCCAGTGGCTCGCGCTCTCTCCTCTCCCCGGGGTGGCGAATAGTCCTTACTGTCCCAACTGAGACCCACCGGTGACACTTCTTCCTTCAGTCCATTGTTCCCCCTATCCCCAGCTGCCTTCTTTGGGTGGAGAATCCCCCACCCGTACCAATGACACGGAAAGCAGGAGTCTGAGTACAGACTAGTACCGGCATCCTATGTCCCGCCCACTCAGCAGTCCTGATTGGCTGCTTAAGGTCTGACAATAATGAGCTCAGCTGCAGTCCCTGAAAAGTTGAACTTTTTTTCAACTCTGAGCACCCTGAGCATCGTGACAAAAAAATGGCCACTGCCGAGAGTGTTTCAGTAAACGCTGTAAATGCTGGACTACATAGAAAATGAATGGAAAATAGTCACCCAAAGCGGAAAAAACTCGTTTGGTGAACACGAAGCCTAAGTTATGTAGCATTCACCTAAATCAGCTTGAGTTAAAGCTGGGTTTACACTATAGAGTTTGGACCAACTTTTACAGATGTTTTGAAAAATCAGAGAGATAGCGCAGATCAGCTGACATCAACGTCAGGTGATGCTCATATAGGCTGCATGTCCACCAAATGCGTTTTTCAGCTGTGGGCGACTATTTTCTATTCATTCTCTATGTAGTCCAGAGTTTACAGTGCTGAGCACCCTCGGTACTGAAACACTCTCGGCGGTGGCTGCTTTTTGTTGCAGCACTCAGGGCACTCAGAGTTGAAAAAGTTCAACTTTTAAGACTGCAGCTGAGCTGGTCAATGTCAGACCTTGTAAGGAGCCAATCAGAATCAGAAATGGCGGGACATAGGACACCGGTACAGTCTGTAATTAGACTCCTGCTTTCCATGTCATCATATTTTGCATCCAGAGCTACTAGCAATGCTAGAATATGTTTCGTGTCCATTGTTATTCAGAGACTGCTGTAAAAAAAAAAAAAAAAAGAAGAAGAAAGTCTGATCATAGGAAAAGCAGAAGTGCTGAGCTGTGACTGACAAGCTGCTGCTGTGATACAGGGCACAGACTTTTTTTTTATAGAGAGCAGCACACAAACGCTGAAAAAAAGTCATTCAGGACAGTCGGGCAACAAAAAATGCATTTGGTGAACATGCAGCCATAAAGATGAGCATTTGTGGAGGTTTCCTGCCATTCTGGACCTGCTTCTGGAGTGAACACAACTCCCTTGGGCATACTTTCAGTATTTATTTTTGTTTTATATTCCTATGTAGTTACTTCTGCATACCCTTTTCCCCTGTTCATTCATTCATTCATTCATTTATTCATTTAAAAAATAATAAAATAATGCTATAAACTCCAACACTAAATCTGCAATTAAAATGTGAATGTGGATGGAATTAAAAAAAAATGATGAATCATCATTTAAATAAAATCACAGGTAATTATATTTTGACTTTCACACCTCTCTCCATAAAAATAACATAAAATCCTATTAAATGTCATTTACTTTTTGACATCACATAAGCGCTGTTTGAGTCCCACAATGGAAGTATCCAATAAATCCTGGAGAATGATTATTCATGGAGCAGAAAATTTCTGAATGAGGAGATTTTTTTTGTCTTTTGGGCTGTCATATTTTTGGGAGATCATATATATATATATATATATATATATATATATATATATATATATATATATATAGTGGGGCAAAAAAGTATCTAGTCAGCCACCAATTGTGCAAGTTCTCCCACTTAAAAGATGAGAGAGGTCTCTAATTTTCATCATAGGTATACCTCAACTATGAGAGACAAAATGAGAAAAAAAAAATCCAGAAAATCACATTGAAGGATTTTTAATGAATTAATTGGTAAATTCCTCGGTAAAATAAGTATTTGGTCAATAACAAAAGTTCATCTCAATACTTTGTTATAAACCCTTTGTTGGCAATGACAGAGGTCAAACGTTTTCTGTAAGTCTTCACAAGGTTTTCACACACTGTTGCTGGTATTTTGGCCCATTCCTCCATGCAGATCTCTAGAGCAGTGATGTTTTGGGGCTGTCGCTGGGCAACACGGACTTTCAACTCCCTCCAAAGATTTTCTATGGGGTTGAGATCTGGAGATTGGCTAGGCCACTCCAGGACCTTGAAATGCTTCTTATGAAGCCACTCCTTCGTTGCCCGGGCGGTGTGTTTGGGATCATTGTCATGCTGAAAGACCCAGCCACGTTTCATCTTCAATGCCCTTGCTGATGGAAGGAGGTTTTCACTCAAAATCTCACGATACATGGCCCCATTCATTCTCTCCTTTACACGGATCAGTCATCCTGATCCCCTTGCAGAAAAACAGCCCCAAAGCATAATGTTTCCATGCCCATGCTTCACAGTAGGTATAGTGTTCTTTCTCCTCCAAACACGACAAGTTGAGTTTTTACAATAAAGTTCTATTTTGGTTTCATCTGACCATATGACATTCTCCCAATCCTCTTCTGGATCATCCAAATGCTCTCTAGCAAACTTCAGACGGGCCTGGACATGTACTGGCTTAAGCAGGGGGACACGTCTGGCACTGCAGGATTTGAGTCCCTGGCGGCGTAGTGTGTTACTGATGGTAGCCTTTGTTACTTTGGTCCCAGCTCTCTGCAGGTCATTCACTAGGTCCCCCCGTGTGGTTCTGGGATTTTTGCTCACCGTTCTCGTGATCATTTTGACCCCACGGGGTGAGATCTTGTGTGGAGCCCCAGATCGAGGGAGATTATCAGTGGTCTTGTATGTCTTCCATTTTCTAATAATTGCTCCCACAGTTGATTTCTTCACACCAAGCTGCTTACCTATTGCAGATTCAGTCTTCCCAGCCTGGTGCAGGTCTACAATTTTGTTTGTTTCTGGTGTCCTTTGACAGCTCTTTGGTCTTGGAGTTTGGAGTGTCTTTTATACTGATAATGAGTTCAAACAGGTGCCATTAATACAGGTAACGAGTGGAGGACAGAGGAGCCTCTTAAAGAAGAAGTTCCAGGTCTGTGAGAGCCAGAAATCTTGCTTGTTTGTAGGTGACCAAATACTTATTTTACCAAGGAATTTACCAATTAATTCATTAAAAATCCTTCAATGTGATTTTCTGGATTTTTTTTTTTCTCATTTTGTCTCTCATAGTTGAGGTATACCTATGATGAAAATTGGAGACCTCTCTCATCTTTTAAGTGGGAGAACTTGCACAATTAGTGGCTTACTAAATACTTTTTTGCCCCACTGTATATATATATATATATACTGTATATGGTGGACATATTTTGACTGCAGAGAGGCGGTGAGTTTCAACATGTTAGGTGCTGATTTTCTGTGCTCACATGGGTTGTTAGTTGATCTCGCCAACAGGCGCTTGGTTAATGCACTCTCCTTTTATTCTATTCCTTGTGCAGCTCGAGTGTCCCCGCCACCAGCACAGACCAACGTCGCCACAGCAGGCAGTAAGTTTCACACACTCCTCACCCAGTTTCCAGCGCTCCCAGTTCCCACATTTTCAGCAACAGTTGCGAAACACGGGGTGGAGCACTTTATCACCACAGCTGGCCCCCCCATCTTCGCGAAAGCTCGGCGCTTGGATGCAGCTAAACTGTCAATAGCGCGCGAGGAGTTCGCCAACCTGGAAAGGCTGGGCATCCTCTGCCGTTCAAACAGCCCATGGGCCTCCCCACTGCATATGGTCCCTAAAGCTGACGGCTCGTGGAGACCTTGCGGCGATTACCGCAGGTTGAACAACGCCACAGTGCATGACCGCTACCCAATCCCACACATTCAGGATTTTTCGGTGCATCTGGCGGGGGCGCGCATTTTTTCTAAAATAGACCTGGTCCGCGGCTATCATCAAGTCCCAGTCCAGGCCGAGGACATTCCCAAAACAGCGGTGATAACCCCGTTTGGACTTTTTGAGTTTTTGCGCATGCCGTTTGGCCTCAAAGGCGCCGCGCAAACCTTCCAACGCATGATGGATGCCGTGTTACGCGATCTCCCTTTTGTGTTCGTCTACCTCGACGACATTTTAGTGGCCAGCACATCCGAGGAGGAACACGAAAAACACCTCACAGCAGTTTTTCGAAGGTTGGGAGAGCACGGGTTAATAATCAATCCAGCCAAGTGCCAGTTCGGGGTGGCGCAGATCGATTTTTTGGGGCACCGCGTTTCCCCAGAAGGGGCGGTTCCGCTACCGGACAAAGTGCGTGCGGTGGCAGATTTTCCGTGGCCACAAATGGTCAAAGCGTTACAGGAGTTTTTAGGAATGGTGAATTTTTATAACCGTTTCCTTCCCCACGCAGCGCAGCTCATGCAACCACTATATGCCGCGCTTAAAAAGCAAAAACCCTCCAATGCAATCGATTAGTCCCCGGAGCGGGAGCGCGCATTCGCGGAGGTAAAAAAAGCCCTGGCGGACGCTGCATTGTTAGCTCATCCTGACCCAACGGCCCGCATAGTGCTCACCACTGATGCGTCGGATTTGGCCATAGGGGCGGTAGTGGAGCAGCACGTTGACGGGGTTTGGCAGCCGCTGGCTTTTTTCAGCAGATCCTTGCGCGAAGCCGAGCTAAAATACAGCGCGTTTGACAGGGAGCTGTTAGTGCTCCACTTAGCCATTCGCCACTTCCAATTCTGGCTGGAAGGTCGGCGTTTCACCGCGTTTGTTGACCACAAACCGCTCAATTTTGCGATGGCCAAAATTTCGGAACCTTGGTCGGGCCGGCAGCAGAGGCAGCTGGCCGCGATTTCGGAATTTACTACTGATATTCAACACGTAGCGGGTAAACTCAATGTAGTGGCAGACTGCCTCTCTCGCGCGGTAACAGCACCAGTCCGCGCAGAGGTAGATTATACTGCTGCAGAGCAAAATAGCAGCGCGGAAGCGCACGCGGCCCCAGTTCACGTGGGGATAGATTATGCGGCCATGGCAGCGGATCAGTGTAGAGATGCGGACGTGTGAGCGCTCCAGTCTGGACCAACAGGGTTAAGGCTGGAGAGCAGGAGCTTGCAAAATGGTATGCCCCCCCTAATCTGCGATGTCTCGACCGGGTGGCCGCGCCCGGTGGTGCCAGCCGCTTGGCGCCGCCGCATTTTTGACTTGGTTCACTCCCTGTCGCACCCGGGGGTGCACGCGTCTGTGAAAGTGGTTGCAGAGAAGTTTGTTTGGCCGAGCCTGCGCAAGCACGTGAAAGAGTGGGCAAGAGCCTGCATGGCTTGCCAGCGGGCCAAAATTCACAAGCACACAAAAGCCCCCTTAGAGCCTTTTCACATCCCAGCCAAGAGATTTGATCATGTGCATGTCGACCTTGTGGGCCCCCTACCGTCGTCGCAGGGGTTCACACATCTTTTGACAATGGTGGATCGAACCATGCGTTGGCCGGAGGTGGTTCCACTGGCATCAACCACGGCTGCAGAGGTGGCCCGCGCATTTTTGACGGCTTGGATAGCGCGTTTCGGGGTTCCGTCGAATATTAGGTCCGACAGGGGACCTCAATTTGTTTCTGAGCTTTGGTCAGAGATGGCCCACAGCTTAGGTGTGACAATTCACCGAACTACCGCTTACCACCCCCAGGCTAATGGTTTATGCGAGCGTTTTCATAGATCATTGAAGGCAGCCCTCAGAGTGTCGCTTACGGATACAAATTGGGTAAACAGACTGCCATGGGTTTTATTGGTGTTGCGTTCTGCGCCTAAGGAGGACTTAAAGGCCTCCCCAGCGGAGTTGGTTTTTGCGCAACCTCTCCGGCTGCCAGGCAAGTTTCTGCCAGATCATCCGGCGCCAAGGTGTCCCCCTGCTCAGTGGTCACTGATTGGCACAGGAGCGGACATGCTTCCGGGCCCCGTTCATCATACTTTTCCACGCGTTTTTGCTCCCAAATCTTTAAAAAATGCTGAGTTTGTTTTTGTCAGGCACGGGGCTCTGAGCCCAGCTCTGCACCCGCCTTACGACGGACCATATAGAGTGCTGGAAACGGGTGATAAGCATTTTGTGTTAGATTTGGGGGGCAGACAGGAAACAATTAGTATAGACAGACTTAAGCCTGCTTTTGTGATGAACGACGAGTCTGTACAGGCGGCGAGGCCTCCTCGACGTGGCAGACCCCCCAAGAAGCATGTCCTGGGGCCCCCGCAGGGATCAAATAACGGTTCTCATTCCCAGTTAACAGATTCACTGCAAGATGGCGCCGCAGGGGCGACAAAGCCCGCTTACAGCAAGTTTGGGAGACGCTTGAAGCCCAGATGGCATGTGGACTAATGTGTGGCTTGATTATGTTGTGTGGATTATGCTGCATTGTTTCATTCTTCGACGTTTGGGGGGGGGTGATATGGTGGACATATTTTGACTGCAGATGCATAGCACAGAATTGAGATGCTTAGGATTGCATGTGTATTCTGTAACCTCACGTCTTGGAAGGAACAGTGTGTCTGGACCTCCTGAGGATTACAGCAGGAGGTGGAGGTGCCGTCGGTGAAGACTCAGAGGATTTTCTGACCTCCTGGGGCCATATGGAGGACGACGGGGCTTGGGGGGGATGTGATGACTATGTGATTCTGTCTTTGATGAGTCAAGTATAAAAGTGGGGGTTTGGGGGAGTTCGGTCTCTTTTACTGTTGAGAGATTGCTGGAGATGTGAGATCGACAATAAATCTGAATTGAGAAATAATTCAGCCTCTTTATTTCACGCTCTCCACATATATATATATATATATATATATATATATATTTTTTTTTTTTTTTTCCCCTTGGTTTGTGGAATAAAGGGTTTTTTTTGAAATTTTCAAAGTCTGTCTAATCTCTGCTTGCAACATATATACAGTATATATATATATATATATACACACACATACATATACATACACACACACATACACACATATATATATGTTGCAAGCAGAGATTAGACAGACTTTGATTGAAAATTTCACAAAAAACCTTTATTCCAGGAACCAAGAAAATATTTTTTCACACAGCAAAAAAAGAAAAAACGACTGTTGTTTCCAAGGCAACCAGTAACCCATACTGGCAAAAGACACGTTTGCAAAACAGCACAGCTTAGAGGTAGAGAAATAACACTGCAAAGACACCAAACCACCCACCAAATCACACCCATCACCTGCAAACAAAACCACAAACCCACATACAAACCAAAACTAATATTAAAAAAAACATGTCATACACACCATGTTATCACCAAACAAATACTGTACATTGCCCTCTTCCATATATATTTTCTTTTTTTAACTCCCCCTTCTCTCTATTTCTCTTTCGCTCCTGCATGACTGAACTGAGTTTTGATCTAAAAACATCTGTTCTCACCAGCATTTCAGTCAACGTTTGCCAATGGAGCTTAACTTAGGCTGACTTAGGCGAACTCTGCCTAACTTAGCCCAGCACTCAGGAACTATTACAAACTGAGCACAACTTTCGCCAACATTTATTTCAAAACATCGCCAAATTTTAAGAATGCTGAAAATTCTCAACGAATACAACTTTTGCCAGCATTTGCCAACAAACACCATCTATCATTAATTTTTATAAGCTTTTGCCAGCAGAGCCAGATTTTTTTTCTTTTTCTTGCCAAAATATTAGTAAAAGTTGGTCCAAACATTGTATTTTTTTTATTTATTTTTTTTTTTTTTAAATTTATTACTTATTTTGTACCCGTAGGTAGATTTGTTTTGCAGACTGGTGACAAACCACCAGCTGCCGGTCGTTCCGTGCGCAAGCGCCCTTTAACTCCCTAAACTGCATGTTTTTGGCATGTGGGAGGAAACCGGAGAAATCCCGGAGTAAACCCACGCAAACACGGGGAGAACATGCAAACTCCACACAGATCACTGTTGGCCGGGGGCAGGGATCAAACCCACTATCTCATGGTCCCCGCGATCCCCCGGCCGAGGGGAAAACTGTGCTGCCACAGTGCTAACCACTGCACCCCCGTGCAGCCCACGATTGTAGTGTGAATCCATCCAAAAAAGCAGGTCCAGGATGGCAGGAAGCCTCCACAAACGCTGATCTTTATATGAGCGCTGCCTGATGCTGAACTGTGTTGAGTATTCCTTTGCTTTAAATTAACCTAAGTTGGCAACTGCTACACATACACTAGCCTAAGTTGGCAGAAGTTTGACAACGCTGAATGCAATGCTGGCAAAAGTTTGTAAAAGTTCGTAAAAGTTGGTGTGTGCTCACGTAACGTAATTTCACCAACGTTTGGACTGATTTCTCTGATTTTTCAAAACATCAGTCCAAACATTATAGTGTGAACCCAGCTTTAATCGCAGAACACCTACCTCTCCCTTCTGTCTTCCCCGCTGTTCAGATTACTCCCAGAGCCCCCACTTACTGTTTTATTAAATATACAAACCTCACATCCTGTTACTGCATTCTCTGTTCTCTCATCTGCCACTGGATCTTGAATCTAAATCGTGTCAGTGTGGTGTCTGGCTCTCGGGTCCAAACCTTGCTGAACCATGACAATTTATGACTACAATTATAGGATAAAGGCTGCAAATTTATGAGAAAACAAGAGAAAGGTGATTTTAATTCTCCCACAAAAATGTTGAGGGTGAGTTGCCCCCCCCCACTCTGCCCCATTGTCAGCTGTGCTAACATGTTAACTTTTTTTGCACCAGTTAACACATTAAAAAATGAGGCTGTAAGGTCATTCCCTGAGGTGGTGTCAGCAGTGGTGACTAGTTTGTTTCAGCAGCTGGCTTAGTGAGAACCAAGAGCAGGTATTCTTTTTCAGCATTTAAATTAAAGTCCAATACTAGAGTTTCACCATCATGATATGTGGACATATGGACTGCAGATTATATTTAATGCACGGCTGTGTGGCAGTGCCTGCAAACTACTTTGAATAGTGCTGTGCACACAATCACAGTCCACAGACTGCACGGGCTTTCCCCTTGAGCTACTCTGATCAGGTCTTTGCCTCACACACAGGGTGACCTCATCCTGTGCACACACCACACTTAAAGCATGCACACATATCCACACACACACACACACACACACACACACACACACACACACACACACACACACACACACACACACACACACACACACACACCTAACCTAGCATCACTGATTAGAGCTGCTCATTCAAAAGTATGAAAACTGAGAATTTCTCTCAGAGTGAGCAGAAGGAAGCACACACTCCTCTAAAAGCTTCAAACTCACAGTTATGGTCAGGAACTCTGGAAATCAGTTAAGAACTGATCCGTCTGTTTGTACTTTTAAGGGGTGAGATAATTAGGAAAGTTACCTTAAGTAGAAACACTGACTTCCTCTTTGACCGTTTTAAAATAAAACAGGAAATTTTGAAACAATATTAAAAAAAGGGAGTTTTGAAGAGAAATCGACTCCCTCTTTATAATGAACTGAAAAAGAACATTACAAGTTGCTATCGTAACCATTTTTTATTCAATATACATTCATGATTATGAAGTGTTTTATAATGCTATAGCAGTGTTTCTGTGGAATATGAGGGTCACAGGCAGGGCTTGATGCTAACTTTTTTTTCTCACCAGCCACTGTGGCCAGTGATTTTCCAAAGTTACTAGCCACTCAGCCTTTCCACTAGCCACAATTTTGTGGTTGGAACATTATGTTTATGATCAAATTTGACTATCACAGGCTAAAATTTACTTGAACTAAACTTAAAAACTTTTAAAATGTTAATGACCCTTACACACACACACACACACACACACACACACACACACACACACACACACACACACACACACACACACACACACACACACAAAAGAAATAGAAACACTGTCTGTTCAGTTATTTATGAACATAAGTAAATACTGTAAAACAGAGAAAAAATATTTACAATGTGAGAGTGAAGTACAGATAGATTTGGGGTCTGTCCCAATTCTAATTTGTTCCGCTACCCGTTTCCCTTCACTTACCCCATGGCCCTTGAGGGCTGAAAATTACCCCTATGATTTGGGACACCCCTTCAAGATGCACTACTTCAGTAGTAGTTACTGATGAATTTAACCTAAATGGACCACTACCTGTTTTCACCAGAAAAAAAGAAGAGAAACAATAGAAAACTAATGATCTTAACGAGTTTGCCCCGGTGGATGAAAGGGCTGTTTCCCTGCACCTTCGGGCTGGAAAACAGATCCTGACCATCATTTGTGCCTATGCACCAAATGATGGTTCAGAGTTCCTACCCTTCTTGGAGTCTCTTTCTGGGGTGCTGGAGAGTGCTCCTCTTGGAGACTCCATTGCCCTACTGGGGGACTTCAATGCACAAGTGGGCAATGACAGTGAAACCTGGGGAGAAACGGCCTTCCTGATCTGAACCCGAGTGGTGTTCAGTTATTGCACTTCTGTGCCAATCACAGTTTGTCAATAATGAACACCATGTTCAAGCATAAGGGTGTCCATATGTGCACCTGGCATCAGGACACCCTAGGTGGCAGGTCGATGATCAGTTTTGTTATCGTGTCATCAGCCCTGCTACCATATGTCTTGGACACTCGGGTTAAGAGAGGTGCAGAGCTGTAAACTTATCACCACCTGGTGGTAAGTTGGACCCAATGGCAGGGAATGATGCCATTCAGACCTGGTAGACCCAAATATACAGTGCACCCGGAGAGTATTCACAGCACTTCACTTTTTCAACATTTTGTTATGTTGCAGCCTTATTCCAAAAGGGATTAAATTCATTTTTCCCTCAAAATTCTATACACAATACCCCATAATGACAATGTGAAAAAGACTTTTTTTTTTTATTTTGCAAATTTATTAAAAATAAAAAAAACTAAGAAATCACATGTACATAAGTATTCACAGCCTTTGCTCAACACTTTGTTGATGCACTTTTGGCAGCAATTACAGCCTCAAGTTTTTTTGAATATGATGCCACAAGCTTCTCACACCTATCTTTGGGCAGTTTCACCCATTTCTCTTTGCAGCACCTCTCAATTTCCATCAGCTTAGATGAGAAGCATCGGTGCACAGCCATTTTCAGATCTCTCCAGAGATGTTCAATTGAATTCAAGTCTGGGCTCTGGCTGGGCCACTCAAGGACATTTAAAAAGTTGTCCTGAAGCCACTCCTTCAATATCTTGGCTGCGTGCTTAGGGTCGTTGTCCTGCTGAAAGATGAACCGTCGTCCCAGTCTGAGGTCAAGAGCGCTCTGGAGCAGGTTTTCATCCAGGATGTCTCTGTGCATGGCTGCATTCATCTTTCCCTCTATCCTGACTAGTTTCCCAGTTCCTGCCGCTGAAAAACATCCCCACAGCATGATTCTGCCACCACCATTTTGTGTGGTTATGAACAGTGCCTGGTTTCCTCCAAACATGACACCTGGAATTCACGTCAGCAAGTTCAACCTTTGTCTCATCAGAACAGAGAATTTTGTTTCTCATGCTCTGAGAATCCTTCAGGTGGCTTTTGGCAAACTCCAAGCGGGCTGCCATATGCCTTTTACTAAGCAGTGGCCTTCATCTGGCCACTCTACCATACAGGCCTGATTGGTGGATTGCTGCAGAGATGGTTGTCCTTCTTAAAGGTTCTTCTCTCTCCACAGAGGAATGCTGGAGCTCTGACAGAGTGACCATCGTGTTCTTGGTCACCTCCCTGACTAAGGCCCTTCTTCCCTGATCGCTCAGTTTAGACAGCCGACCAGCTCTAGTAAGAGTCCTAGTGGTTCTGAACTTCTTCCATTTACGGATGATGGAGGCCGCTGCACTCATTGGGACCTTCAAAGCAGCAGAAATTCTTCTGTACCCTTCCCCATATTTGTGCCTCGAGACAACCCATCTCAGAGGCCTAGAGACAATTCCTTTGACTTCATGATTGGTTTGTGCTCTGACATTGTTGGGAAAATTTTATGTAAATAGTTATCATTTTATTAATGACTCATGAAATGAGGGTTGATGTTTTTATATGATGTTTTTTCTCTGATTAATCATAAATACAATTTGTGTCTTTTCTTATAATCACTGTTAGTGACTAAACTGCACCATTCATCTGTTTGTTCATATAAGGTGTGATAAGAGTATGCAAGTTTTTATGCTGTATCAAGATCTGTTTTTTGTACATCCCGTGTTTCTTAATTCTACTCTGTTATGAGAACTCTGTGTACTTTGTGAGACCTTGTATGGAGGTGTCCTTCCCCTGTTGAGAGTTGAGCCAGCTCAAACTGGTACAAACTGTACGTGATGTTTCTTATCATCCCCCCAAGGACTGTCTGGGAGAGAAAAAGAATGTTCGGGAAGATGTCACTGTCTTATCTTTGCCTATAAAAGTTATTGTACTGGGCTGTTTTCCCCAGCATTCAAAGCTCACTCTGTAGCAGGTATGTGATTTGATTGCTCTCTTTTGCAAAAGATATAAAAAACAGAAACGGCATCACTGTGTCAGGTCTGATGATTTCTTCAGTCTAATGCTATTGAATATTACTGTGCTTGAGCCATTTTGCAGATAAAAATTCCTGACATAACGTGGTGCCGAAACCCGGGACAGCTGAGATCTGGACGGAGCTGGGGGAGGCGTCTGAGCCAGTGAAAACCGTGCACGGTCTGATGGAAACCATCAGCAATTGACCAACCCGCCTTGAGGGAACTTGGATCGGCGCTTCTCCTCCATGCTCTATTCAGTGACGGCTGTTCCGCCTTAACTAATAGAGCCAGAAGTAAGTGTCTCTATTTCTTCCCAGTACAATGTTATGTTCTAGGTCCGCGGGATGTGATTAATGGTAATATGGTGGCGTCCATATTTTTCCTAGAACAGTAAAATAAAGGAATCTGGTCAAAACTGGGACCCCTAAGAACTGAAAATAACAACAATATAGTGAAGGGGAATAAAGGAATAAAAGCAGTTAAGAGAATTAAAACTTTGACCTCTGAGAACTAAAAATAACAACAACATAGTGAGGAGGAAGAAAAGTACATAAGAGAACTAAAACTTTGACCTCTGAGAACTAAAAATAACAACAATATAGTGAGGAGGAAGAAAAGTACATAAGAAAAATGGGAAATTGCGTTGGACGCAGTAAGAAATCTGACGGGGTCAGAGAAAAAAAAGCGCGCGGAAGTAGTTGCAACAAGATAAAAGGTTTGGGTTGAAATCCCCGGTCAGGGACAAAAATAAGTTTTTGGGTTGAGATCCCCGAGTTTTGGAACTAAAAATAGAATATCAGGTCGCGGTTATGCTGTAATGGTAGTGTGACGGCGTTTTCACACTTTTCCTGGTAAAGCATCTTAATTCCTGTGGAGTTACCAAGGGGTTTAAAAAATAATAAAAACAGCAGAAAAAAAGAAAATAAGCAAAAAAAAAAAAATTAAACAGCAGAAAAGGGAGCAGACAGCACATTACAGTGACCGGTTAAAAGATAGAGAACAGATAAAGGATCCTGAAAAATATCTGAGCAAATGGGAAGAGGACTATTCCGTCAAACCCACATTAGATGTGGATGAGTGCGCAGTCTTAGTGTCGACGGCAAAATTAGTGACCAAAGGAAATAAGAGAAAGCCAAATTTGGAACTTAAATGTGCAGATCTTTGGCAGCAGCTGCAGATGCCCGAATAAAAGCCAACCAAGGATGCAAAAAATAGTAAGAAAGGAGTGGATCAGGAAAAGTTTAAAAAAAAAAAAAAAAAAAAAAAAAAAAAGGGGCATTTTTGCTCAGTGCAGTGTGGAATGTGAAAGGAGGGGCTGCTGGAGGAGCAGCTCTCTCTCTCTCTCTCTGTTCCTCGCTCTCCCAAAGGGGGCGGGCAAGGGATAGCGCTCTCTCTCTCTCTCTGTTTGTGTGTGTGTGTGTGGTTGATCTGTGTGGAAAAAGTGGTCTAAATATGGGTATTTTTACAAGGTTTGGGATTTTTATCTTTTTAATCTAACTTTGTGGGGTCTTGATTAATGTTGCGTACGTGATACACTGTTTACATATTTTTTAAAAGCAATTTTGACGCACTACCGATCTTTTTTCCTTTGACTGAAACATGACAGTGCAGGACTGACGTGCGACACATATGATTTGCCAGGGGCTATGGATTATCAGACAAAGATCTTGGAGAAAGGATCCTTGTTGACAAAGTATGACTTTGTATGACATTGTAGATAACATAAGGTGTACTGATTCAAATGACTTTGACCTTACAAATGTAATGTTTATATGGTTTTATACTGATGTTACTCACCACATAATGGTGCGGTAACAATATATTTCAGAAATGTGACAGCAATGAGGGATGTGCTTCTCCTGATTCAGCGGTGGCCAAGCTGGGTCAGGGTGAACTACATTGCACTCCATAATTTACCAAGGAATGTATGAAATAGGGACATTCCTAGTAAAACATTAAATCAAATTTTAATTAGGCAAAACGTCCGCCTTTCCTTTGACTGAAACAATGTGACACAATATTTCAAATTCAACCCATCTGTGTTCAACTGGACAAGCTGATCTTATTTATCAATGCTGAAGCATATCAAAAATGCGCAGATAGTTATTTTGTTTTTCTTAAATGAAATTTGTAAACTATTTCAAGAGATGTCACAAAAAGAAGTTATAATTATTGAGATCTCATCTTTGAAGGAACTGGGCTACCTGCAAATTTTATTTAAAACTAAAAATAGAAATACACTTCCTTTCAGTAAAAGAATCAAGCAAATACCCTGTAACTTTGCTGCATGTGCATCTTCATGTATCAAAGCAGGGGGTATCAAAGAAATTAATTAGCAAATAATTAGTAACCCTCAGAAAAAATAGATAATGCATAAAATTATCAATAAATGAATAAATAAATGAATTCAATTCAACTTTATTTTCATAACACCTCATTGCACTTTGAGCTATAGGGGGAAACCCCCATACTTGCACCTCCCATAGTTGCACCCCCATACTTGCAGAACTGACAGCCTAGCTACAGTGCTGAGAAAAGAAGAAAGAAAAAACTGAGATTACCTTTGTTTTCTTCTATTAATACAGACTAATGCAGACTAATGACTTATTTTATCTTTTCTAAAAAAAAAAATTAAAAAAAAAATAAAAAATAAAGAAATAAAATAAAGAAATTCTTCCAGTTAAATAGATTTCATCTAAATAAATGAAGTGTCATTTTCTCTAAGGAGGAGGGAAAATGAAGAAAAATTGCTACAGCATATGATATTTTGAGGAGAGAGGAAAAAAAAAACGTTACACCAGCCTCCAATTTAGAATTGAGGACTGAACTTAAAGAGCTTATTGATGCTTATGTGTGTTAGCTTTGCTAAATTAGGACAGGACTTTTATTTTATTTCATTCTCTATTTCATCCACTGCTTGTGCTGTGGCGGCATTGTCTGGGGTCCTGATTGTGTGGAGTTCCGCGGCCTGCGTCGCCTCCAATGGCTGAACTATTGGACATGAGCTACTCACCTAAAAGCAACTATATGTACTGACAGTAAATACACTTTCAATGCAGCACATTCCCACACAGCACTGTGGAAGTTGAGAGGGTTTAAAACTTCAGCAGGGAAGCCTACACAACACTGCGCTGAGCTTTTACAGTTAACAGAAGCTCTAGCCTTACCCCAAAGATTGTCAATAGTTCATTGTGCTGCACACACCAAAAACAATGATCTCATCTCTCGTGGCAACGCCCTGGCAGATCACGCTGCCCAGTGTGCAGCGAGGGAACATTTTGTATCTTGTTTAAGTGTGCCAATCGTCTCTTTAGACGTTTTAACTGATGAGCAGTCATCAATGACACCACCACAGCATAGCAAGCAAGACGACAACGGTGTTTGGCATTCACCGGATGGGAGAATAATTCTTCCTCCCTCGCTGTATCAGTGGGCGGTTCTTTTGACACATGACCAAGGTCACGTGTCAACAGGAGGGATTGTCGATTTGATTGAAAAGCATTTTTTCTGCCCAGGAATTTTGAAAATAGCAAAAACAGTTTGTCAACAATGTGTTGTATGTCTTCAAAATAATGCACGGGGAGCAATGAGAACACGACAAGGAAGCTTTCCCCCACCAAAAACACCATTTTCACAGTGGTGTATGGATTTTATTGAACTGTTGAAAGTGGGACAATTACAATATTGTCTGGTTCTCATTGATACCTACACTAAATGGACTGAGATACATCCAACAGCAAAGGCAGACGCCAGATTTGTGTGCAAAGTGTTACAAAACAATATCTTTTCAGTGTTTGGGATTCCAGAAGTCATCTATGCAGATAATGGTACCCATTTTACAGCCCAGGTTGTTAAAGATTTGACCCAATCTGTGGGCAGTCAATTGAAATTTCACACGGCTTATCATCCTCAAAGTGCAGGCCTGGTAGAGAGAAGAAATGGAACCATAAAGCAAATGTTGAATAAGGTCACAAAAGACAAAAATATCACGTGGCCAAAAGCCTTAATACAGGTAAAAATGGCAATTAACACAACCCCGGACAAAAGCACGGGATTAACCCCGTATGAATGTGCATTCCATCGCCCATATGTGTTACCTGAAATTAGACTGTTATTACCACAAGGGCAATATAGACATCTGTCTGACCATTTAAGGGAGTGTGTGCAACAAAAAGACTATGTTGATACTGTGAAGTCTCTCTCTGATCAACAGGAGGGCGTTGAAAACCCCCTACAACCTGGCGATTACGTCTTTGTAAAGAATCACCATAGACTGAACTGGACATCACCTAGGTGGCTTGGCCCCTATAAAGTCCTGCTGACCACACCCACGGCTGTGAGAATCGCTGAACGGCCTTCTTGGATTCATCTGTCCCACCTTAAACGCTTGCAAGTACCCCTCAGTGACCTCCAGCCACCCCTAGGGTAAGTCCAGCTACAAAGGGGAGTCTGGTCCTTTTAAGGATAGGACTCGCTCAAACCTGGTGAAGATAGTGGCCAGCTAAGGTACACTCCTAGGGGCAACAGGCACTATGGGGAATGGAAAGGTGTTTTGGACAATTTTAGGACTTGCAGGTATGAGCCTGACTCTCACATGTCTGCTGTGGAATCCAATTGAAGGTGGACTGACAGACGCCGACAATCGTCCAATAGACTACACTCATAATCTGTGGTATCAAACTATGGTGATGACAGTAAAACAGTTGGGTATAAATACCTCTTGTTATATTTGTTCGTTGTTGCCACACTCGTATAAAACTGCTATCCCAATGACACCTGTACCCTTGAATGCATCAGAGACAGTGGGAGCACTACTAGCCATGAATACTGCTGACATGACTATAGATGATGATCATTGGAAGGTAGGAGATTTAGGCGAATACCTAGAACTTTTAAATGTGTCACTGATTAATTACTCTGGAGCTAGGGTAAGAGTTCATAACATATCCAAGGTTTCTCCCTTTAAAGCAAGGAAATCATTAATGAAGGTTAATCCCACCCTTTATGCAGCCTCTGTTTGTTTTAGGAACAATTGCACCAATTCTTCTTATCATTGTGGGACTACGCTGCGCTGCAATGTAATCAGGTTTGCTACATGTGGCCTTAAACATAAGCAATCTCCATGCAGAAATGCATATGGTATCCCATACCAAACAAAGGGTAATCTTACTTTGCCCCCAAGGAGTTGTAGTGCAAATTGCACTGACAATCCCGACCTATTTTGGCCTAATGATGATGGTTATGGTTGTTTAGAAAACCATGTTTGGGTATGCGGCCCTAATGTGTATGCCATATTACCCTCTAATTGGTGTGGAACTTGTCATATGGCTGCATTACTTCCCCATGTCAGTATAAAACCAAATCTTACCTACCATAGCACGGGGCCATACGAACATTATTATCACCCTGATAAAACCAATATACATGTCCAGAAAAGAGAGAGCACTGAAGATAAACAAAGAGTATCAGAAGCTAAAATAATCGGAGGAATTTTCTTGCCCTCTTATGGAGTGAGTCTAGCTTTAAGGCACATTAATATTCTTGCCTTTACTATGGAGAACTTGACCATGTTGATGGATCAAGGGTTGTCAGCTTTGAATGAGGAACAGCGACTATCTCGCCTAATGCTGTTACAAAATAGGATGGCTTTGGATTATACATTTGCCTCCCAAGGTGGGGTATGTCACATTATAGGTCAGGAGTGCTGCACATACGTCCCTGATTATTCAACTAATGTAAGTCACTTAAATGACCTGTTACATCAGCAACAAGCCCTAGATGAGGAGAAAGGATGGTCCCTCTTAGATTGGTTTCAAAGTGGAGCCTGGTGGCAAATTTTGTTAAAATGGTTGACCCCCCTAATTGTGATATTGGTACTATTTTGTGTTCTGTTTACGTGTGTGGTTCCATGTATAAGGTCAATGATTTCCAGAGCCCTAACACAACACACATTCATGTTACAACAATCCTTTTTGAGCTATATTCGAAATGAACAATACACTCCCCTCTCCCAAGAAGATGATGCAGTGCATGACTCAACCAAAGGTGATGAATATACTCCTGTATAAATTTGGAATTGATGCTTTATGATGCCAATGTAGAAAATCGTTGTGAAGATACATTGTGTTGAAATCTGCATGGGAATAAAGATTAATAAAATAATAAACAGGAGGGAAATGTTGGGAAAATTTTATGTAAATAGTTATCATTTTATTAATGACTCATGAAATGAGGGTTGATGTTTTTATATGATGTTTTTTCTCTGATTAATCATAAATACAATTTGTGTCTTTTCTTATAATCACTGTTAGTGACTAAACTGCACCATTCATCTGTTTGTTCATATAAGGTGTGATAAGAGTATGCAAGTTTTTATGCTGTATCAAGATCTGTTTTTTGTACATCCCGTGTTTCTTAATTCTACTCTGTTATGAGAACTCTGTGTACTTTGTGAGACCTTGTATGGAGGTGTCCTTCCCCTGTTGAGAGTTGAGCCAGCTCAAACTGGTACAAACTGTACGTGATGTTTCTTATCATCCTCCCAAGGACTGTCTGGGAGAGAAAAAGAATGTTCGGGAAGATGTCACTGTCTTATCTTTGCCTATAAAAGTTATTGTACTGGGCTGTTTTCCCCAGCATTCAAAGCTCACTCTGTAGCAGGTATGTGATTTGATTGCTCTCTTTTGCAAAAGATATAAAAAACAGAAACGGCATCACTGTGTCAGGTCTGATGATTTCTTCAGTCTAATGCTATTGAATATTACTGTGCTTGAGCCATTTTGCAGATAAAAATTCCTGACAGACATGCACTGTTAACTGTGGTACCTTATATCGACAGGTGTGTGCCTTTCCAAATCATGTCCAATCAACTGAATTTACCACGGGTGGACTCCAAATAAGCTGTAGAAATATCTCAAGGATGATCAGTGGAAACAGGATGTACCTGAGCTCAATTTTGAGCTTCATGGCAAAGGCTGTGAATACTTATGTACATGTGATTTCTTAGTTTTTCATTTTTACTAAATTTGCAAAAATCTCACAAAAAACTTTTTTCATGTTGTTATTACGGGGTATTGTGTGTAGAATTTTGAGGGGAAAAATGAGTTTAATCCCTTTTGGAATAAGGCTGTAACATAACAAAATGTGAAAAAAGTGAAGCCCTGTGAATATTTTCTGGATGCACTGTATAGTGAGGATTTGCTGGGATTGTCTGGCTGAGGCCCCTGTCCGAGAGATCTTCAACTCCCACCTCTGGAAGAACTTCAACCACATCCCAACGGAGTCTGGAGACATGGAGTCTGAATGGGCCATGTTCTCCACCTTCATTGTTTAAGCGGCTGCACAGAGCTGCGGTCGCAAGGTTATCAATGCATCTTGTGGTGGCAACCCCTGAACCAAGCAGTGGATACCAGTGGTGAGGGGGGCCATCAAGCTCAAAAAGGAATGTTATCAAGCTTGATTGGCTTGTGGGACTCCTGAAGCAACTGAGGTCTACCGGCAGGCCAAGCGGAGTGCAGTTCCGATGGTTGCTGAAGCAAAAACTTGGGTGTGGGAGGAGATTGGTGAGGTCATGGAACAAGACTTCTGGTCAGCCTTGAAAAGATTCTGGCAAACTGTCGGGCAACTCAGGAGGGGGAAGCAGCAACCTGTCCACACTGTATGGTGCGGATGGAGTGCTGCTGACTTCGACTGAGGATATTGTCGGGTGGTGGAAGGAATACTTCAAGGATTTCATCAATCCCAGTGACACACCTTCTGCGGAGGAAGCAGAGCTTGAAGATGAGCAGGTTGACTTGCCCATCACATGGGCTGTGTTCGCAGAAGTGGTTAAAGAAACTCTTCGGTGGCCGGGCCTTGGGGGTGGACGAGATTCGCCCTGAGTACCTCAAGGCTCTGGATGTTGTAGGGCTGTCATGGCTGACATGCCTCTGCAACATTGCGTGGAAGTCGGGGATAGTACCTTAGCATGGTAAACCGGGGTGTTCCTCTCTTTAAGAAGGGGGACTGGAGGGTGTGTTCCAACTTTAGGGTAATCACACTTCTCAGCCTCCCTGGGAAGGTCTATGATAAAGTACTGGAGAGGAGAGTCTGGCTGTTGGTCGAACACTGGATTAGGAGGAGCAATGTGGTTTTCGTCCTGGCCTTGGCACATTGGACAAGCTCTTTACCCTCTCGAGAATCCTTGAGGGTTTGTGGGAGTTTGGCCAACCAGTCTACATGTGTTTGGTGGACTTGGAGAAGGCATTCGACCTCATCCCTCGTGGTTTTTGTGGGGGGTGCTTCGGGAGTATGGGGTATCGGGATTGTTGCTACGAGCTATCTGGTCTCTATATGACCATTGTGAGAGTTTGGTTCGTATTGCCAACATTCAGTCGGACTAGTTTCTAGGGCTGCCCTTTGTCACCGATTCTGTTCATAAATTTTTGGACAGGATTTCTAGGCACAGCCAAGGAATGGAGGGTGTCATGTTTGGTGTCCAAAGGATCTCATCTCTGCTGTTTGCAGATGATGTTGTCCTGTTGGCTTCACCGAGTAATGACCTACAGATTTTACTGGGATGAGATGGCTGGGATGAGAATCAGCACCTCCAGTCCATGGTTCTCAGCCAGAAAATGGTAGATTGTTTCTCTGGTTTGGGGACGAGCTCCTGCCCCAAGTGGAGGAGTTTAAGTATCTTGGGGTCTTATTCACGAGTGAGGAAAGAATGGAGCCGGAGATTGACAGACAGATCGGAGCAGCAAAAAAAACAAAAAACAAAAAACAAACAACTTTATAAGCAGCATGATATTTATTTTAAAGGTCAGATTGCCATTGCGGTCCTCACCCACTTCTATTTTAGTCAGAGACAGGCAAAATGCCTCTTCGGTTGGCAAAGGTTGCAGACCCCTGCTCCACACTAATGAATGATATAGTTCTAACAGCAGAGCCCAAACATGAGCTGCACAATCCACACTGGCTTCACCCCCACCACATATATGTTTGTCCTGCTGCAGGATGAGACTGTTTATGCCCCTGCTGCAATCATTAATCTTAAAGGATTTTTTAAAATTGACCTGGGCCTTGAGCAGAGAAAAAAATAAGATGAAAAGCAAAAAGAAGGAAATTATTCACCTGATTTTTCTCTCAGCTCCAGATTCCAGACTGGTACAGGTAGGATGAAATGAGCACACAGTGTAAAGCAGAATCACATGGGCTTGCAAATAACACAGGGTTACAAAAATAATTTTTTTGTAAGTTGTCTGTGTTTTTTCAGCTGATTTAAAACTATTTTTCGCCACTGAATCCGAAAATGACATCCGTTTCTCTCATCAGGTGCTAAGTGAAAACCTGTACTTACTTAGTACTTATAGTACTTAGTACTGTGCATGTACTTACCTTTATATAAAGGTGAGTACATGTAAATTGAATGTTACGTCATCATTGTTCAAAATTCTGAGAATTTCAAGACATAAAAAAGAATTTTGCATCATATAAAGCGAAAATACCCATACATGTAAACAAAAACGTATAAAACAACATGTGGCCATAATTCAAAAAGTTGACCTGATTGAGCAAAACCAATGTGATTTTTGGATTCAGCACATCAAAATTGTCCTAAATCAGCTAAAAAAACTTAGACAATAAATTTGGTGTTGACCAGTGTAATTAGTAATATTATAATAATAATAATAATAATAATAATAATAATAATAATAATAATAATAATAATAATATATAAAAATAATAATTTCAGCTTGGATGCATAGAGCTGTTTCAGAGGTTGAGAGTGCATCCTCCACAACCTCTTGCATACTCAGATCCTGCTGAAAGCAGGTAGATAAACGTCGCCAACCTCTGTCATTTATTTCAGCCCTGTTGTCAAAACAGGTGACAGTAATGGCTGAATGCTTTTTGATTGGCTGAAAGTGTTTTTATCGTTAATAAAATCGGGAGTTGTAATATTGTAGAGGCATTTATTATTAAAATTGCCGTTTGACAAAACTACAACCTGCCAAGTGGCTAGTGGGAGTGACTGTCTCACCGGCCTCTGTTGAAATCCACCTGCCATTGGCAGACTGGTGGGTGTTAATGTCAAGCTCTCGTCATAGGTACATTTTATTTTCAAAAATGCAGGTAAACGTTTCTTAAAAAATATTTAAAAATGCTCTAGATTAATGCAATACAGTGATTACTGCACTTTGTTGTCTTTTTATAACCTTTTTTTTCAAGCAGTTCTTCTCTGTTGGGAACCCTAATGTTAGCTCTGACATTTACCCCTTTCTAATTAATGTGTTGAACATAAATTAATTCTTTAACACCATTAATTTGGTCAAACATACAGTAGATGTTTAATGATACTGCGACATGATTTATTAAAACATCATTCTAAACTTTTTCATGTTTCCTAATTGACTACAGGCTCTGGTCCCTCTCTCTAATTGGTCGCCAGACTTAAAGTGACACTCTGGCAAAAATCAATTTTTTTTTGTTGTTAACATGTTTGTAACATGTTTTTTGTGACTTACAAGACATATCAAGCGCAAAATCTCACCACAGTCCCAAGCCTGTGTTTTTCTGCTGTGAATTTCCAGTTTGGTAATGCGCCCCTGAAACAGGCGAGTTTGGACAGACCGTTACTAGGTACATAAGCATTCATGCTTAGCCTTGTTGATTATAACATGAATCAATCAGACGGATACTCTTGGATGCCTCCAGTGGAGCCGAGGAGCAGCAGGATCGAGACAGAGCGGGTTGGAGTAGCAGCAGAGAGAAAGAGCAGAGAGATGCAGAGAATGGGGGGAACCCATTTGAATGTGGATCAGCAAGACCCAAATTCACATCGAACTGCTCTCAGCTCACTTTTTCGGCGGACAGGGCAGACTCTGCATAACAGTGAAGTGCACAAAGGGAGGCTGGGGACTGGTTGTTAGTAAAAATTAAACAACAGTTAGCACCGACTGAGCAATTTGATTGGACAATATGGATTCCAGGAGTTACTATAATCTGTGATAACTGCACTCCAGTTTCACTGGATATGTAAGTATCACTCCACTTCAAAGATGTTCTAGTAAGCGTTAATTACTAACAGTATTTTTCTATCAACTCTGATAATTGCAATACTGTTTTGGGTACCTTAATTTCCACAGTGAGGTGCTGTTTGACAAGAAATTATACATCTATGACCTGGAAGTCCCATCCTTTTGAATAGGTCTACCTCTGTCTACCCCGGTTCTGCTGTCATTTTAAGCTCATTAAACGATTTCATGTCTGTTTAAAAAAATAGGCAGTGTCATAAGCCTCCCCTTGTGCTTTTACACAGCGCACAAAGGAGGGGAAGGATAAAGGGATTTACGTGCAGGTTACACCACACACATTTATTGGACAAAAACATAAATAGTTCCCAAAAATAAAGACATACAAAAAGGTGATTGTGTACACAAAAAGGCTCATGCGGCGAGCGTGCAGCAGGCAGATCGCTGTGTGCCGTGGCCACAGACAAGTTATATAAATAATGATTAAGCTCGAGTAAACTTGGAGTACTCTAGGAGGCTCGACTGACTGGAGAGAAAACTGGGCTAGGAGTTGAAGCGTAACAGACAACTGCACAGGGAAATGCAAGAAGAATTACTCACCGTACAGGAGCAGTCCGATTGCACAAGTCACCGGCGAGCACACACAATCCCTCGTAGACACAGACCGATTAACGACCGTATGATAGCACAATGGTCCAGTAGTGCTTGACTGGCAAAGGCCGCCTAAGTACAAACACTGATGGTACCACAAATTGGGCACACCTGGGCGAGGCGCGGGAAAGACAATTACCAGGGAGGAATCAGCTGGCTGTCAAGAGAGAGTGGGCGTGGTCGGACCAGCGAATGTTAGACAACGCCCACACAAATGTGGGTCAAAGAGGCTGCCTAATAGCTGCTGGCCAGAGTGGTGGCTACAGGCATGGAAAAGAAAAAGAACACAGACAAACACAACAAGAACTCAAAAGATAACATAATACATAAATCACTCGATGCCCAAGCCACAGAGAATGGTCAGAACCAAGCCTACAGGAAACACCGGCTCGGTTCATGACAAGGCAGTGCTAGAGTCTGATTTATTGTCTCGATTAACAAACCACAATACCTTTGTGGTGATGGAGTCTTTGTTTCATTTGAAATTGCAAAGAAAAGAGAGCAAAATGTGCTAAATTGCTAGCATGCTAACTACTAGCTACCGGCTGACTACTGATGGTTCTGGCATTGGATAGGTTTTGAGCTGAAGTACAGACTCAACAGGTATGGTATATGTTTTATAAACACATTACTTTTGCACTTGACAATATTTGTTTACATGTGTGTGAAATGACAATAGACGTTTTCATGCTGATTGAGATGCTTAGCAACAGTTACTGGCTACATTCAGAAAGGACAATTTTTTTCTCAGCTGCACAAAATAGCTGGTTAAAAAAATTATAACATTTTGTCCAGTTTTGCTGTCATTTAATAATTTGTGCTTGTGGAACTGTTGTATAAAAGCAATATTACACTTGAGTACATTATGGTATCATGAATATACAAACTCCGGCTGTGATACTCTTGTGCCCTCCGTGTGAGTTTGTATATTCACAATACCGTTACTCACTCTCGTGTAATATTGCTTAAGTAAACACATATTTGGCAACTACACATTTCTCTGTTGCCTCGACCGTTTTCAGAAAATTGTTTCGCTTTTTACTTTTGAAGATATCGGCAAAATTTTAACATCCCGAAGCGTCGTGAACAGACTAACAACTCACCCAGCAGGAGTTGCGGCGACCAATCACATGAAAGCCCTGCAGGCCGCTAATTAGAATATTCATAGATCTGCACATAAGTAAAATATGACCGAGAGCGACCAAGGGGTAATTAAAAACAAACTGCAAGGTTCTTTAAAAACCAGATGAAGAGTCAGAAGTAGCAATCAAAGGGCAAACTTTAAAATGAAGATGTTCAACAAAGAATAAAAAATCCACAAAAGTCTATAAAAGCTGAGGAGGATCCACTCCTCCAGGCCATGCTCCATCTGACACCATGACACCAACGCCCTCTGGAAACCTGTTCAGGGGACGACACTTGCCAGCAGTATATCCAGATTTCTCATTGTCACCATCAACATCATCATGGGGTGCTGCTATCTGGGAACCATATACTGTCATGATTCAGAACAGGGTTAAGTTCGAACGCAGCACTGCCAGAACGATCACTCAGACTCCAATGAAAAGTTTCACAGTTTTATTAAAAAAAATTCACAGGAAATAAAAATGCAAAAACTCAAGGAAAAGCGGAACACAAAAACACTAACTTAAATTTACACAAGACAGGTGCCCCCTGGAGTGCACGTAGCCTACGGGAGAGAGCAGACAGAGGTTATAAGGGACAGATTCTCCACAGGGAGAATAATGCGGGAAAGCACACTTACATCTTGAGCAGCGGAGTCCAGCAGGGAACTCCAGCAAGGACCAGGGGACTGGGGGAAGATAGAGACCTTGGTGGACGTCGTGATTTTCCCGTTCAAGTGAGCGTGATCAACTCCAGAGACACACCTGCTGGTGGCAGCATCCTGAGGAGCGAGACACACAAGGTAAGTATAAGGAAACAATAATAACGAGACAGAGCTTGGCATAAACTGAGGCTGCAAACCCAGACGATCCAGCGATGAACTCTCCACACGCCGGATCTTAAATACGCTGGCTCATCAGATGCAGCAGGTGTGTAATCACACAGGTGTGTCCAATCTTCCGGAGCGGGAAACCAGGAAGAGGAGGGGAAGCACACTCGTCTGATCACCACATATAATTACAGTCCAGGTAGAGCTCCTCACTCTGCCTCTTGCTGTCCTTCGCCTGCAGCACCCCAACTGCTCCGCACAGAAGTGTCCTCCCCCAAATGCCGGCGTCATGGTGGTCCTGTGCCGTTACTGCTCCTCCTCCTCCTCCTCAGTCATGCCCCCCCCCCTCAGCCATTTTCCCTGGGACCAGCAGACCTCTCATCTGGCTGGTTGTCTTGGCAGAACTCTCTACCGGCCAGGCTCTCCTCCAAGCAGGCCCTCATCCGGCCGGGTCCTCCTCCTGGTAAAGCTCTCTCCTCTGGACTGCCAGAGCACCCTTTATATCATGTGCAGCCACAGGTGCTGCTCTTCAGTAATTAGAGGAAGCACAGGGTGGAATTAGACATTTCCAATTAAAAAAGCACATGGTTAAAATATAAAAACTACAAAACATGCAAAGTTATAAAACATGCAAGATAAACTTAAAACTATATAAAACCCCCAAAACGCAATAAAATACTTCCACCCCATGACACATACTTAAGTAAGTGAAAGATTTAAAAGCAAGCAGTTCAAAGGCAATGAAAGTTTTTTTTTGTGTATAAAGTACCACAGTTTACTATTTTGGGCAATACACATTTGTTTTTGAGGTGGTTTTAGAGCCACTGGAGTGCATCTTTAAGCAGTCCGTCTCCCACTTACACTAATTTAATCTTGCTCCTGATTGGCTAATTTTAAATCTGCCATTGCACGAGTGTCTTTATATTAACTGTGAAGTGCCGGGCAACAATTAAAACAAATGAAGCCATTAAGAATCGTGCAACACAGCTCCCAGCTGTCAAACTGGTTTGTGGGCTGTGCAGCTGTCATTGATTGTGTTAATTTCTCCACTCATGTATCCACACCTGTCACAAATCTGGAAAGGGAATTTTAGGGCACGACAACCTGTCCCCGTTGGCATGTCCTTCCATACTGCTCCGTCCTCAGATGCCCTGCTCAGCTCTAGATAGATAGATAGATGTACTTTATTGATCCCAAACTGGGAAATTGCAGTGTAACAGCAGCATGACAGCAAACAGCCAAATGACAGAAACACAAGCATGAGAGACAAGAGGATTTCCCCTGGAGAGTAAAACTAACACTACTATATATTAAAAAAAGTCTATCTACATCATAACTGCATATATGGTGACCCATTTAGACACATGAATCATACCCGCTGTACAATTCAGGATTATCAGGAGGAGAGTGAAATGTGAGGTACCAATTTGACTGTAAGGTGCAGTATGGCAGCATTGTTATGACCAGAATACAACATAAGAGTGAATTATTGTACAATGAAATGGCATGCGGCAGGAAAGATTTCCTGAATCTAACTGGTCGACAGCGAAGCTGTAGTAGTCTGCTGGAGAAAGTGCTCCCCTGTCTGTCCAGTATGTGGTGGAGGGGGTGATCTGGATTGTCCATGATGGATCACAGTTTGTTTAGTGTTCTCCTCTCCACCACCGTCTCAAAGGTCTCCGGCTTGAGACCAATTACAGAGCCAGCCCTCTTGATAATCTTGTCAAGTCTGTTGGTGTCGCTGGCTCTGATATTGCTACCCCAACAGACAGCAGCAAAGAAGATGGTGCTGGCGACAACGGTCTGGTAGAAAATCTCCAGCATCCTGCTGCACACGGTGAAGGACCTCAGCTTCCTCAGGAAGTAGAGTCTGCTCATCCCCTTCTTGTACACAACATCAGTGTTGGATCTCCAGTTCCAGCCCGTTGCTGCTCATGACACCCAGATATTTGTAGACCTCGACCAGCCCCACATCCTCCCCATAATCTGCAATGGCTGAGAAGGTGTCCTCTTCTTCCTGAAGTCAATCACCATCTCTCTGGTCTTGCTGACATTCAGCCTCAGGTAATTCTGCTCTGTCCACTCCACAAATCTGTCTACCAGTGCCCTGTACTCCCCCTCTTCTCCCCCTCTTATACACCCAAAAACAGCTGAGTCATCAGAGAATTTCTTCAGGTGGCATGACTCAGTGTTGTACTGAAAGTCAGTGGTGTATGAGGTGAAGAGAAAAGGAGCGAGCACAGTCCCCTGTGGAGCTCCCGTATCACTAACCACCACTTCAGAGAAGACACTGCCCAGCCGGACAAATTGTGGCCTGCCTGTCAGGTAGTCAGTAATCCACGAGATCACAGAGCTGTTGACCCCATCACCCACAGCTTCTCACCCAGCAGCAGTGACTGGATGGTGTTAAAGGCACTGGAGAAATAAAAAAAAGATGTGATTCTCACAGTGTCTCCTCAGCCATCCAGGTGCAGATGGGCTTGTTGCAGCAGATAGATGACAGTGTCTTCAACTGCAAAATGGGGCTGATATGCAAACTTCTTCACCTCCGGCTTCAGGTGGGCTAAGACCAGTCTATCCAGGACCTTCATCACATTCAATTCAATTCAATTCAATTCAGCTTTATTTATATAGTGCTATATCACAACAAAAGTCATCCCACAGCACTACCAAATGCAGGGAAAACCCCACAATTACAGAAAGACACAGCAATCAGACGATCCCCTGTGAGCAAGCACTTAGCGATGGCGGAGAGGAAAAACTCCCATTTAACAGGAAGAAACCTCTAGCAGAACCAGGCTCAGGGAGGTGCAGTCATCTGCTGTGACTGGCTGGGGGTGAAGGGATAGAGAGGATGAAGAGAACACACATAAAGAACATGAATGTGAGAAGCCAAGTACATTATTGGAGGTCCCCCAGCAGTCTGAATCTATGAAAAGCAAAACAAAAGGGGGGTTAAGAGACACAAGATCCCTCCCTAATCGTAGGCTATATTGAAAAGGAAGGATTTTACCCTGTTCTTAAAAACAGAGATCGAGTCTGACTCCCGGACCCAGAGTGGTAACTGGTTCCACAGAGAAGGAGCTTGATAGCAGAAGGCTCTGCCTCCCATTGTAGTTTTGGAGATTCTGGGTATTACAAGTAATCCAGCATTTTGGAAGCGTAGTGCTCTGTTAGGATGATAGGGTAATATCAGATCTTTTATATACAAGGGGGCCTGATTATTAAGAGCTTTGTAAGTGAGAAGAAGGATTTTAAACTTAATTCTAAACTCTATGGGAAGCCAATGAAGGGAGGCCAGAACTGGAGAGATATGATCTCTCTTTCTAGAACCAGTTAAAACTCTTGTAGCAGCATTTTGGATCAACTGAAGACTTTTTAAAGATATTTTAGGACAACCTGACAATAACGAGTTACAATAATCTAATCTAGAGCTGACAAAGGCGTGGATCAGTTTCTCAGCATCATTCAGAGACAAGATGCTCCTAATCTTGGCAATATTGCGCAGATGATAGAAGGCAGTCTTAGAAACAAATTTAATATGTGAATTAAAGAACAGATCTTGATCAAAAATAACTACAAGGTTCCTCACAGAACTATTCAGAGTGAGAGTAGCGGCATCCAAATTAAGAGAATGATTTGGAAAGGAATTTCTAAGTTTTTTTGGACCAACAACAATGACTTCATTCTTATCTGGGTTTAATAGCAGAAAATTACAAGTCACCCAGGCTTTGATTTCCTTAAGACAGGCATCTAACTTGGCTAATTGATTGCAATCATCGGGCTTCATTGACAGGTATAATTGTGTGTCGTCTGCGTAACAATGAAAATGTATACAGTGCTTTCTAATGATATTGCCTAACGGAAGCATATATAAACTAAAAAGAGTAGGACCCAACACATATCCCTGTGGAACTCCGTGACTGAGCATAGAGTTGGAAGAAAACTCATCATTGATGTGAACAAACTGAAGTCTATCGGACAAATAGGATCTAAACCACTACAGCGAAGTTCCATTTAGTCCAACATAGTGTTCTAATCTATCAAGTAGAATGTCATGATCGATAGTATCAAAGGCTGCACTAAGATCTAAAAGGACCAGAACAGAAACAAGTCCGTTATCAGATGCGATAAGGAGGTCATTAGTGACCTTCACTAAGGCTGTTTCAGTGATGTGATGAACTCTGAACCCAGATTGAAACTCTTCAAATAAACTGTTTCCCTGCAAGTGGTCAAACAATTGCACAGCAACAACTCTTTCTAAGATTTTTGAAATGAAAGGCAGATTAGAGATTGGTCGATAGTTAGCCAAAACTCCTGGATCGAGCATTGGCTTTTTGAGTAAGGGTTTAATTACAACAATTTTAAAAGCCTGCTGTACATAACCCAAAGTTAAAGAAGAATTAATTATATGAAGAATACGGCTACCAATAATTGGGAAGACTATTTTAAATAACCTGATAGGAATAGGGTCTAATAGACAAGATGAAGGCTTAGATGAGGAGATTATTTTATCTAACTCTAAAAGGTCAGTTGGAGTAAACTTATCTAAACAGATATCAATTGAAGGAGTTGTAGTAGTTAATGTACTTAAGTTTATGGTGGGAAGAATCTGACTGATTTTATCTCTAATAGATAAAATTTTATTATTGAAAAAGTTCAAAAAGTCCTGACTAGAAAGCTCAAGGGGGATGCGAGGATTGACCGAGTCCTGACTCTTTGTCAGCCTGGCTACAGTGCTGAAAAGAAACCTGAGATTATTCTTATTCTCTTCTATTAATGCATAGCAATAATTTGTTCTAGCTTTTCTGAGAGATTTTTTTATAAATTAAGAGATTATTTCTCCACGCTAAATAGAATTCATCTAAATTAGTAGAACACCATTTTCTTTCTAATTGACAAGTCTTTTGTTTTAAGCTACGAGTTTCTGTGTTAAACCAAGGGGTTAGAAATCTCTGGTTAGACTTTTTCTTTTTTAAAGGGGCCACCAAATCTAGAATCTGATGCAGAGAGGCTGTAACACTATCTACTATGCTATCAATTACGGAAGGAGCAGGCTCTCCAACTTTTATTTCCGTTGTGTTGACCCATGGTATAGAGGAGACAATCTGCAAAAATTTGCTAACAACGTCATCTGAAAGACATCTGCTGTAGTAATACTTTTCTTGAGAAGTCAAATAATC
Organism: Pholidichthys leucotaenia; assembly: GCA_020510985.1. NCBI lineage: Eukaryota > Metazoa > Chordata > Actinopteri > Cichliformes > Pholidichthyidae > Pholidichthys > Pholidichthys leucotaenia. Next base: position 42,399,117 of record CM035848.1, on the reverse strand, counting down.
AGAAATAGTGAAATCAAAGGTTAACAGACAATGGTCTGACAGTACAGGATTATGAGGAGACACTACCAGATTTTCTATTTCTATACCATAAGTCAGAACAAGGTTCAATGTGTGGTGGAGATAATGGGTAGAATTTTCTTCTTTCTGGGAAAACCCCATTGAGTCTAAAATTGAATTGAATGCCTTATTAAGACAGTCACTATCTACATCAACAGTATATTGAAATCCCCTACAATAATTATTCTGATTTCAGCACTAAATCAACTAAAAAATCAGCAAATTCGGATAAAAACTCTGAGTAGGCTGAGGGAGGATGGTAAACTATGGCAAAGAAAATTGGGTTCAAGCCAAGATAGCCAACATCCCCACACTGAGGACCAGGCCCTCAAAGGAATTAAACATGATTTTTGCTTTACATTAACTAGTAATTTAAAATGGAAAATTGCCGCTACTCCACCTCCACGACCAGAACTTCTGGGATTATGATAGTTTAGGTAACCAGAGGGAGTTGATTAATTCAAACAAGCATAATCATCTTGCCTAGCCAAGTCTCTGTTAGGGATATTAAATCGATCTGATAATCAATTAATAGATCATGAACTAGTAGAGACTTGGGAGATAGAGACCTAATATTTAATAAACCACATTTAATTTTTAAATTATGAGGAGGAACAGAGGCCAAATTAGTAAATTTAGAGACTTGAGGTTTGATTTGAGTTTTACCAACATTTTGTTTAATCACTTTGGGATGTTTATGCATTATATTTTTATTAACTTTTGGGGGCGTAGACAAAGGTTCTCTAATGGCACTTTTCCACGGGCACCGGTCAGCCTTGGCCCGAGAACACGACTCCGGTCGGCGTGGCTCCATGGTCCCTCGATTGGTTTTCAACAGTAATGCAGCCTGGCCGCAGGTGGGTGGGATTTCTTAACAGCCAGGCGGCGCCTCACTCTCGTGACGTGAAGCGCGCGACCCAAACAAACATAACATGGCTGCTCTACAAGGCGACTCCTTGGTCTGTGTCTTTTTTCGCCGTAAATACCAAAAAGCACCGCCAGATAAGGGTACAGGCAGCGAGACTAAACACTCTGGAATAGTTCTGCAGCTTCTGGGAGAGCCGAAGACATGAGGATGCAAACTAGGTCATAGGACGGTAAGCTAATGGTTGCTAATGCTAGTTTGCTGTAAGTACGTCGTGCTACACTGTAATGTCTGCAAGTTAGGTACTAAAATATGTATGCTGTGTGTGTGTGTTTCAGATGGCTCTGTTGTTGAGAAATTACCTCTTCAAATGGTCGTTCTGGCTCAGCAACGCCTCTCACTATCATCAGCCTGTCACTGATGTCAGCACAGCTTCACCAACAATCAGTGGTTATAGAGCTTAAGAATGTCTGTAGAAACGTTTATTTCCTGTACAACAAATTGCTCTGATCTGCGTGAAAATCATGGAGAGACTGTTGAGCCATCATGGACGTACCTGCTTCTGCAGCAGAGTCTGAGATGGTGTCATAGAAAAAAAATGATCAGCTGACACAACTTGATCGCCAGATTAATAACTATATTAGCCACAAAATATCTATTCAAAAAGTAAACAGTACTGAGTTACGTATAATAAGATATATTTTATAGTTATGTATTATAGGCCAAAACAAACTTGATCTAGGATTAAAGGCAATTAGGTAAAATAGGTAAAAATAGGTAATGTTAATGAAGGCCTGTCTTTCTCTCTTTCCCTGTTTTTTTTTCTTTTTTTTCTGGGGGGTTATTGCCTTCCCTCACTGATATCCTTGCTTTGTAATCACCCACATATACAGTATATGTATACATATATATTTTTTTCACCCTATTTATTTATCCTTTTTGGAGACTGATGTGATACTTGGAAGATCAGTATGTGTAGTACCATCTTGTATAAAGTCAATAAAAACTTTAATTACAAAAAGGCAATTAAAATAATGCAGTCATAAGGTTACATGGAAAATAATTGATTTCCTCGATACATGTACTGTAGAAATATATATTCTCTGCATCAACAATGTACTATACATGCATTCATGTAGTATTGCATTGGGAATTGCACTGACAATAAACCTGTGAAGTTTTAGCAGATGTCTCTTTTTTATATATCTGAAGGTTACCACCATGTGGCACAAATTAAATACTGAAAGATTGGAAAAGCTAAGAATAATCCAGCATTTTGAGAAATCACTTTTGGTTTGGTGTAAGTCTGTCAACAAAATTGTGAGCCATATTATATTATATAATATATATTATATAATATTATGAACCATAAAGCAGTTTGTGTTAAAATGTTAAATCCCATTAAAACTAATCCAGGGGCTTCCAATCAGTTGTCATGGGGGGCGAAGACCCTGCAGGTTCTCTCTTCTATCCAGTCTCTTCAGCAGGTGTTCTCACTGATCAGTCAGTGGAAGAAGTTCAGTGGAATCTGCTGTTGAAGACACTGGTTGGAGGTAAAGCCTGCAGGGTCTTTGCCCTCCATGGCACATGATTAGACACCCCCGCCCAAACCCATTATGATGAAGAGCAGATGCTAATATGACCCAGAATTCCTCCATATACATCCAACAATACAGTCTTCAGTTAATAAAATAATTGTGTTGGTTACTTTTTTCTTAAAAATGAGCCATTATTTTCAAGGTCACAGATAAATCCTTTGTACAGTTGACTCTTTTCCCACCGGTGTCTTAACAGACAAAATGGAAAATCATGATGCAAACACTTAACTCACTAAATTCTTAATTACAATCAGCAGCAAATTCCAGATTATTCAGAATGTGCAAAATTCAAACTGTAAAAAAGAATAAAACTGGAATGAGTCACACACGGCTGCCACGCTCCCTCACTGAGAAGCAACCGGATCGGCCCCTGGTCCTGGTCCTGGTCCTGGTCCAGCAGATCTTCAGCCTGCATCTCTGTAAATAGTGAGGCAAGGTCCAGTTGGGGTGGACATTTTCCGTCTTGCATAGACAAAAGACAAATAGGTGGTGGTTAGTTAAAGCAAGTTTAATACACATTTGGGAAATACGCTTGTTGCTAAAAGCCAGTGGTGGAATGTGAATTAATGAATGAATCTTAATTTCGGATTGATTAAAGGTAAAGATTAAAAGAAAATAGATTAATATAACAAAGGGGAAAAAAATTAATAAGGTCAAATTAAACAATAACTCCTCTGATTATACAGTTCAACATAGGTTATCTGAAATGGGTGATGGCTGAAGCTGCAGCTTATATTGCCCACCATATTCCATCCAAGAATTCAAAAGAAAAACAAAACAGGAGGGATTACAATTTGAATGTGACAATAAAGTACTTCGTTGTTGTATTTAACCACAGTTTTCATGTAGCTGCGCTTCGGTAGATTTTTCAAGGGCTGCGTTACATTAAAAATCATCTGCTTTTACTGTGGCCTCAGCAATCAGAATGAATTAATACATTCACTTGAATGGAATCTAGTACTTTAACTGATGCAGTGAATCACTGAGTATGGAGTCACTCAGTCAAAATCTGAAGTTTTTATCCAAAAACACAAACCAGGACTTTTACCAGGATTAACATATTTCATCGTTTTGCTCTCACAAGCGAATATTTAGTAGAAAACAGCGCGATTCAGCAGTTAGCACTAGCAAAAAAAAACGTTAGCTAAAAAACGTTAGCTTAAAAACGTTAGCTAAAACACGTTAGCCAGCACAGAACAGCACACAATTTAATGCCCAGGACCAAAGTGCAATACAAAACTTAAACCAGGACTTTAACCAGGATTAACATATTTCATCGTTTTGCTGTCACAAGCGAATATTTAGGAGAAAACATGCGCGATTCACCAGTTGGTACTTGCTAGCTAGCAAATTAAAAACGTTAGCTTTAAAACGTTAGCCAGCACAGAACAGCACTGTAATGGCTCAAAAAAAGTGAGCTTACCACCAATAGGATAAATAAGCAAGCAGATGCACATTATTACAAATTACTCACCATGATGGTTTTCGTCTACAGCTTGTCCATAGTGCGGTTTCTATATGCTGTGCAGCCATAGGTCCAGGTCACGGTGCACGGTGGCGCAGTGGTTTAGCACTGTGGCAGCGCAGTTTTACCCTCGGCCGGGGGACCACGGGGATCATGAGATCGTGGGTTCGATCCCAGCCCCCGACCAACAGTGAGCTGTGTGGAGTTTGCATGTTCTCCCCGTGTTGCGCGGGTTTACTCCGGGATTTCTCCGGTTTCCTCCCGCACACCAAAAACATGTAGGTTTAGGGCGCTCGCGCACGCAGCGACCAGCAGCCGGTGGCTTGTCACCAGACTGCAAACCAAGTCTACCTACGGGTACAAATAAGTAACAAAAAAAAAAAAAAAATATAGGTCCGGGTCACTCCTCACTGTGGATCTGCCACAACGCAGAGAAAACTCCGCACCTCTTCATTGGACCACAGTGTAGAGTGCCGCAAAACCTACAACGCCGTCTGTATTAATATCATATTTACTCCGTGACAGTTAGTCCATGACAATATTGCAAATGGCGGTTATCAGAAGACGGGGAAGACGTCGCTTTCATGACGTTACAACCAGACCAATCAGCGGCGAGCAGTCAGTTGACGTCACTTCGCGGCCGAGTCAGGCCATGGATGGACCCTGCCCTAGATCAGGTACGAAAATAGCGCCTGCTAACCGGTGCTGGGGCTCATGGAAAATGCACAAACACCGGGGCCCTGGTGCGGTGCTGGGGAAAGCGGGGCCGGTGGAAAAGGGCCATAAGGGAGAAGACAGGGGCAAAGTTGGGGGGTGGTGGATGAGGAGGAGCTGCAGAAAGACGTGTATTTATCAAGTTGTGTTGTATTTGTCTTGGGTTATAATATTTTGGGTAACGGAAGACAGACACAATCTCTGTAGGGTTTTAAATCAAAGACTGATCCAAACAGAGAGGATTATTTGGATTAATGGGATCAATATGAGAAGTGGAAACAAAAAAGGGCTTGTTGGCAGACCCAAGAACTTCGGAGTGAGTTCACGCACCAAATGCCAGTTACTGCATTAAAAAATGCGGAATGGAATAGAACAGATTGTCCCTTAAAACACGTGCACCAAGTCTATTTGGATGGATGCCATCAGGCCTCATAAGTGATGGGCGGTTCCAAAACAGGTTGAAATTGTCAATAAAACCAATGTTAAAAGTAGGACATGTAGAACACAACCAAGTATTAAGACTGAGAGTTCTGCTAAAATAATTGCAACCTCGTCTGAAAGGTGCCAAAGGCCCAGAGATAAACGCACGTCTGCCACAATTCATAAGAGTGGACAGAAGTCTCCTGAAGTCACTCTTTAAGATCTCCAATGCTTCATTTGGGATGTTGTTGCATCCAACATGTAACTATCAGTTTTAGCGTGGGGGTATTCATTTAGTAGGTCAGGGGTAAGAGCCTCAATGTCAGACACTCTAGCCCCAGGAAAAAATTTAGTCACACAGTACCTGCTTCTGACGTTCCTCATAATCGAGTGACCAATTACCAGCGTCGTCTGGGGGGGGCTTTGTCAGTGGTTTCTGAAGTGGTGAATAATTTTGTCGATGTTGTTGTTGTGATGGCGGGGTGATGCGCTCTCTTCTTTTTGGAGCTGGTGTGTAATTTGGCACACCTAAAGTAGTCTTAATCCGGGATTTGCGGGTTTGAGCCGCTGCTGAAGGAGAGGGAGGAGGAGGAGGGGTGGCCACGGGCGGACGGTCAGCATCCAGGTGGGGAAAATCCTCCAGGGAAAGGATGTCAAATCTATTTTCCAAAAGCAAGGGAAGAGAAGAGGCACGGCCCTGTCTGGTCGATCAACGATGATTGCTAGCTGATCCAACCAAGCAGGCAAGACGTCTTCCACAGTACCAGTACGCTCTCCAGACTCAGGTTCAGGTTGTACAGGTGTTTCAGTACCGGAGCTAGCTGGTTGGCACAGGTCCTTAGAATCCTGGTGGAGATGCCATCAGGGTCAGCCGCCTTCCACTGACGGAGTCTCTCCAGCTGTTTCTCAACCTGGTCTGTAGTCACAGTGATGTGAGGGAGGGGCCTGGTGTCCCCCGAGGAGGGGGAGGGGGTGAGGAGGGAGATGGAGAGAGGTGCTGCACAGGAGGGTGGGGGAAGGGGTGTGTGGTTGTCTGGCTGTGTTGTGGTTGTGACAGGAGGGTGGAGGCGAGGGGTGTATGGGGGTCTGGCTGTTTTGTGGAGGTGACAGACTGTTAGTTGAATTTATTAACATCTTGCACTCCGGTATACCGCGGGCGGTCACGTCTCTGTGTCCTAGGGCGCACGAGGGCGCCCTAGTGCGCACTGAAAAAAAAAAAAAGCTGCAGGCACAGCCGCAAACAGAAAGCCAAAGGAGTGCTTTGATTGGTTTAGATGTGATTGACCTCTCATTCGACTAATAAGAGCCTTGAATTGGGTTTCTGAAACCTTGAAGAACCAATGACTGAAAACCTAGCAAGAAGGACCCGCCTACCAACAGCTGCGAATACAGCGAGCCAATTGAAGCACAGAAGTTCGAAAGCGTACGTCCCGTGCATAAAATCTATTTTGTGTAAGCCACTGGGTGACACACACGCGTTCGCCAGTCTTTTTTCTTACTACTGTTCTTATTTGTTTTGAAAAATCGTTCGCCAAAACTGCAATCATGGAAGCGCAAAACCACAATAATGGAATTATGGTTTGACCGGGTCGCGTGACCAGAACCACGAGTCCGTAACAAGCGGACCAGCATCATGTCGTCTGACAATGAGGAAGAGAAGTTCGCCAGTGACACTGCTGTTGTGGACAGGTAAGTGTTATAAGCTAAATTATTCTTTATCCCTGAAAACTGTAATCAAAATGACTTTTGACCGATTGGTAAACTACAACTGTGCGTCTTCGCAACATGATGCGCCGTCGCCATGCGCGACCCGTGCGCCGCGTCCGGACCGTGAATGCCCCCCCCCGCTACTCTTCTGTAGCGGATTGCAGATATTATTGCAAATATTTTAGTACAACTGTGCGTAGTAGACCGCGGCGCACCGTCACCGCGGTCCGTCATGTAGCGATGGGCATTGTCCGTCCTCTGTAGTGGGGGGTGGGGGGGTGGGAGTTGTTATCTTCTACATTACAGATATTTTAGTATAATTTTTAGTGCACTGTAGGTTATTTTTTCTTGTAAAAAAAAGGCCACACATTTTTTACGTGGCATGCTTCTTTGTGTGTGGGGGCTTGTTTGTTCATTCATTCATTCATGAATGAATAAACAACCCCCCCCACACACACACACACACCCCTTCACCTTTCATTAGAGCCCAAGATGAAGCTTCTATATTGAATCATTCAAAAGTTCACTGAGTGAGCCCCAGTCTGTCATCTCGAAGCAGTCCTGCAGTGCATCATCAGCCTCCTGTGTCCACCTCCTCACAGCCTGTGTATAAGCAGGCTGCCTTTGCACAAGGGGAACATACTTGGGTGATAACATGACCATGCAGTGATCCGATTTGCCAGTGGGGGGTGGAGCTGCGGCACTATATGCATCTCTTACAATGACAATACAGTAAATACAATGTTTTATTTTCTCTGGGGGGACAGTCAACAAACTGGTGAAAGTTTGGTAATGTTTTTCCCAGTGAGACATGATTAAAATCACCCGTGATGACCATAAATGTGTCCGGGTGCTTCCCCAGCTGTCAAGGAGAACGGGAGTGCTCCGCCAGGTTAGTTTCCCCTTTATTTCCAGCCATGAGCCCCGCAGCCTTTCGGGTGTGCTCCAGCTAGGATTCTGCCCCTTTGCCCAGTGTTCCCAGGCTTCTGTCCCCCTGTGTCGTTGAGCCCCGCTCTCCTCCAGCACTTCACCAGTCTTGTATGTGTATGTTTAGTGTTTTTTGTATGGTTAGTCTTTATGCTAATAAATGTGCAGAAACCACAGCAAGCATTTGGTGTCCTTCGATAGCCTTTAAATAGGGCGTTTTATGACAGAAGGACACGACCAGGGTTTGGATACCAGCCGCTGTGCGTTTCTGTTTTTCTTTTCCTATTATCATTTTTTCCCTTTTCCTCTTCACCAACTCTATGCAAGCACTCATTATACCATCAGCTTGCCGGCACTCCGCCAACCGGGGAAAATCAGTAGCCGGTGACCCCACTATAGATGAGCTGTGGGCAGCGGACTTTGCCCTGGACTTCGTTGACGCAGCGCTCGACTCCCGCTCACTCAAGTACGTTGGCAGGAACGTTGAGGCGGCAGTGACCATTGTGGAGGCGCATCTGAGGTTAGGATGTTACCCCAGGTACGCGGGTCTGCTACACACCGTCTCCATCCTCCAAATGGACCCTCACAGCCTGATAGGAGTTCTGCCGTCATATGTGCAAAGCTAAAGAGGAAAAGTCCTCAGACCCCAGCGTCCCTCTGGTCTCGCCAGGAGCCACCTCATCGCCGCCTCCTCATCAACCGTCTGTTCCTGAGCCGACGAAATGTCCCCTAGATCAGACGCGCCCAACCCCTCATCGCCACTCAGCTTTTTCATGCCGCAGAAGGAAGAGGAACTCTCCCACCACAGCAGCTGATTTGGCCAGTGATGTGTCTGCAGGGCCAGCTCCAACAATTTCTTCAGTGAGGCCCACACCCGCTACAGCCATGGGGATGAATGACCCTGGGCCCTCAGCAGCAGACACCACCATGCCCCGGGAATGCAGGCAAGTGTTTTTTTTCATTCTCCCTTACCTAAAAATGAATTATCTTACCTAATTCCCGGTGGTGAGGCTCAGCAACAGCAGCTCACTGAGTCCTCACCACCTGCTGCTGAGACCATTCCCTCAACTGCTACTCCTGTGTCTCCTCCTGTTTTCCTTGAGTGTCCGCCGGTCCAGTGTTTTTCCCTTCCTCCACATCTGAGGTGGCCATGTCAGGTGTGGGTGTCCAGATGGAGTGATTCCAGCCACCTCAGCCTGGATCAATGGAGTCCTGGATGACAATGGAGCTTGAGCTCAGGCAAGTTCTCTTTTTTGTGTTCACTCTCTCTCTGTCTTAGAGAGATCTTACCTGGCTCTTTGTGGGGAAGGCCAGGTGCAGCCGTCAACTGTGCCTGAGCTCTCCTCGCCGGACTCCACTGCTGCCGGTGACTCTGACCCGGTGCTTGTCTCCCATGTGTTTGAGCCTTCTCCCAAGATCGCCGTGGGTGCAGCCCCTCCGTCTGAGGTCTTTATAGGTCCTCCCCCTCCATCCGAGGCCATCGTGGGTGCTTTGCCCCAACCCGGGGCCTCCGTGGGTGCTTTACCCCAGCCTGGGGCCTCTGTGAGTGCTTTGCCCCAGCCCAGGGCCTCCATGAGTGCTATGCCTCAGTACGAGGCTGCTGTGGGAACTCCTTCCTTACCCTCGTCTGGTGTCCCGCTGGTTGATCGCCTCCTTGGTCTTGATCTCTCGCGAGTCGGTCTCTTCGCTGTGCGTGCTACGCTCCAGTCTCGGGCCACCGTGGGTGCTGTGCCCCAGTCCAGGGCTGCTGTTGGTGCTGCGCCCCAGTACAGGGTTGCCGTGTGTGCTGCGCCCCAGTCCGGGGCTGCCGCAGGTATTGTGCCTCAGCCCAAGGCTGCCACAGGTGCCGCACCTCAGTCCGGGGCCACCTTGGGTGCTACGCCTTCATCTGAGGTAGCTATGGATTCTCCATCCTCACGGGAGGCCCCTGCTGAGCAGCCTCTTCCCTCATCTGGCCCCCTCGTTGGTCAACCGCCATGTCCGTCGTGCTCTATCGCTGGCCAGCAGTCACTGTTGAAGGTCAATCCTCTGCAGAGCCAAGTCTGCCTTCTCCATGCTGGAGACCCTGCGGTCCACTGGGGGCAAGGGTTTCAGCTGCCACTTCCAGGTGGTCAGCGGTCCGGTGGCCCATGAACTCTGGGAGGCCACCTGACGGGCTACGCTGTCTGTGCATCTGGCTCCAGAACTCAGGGGGACCAGCAGACAGACTGCACCATGGGACAGGGTGGCTCAGGAACTTGGGGAGGCCACCCGACGGGCTAGGCCAGCTGTGCGGGTGGCTCAGGGACCCTGGTAGTCCACCCAAGCTCTTGTTGCTATCATTCAAGGGTTCTTGAGTCCTTCGCCACCACATTTGTTCAGGTTGTGGGTCATGAGAGTTTTGTTCCATCCTCTGATGCCCTGTTCAGGTCTGACAGTATTTGTGCTGCTGTTGAGGAGAACGGGAGTGTTCCGCCAGGCTAGTTTCCCCTTTATTTCCAGCTGAGACCCCTGGTGCCTTTCGGGTACGCTCCAGCTAGAATTTTTGCCTGGCGTTCCAGGGCTCCCGTCCCCCTGTGTCGTTGAGCCCCAGTCTCCTCCAGTGCTTCACCAGTCTTGTATGTGTATGTTGAGGCTGGATTCATGCTTCACCTCTGCTGTCCACGCACGTGTAACCGGAAACCTTGTGTGATGAAATTTACGTCATCGTCTCCACTCTGCTATTGTCTGCAGTGCTCGACCCCGGACGACCGTGTGCAGCCTAAATTTTGTAACCGCGCCGCATGCCCACGACCTGAATGCGTTGAAAAGCGCATGTGCAAGATTGAACATCCCATTCATGAGGTGGCGATATCGGCACAGCATACCAAGCCTAAGTAGACAAAGAACACAGTGAGGAAGTGGAAAATGAAAATAAACATACATGAATCATACATAAATACTTCAGCAGCAGCAGCAGCAGCAGCAGCAGCACCTTCATGGAAAGAGTGAAAACCGAGAAGTCAAGCAGCAGAAAGCGAGCAGCGTTTCTTTGCTGGTGAAAATCCTGGCACAATGGTGTTACCTATCAGGCAGGAGTGAAACTACAAATGATGGTTGTGTGCATGTGTCAGCCTCTTGGCCTGGGTAGATGAAAAAAGTGAGCATGAACAGTGACACGTGTGTGCCGGGCTCATCCAAATCGCACATGAACTAAAGCGGACTAGAGGGGAAATGCAGCATGAATAAGGCTTGTTTTTTGTATGGTTCATCTTTATGTTAATAAATGTGCAGAAACCATAGCGAGTGTTTGGTGTCCTTCAATAGCCCTTAAATAGGGCATTTTATGACAGAAAAAATGTAAAATTACTTGAAAGTTAAAAACTTACAAGAAAATTTTAGCAAATTTGCAAGAAAAAAGTTCATTCATGTTCAATTAATTTTCAGAAGTTCAATTCATGAGGAAAAATATTTGAAAATTTATCACAAAAATGTGAAAATCTTACCAAAGAAATTGTAACAAATTTGTGAGAGAAGAGTCACAAATTTACTAAAAAAAAAAAAAAATTGGAATTTTATGACAAAAATAGTGAAAATTTAGGAGACAAATGTGCAAATTTACAAGAAAAAAAAATAAAATTACTTGAAAGAGTTACAACCTTACAAGAAAAATTTAGCAAATTCACAAGAAAAAAGTTTCAAATTGATGAGGAAAATTTTTAGAAAAAATTGAAAATTAGCAAAAAAGTAGCATATATATGAGCAAATAAAGTTAAAATTCATGAGAAAAAAGTTCCAAATTTATGAGAAAAGTAAGTTTACAGTAAAAAAAAAAAAAAAGTTAAAATGTCACAGTTTGTAGGGTCAGGACCGAGATCTGAGACTGGAGTTGAAGGTTATTTAATTCTTTCTCTTCTGACCTTGCTGGTGGAAAGATGCTCCGCTGTTTTGCTCTTCCCTCTGCTTGCACTTTTTTGTCAATATTTTTATTTCCCCTGCAAGAAATTTATGGGCAGCGCTTACCGAATACTCAAATCACTGGGACTATATTTCGCTGAAGATATAGCTCACTGTTACCATGATCTAACACTTTTTTGGATCTTATCAGTGCTACAAGAGCGTGGCTTACAAGCAGCTGAAGCCTGAACTACAGCGACTGACAAGCTAAAGCTAAGTATCAACAAGATGCCTCCCCTTTCTACAGATGACTACTACAAGCTCCTACAGAAAATTACCATGCTGGAAACTAAAATCCAGTGGGTAGAAGTTAATCTGGAAGTAAACGGCCTTTGTGAAAATGATACAACACTGCCAGAGACTAAAACCAGTGAACAAGGCCCCGCTAACTCACAGCTATCCAGTGTTAACATGGCTGATAGGAGATGGGAGGGTTGTGTACAGAGAAATAAATTCTCAAGAGATAGTCCTCCCTGGAATGCCCTTGGTATAAAGCCCAAGAATAAATCATCACACAGGGTGAAGGGAGGACAAATAAACAGCCCAACTTGGTGAGATCTGTGATGTGAACGGCTGGCCTGCGTTATCAGATAGACCATAAGCATCTTCAACCCCGACTGTCAGCAAGACACAACCATGGATAGCTGTCAAAGGAAAGCCTATAAACAAACCTCCTCCACAACAGCTAAACATGCCACTTCAGAACAGATTTGTGCTGCTACTGCAGGACCCTGGACCTCCATGTGATAGCCTGGGTAAAATCTCCCCCTCACGCAGCAAGGTAAATTAGAAAAACTCTGAAGGTAAAAGGCTAGAGAGAAAGCTAAAAGCTGGGCCTGAAAGGCTGATTGTTGGTGACTATGCCGTGAGAGATGTGAGAAATGTACATGGTAAACACAGAAATAATGTGGTTTCCCAGGGATATGGTGTGTGATGCAAGACACAAAATTCTGCAAATCATGGAGGATTATCCCACAGTGATTATCCCACAGTGAAGAATCTCAAATTACATGCAGGCTCAAATGATGTTGTGAAACAGCAGTCTGAGGTGCTGAAACAGGAATTTAGGGAACTGCTGGATCTAGTCAGCTTTCTGAATGCTGAAGTGTTTATTAGTGGCCCACTACCACTGGTCAGAGGAGGAGTTGAGAGATTCAGCAGACTGTTCAATTTAAATGAATAGCTATCAGAAGCTTGTACAAACAAATCACTTCATTTTATTGACAACTTCAACTTTTTCTGGCACCACAGGCACTTTTTTAAAGGGAGATGGACTCAGCCTCAGCAGGTCAGGAGTGAGGCTGTTTACCGCCAATCTGTTCTTTTCTGTGTCACCATTCTGTTTCCCAGGACAAGGACAATAGACAAGAGCAATCAAAACAACACGATAAGATACACCCCAGCAGAAACTGTGAGATAAAGCCGCTTCAGCCCCGCCTGTGCAGACCCAACCTTCACCAAAAGTCACCAGTGAGGACCCACCCCCGCAACCACTGCATACCCCCTCCTCCTCAGCTTCCTCTTCCCCATCCTTCCCACTCCTCGACTTCACTGACCAGATGAAGGAGCTGGTCATTGTGGCCACAAAACTAACCCCATGCTCTAGTCTAATTTTCTCATCCCGAATCCTCCCACTTCATCCTCCCCCTCATCTCTCCCCTCCAGCAATTCCCCAGTGAGCTCTGACACAACTCCCAAAGCCCCAGCACCCACCACCACCTCCACAGCTGAAGCCCTGGTGCCCACCACCACCCCCACCCTCACAGCTGATCCAGCTGAATCAAAATCCACAGCCTGATAACAACACAAGCTGGGTTTGATGTAATGGGCCCTGGCTTTGTTACCACTGGTACTCATGGCTCTTTCCAAGACAAGCTGGGGCCCGGTATGGAAGTAGTTTCCTTAATTCCTGTTTTAATAAGTAGCAGAAAAAGGTTGGTAAATTTTTAGAGAGGCAAAATCCATCCTACATGTCCTGTAAATTTATCAAATCTAGAATTCATTTCTCATCAGTCACAGCCTAAATAAAATAAAAATTTGGCAAATGATGTTCTCAACACACTGAAACTAGCTTTATTAAATATTAGGTCTTTGGCAGGAAAAACATTTTTAATTAATGAGCTCATTATAAAACAAAAATGGGATTTTTTGTTTTTAACAGAGACTTGGTTACATGATAATGGTGGATCTCTTCTTATCGAAGCAGCCCCTCCCAACTACAGCTTTATAAGTGAACCCAGGCTGAATAAGAAAGGAGGAGGAGTAGCTGTTTTGTTTAATGATTCCCTCCAATATAAGCAGATGTCTTATAATAAGTTTACTTCATTTGAATATGTGGCTCTTAAGCTGAATTCCTCCTCCCGTGTGTTGTTCCTCAATGTTTACAGACCACCTAAATACCATGCAACCTTTTTTGATGATTTTACAAAGCTGCTGTCTATTATCTGTGTTGACTTTGACTGTGTAGTTATTGTTGGTGATTTTAACATTCATATCGCCAATCCTCAGGACAGAGGGACCAAAGAATTGTGTTGTGTCCTTCATAACTTTGGAATGACTCAGCATGTAACAGAAAAAACACACAACAGAGGACACAGTCTGGACTTGGTCATCTCCAAAGGTCTGAACATCTCTAAGGTTATGGTGATGGATGTTGCTCTGTCCGACCATTGTTGTGTTTTCTTTGAGAGTGCTATTAATGTCAACAGAAATATCCAGATAGAGGTCATCAAAAAAAACGGTACATCACTGATAATACCAGCAAAACATTCATCCAAGCTTTCTCTTCATCACCCCCCCACCCCCACCGCCACCACCACCTTCAGTAAATGAGCTTGTGGAAAATTTCAATGGTAAAATTACAAACATTGTCAATGCCATTGCTCCCATCAAGGTGAAGGTGGTCACTATTAAAAAGAACCCTCCATGGAGAAATGCCAAACTAGTAAGAGCTGAAAAAAGAGAGTGTCGAAAAGCTGAACGCAGGTGGCGAAAGACTAAATTACAGGTTCATTATGAAATCTATAATGATAGATTGAGCATTTATAATTTGAAGCTGAAAAATGCAAGGCAAGGATATTTTTCTGACATCACTGCTAAAAACAACAATAATGCAAGCACCTTGTTCACTACTGTTGACAGGCTAACAAATCCCCCTGTATCAGTAGCTCTTGAACTTTTATCCAACTGTGACTGCAATGACTTTACCTTTTTCTTTACTGACAAAATTCAGAAAATTAGACAGTCAGTGCTCCTATGCCAGGTGCTGGACTTCTGCTTCCTCTGTGTCCACGAAGAGAAGATGTAAACACCATGACAATTTTTTTTTCCCGAATCAATCATAAAATCTTGGATGACATCATACACCACCTGAAATCCACTACCTGCTGCCTTGATGCCCTTCCAACAGGGTTATTTTTTAAAGAATGTTTCATACTGTATGGCCTCAGATCTACTACAGATCATAAATATCTCTACATTCTGGTGTCTTCCCTCAGTGCTTAAAAACAGCTGTTATCAAGCCACTTCTAAAAAAGAGCAACCTAGACACATCACTCATGAACAGCTATAGGCCCATATCAAACCTCCCCTTTCTTTGTAAAATAATAGAAAAAAGCTGTTTTTCAACAACTGTAAGCCACTGTAGGCCATTCCATTAGTATTGGGATTGAGTTACTGTGTAAGTGTGTCATTTTACCTTATTAGAGTTGTTATTTCTGTACCTGTTACCTTGGCATTTGTTCGGAGAGCAAAGTAAGAATTTCATTGCTCAGGAAATGTAGCATTTCTTAACTGTGCACATGATAATAAAGCCTTTGAATCTTGAATCTTGAACTGTACAAATTCCTGACATTAAATAACTTTTCTGATGTCTTCCAGTCAGGCCACACCACAGCACTGAGACAGCTCTAGTTAAAGTCCTTAATGACATCCACTCCAATACAGAAAATGGTAACATTTCAGTCTTGGTTCTACTTGACCTCAGTGCTGCATTCGACACGGTCGACCATAACATCTTACTAGACCAGCTAAAAAACTGGGTGAGACTTTCTGGTACAGCACTTAGCTGGCTTAAGTCCTATTTAAAAGACAGAGACTATTTTGTGTCAATAAGTAACTACAAATCCGAACGAACAAAAATAACCTGTGGAGTTCCCCAAGATTCCATTTTGGAACCTTTGCATTTCAACATCTATATGCTCCCACTAGCTCAAATCATAAAAAAACCCAACAAAATATATTACCATAATTATGCAGATGATACACAAATCTACAACCATCTCACCAGGAGACTATTGTCCAATTAAAAAACTGATCAAATGCACCGGTCAAATTAAAGAATGAATGTGCCAGAACTTTCATCAGTTAAACGAAGACAAAACCGAAAAAATCGTTTTTGGAGCCAAAGAAGAAAGACTCAAAGTTAGTACTCAGCTGTAATCAATGATGCTAAAAACCAACAGCCAAGTCAGAAATCTGGGTATGGTTCTGGACTCAGATCTGAATTTTAACAGCCACATTAAGACAGTAGTGAAATCAGCCTATTATAACTTAAAGAACATAGCGAGGATTAGAGGTCTGGATGTCTGATGTCTCAGCAGGATCTAGAAAAACTTGTCCATGCATTTATCTTCAGTAAGCTGGACTACTGTAATGCTGTCCTCACAGGTCTCTTTAAAAAGTTCATCAGACAACTGCAGTTGGTTCAGAATGCTGCAGCTTGAGTCCTCACTAAGACCAAGAAAGTAGATCATATAACTCCAGTTCTCAAATCTTTACACTGGCTTCATGTCTGTCAAAGAATAGATTTCAAAATACTGCTGTTGATTTATAAAGATCTGAATGGGTTAGGGCCAAAATACATTTCAGATCTGCTAGTCCATTATGAACCACCCAGAGCCCTCAGATCATCAGGATCAGGCTGACTATATGTGCCCAGATTTAGAACCAAACATGATGAGGCAGTGTTTAGTTTTTATGCCCCTCACATATGGAACAAACTCTCAGAAAGCATCAGGGCTACTGAAACTCTCAGCTGCTTTAAATCCATGTTAAAAACGCTCCTATTTGCTGTCGCCTTTAAGTAGAACAATTGTTAATCTTCTACAATGCACTGTAAATCTTTATTTCTGTCGTATTCTATTTTAGCCTGCTTTTGTTTTTTTAATTTACTTGTGAGTTTGCTTTTTAATTCTTATGTATTCCTTTTGCAACTTGCTCTTATGCTTTAATGTATTTATTTGAAGCACTTTGAAATGTCTTGTACACAAAATGTGCTATACAAATAAACTTGCCTTTCCTTGCCTTTATTAAGAGCTGGTAACCCCTTAAAGTAAAAATAAACACACAGTTCGGAAGTTGGAACAAAAAGCTATGGCAAAATATACACAGACAAAGGCTCGGTAGGATACGAGGCTAAATTCAGGCAGGAACAGAAGCATGTTGTTCACACCGTATGACTAAAATAAACCAAACAGAACAAAGGCAGAACAGGACTTTGTGGTGTTCAGTGAGAGAGCCCTCTGGTGGTGTCAGGTGAGATTAACATCTCTCTGTCATTGCAGACTGGGGCGATCCTAATTCCTGACACCTGCGTAATCATTTCCACCTGCTTCCATTTACCCTGGAGTGGAAGTAGGAGCGGTGGAGAGCAGTTTGGCACAGGATCAATTTGGTGAAGCTGCCAATGAAGTCAAGCTTTAGAGAATCTTGCTTTGAGAGTCTTGTTTTTTGCCTCTGGATAACCTTCTTTGTTCTGCTTCAGGTAAAGCTGCCACGCCTGCCTGTCAGTAAGGGCACCCTGGTCTCGTACGCTCACCTGCCCACACCTCGCCCTCGCCTGCTTGGATCTTGCATCTCATTCACATTCCTCATTGTGTCACAGAAAGGATTTTGTCCGCAGACATGGACACCAAGCCCAGGAATTCCCCTCACCTGCTGGGTACAGCTCTTCCAACATGTAAGCCATTGCCCCATTTCCAAATTGCCCATTGTGATTAGTTAACCAAACTTACCACCTTCTTCTTTTCCTTTAGACCGCTTCCCGATGGTGAGGGCAGATGCTCGGGATTTGTATCTGAAATCTGAAATAAAATTCTGTCAAAACTTTATATGGTCTCTGTCTCCCTCTTGTGGTTGATCTCACACTTGGGTCCTTCAGTTAGCAATCATGACAGATCGATCCCGCCAGGGACAGGACCCAGCGAGTGCTGCCACAGGGGGAGAGTCATCACGTCACGATGTCATGGAGCAGCACCTACATTATGTACCCAAACAGTTGATGACGATAACCGAGCAGTTAGGTCGCTTCACCACCTCCACTAACACCAACGATGCTGCTCCGCTGCTGCTGCACCTCCTTCTACTCTACGGAACTGCACTCAACTCACATGAGTTATAATGGAACCAGGTGGATTACAAATGCATTGTAGAAAAATAAAACAATTAAAGAATAAAATAAAAATTGTAGGGGTGCTGTTTTTTTTTTTGTTTTTTTTATCCAAATGTCTTTTTAGCACCTTTTACATAACTATTAACTATTTCCAAGCCTCTACACACTCGCCTGGACTCAGGCTTTAATGGAGGATCTCAAGTTTTACCCCTACATCTTCCCATGGTTTTTGAGGGAGTCTGACCTCGTCTTTGGTCACTCGGAGAGTGAGGGACGCACCTTCCATGCACGCTTCCACACAACTGTTTAACCTTCAACAGGGAAACCAGACAGTCGGCTATTTCTCTGTGGAGTTTCGCTTGTTAGCAGTTGAATTGTGATGAAATAATGTCGCACTACATAGTACTTTTAGACACGGATTTAATTCCAACCTTTGGGATGAGTAAGCTACCCGAGAGGAGCCGACACCTCTAGATGACTTCATTTCGCTCACGATTCGTTTAGACAATCATATTTGAGAAAGAAGAACTGTGCCGGTACCGCACTCCTTGTCCCCATTATGTGCTCGCTTGTCTTCTACACCATTGTCCCAACCGCCCCCTGAGCCAATGGTTTTGGATGGGGATCACCTCACCGCCGCTGCTGGAGTGAGGCAAATGAGTGTTTCCATTGCAGTGTTGTGGACTACTTTCACTCTTCCTGCCTTAAACTGCCAAAAGAGCAAGCCTGACATTGGCTTTAGGGGGCCTGACAGACACTAATAGTCCTAAACCCTCTAAACATTTCACGGTTTCTGTGCTTATTCAGGTTTCCGACTCTGAGTTATCGGTGGGTGCATTAATCGACTCAGGGGCGGGACAAAATTTCTTCTCCCCAGCTGTGGTGACCCACTGGGCATTCCTACCCACACCCTCTCGTCCCCATTAAAGTTGGTAACTCTGGCAGGCCATCCCTCAGCCTGGGTTTTGGCTCAAACCACTCCCGTATCCATTTTATTGTCAGGTAATCACCTGACAATAAACCTAACCTCTTTTCTGGTCATCCTAGGGTACCCGTGGCTTCTGGTCCATAACCCCACCATTGATTGGGTGAATCACAGTATCTCTGTTTGGAGCAGCTTTTGTTTAGCTTCCTGTCTACGCTTGCTCGCCTTGTCACCCCCTTGCTTCTTTCCCGGCCGAGAGGCCCGATCTCAGCCGTGTGCCCAAGGTGTTTCATGATTTGGCGGAGGTATTCATCAAGTCGAGGGCCCTAGCATTACCCCTCATTGGTCCTATGACTGTGTTGTGGACCTCCTCCCAGGCACATGGCTTCCATTGAGCCACCTTTACAATTTATCAGGGCTGGAGAGTGAAGCGATGGAAATACATTCAGGAATCCTTAAGTTCAGGCATAATTTGTCCTTCATTCTTGCCTACGGGAGCCAGATTCTTTTTTGTTGGGAAAAAGAACGGCTCCTTGCACCCATTTATTGATTAGAGAGAACTGAACAATATTGCTGTCAAGGATAAGTACCCACTCCCGCTCATGAACTCAGCTTTTGGGCTCCCCCAAAAGGCCACAATATTTACTAAACTGGACTTATGCAACGCGTACCACCTCATCCGAATCTATCAGGGACATGAATGGAAAACGGCTTTTAAAACACAACTGGGACATTTTGAGTACATAGTCATGCCTTTTGGCCTCACAAACGCTCCAGTCGTTTTCCAGCACATGATCAATGACATCCTCAGGGCCATGATTGGTGTCTATGTTTTTGTTTACTTGGATGATACCCTTATTTTTTCACGCACCCCTGAGGAACACCACCCATGTAAGAGCCATACTCTAGTGCCTTCTTGAAAATCAGCTTTTTGTGAAGGTGGAGAAATGCAAATTCTTCTCGGACACAACAACCTTTCTGGGCTTCATTGTTTCGGGGGGGCAATTAAAAGCAGACCCAAATAAAATTAAGGCAGTGGCCGATTGGCCCATTTCTCAGACCCGCAAACAGCTTCAGTGCTTCCTGGGGTTTGCTAATTTCTACCGCCGGTTTGTGAGGAGCTATAGCAAAATTGCCTCTTTCACGCTAGGTGGCACGTGATTATACAGCGGCGTCTCTTCTCTCTTCATGTTTTTTGCCATTTAGTGTTGTTTAAATTACACCTAAGTGTATATTCATGTGTTTAATGTACAAATATGATGCTGCACACAAGCTACAGTCGCCACAGCCTTCTGGGGATAAGGAATATGATCAAACATTACGTCCTGGATCGGAGTGTTACAGTGGCCTAGGTCTCCTCCACCAGACCTCCACATCCCCGGACTCGACTCCTGTATTTCATTCCAAATGGAGACGCTGTAGACCAGGGGTGCCCAACCTGGGGCTCCTGGAGCATTCAGGTTTCTGTGGGAAATTTTAAAATTTCACTTCTTAATTGGTTCAGAGACCAATGTACAAGACCAAATTATTTGCAAATCTATGGACCAATTAAAAAGTAAAATGAAAAAAATTCCCACAGAAACCTGAATGTTCCAGGAGCCCCAGGTTGGGCACCCCTGCCGTAGACGGTGTGAGCGGCTACAAAAGAGAGGTAAATGTGGAGGTATCCAAACGAAGCTAACCGCTAGCCCATACAGACTCCTGACTCCTTCCCTCATTTTTCCCAATGTACACTCACTAGAAAACAAACCAGACCACACACAGCTCCTGAGAACTATGCAACGTGATGCGAGGAACTGCTGTGTTTTTATCTTTATGGAAATGTGGTTAAATGACAATATACCTAACATAACTAACATGCTATCGTAGCGACACAGTGTTCACAGAAGGAGGGAAAATGTGAGGTGGTGGGGTGTGTGTTTACATCAGTGACGCCTGGTGCAGTGATGCAACTGTTGTACACAAACACTGCTCTCCACTGGTGGAGTTTATGACCATCAAGTGCTGGCGCTTTTACATTCCGAGAGAATTTTCATCTGTCCTACTAGCCTCTGCGTATGCCCCGTCCACCGGCATCGGCGAGAGAAGTAAAGCACTAAAAGAACTCTATCAGGCCATCAATGAGACAGAAACGACGCATCCAGATGGATTCCTCATCACAGCAGGAGACTTCAACCATGCAGATTTAAAGGCCCTCCTAACAAATCTCCACCAACATGTAGACTTCCCAACAAGATGACACAATTTACTGAGCCTGCTATACACAACCCACAAGAAAGCATACAGAGCCTCCCCCCTTCCTCACCTGGGTCTCTCTGATCACATCACCATCTTGTTAAGGCCAGTGTAACGGAGTCGAAAATGTACCTTAAACAATTCTTTTCTCAGTTATGTTTTTCTTTATATTGTTGTGAATTTTATTTTGCTTGAGTGCTTTTATTTTGGCGGTACACTTCTCACATCCGCTCTTCCTGTACCTCCGAGGCTCCGGTAGTTCATTTTTCCCCCACAGTATCGCGTTGCTTTGCTGGGGGTAAGTCGTGTTTAAAACGCTGCTGGCACTAAATGACTGTATTGTTCGTTAGTTTTATCATTTAAACTGCAACCTTAGTTTGTAATTGTTCCTTATTAATTTGACATGTTACTGTAGTGTATTTTTTGTTGTTCGTGTTGCAAATAAGAGTTTTATGGATGTTTCGGCACACATTAGAAGTCTGCTAGCCGTCATTTTAGAGTTTCGCGCCAATATAGGCTCTATGGTGATTCTAGCAGCTTGTGCCGATGTGTAACCCATATTTTTGTAAATGTAGGAGCCTGTGTGGGATCGAGGTACGGACGAGGTGTGATGTATTTTGTTTTGTTTCATTAACAGGTATGTTTGTTTTTAAACAATCTTCTTATTTGTAATGTAATTTATTTTATGTATTGTAAAATTATTTTAGAGCTCCCTTTCCCACACAGTACCGCGTTGCTTTGCTGGGGGAGCCTGTGTGGGATCGAGGTACGGACGAGGCGTGATGTATTTTGTTTTGTTTCATTAACAGGAGTAAATAAATTGTGGAAACAGCAGTCTGGTGTCATCGTGGTCCCTATGCCGCCCACATGTATGCATTGGTGTTCCCGATCACGGCCGTTTAGGGGTGCCCAAAAAGAGGACCCATTACACTGGTGACGTGACCCTTGGATCTTCAGATCAGCTCGACGCCGGTCACCGTGGATGCTGCATCACCAAATTAGGTCTACGCTAGGACGTATATATGGTCAGACATATAAAGGACTGTTGAAGCACATTTTAACTGATTACCCATAGTACATTTATGGTAGGCCCTTAGAATAGAGGGTTAGTATTAATGTAAGCGCTTTGAGTGGTCTTTGTGACTAGAAAAGCGCTATATAAGTGCAGGTTAGTTAGTTAGTTAGTTAGTTAGTATGTGAAGTAGTGGTAATTGTGATCCTGTACTGTAATATATGTCACTTTATTTTGGAGTTATTCACAACGCAAGTACATTTCACTGTGTAAAGTAGTTCTAAAAAAAAAAAAAAGAAAAAAAAAAGACATGGATAATTATACAACACCTGTTTTGCCAAAAGGAAGAGGTGTTTGGCGGGGTGTTATTGCTAATAGTAGAGATGTGGGACATTCCAAATTCATGAATAGTGGTGGGGATACAGGGTTAGGTCAGAGCCCAAGTTGTATTCCTGTTGGTGAGTTCATGAGTGAAGGTCCTCATGTTTCCACACCCTGCAGTAATGTTGGTGCCATTGAAGAACTTACAGATATGGTAGGGCAGCTTGGTGCTCAAATTGGTGAGTCTATAGTTGCTAAGTTAATGTCTGCTGGTGTTGTGAACATGACCAATGACAACCAGACTTCTCCTACTGATCAAACTGCACATTGTGATGTTACCAAATATGACCCTCCACACGTGACTGTCCATGTCAAGTCAGACAGAGAACTACCCACATTTAGAAGTGACAGTACTGACAAATATTCAGTTCGGGACTGGATTGACTTGTCTAAGACTGACCTTAAGAAGAGAGAGATTCCTGTGTGTGAGCAAGCAGGAGAAATAATGAGTCATTTACTGGGCAAAGCCAGAGATGTTGTGAAAGTTGCCCTGCGTAGTGACCTGGAGCTAGATGCTAAAAAGAAACCTGAGATAATCTATGATGTTCTTCTTCGTTACTTCTGTGATGCCTCCTCATGTCTTCCACTCACAGATATTTATGCAACCCTGCCCAGGCACAGAGAAAACCCAGTGAACTACTGGATAAGGCTGAACAAAGCAGCTGACCTGGCTCTCGAGGGCCTGCGTAGACAAGGCAAGCAGACTGAGGACATGAGCAAAGAGGTTGCTATCATGTTCGTCAAAAATTGTCCTGATCCTGATCTGTCTTGCACCTTGAAGTGGAAACCACCTCATGAATGGACCTCACGTGATGTTCAGTTGAGAATTGACGATTATCAGAGAGAGGTTAGAGCTAGTGCCAGAGCGCCTGATGGTCCACAGCTAATGAGTCACACAGCTACTGTAACATCTGACAAACCCAGGTTGCCATCTTCAGCCATGACCATGCCAGAACAGTGCCACACCCCAGTCATTCCCTCTTCACTTCCTCAAACCCGACAGTTTACATGTCAGGGTCCCTCTCCATTCCCCATCTCTGACCCTACCCCAAATACACTCAGCTCAGATTGTGCTAGTGTGCCGATTGTTGCTCAAAATCTCCAACAGTCAGAGGAGAGGCTCCTTGGTCACATGGTTAATATGTTTCAGGAAATGATGGAGAAGTTGCAGCAGTGTACAATTCCTCGCTCGACTGAGAGCAACAGCTTTAAACACGCCCCTCGTCAGAGACGCCCCAGAGAAGCAACTTGTATGGTCTGTAATGACACACGTCACTCCACCATTTCACATTGCATGTCTGAGAAACTGTGTTTTACCTGTCTTTCCCTTGGTCATACCAGACTGGCCTGTCCCAACAACAACTGTCAGCCTCCTTCTCAGTCTCAGGGAAAACTAACTGACCTGTACTTGGAGAGAGGCAGTGCAGGTCTCACCTCAAGCTCCCACTGCAGTGACACACCTGATGCTGAGTCGATTTTTGCATCGGTGAGAAGCTCATGTGATGATGTAGTTGTTGTGTATCAGAACATTCACATAATTGGCAATAGTTCCAGCCTTTTCTACACACCAGTTGCTTTTGGTGGTGCAGTGATAATTGATGGCATGCTGGACAGTGGCTCCATGGCCTGCAGTATCAACGAGGATGCAAAGAAGAAACTGAGAACTGCTGGAGTGATAACAAGCAGACTTTGACATTTATGTACAACTGTACAGCCCATGAGACGACTGGCTTTCCTCCTTTTTATCTCATGTATGGCCGTGTGCCCCGTTTGCCAGTAGATGTCATGTTTCGTTCTGTTCTTCGCGATGCTGATGTAACCAGTTATGACAAGTACAGTATGTGGCAACTCTCACCTATGAGCTAAAAGAAGCAATGATGGTTGCTCAGGACCGTGCTGCTAAGGAGCAACACAGACATGCTAATCTTTACAACAGGAAAGTGACAGGATCCAAGATTGAGATTGGTGACAGGGTGCTTTTGGCCAACAGAAAGGAGAGAGGCAAAAAGAAAACTGCTGATAAGTGGGAATCAACTGTTTACACTGTAATGGATGTGAACCTGCAGACCCATACATACAGAATTTGTGACACTCTTACTGGACAGACAAAAGTGGTCCACAGGAATCTGTTGATGCTGGTAAATTTTCTTCCTGTGGTGGATGTGTGCGATGTGTCCAACCATGGTTCATCCACCTTACTTCCAGGAACCTTAGCTACAGACATTGGTGATGAGGGAGACACATCTGTGGACCTCTTCGAGGGAGAGAGTGAGGCTAGTACAGGTGATCCGTCTTCAGGTGGAGAAACACGTGAACCATTAGTTGATCCAGAACCTGTTGACTCTGAAAGGAGAACTGTTGAGTGGATCACGCAGCTCACTGAACCATCTGTGTCACAGGTAGATGTTTCTGATGTGACAAGTGTGTCCTCTGACCCCCAGAACTCTTCAGTTGCACCTGTTGCTCAGGGTGTAGATCATCCCATGTCCTCTGACTCTAGACCTGTGACTACAGCTGCTACTGATATTCATGGTGGACAAACACTTGACAGTCAACTAGTTTCTGTTCCTGACTCCGAGAGACAGACAGACAGTCCCCTTGTCCGCTTTACTGTTGACCAGACGTCACGTACACATTGTGACCGTCCAAATGCACAATCTCAAATCAGGTCAAGATTTGGTCGCCTGATTAGACCTGTAAATAGACTAGTGCAGACAATGTCCAGGCAAGATGTAATTCATGACAAGTTCAATGTTAAGGCTGTTTGTAGGTCTGTGTTTCAGACCCTGACTGACTAAATGCTACATGAGTGGACTATACTTTTGTGGACTTGACCTTGAATTCTAGTGATCAGCTATTTTATTTTATTTTATTATACATGAGCTTTTACTACACTAATAGTTGGGGTTTTTGGTGGGGTTTACAAGGCACTCCATTACCAGTGGTTGGGTTGAGAGATAAGCGCTGCTCTCATGCCACTTCGTCCTTGTGTGGGACACTCTTTCAGATGGTGTTCTTTAACTAACCCCGGGTGGTTTGTATATTGTCATGAGTTCTGTGTAGCTGTGGCTCAAGTTTGATAAAATTCAGTGGGGTGGGTGTAACGGAGGCAAAAATGTACCTTAAACAATTCTTTTCTCAGTTATGTTTTTTTTTATATTGTTGTGAATTTTATTTTGCTTGAGTGCTTTTATTTTGGCGGTACACTTCTCACATCCACTCTTCCTGTACCTCCGAGGCTCCGGTAGTTCATTTTTCCCCCACAGTATCGCGTTGCTTTGCTGGGGGTAAGTCGTGTTTAAAACGCTGCTGGCACTAAATGACTGTATTGTTCGTTAGTTTTATCATTTAAACTGCAACCTTAGTTTGTAATTGCTCCTTATTAATTTGACATGTTACTGTAGTGTATTTTTTGTTGTTCGTGTTGTAAATAAGAGTTTTATGGATGTTTCGGCACACATTAGAAGTCTGCTACCCGCCATTTTAGAGTTTCGCGCCAATATAGGCTCTATGGTGATTCTAGCAGCTTGTGCCGATGTGTAACCCATATTTTTGTAAATGTAGGAGCCTGTGTGTGATCGAGGTGCGGACGAGGTGTGATGTATTTTGTTTTGTTTAATTAACAGGTATGTTTGTTTTTGAACAATCTTCTTATTTGTAATGTAATTTATTTTATGTATTGTAAAATTATTTTAGAGCTCCCTTTCCCACGCAGTACCGCGTTGCTTTGCTGGGGGAGCCTGTGTGGGATCGAAGTACGGATGAGGCGTGATGTATTTTGTTTTGTTTCATTAACAGGAGTAAATAAATTGTGGAAACAGCAGTCTGGTGTCATCGTGGTCCCTATGCCGCCCACACGTATGCATTGGTGTTCCTGATCACGGCCGTTTAGGGGTGCCCAAAAAGAGGACCTGTTACACCAGCATACAAACCCAGAGTGAAAGCAATCACACCAACAAAAAAGTAGGTACGTGTGTGGCCAGAGGGGGCCTCTGATGCTCTGAAAAACTGCTTCAGCACTACAGACTGGGACACTTTCAAGCATGCAGCCACTCAAAATGGACACACAAACCTAGAGGTTGACACTGAGGTAGTTAGAGCATACATAGCTAAATGCATTGATGATGTCACTCATTGCAAAACCATCACTATTCGTGCCAACCAAAAGCCATGGATGACAGCAGAGGTCCATAGGCTGCTGAGGGCTTGGGACGCAGCCTTCAGGGCCGGCGACACTGCAGGACTAAAAACAGCTTGGGCCAACCTGTCCTGTGGCATCAAGGAGGCAAAACAACAGTACATCAAGAAAATATCCAGGCACTTCAGCAACACCAGAGATGCATGTCTCCTCTGGCATGGCATATAGACCCTCACCAACTACAAACCTCCACCTCAGACTTGTGCGAGTGACATCACATTGCTTAACAACCCAAATGACTTCTTCGGCTGCTTTGAAGCACAAAACAGCACATCAGCACATAAGACCACTCCTCCTCCAGATGAGCAGGCCATGAGTCTGGATCCGGCTAACATGAAGAGGACCCTCTGTAGGATCAACCCACACAAGGCAGCTGGTCCAGACAACATACCGAGTCAGGCTCTGGAGGACTGTGCAGAGGAGCTCAAGAATGTCCTTGCCAACATCTTCAACATCTCCCTGACTCAAGCTGTTGTCCCCACATTTCAAAACTGCCACCATAGTACCAGTCCCAAAGAAGCTCATCCCATCCAGCTACAACGATTACCGGCCCGTAGCACTGACCCCAATCATATTGAAGTGCTTTTAGCGGCTGGCCATGCAGATCATCAAGTCCATCCTCTCTCCCTCCCACGACCCATCTCAGTTTGCATACAGGTCAAACAGATCCACAGAGGATGCCATCGCTGCTGCTCTCCATCCA
This sequence comes from Pholidichthys leucotaenia, assembly GCA_020510985.1. NCBI lineage: Eukaryota > Metazoa > Chordata > Actinopteri > Cichliformes > Pholidichthyidae > Pholidichthys > Pholidichthys leucotaenia. The sequence goes on along the minus strand of CM035848.1, from coordinate 42,371,604 downwards.
GCCCTCACCCACCTGATCTCAAAGAACTCCTATGTGCGAAGGCTGTTCCTGGACTTCAGTTCAGCATTCAACACAATCATCCCCCAGCATCTAATACAAAAACTAAGACACTTGAGACTCAAAACCTCTCTCTGTAACTGGGTGCTGGAGTTTCTCACAGGGAGGCCACAGAATGTGCGGGTTGGCAGCAACACATCCAAGACCATCACACTGAGCACAGAGGCCCCACAAGGGTGCGTGCTCGCCCGCTGCTCTTCACCCTGCTGACCCATGTCTGTGTACCAGCGTACAACACCAACCACATCATCAGGTTTGCAGATGACACAATGGTGTTGGGGCTCATCACCAACAATGAGGAGGTCAACTACAGAAATGAGGTGAGCCAACTGGTCCAGTGGTGTAAATACAATAAACTCTTCTTGAACGTGGGAAAAACCAAGGAGATTGTGGTTGACTTCAGGAGGGGACACACACAGCATCCCACTTTGATCCTCGATGGGGCAGCTGTGGAGAGGGTGAGCAGCAGCATCAAGTTCCTGGGAGTGTACATCTCTGAGGGCCTCACCTGGTCCAATAACACCATATCACTGGTCAAGAAGGCTCAAACTCACTTCCATTTTGTCCGCAAACTGAGGAGAGCATGGGTCCCACCCCCATCATGTGCTCATTCTACTGGGTCACCATTGAGAGCATCCTCACCAGCTGCATCATGGTGTGGTATGGAAGCTGCACCACCTTCTGCCAGAAGACACTACAACACACAGTGAAAGAAGTCAACAAGATCATTGGTGGCCCTCTGCCCTTCTTCTTGGTCATCTACCTCACCCACCTCACCCGCAGAGCCATCAACATTGCAGGTGACACCTCCCACCCCTCACACTCCCTCTTCAGCCCCCTGCCCTTGGGGAAAAGGTACCGGAGCCTCCGGGCCCACTCCATAAGACTGCTAAACAGCTTTGTTCATCAGGCTATCAGGACCCTGAACTCTGTTCACTCCCTCACCCACGGACTGTAACGCACTCACCCGCACAATGACTACCTCAAGTGTTGGCACAGAAAGACTGGCACACCAACAGTAATACATTGCTGCTGTATGTCTCTGCACTTTATTGCAACCATTTAGACAAATTTCATATCTGCTGCTGTCTGTCGTTTGCAATACTGATCATATGCAGTCCTATCTTTCACTGTCTGCATCTACACTGCCACATTGAACTTGGTACTAGCAACACTACTGCTCTACTTTTCTGTATATAAAATTGCTGGGTCTCATTAACATCCACTAAGACCCGTTTCTCCTGGCCCAAGTCAGCCCAGGACACGTTTACCACCCTCAAAAAACAGTTTTCAGATACCCTGGTTTTGGCACAGGTCGATCCGGATGCCCAGTTTGTGGTGGAGGTAGACACATCTGACTGTGGGGTGGGGGCGGTCCTCTCACATTGCTCCACCACAGACAAAAAGCTTCACCCTTGAGTGTTTTTCTCTTGGCGCGAGAGCCCCGCGGAATTACAATGTGAGAAACCAAGAGTTACTGGCTATTAACCTAGCCCTGCAGGAGTGGAGAAACTGGCTTGAAGGTGCTAAACAACCATTTATTATCTGGACCGATCATAAAAACTTGGAGTACCTCTGGTCGGCTAAAAGGCTGAATGTGCACCAGGCCCGGTGGTTCTTATTTTTTGGCCAATTTTTTTGCCCTACAGGCCAGGATCCCTCAACATCAAGCCTGACGCATGATCGTGTCAGTTTTCATGCAACACTGAGCCTCCACCGGAGGAGACATTATTCCTACTGAGTGTGTGGTGGGAGCACTCATGTGGGGTATCGGGGTATCTCCGCCAGGATTCACATCACACGTGATGAAGACCCTGGAGAGGCTGCTCCTTTCCCACCTCCGCCCCCTGGTGGAACCAGCGATGGATCCACTCCAGTTCACCTACCAGCAGGGCATCGGGGTGGAGGATGCAGTGATATTCCTCCTACAAAGTTCCCTGTCCCACCTGGAGAAGCCTGGGAGCATGGTGAGGATCATGTTCTATGATTTCTCCAGTGCTTTCAATACCATCCAACCGGTGATCCTGAAGGACAAGCTACTGTGTGCAGGGGTGGACCAGCTTCTGTCATCGTGGATCCTGGACTACTTCACAAACCGGCCACAGTTTGTGAGGATTGTGTGTCCGACACTATCATCTGCAGTACGGGGGTCCCCCAGGGAACAGTTCTGGCTCCCTTCCTGTTCACCCTTTATACTGCAGACTTTTCACACAACACACCACACTGCCATCTGCTGAAGTTCTCTGACAACTCTGTGATCGTCGGCCTCATCTCTGATGGAGATGATGCAGAGCACAGAGGACTTATCCAGGACTTTGTGGAGTGGTGCCATTGAAACTGCCTCCAGATCAATGTGAGGAAAACTATGGAACTGGTGATGGACTGCCAAAGGTGAAGACAACCCCTCATAGTACCAGTAAACTTCCAGGGAACAGACATTGAGATGGTGACATTCTATAAGTACCTTGGTGTTAATCTGAACAATAAACTGGACTGGTCACACAATACCAATGAGCTCTACAAGAAGGGACAGCGCAGGCTGTTCCTCCTGAGGAAGCTCAGATCTTTTGGCGTACAAGGGGCACTAATGAAGACTTTCTACGATTCGGTCGTGACATCAGCCATCACATTTGGGGTGGTTTGCTGGGACAACGGCATCATGGCAGCCGACAGAAAGAGACTAAATAGACTGATCAAAAAAGCTAGCTCTATCCTGGGGCATCACCTTGACCCAGTGGAGGAGATAGGAGAGAGGAGGATGGTGGCTAAGCTGTCATCTCTGCTGAAGTCCGAGTCCCACCCCATGCAGGACACGGTGAATGCACTGAGGAGCTCATTTAGTGGTAGGCTGTACCAACCTAGGTGCCTACCTATGGCTGTCAGACTTTATAACCTTACCAGGGCTGCTTGTAGAGGTCGTATTGAATGCACAAAACATAAGAAATTGCACAATAATTGTCCCCTCCATTATACAACTAGGACAATATCAATCGCTACAGAGGGTGACAACTAGGCTGATTCAAATATGAAATATACTGTATGGGTACATATTCATACTATGCGGGGTAACTGAATAGACCATTATGCTGTTTATTCCATCTAGCTACAATGCTCCTCACTGTGTATTTGTCTGTGTACATTTGTATATTCACTGCTTTTATTATCTTATCTTCTGAATTATTGCTCGGAGTGTTGCTATCCCTGTGCTGCTGCAATCCTGGAATTTCCCAATTGTGGGACTAATAAAGGCTTATCATATCTTATCTTATCTTATCTTATCTTATCTTATCTTATCTTATCTTATGCTAAGGACCTGTGCCAACCCGCTAGCTCCAGTACTGAAACAATTGTACAACCTGAGCCTGAGTCTTGAGAGAATACTGGTGCTGTGGAAGACATCCTGCCTGGTTCCTGTCCCCAAAAAGTCATCTCCATCTGACCTGAATGACTATTGACCCATTGCCTTCACATCTTATGTGATGAAGGTCCTGGAGACACTGGTCTTAGCCCACCATGTCCTGCAGATGAAGATGCGGCTGGACTCTCTGCAGTTTGCATATCAGCCCCATTTTGAAGTTGAAGACGCTGTCATCTACCTGCTGCAACGAGCCCATTTGCACCTGGATGGTGGAGGAGACACTGTGAGAATCACATTCTTTGATTTCTCCAGTGCCTTCAAAACCATTCAGCCACTGCTGCTGGGTGAGAAGCTGCGGGGGATGGGGGTCGACAGCTCTGTGATCTCCTGGATTACTGACTACCTGACAGGCAGGCTACAGTTTGTCTGGCTGGGCAGTGTCTTGTCTGATGTAGTGGTTAGTGATACGGGAGCTCCACGGGGGACTGTGTTCTCTCCTTTTCTCTTCACCTTATACATCACTGACTTTCAGTACAACACCGAGTCATGCCACCTGCAAAAATTCTCTGACGACTCGGCTGTTGTTGGGTATATAAGATGGCGAGAGGAGGGGGAGTACAGGGCACTGGTAGACAGATTTGTGGAGTGGACAGAGCAGAATTACCTGAGGCTGAACATCAGCAAGACCAGAGAGATGGTGATTGACTTCAGGAAGAAGAGGACACCTTCACAGCCATTGCAGATTACGCGGGAGGATGTGGAGGCAGTGGAGGACTACAAATACCTGGGTGTCATGATCAGCGATGGACTGGACTGGAAATGTAACACTGATGCTGCGTACAAGAAGGGGATGAGCAATCTCTACTTCCTGAGGAAGCTGAGATCCTTCAACGTGTGCAACAGGATGCTGAAGCTTTTAAACCAGTCCGTTGTCGCCAGAGCCATCTTCTTTGCTGCTGTCTGTTGGGGTAGCAGTATCAGAGCCAGTGACACCAGCAGACTTGACAAGATTATCAAGAGGGCTGGCTCTATAATTGGTCTCAGGCCAGAGACCTTTGAGACTGTGGTGGAGAGGACACTAAGCAAACTGCGATCCATCATGGACAGTCCTTATCACCCCCTCCACCACAGACCGGGCAGACAGCGGAGTACTTCCTCCAGCAGACAGATTTGCTTCCCAAACGGTTAGGTACAGGAAATCTTTCCTGCCACGTGCCATTTCACTGTACAATAACTCACTCTAATGTTCAATTCTGGTCATAACTATGCTGCCATACTGCACCTTGCAGTCTTATTGGTACATCATATTTCATCCTGCACCTGATAGTCCAGCATTGTACAGTGGGTATGATTTATGTATCAGTATGGAACAGCATCTATTCATCTATGATGCATATAAGCTATTTTGGCAGTTTTGCTTTCCATAGATAATCCCTTTGTCTATTATGCTGTGTGTTTCTATCATTTTGGTCATCTACAGTCATGCTGCTGTTCCACTGTAATTTCCCAGTTTGGGATCAATAAAGTACATCTATCTATCTATCTATCTATGGAACAAAAAGTCAGACAAGCACAGTCCTCTGAATCGAGCCCAGGTGGGGGTGGGTCCTGACAATCGCTTCTATGATCCCATGAGACTGAGAGGGGAGGTCATTCAATGGGGACACATCTCTAAATGTGCTTGTCATCCGTGTGTAACGAGAACTATTAATCTTATTCCGCAGGCATTCTGGTGGCCAACTTTGAATAAAGATGTGAGAGAGTGATATCTGCTCTGCCAATAAATCCTCATCCTCTCCCACCGCAGGCCTGTTTCATTCACTACCTATTCCTCGCTGCCCTTGGTCCCACATCACCATGGATTCTGTCACTGAACTGGCCCTTTCAAATGGTAATACGATCTTGACCATTATTGACAAATTTTTTAAAGCTGCACATTTTGTGCCTCTGCCCAAGCTCCCCTCCACCTCAGAAACTGCTGACATCCTGATGCTTCACATCAGCCGGCTGCACGGGATCCCTATTGACATCGTGTCAGACAGAGGGCCACAATTTCCGTCAGAGGTGTGACACACCTTCTGTAGATTCCTGGGCATCTCGGTGAGCCTGTCTTCAGGCTACCATCCTGAGAGCAACAGGCAGTGTGAGTGTGCCAAACAATCCCTGGAGGCAGCCTTACGCTGCTTAACATTGCACATCCCACTACCTGGAGCTCTCAGCTGGCATGGGTGAAGTACGTGCGCAACACTGCTGTCTCATCTGCCACAGGCCAGACCCCGTTTGAGGCCTCTCTGAGCTACATGCCACCTCTTCTTCCGATGATGAAATGGGAGGTTTCTATCCTGTCTGTTGAGCATCACATGCACCAATGTCGACAGCTTGGAGACAGACTCGAGCCGCTCTGGCAAAATCCACAGAACTCAACTCTAAGTTCGCCAATCGCAAAAGGTCCATAGCCCCCACATATTCTCTCAGTCAGCAGGTTTGGTTATACACAAGAAGCCTCTCTTTGAATGATGTTCAGCGTCGCGTTCACGCCGTTCAGCATCTTCTAGATTGAGAGAGATAAGGCCCAGAGAAGTGGTTGTGGATCCCCTGATCCCACATCTTTGATCACAGGATGGTTCAGCCTTTCATCGCAGCCACCCTGAGAAACCTAAAGGGATGCCAAGATGCGCCCCTTGAGATGGAGGCACTGTTGTGTTCAGCAAGCGAGCTCTCTGGTGGTATCAGGTGAGATTATGTTAACAGCTCACTCTCATTGCAGACTGGGGCAATCCTAATTACTGACGCCTGCGTAATCATCTTCCCCTGCTTCCATTTACCCTGGAGTATAAGTAGGAGCGGTGGTGAGCAGTTCAGCGTTGGATCAATTTGTTAAAGCTGCCAATGAAGTCAAGCTTTATGAATCTTGCTTTAAGACTTGTTTTTTACCTCGGGATAACCTTCTTTGCTCTGCCTCAGGTAAAGCTGCCGCGCCTGCTTGTCAGTAAGGATGCCCTGATCTTGCACGCTCACCTGTCCGCACCTTGCACACTCATCTGCTCAGATCTTGTATCTTGTTCACGCCCCTCATTGCGTCACAGAAAGGATTTTGTCTGCAGACACGGACACCAAGTCCAGGAATTTTTCTCACCTGCTGGGTACAGCTCTTCCGACACGTAAGCCATTGCCTCATATCCAAATTGCCCATTGTGATTGGTAAACCAAACTTACCATGTTCCTCTTTTCCTTTCGGCTGCTTCCAGGTGGTGAGGGCGAACGCTTAGGGTTTGTACCTGAAATCTGAAATGCAATTCTGCCAATACTTTATATGGTCTCTGTGTCCCTCTTGTGGCTGTTCTTGCACTTGTTTCCTTCAGTTAGCAGTTATGACAGAATAGTGGGGAGACCAATCATGACTGACAACTGACACATGAGGAAAACAGAGGTGACAGGTATGGAAAACAGGATGGGCAGGGCTGCATATACAATCACAGACATTGGATGCACAGAAACTTGAACAGAGGATTAGGGGAGACAAGACCATGACAATAATAATACTAATAATAATAATCAAATGAAAACCGGGCAGTGATCTCGCAGGGACGCTTCCGGCCTTCAGAGAGAGCAGACGCTTTTCTCTTTTCTCCTCCTTCTCCTCCTTCTCCCTCCTCTTCCCTCCCTACTGACTGAATCCCAGCTTGCTACTGTCTGTGTCTGCTTTGCTCTTCCACTGACTGATTCATGATCCAAACGGAAAATTATGGATTTAGTAAGCTGGGCCTTGAACACAATTGACACCGTTTTTTCAACGAGGAAATCAGGCCCAGGGGAGCCCTGTCCTGCAGGTACTGCTGCTGCGGATTATGTAAGAGACACATATAATTGGAAACTTATGTGTCTGTGCGACCTTTCAATTGAAGATGCGGAAGACATCTACCTATTTGGCTTCACAATCTCAGGACTCCTACTGATAGGCTTTGGGATAGTCCTGGTGTATCGAAAACTGAAGAAGATGGACAGAGCTTATCAAAATGCTGACCCTAGGCTCTTTCATCAATTTGACCAGCTGGGGAGGACTCTGATAGCGGCTAATGGCGAACTGAATAGAAAGGTTGGTAACATCATGATGTCGCTGGGAGCTCTTCAGGAAATGATTTTAAAACCTGGCAACGATGGGAATAATGGAGCACTAAACGCATAAGAGATGAAATTTTTTCTCTGAGTGACTGTGCTTATTCAACCTTGTTTTCGGCGCCCCTCAGCTCCACTCCTCCAGGATGAAGATAAGGCAGTGGAAATGTTTTGGCTGATTTCTCTCCTTCATAAACAATCTGGCGTACAGCAATCTGAACTCTCAAGGACAGCGCCATGTGACTGGTTCAGAAAATTCCATCTGCCATGCACCAAGGACATGCTCTTCTAAGTTTCAGACACTAGGCATAACATCTCTGCTGAGAGAGGATTTTTGCTGTCCACCAGTAACTGATAAACACCCACTTTGCATTCAACATACACGACTGATTCATTTACACTGATATACATATCCATTCACTGACTCTCTCTGCCTTTGTTTTTGTGAGGTTGATTGTCTGCTCTCTGCAATTGAGAGGTTTTTTTTCATTGTAATCATAATCTGCTTACACAATTATAAGCTGTATTTTGATAACGAAGTTTTTTTTTCTCTCCGCCCATTGTGTCATTCCCTCTTCCTCCCCCCCCCCCCCCATCTCTCACTGTTTGATGAGGCGCCTTGTTTACGGCTGCCGTGTCGTTGTGCTGCGCTTACACGCGCGCCAATGTCAAGTCAAATTCCTCGTGTGTTTTTTACATGCTTGGCAATAAAGCTTATTCTGATTCTGATTCTGATTCTGATTCTGACAAATCCTACAGGATATAAGAGACATGATAATGAAAGTAAACACAATAACAAAACTGAGCCCAGAACCAAGGCAGGAATAAATATGAAGGGCATGATGATAACAATAACTATAATAAACAAATAATTACAAGAAAGAGAACTCAAGGTAAAGATGTGGGCTGGGGTCCATGCCCAGGAGACAAGGAATAAAGCTATAACTCTGGGTGAGGAGATGGGACCCAGTCCACATTCTGACAGAAAATTTTTGAGAAAGATCAAAATTTACAAGAAAAAGTTAACAAATTTACAAGAAAAAAGACACAATTTTACAAGAAAACTAAATTTATGAGAAAAAAGTTGCAAATTTATGAGAAAGTTTGAAATTTTCAAGAAAAATGTCTTAAATTAGGGTGAAAAAGTCACAAATTTACAAGAAAATAAGTTGAAAATGGGTAAATTGGTAAAGTCCATTTGGTTGAACACAGATAGGGCCAACATGGAACCTGTGGACAAACCCACTTGGGACCCATACAACAGCCCAGATCTAAATAGTGGGGCCCACATGGATATGCTGGCTGGGTCAGCCTCATGGCTTCATTCCGTATGTGAAATCATGGATTACAAAAGTTTGCAAAACTACTGAAGAGCATAGACTGTGTGCCAGAAACACAAGAAAGAAACATTAATGTTGAGGTTAGCTATTGAAGTTGAATTCGAAAGTGGGTACCCATGAATGTTAAGAATATATGACTATTTTAGGATAACCTTAATAGTCAGATAATTAAATAATATTGTTGGGTCGCCCTGACCTAAGATGTCCTTATATCCTGTGTTTGTCCATACTGTTTGACATCTAGTGAATAACAGTGGAAAAAAGATCCAGATGTGAGGAGTGTGTGTATTCATTCTGATCATATTATATTGAGAGATTGTCAGCCTAAGTTTAGTAGAAGCGCCCATGTTCCTATATACGTACACTACCGTTAAAAAGTTTGGGGTCACTTAGAAATTTCCTTATTTTTGAAAGAAAAACACTTTTTTTCAATGAAGATAACTTTAAACTAATCAGAAATACACTCTATACATTGCTAATGTGGTAAATGACTATTCTAGCTGCAAATGTCTGGTTTTTGGTGCAATATCTACATAGGTGTATAGAGGCCCATTTCCAGCAACTATCACTCCAGTGTTCTAATGGTACAGTGTGTTTGCTCATTGCGTCAGAAGGCTAATGGATGATTAGAAAACCCTTGTGCAATCATGTTAGGTCTGCAATGCTGTAATTGCTGCAAATGGAGGATTCTTTGACGAAAGCAAAGTTTGAAGGAAAAAATTATTATTTCAAATACAAATCATTATTTCTAACCTTGTCAATGTCTTGACTATATTTTCTATTCATTTTACAACTCATGGTGGTAAATAAGTGTGACTTTTCGTGGAAAACACAAAATAATTGTCTGGGTGACCTCAAACTTTTGAACGGTAGTGTGCCTTCTGTGTTGTCATTGTTTGGGATCTTCCGATGTCCATGGACAGGGGACTCTGCTGTGTTCGAGCTGGCTACCTTCCATCATGTAAAAAAATCTATATTTTAATAAGTCTTCTGTACAGTTTTTCTTTGAGAAATTCCTCCAGAGAAAATCCACAGCACTATCATTAATGCTATATAATCTGTAGGTGTGTGTGTGTGTGTGTGTGTGTGTGTGTGTGTGTGTGTGTGTGTGTGTGTGTGTGTGTTTCAGTGTAAATTACAGAAAAACCCTATAAGCCAGTATGTGTTGTAGCAGGCGTTGGTCTTGATAGAGGACTCATTTAGCCTAGTTGCTTTTAACAGCTCTGATTAATGCATCTATATAGAAATATTGTTCTGGATTTGAAAATGGTGCTGTTTAGGTTTATTTAGATGGAAAATTTAGCACTAGGTTGCCCAGTTTCTTTGTTTCTTTTTTGCTTATTTTTCTTAGTTTTTTTAGACATTTTTGTTTTGGTATTGTGTCATTTTTTGTGAGGTTGTGTGGGGTTGTTGATCCGGTAGCTTTATTTTCCCCCACTGATCTGTAGGAGCGTTGATTTTTCTGCATTCCGGTAATTCTGATTTTACTAAATTAAGCACTGGATATGAGGTATTCATTACGTGTTTGAATAGTTATTAATTCAGACTTGAAATATTCAAAAAATCGAGATGCTAAACATTTCATTTTCACAAGCATCACTTCATAATCATCAAAACTAAAAAGCAAAAGGCTGCATTTTTGCTTAGCATCCAGCTGCTAAACTTTTGGTATTGACTCATTTTTTTCTCTTTTTATAGCTGGGTTCTGAAAATGAGTTGTAGTGAGAGAACAAAGAAGAACGATTTGAAATAAAGTGTCAAGAGTCTGCTAAATTATCTAATGTGCTTCGTGTCAGGAAGGACCAAAGTAATCAGCAGTGGCATCATTAAGCTCTCATAGGGACGCTGCTGCTAATTAGCTAACAACACAAAGTCCACAAGAGAACTAAACGGTAGGATACTGATGATGATACCAAACTTAGAGCTTATTCTCTAATTCTGCAGTTTTGCATTTTCAAGTGAATGTATCAAACAGATCCAGAAGACGTGAGATGTTGCTATATGCAGTCACAGATTCTGATTGGTCACAGATTTTGGTGCAACTGTGGTAAGGAAAACTGGGACTCTGAGACCTCAAATGCACTGCAAGTTAAGACAGCAACGGCAGACAGATAAAACAAAACAAACTCAAAGCATCTGCATCAAAATGGCAACAAACAGGTGTTGCAAATAGTCGCAGCAACTGCAAATAGAGAAATGTACTGTACATGCAGGAAAACAGCAAATACAAAAATGTGCTGCAAATACTTAAAACAACAGCAAATTCAGAAATGCACAACACCACCAACCCCCAAAAGAACACAATAAAGTGATGAACCAAATCAGGAAGTGACCCCAGACACACTATAAAAAGTGACTCAAATAAGATTCTTTCTTAAACAATAATTTTATTGATAAATAAGAATGACGGCATCAGAACATATTACTGAAAACATTTACCTTTTATCTTTTGCACCATGGCTCGGCGCACGAGAGAGAGAATGAATAGCCCAATTGCGAGTGTTGATGGTGCACTTTTTTTAACAACACAAAGGAAATAAGTCCAATTTTCACCGAGTATCAGTTCAGTTCAAGCACACAAAAATGCAGCGGGGTGTAATGGCAGGACGTGGCCACCAGACATACAGGGCGCCTACAGGATGCTCTACAGCCCCTTCAAAGAAGCCTAGTGCTGCAGGACCGTTTAGCACTAAAGGAAAGGGGAAAAGCCTAGCACTGTAGGGCTGCAAACAGCACGAAAAGAAAGGCAACACAAAATGACACTTACAGGGCTAGAGCAATCCGAGGCGAACCGAGTGGTCTGGTGGAAGAGGATTGGAAGCTGAGGCAGCCGCGAACACCCAGGGATTGATAGTCTGGAGATGTCGGGCTGAGAACATGAAGGGAGTGATACGTTATTCATGGAGAGCTTGCGGCCATGAACAAGGGTGAATGCCCCGACAATCTCTTTCCTCTGGAGCGGCCAACAAATACTCCAGAAGCTAACGAGGAAAGAGACTGCCGGTGTGAGAATGCGTGGGCAGAACTGATTGGCATCAGGTGTGTGCGAGCGCGTGCGAATGAGAGTGAATGGAGCGTGTGCATGTGTGTGTGCGTGTGGGTGTGTGCATGTGTGTGAGCACCCGTGACAGTGCAGCCGACGGCGCTTGACAGGAGGAGGGGGCGTGCCAGAGCCGTCGGGAGGAAACGAGGACAAATCATAACAATAAGTCAGAACGATTCATGACAGTTAGCTTAGCACAGTGCAGCTAACGTGCTGTTTTTGTCTTTCACATTCTAATTACCACCAACAGATCAGCTCTGATTTAACCTGTGAAGAAACACAGAAACATTTGTTATCTGACTTATTTTAATATATTTTGAGTGTGCAGCATCCCTTTGTTTTTGCTGTTAGTGTTACCGTTAACAGTTATTGTCGTTAGCCAAGTTAGCTTCCAGTTGCTAGTGTGTTATTGATTCTCTTATTAAGTAAAATTAGAGTCTACCATACAAACTATTAGTAACTTGTTCCTTGCTTTGAGTTTGGTTTGTTTTTGTCTATTTGCAGTTGCTTTCTTAACTTGCAGTGCATTTGAGCTCTTAGGGCCACCATAGAAAAAGGCTACCTGTATTAACTTGTTCTTGTTCTCACAGCAAACAACATCTGACCAGTAAGTTGAGAGAACATTCTCCTGTGATGTGAAGTGACACATTTTGATCAAATGATATGAAAAAAGAACTGAATGAAGGGAGAACATTATACAACTTATACAAAATTACAAACTCATCAATGGATTTGGACCAAAGCAAACAAATTTATGGCTGTGTTTCAATGAACTAGACAGCACTCTGTTGTCAGAAGTGCACATCTCATTTTTGAGCATCTCTGGGTTCCATTCACGATATGTGGTCTGTGCAGGGCTGGTCAGAACTTTCTTAATCATTCAGGGGTGTTTTGGGTGTAACACGCAGTCAACCAATCAGATTTGGTCTTCTTGCTACATTTAAGAGACAGGCTCCATGATCAAAGGCACATTCCTGTTATGACGTCTGAAACTTTTAAATCATTTTCAGTCATTAAAAATCACAACAAACACACTGAGTTTGATTTTTTACGTTATACACTCTGGGTTAAGCTAATTTCTTGTATAAATGGCTAATTTTTCATTTTGTAACTAACTGGTGATTTCTTAGATCTCAGAGGGTTAGAATGGCCTCCTTTTTCAACTCCTGTGCACTTCGTCTTGTTGGACCTGTTCGGTGTGAAGCTGTGGGGACTTGTGTGTCCCCGCTGAGAGGACCCCCCACCCCCCCACCCCATCTGTCTGCCTGAAGGAGCTCCAACCACAAAGGCAAATTGTCACAGAAATCCAAAAGAGGGAAAGTGTCTCTTTGACTGTCAGGCAGTTGCACATATCTAATTCACTCGGAGGCAGAAAAATTGTTGAGATGCAAGGAGTCTGAGGCAGACGATTTGAGCCTTAGAAGCCCTAAGAGGTACGGCCCTTATCTGGTTCTCCTTCCCCCGGCGGATGGAAGCCGCAGGAATGTCTCGTCCAATCATCTGAGCTGCTCTTATCTCCTCGCTGGATGCACACCTTCTTCCCTTGCACTCACAAAATTGAGCCACAATTCCTCCAACCGCACGTTAACGGTTTCATCCCAAAAACACGATACGTGACATGTCCATCAGGAAGAAAAGGAAAGGCACTCAAATTTTTTTTCACACTATTAACACATATGATTGCATCCTCTGTTAACCCCCCTTCCCTTTGTATGTATAGGTCACACGAGGTGATGTGAGGAACGGTCTGAACTGTTCAATGACGGTCACACCCGTACCACACATTTACAGCTTCTATCTCAAACAGAGCCGTTTCATGGGCCCCGTTTTGCTTTTTTTTATTTAATGGAGAAGAGGTCAAACCCTTTAAAATAAAAAAAGACCACCCCAAACAATATATATATAAAAACATGTCACTGTCTAGATGAATAGATAAAAAAGATTAAACCATTACATATAAGAAATATAGCTGCAAGTGGCGATCATCGGGTTCCAAGCAGGTGTGGACTTCAAGGTCTTGTATTGCTTAGCAAAAGCATGTAAAACCTAAGGTCTGATACACGTTTGTTTTTAGAGCAGCACAAAGTAACTTTCTTGTTCCATGTAGGAGCAATGAAAAGGCCACAACCACAGGAACCACGACCCCAGTCCCAACCGCCAACCACAGGGCTTTTTGTTGTTGGTGGCTAAAGTCGTGCCCTGTGATTCGCTGCTGGAACTGAGGCCGCAGACCGGGGCCACATCTGCTGGCCCCCAGTAATGACACCAAAAAAAAAAAAAAAAAAAGAGTTGCTGAAGGCAATGTGGACCCACTCAGGCTGTGGAGTGACATTCACTTGGTCAGATCTTGGTGTACTATCAAAATAAGTTTGCAAACATTATCTTGAGGTGAAAATCTAACGTAGCGCTGCATTAAAAAGTACATCGCTGTGCCCCAGTTGTTTAGAAGAACAAGACCTCCCTGGCAAGATTCAAACCAGGGACCTCCTGCTTTTTTTCGGCCAGCATGGAACCTGTGAAAAAACCCACTTGGGACCCTTAAGACAGCCCTGGTTTCTTGTGGGCCCACTAGTCCTATGTACCCACACGTCCCACATGGACATGTGGACCCCAGCCAGCGTGTCCAAGTGGTGGGGCCCACATGGACATGCTGGCTGTGGATATTTTGATGGCTCCATGCAGACTTTTTTATACAAAAATCCCTGAGTGACTCTTTGTGTGGTTCAGGTTGCCAACCCCAGCTGTAGGATAATCCCTGATAGAACACTGATTTGCCATTACGCCGACCTTCCTAAATGTTGTAAGACCTCAAAGAAAAGAAAAAAAAAAATCAATAGCACGGGGGAAGAAAAATGCTTCAGAGCTTGGTGCAGCTTAAACAATAATTTAGTTACAGTTGGCTGAAAACTCCCCGGCATGCTTCCACGCAGGTTATTAACAGTGGCGGAGTTTATCACGGTGTCACGCTCAGCCACAAATAAAACTAAAGGGAGAAATGTGTTTGCGCAGCAGTGGAGGACACTACATCACTGTAATTGAGTGGCTACAGCTCGTCGAGAACACACCTACACGTGCTGCCCGGGTCAGAGCGGGAAAATGATGGAGGCTAAAACTTCACGGCTGCACTGTTGGGAAGAATAAAGAGAGAAATGGGAGTTGTCTTTGTGAGGAAAAAACGGGAGGGAAAAGCCTCAGAAATCAGCTCAAGCACTGTAAAGTCATCTTAAGTGTTTTATTTTCCCCTCTGCTAGACGAAGAAGAAGCCAACTTTATTGTCATTCAGATCATGTTCAGTAGAACAAAATGACATTTCTTCTCTCTACAGTGTTTATCACGTCTAGAATCAGAGGGGTCACTGCCATCACAAACAACTTTTGCTTCCCCCGTTCTACTATGCTGAGCACCAAGCTAGAAGGCGAGAAGTACCATTTTTATATGGTCTCTGGTATGACCTGGCCGGGGCTTGAACCCACGACGGTGGGGTGGATACTCTACCACTAGGCCACCACTCCAGTGGCACTATATAGTTAAATTTAGTTTTCTTTGTGTATTAAGTTTATGGGTTTTGGCAGGGAATTCAACATCGTTTTAAAAAGCTGTGTTTGACACTTTTTTTTTTTTTTTAAAGCGAAGTCATGAATCTTAACTGCTTAAAATTCTGGCATTTGAAATTTTGTACTGCCACTCAGTGAAGGAAGAATTTGACTTTCTTTGGGTGTGCTAAATTTAGGGACACTGAATGCTAAGGCGTTTAAAGAAAAGTTTCATATCTATAAGAAAAAAGTTGAAAATTTACAGGAAAAAAGGTTGCAAATTTGCAAGGGAAAGTTGCAAACATTTAAGAAAAAAAGTTTTAAAATATACAAGACAAAAGTCACAAATTTTTGAGAAAAAAGTTGCAAAACTGCAAGAAAAATTTGGAAATTTGCAAGAAAAAAAGAAAAAGTTGCAGATTTTTAGGAAAAAAATTGCAAAATTTATAAGAAAAAGTCACAAATTTTGAGAAAAAAAATTGCCAGTCGAGAAAAAAAGTTGAGAATTTACATGGAAAAAATTGCAAATTTACAAGAAAAAAATGCAAATTTATGAGATAAAGTTGCAAATTGTTGATGACAAATGTTACAATTTTATGAGATAAAACTTTAAAATCTACAGGAAATGAGAAGAAAGTAGGGCTGCAACTAACGATTATTTTAGCAGTCGACTAACAACTCTTTTTTTAATTAGTTGACTAATCACAATTATTTCTGTCATGTCCACCGTCTCAGCTTCCTGTTGGCACGGCTCCTGTTCAGGGCACAAGGTCATGTTTAAGCTCACCTGTTTAAGCCTGCACACCTGTGAAAATCTCTTTATTGTTAGTCTGTCTTAATATAATGTAGCCTATTATAAAAAAGTTCCCATAGCCAAACAGAAAAACGACCCATGAAAGAAGTTGGAAACTTGAGCTTGACAGCTTAATAAAAAGTGTTTAGAGCAACACGATTAAATAAAAGAAACTAAAATGCAGTATTTAACCCCAAAATAAAGAGCAAAAGTTCAAATAGCAGCTTCTGCTGCAGCATGGAAAGCTGTTGTAACTCTGCACGTTCAAGGCAAACTAGAGTCACATTCAAATCCATAAAAGTAAAAAGGAAACAAACTAGTCCATGTTATTAAAACCTTTCTGGGTCTGGAAGTTTAAAAGTTCAGCTAGCCTTCAGATGAAAATGAAGAGAACTTCTTCCAGTCCAAAATAACAGTTTGCAAATGCTTTAAGTTACAGTGCAGGAATGTCAGCCTTCACTACACATACAGTGAAATATTTAAGCCGTTGTAATTTATTTTTAATGATTTTTTTATAAATTAAATTACAAATCATGGTAATGTAATTGGGCACAGTGGTTAGCACTGTGGCAGCACAGTGAGAACATCACGGGATCAATCCCACCATCAGTGACCCTACTGTGTGGAATTTGCATGTTCTCCTCATGCCTGCGTGGGTTTTTTTCCGGGTACTCCAGTTCCCTCCCACAGGCCAAATTGTCCTTAGGTATGACTGTGAGAGTTAATGGTTGTCTGTGTTGGCCAGGGTGTACCCTGGATGTATTGCCAGTCCAAAAGACGCTTGGATAGGCTCCACCCCCCAACCCAAAAAGGATTAAGCGGTACAAGATGAATGATTGGTATTGTAATTTACTGAGATGTATTAATATTCAGAACGAGGGCTGATATTATCACGACAAAAAGAAGGAAGATAAAACACTAAGCCACTCCTGTAATTCACTAATTTAGTGCACGAGACACGTTAGCCAGCAGAACTGAAGCAGCTCAGCAGCATCATCCAAGAGAGATTATTGTCTGACAGGTAAACTAACATAAACAGCACATGCTAACAGTTCAATCAGTTTTCTAAAGCTGAAGCAGTCGCTCATTGAAAATAAGAAGAGCTAACCTGTTAACTGCTAACTTGTTAACCTTACCAGTGTGGCGTTTAAAAGCGACCACACTTTAGTCATTCATCAGCGGGGCGGAGTGCAGCAGAAGCCCTCTGACAGGTGGCAGAGCTAGGGGGCGGAGGGGGGGGAGGTGCATCGCTGTGCTGCTGTGATAGGACAACTTTGCTTTATAGAGTTTGCATTTAACTTGTTTATTTGTTTATTGTTTATTTTATTTGTTCATTTTTGGTAAAATGCAAATGTGATTTTCTCTCTTCTGTGTCACCGTGAGGCGCTCCTCTCCTCCTTCACTGGAACAGTTACAAACGACAGAACATTTCCATATAAACTTGAAACTTAAATGATTTGTTGACAGTAAAAGTCTGTGTGGACAAATTTTGTCGATGATGTCGACTAGTCTTCGCAGCCAAAGAAAAAAAGTCAGAAAATTTTAAGAAAAAAACAACAACTGCAAATTCATGAGAAAAAAAAGTCCTAAATTAAAAACAAGGGGGATGAATTTGGGTGAATTTGCTAACAAGGGGATCGGATGCCTCCTCATCCCCCTCAAATCACCTACTGGACTTAATTTGAATTTGTTAAAATCTTGTTCATTTTCATATGACTGGCCTCACTGGAAATAAATGTACTGGAAAAAAAACAAAAAAAACCCCAATGCTGGCATGTTCACTGCTTGTTTTCCCTCTTTCCTCTTGGTTGCCATGAGCATCAATATGTGGTTTGTTCTTCTTCTACAAGGCTGTGCATCACTTTCAAATTAAGGGAAGAAATCTTTCCACTATGTGAGGTCACAGGACGACGGGTCAAAGCCGGGGTCGTCCATTAATAAGGAGCCAAAAGCCCATGACTGTGTTTTCTCTTAATCTCTGTCAAAGACGCTCCCACACATACACGAACGGGCACTTATCCATCGACAATCAAGGCCACGAAATCAATCCCAGCGCTCACGCGTACAGCTGCGGCGACTTTGCTTCTCAGGGTGAGACGTGCATCCTGAAATGTTCACACGACAATAACCACGATATGGGCGGGGGCGGGGGGGGGGGGGAATTATCTAATTTTTCTAGTTCATCTTGTGGCATGGAGGCCCTGCAGGATTCAAGGTTACCCTCCATCACCGGGAAAATCATTAAGGCGGGACAGGGAGACGCATCTTCAGAGAGCGGCGCCTGTTCCAGTATCACTGCCAGACTGTTATTGGCATAGGTGCACAGTTTGTCCACCCCAACTCATCATAAACCTTTACGTATATATTAAGGCACGTAACAGAATAAAAATGCATCTGAAGCATCACTTTTAGATCTGCAACTTCTTTCTTGTTAATTTGCAACTTTTTAACAATTTTGAACCTGGAGCTATTTTCTAGTGAATTTGCTTCTTTTTTGTTGTAAATCTGCATTTCTTTCCTCATAAACTTGCAGCTTTTTTCTCATAAATTTGCAGTGTTTTTATTATAATTTTGCAACTTTTTCATCACACATTTACAGCTTTATACTTGTAAATTTGAAGGTTTAAAATGGTTTAAAAAAGGTTTAAAGGTTTCTCATAAATTTAAAACTTTTTCATAAATTTGGAGTTTTTGTTTTAAATTTGTAACTTTTTTCTCTAATTAATGTAAAACTTTTTTCTTATAAATTTGCAGTGTTTTTATTGCAAATTTACAACTTTTTTTCTTATACATTTAAGGGCAGTGGTGGCCTGATGGTTAGGAATGTGGACTGGTGACTAAAGGGTTGTGAGTTTGATCCCTGGACTGGCAGGATCAGATCTGGGTGGGACAGATAACACAGCAGTGTTTGCCCCACCCTCCTTAACCTCACTGTGGTGCCCTTGAGCAAGGCCCTTAGCCCAGCTGCTCCAGTGGAGCTGCTCAGTGGCCACAGGTCAGTCTGTGGTTGGACTGCGCAGCTTCCTGGTGTGAATGTGAACAGGGCGTCTCAAAGTTTGCAGCTTTTTTCTAGTAAATTTGTAGGGTTTGTATTCTAAATTTGGAACTTTTGCTCAAAAATTCGCTTGTTTTCATAAATTTGATTGGCTTTTTATTGTAAATTTGCAACTTTTTCCATATGAATTTGTGATTTTTTTCTTCAAAAATTCACTACTTGCTGTCATAAATCTACAGCTTTTTTTCTTGTAAATTTGAGAGGTTTTCTTCTAAATGTGCAACATTCATATGGACACTGGTTTGATTTTTATTCTGTGTAACTGATTAAATTTTTTGTGTTCATCTAGATAATGGCTCAGCTCTTTATCACCTTTTTGTTTTTAAGCGTTTGAACTCTTCTATACAGTGGGGCAAAACAGTATTTAGTCAGCCACCAATTGTCCAAGTTCTCCCACTTAAAAGATGAGAGAGGTCTCCAATTTTCATCATAGGTATACCTCAACTATGAGAGACAAAATGAGAAAAAAAAAATCCAGAAAATCACATTGAAGGATTTTTAATGAATTAATTGGTAAATTCCTTGGTAAAATAAGTATTTGGTCACCTACAAACAAGCAAGATTTCTGGCTCTCACAGACATGTAACTTCTTCTTTAAGAGGCTCCTCTGTCCTCCACTCGTTACCTGTATTAATGGCACCTGTTTGAACTCATTATCAGTATAAAAGACACCTGTCCACAACCTCAAACAGTCAGACTCCAAACTCCACTATGGCCAAGACCAAAGAGCTGTCAAAGGACACCAGAAACAAAATTGTAGACCTGCACCAGGCTGGGAAGACTGAATCTGCAATAGGTAAGCAGCTTGGTGTGAAGAAATCAACTGCGGGAGCAATTATTAGAAAATGGAAGACATAGAAGACCACTGATAATCTCCCTCGATCTGGGGCTCCACGCAAGATCTCACCCCGTGGGGTCAAAATGATCACAAGAACGGTGAGCAAAAATCCCAGAACCACACGGGGGGACCTAGTGAATGACCTGCAGAGAGCTGGGACCAAAGTAACAAAGGCTACATCAGTAACACACTACGCCGCCAGGGACTCAAATCCTGCAGTGCCAGACATGTCCCCCTGCTTAAGCCAGTACATGTCCAGGCCCGTCTGAAGTTTGCTAGAGAGCATTTGGATGATCCAGAAGAGGATTGGGAGAATGTCATATGGTCAGATGAAACCAAAATAGAACTTTATTGTAAAAACTCAACTTGTCGTGTTTGGAGGAGAAAGAACACCATACCTACTGTGAAGCACGGGGGTGGAAACATCATGCTTTGGGGGTGTTTTTCTGCAAAGGGACCAGGACGACTGATCCGTGTAAAGGAAAGAATGAATGGGGCCATGTATCATGAGATTTTGAGTGAAAACCTCCTTCCATCAGCAAGGGCATTGAAGATGAAACGTGGCTGGGTCTTTCAGCATGACAATGATCCCAAACACACCGCCCGGGCAATGAAGGAGTGGCTTCGTAAGAAGCATTTCAAGGTCCTGGAGTGGCCTAGCCAGTCTCCAGATCTCAACCCCATAGAAAATCTTTGGAGGGAGTTGAAAGTCCGTGTTGCCCAGCGACAGCCCCAAAACATCATTGTTCTTGAGGAGATCTGCAAGGAGGAATGAGCCAAAATACCAGCAACAGTGTGTGAAAACCTTGTGAAAACTTACAGAAAACGTTTGACCTCTGTCATTGCCAACAAAGGGTATATAACAAAGTACTGAGATGAACTTTTGTTATTGACCAAATACTTATTTTACCGAGGAATTTACCAATTAATTCATTAAAAATCCTTCAATGTGATTTTCTGGATTTTTTTTTTTCTTATTTTGTCTCTCATAGCTGAGGTATACCTATGATGAAAATTAGAGACCTCTCTCATCTTTTAAGTGGGAGAACTTGCACAATTGTGGCTGACTAAATACTTTTTTGCCCCACTGTATATCACAGCCCCTAAACACAATCTTGTATAGGGCCCAGCTACAACAACACCTAAAGTGTCCCCCTCAATCTTTGAAGAAAATGGTCCGTTTATTGTCCTTCCCCCACCAACAGGGAAATGAAATATGAAATATTTAAATAAATATGAAATATGACATGCCGGTGAAGGCACATTATATTTCAAGTCTTCCTTGGTACACACAGTTGACCGTTCAGCACATTTATAACACATCAGAACACGCCTGGCAGCCCCCCCCCAACTCCACCCCCCATGATATATGGTAACGAGGAGACGTCCATCAAAGCTCTCCTTGCGCGCCTCTGTCAGCGCTATCACACTGAAAGTTTCACGTTAGCTTTTCTTTAATGGTGTGGAAATGCTAAATCTGATGGGGAATAAAGAAAGTCCTGACTCAGTCTGTGCACGTCTCGTGTGAGCCTCCGTGGTCACACATCTCACTGTGTCCTGCTTCCTTACTGAAAAGCTCCATTACAGAAGACGTAAAAAAAAAAAAAAAAAAGTATTTTCCTTGGTTTCTGAGCAGAATTAAAAGTCAAAAAATCAATTTTGCAAAATTTAAGACCATATCATTTATACCCTTAAAATAGGGCTGGGCGATACACCAGATGTTCTCCACCTACCACTGCATTTGTCTGTGCACTATACATAAAATACCTATAATGTGCCTATCGACTATAATTTGTCACGTTAGCATGATTCAGCTTACTTCTCTCTCTTCATTTCCTGTCTGTCCCCTGCAGCTGCTCTCTCCCCCCGGGCCATTCCAGCCAAAAAAAAAAAAAAAAGCTCAGGGCACGTTTTAGGGTGCATTCACACGGCCACTGTTTGGTCCGGCTCAAAGGACTGTCCGCGGATAGTTCGGTTTGTTTGGTGCCATCTGAACACGCGTTGGAACTCTGGTGCGCACCAAACAAGCCAAGTCTGGACCCCCTGAAAACGGGGGTCTCGGTTGCTTGCAAACGAAGTCTGGTGCGCTTCGCTCTCAATGTGAATGTAAATGGAGTATTTAGCGGACCAAAGGGTGGAAGTGCTTCTCAGCGTTTGTGTAACCATAGCAACACGTATTCTGAGAAGAGGAAGTGGCGTTTACCGTGGTACATTTTGGCTATAAAATAACAATAAAGACAACCGCGGGGATCCAAGAAATCCTTTTACCAGTGAAAGCTGAGGAGGAAAAAATGTCTCATTTGTGGCGGACAAACAACCCGGCTGAAGGGAACAGATTTCCATTTTCAGTCCTGGCCAATCGATGAGCCTAATTTTTCTTCTTCACCAGGATTTTTTCTTCCTGGTCAGTGGTGGTTTTGGCTACACCGCCCCAAACGAGCAGTTGTTGTAACTTCGTGACGTCATCCAGGCAGTTTGGTCCGCTGCAGTGTGAATGCAAACCAAACGAAGGTGTGAAAATCCTCGGCATTCCCCGCCCAGTCGAACCGAGACCCCCGGACTATCCTGGTCTGAATGCAGCCTTAAACTGCAGCTCAGGGAACGTCTTTCTTCAGAAAAAAATACTTTAGCACATTCATGCTTTCAAGTTTGTTTGTTTTTTTTTTTTAATGTTAGAAGTGCTTTAAGACATGGACTCACAAGGCAGTCGGATTGTCCCGTGTCCCCCCCCCCCCCCACCCCATCACACAAAATGATGAACAATCATCTCGCTCCTGGATGTATGGAAGGCCATCCTGCTCAGAAGTACACCATCAAACCCATCCATTAAAGACAAAAATAAGTGACAAATTATAATGATTATGATTATATGAATTTTGATCCTCTTATAAAAATAAGTAAAGTGAAATGTTAACACATTTAGTGCACAAAATATATTTTGCAATATGTACCATGTATTGCAATGCAGAGAAATTATATTTTGATTCTTTTTTTGCTTATGACCCTGCCTTACTTTAAAATATTAAAACACAGAGAAATACAATTGTAAATTTACAATTTGTTCAGTTAAAATAACAGAAAATAACTCATTTTAAGGTGCTATTTACTGCTCTTTTCCCCACATGTCTACAGCTCCCACAGGTCTTAGTGAAATGTTTGTGACATATTTTGACCAAATTGTCTTTAATGATTTCATTATTGTAGCATCAGTGGGGATGATCTTTTGCACCCTTCCTCAAAACAGCAATTTCAGTGCATGTCTCTTTAAATGCCCACCCACAGTTAACTCCGCCCTCCCTCTTACATCACAATTGCTAATCTTAGCTGGCTAGCACCTTGGCTAGGGAGCCTGAGCTAACTAATATAAATTTCTCTCAAAGACTGAATGAAATAAAGCATCAATATTGCCCCATCATGCAACATTAAAGAAAGTGATCAAGAATCTGCATCCT
Source organism: Pholidichthys leucotaenia (assembly GCA_020510985.1). Taxonomy (NCBI): domain Eukaryota; kingdom Metazoa; phylum Chordata; class Actinopteri; order Cichliformes; family Pholidichthyidae; genus Pholidichthys; species Pholidichthys leucotaenia. The sequence goes on along the minus strand of CM035848.1, from coordinate 42,348,019 downwards.
AGCCTGGATCACCTTCAAAAATTAAATGGATTCATCCGTAGCCCAAAGGCCATGCTGGTGAAAATTTCATTCAACTCTGTCCAGCAGTTTTTGTGTAATCCTGCTAGCTGTCATGGGTGGAGATGTCATTTCACTATTCCATTTCACTTTCATTTCACAATTAATGTTATTGTAGTAGGGGGCATTTAGCTAGAAAAAAAAATAATTTAACAAGGAACAAGTTGAAAATGTAAAAGAAAAAAGACCCAAATTTATGAGAAAATAATCACACATTCACAAAAAAGAATCCAAATTTACAAAAAGTCACATATTTATGAAAAAAGCTGCAAATTTTACAAAAACAAGTTACAAATTTATGAGAAAAAACATTACAAACTAACAAGAAAAATAAATGGAAATTTCCAACAAAAGTTGCAATTTTACAAGAATAAAAATCACAATTTTACTAGAAAAAAGTAGCGCATTTATAAGAAAAAAGATTCAAAATTTTGTAAAAAAAAAAAAAGGGCACATGTATGACACAAAAGTTACAAATTTTCAAGGAAAAAGTAGCAAATGTACGGGGAAAATGTGCAAATTTATAAGAAAAGTCACAACTTTAGAAGAGCTGCAAATTTATTTGAAAATGTTGCAAATTTAGAAGGAAAAAAAATTGCACAAAAAAAAGAAATGAAAGTAAGTTGCAAATTAATGAGGAAAAAAAGACCCAAAATTTTGATAAAAGGGGCAAATTTATGACACAAAGATGTTTAAATTTATAACTCAAAGTTGCAAAATTCTGAGAAAAAAGTAGCACATTTAAAGGGGAAAAGTTGCAAATTTTTAAGAAAAGTCACAGCTTTAGAAGAGCTGCAAATTTATGAGAATGCAAATTCACAGGAAAAAGACACAAATTTGTTCGGAAATAGTCGCACATTTATAAGAAAAGCATCCAAATTTACAAAGAAGTCACATATTTATGAAAAAAATACAATTTTTATAAAAAACATTTCAAATTTCTGAGAAAATACATTACAAACTGACAAGAAAAAAAGTGAAAATTTACAACAAAAACTGCAAATGTACAAGAATAAAAGTAGCAAATTTATAAGACAAAAGACCCAATATTTTGATGGAAAAAGAGCAAATTTATGACACACATGTTGCAAAATTATGAGGAAAAAAGTGGCAAATGTATAAGAAAAGTCACAACTTTAGAAGAGCCACAAATTTATGAGAAAAGAATGCAAATTTGCACAAAAAAAGTTACAAATTTCAAAGGAAAAAAAATCACAAATTTTTGAGAAAAACGTTGAAAATTTGAGGTAACAAAATAAGTTTTTGCAGCTAGTGGTGATTCAAATGCATTTTATTCAGTCACAGGACACACTGTAGAAAGGCTGTAGAAGCCCCCCCCCACCACCACCGCCCTCCTTGATGTACGCCTATGCTAACAATCCTGAGAGATGGGGCCTTGGCAGAGGTATGTTCTTGAAGCTCATTTTCTCCTGAGAGACGTGGCCGTGGCCCCCCTCCCCCCTCCCCCCTCCCCCATCGATTATAGAGGCTGATAGGCCCGAGCCTTCAGGGATAGACGCCACGCGCTCCTCTCTTCCCCCGTGTGCGTCCACATGCAAGTGGAAGGTTATGTGTTGTGTTCCTCATATTGTGAGGGTTCCTTTCTTTTTCATCTTGGACGTGCAGCTCGGTGTGGTGAGGCGAGAAAAACGTGTCAAGGATAAATCTGAGGTTGGGAAAAAGAGCGCCGTAATAAGCGTGCGCCCGCTGCTAACATGTGCTTGTGTCAGCTGCTCACGCTAACGTCTTTGTTCCCTTTCTCCCTCCTGTTTTACCTCCTCTCTGATTCATTCATGTCCTCCGCTATTATTACCGGCTCCATTAATATCGGGTGTGTGATGGTAATGGTTCGCCTCCGTTTGGTAACAAGGAGAAGCTCGTTCTTATTAAAGTACAGTTTAAAAAAAGAGGCAGATTTGGGTCGGCTGCTGTGCCTGTGATGAATGGGAGCTGGAGAGAGAACAGTTCTGGGTGTCCAAATGTACGAATCAAAAGACGCCGACTTGTTCTAACACAATCCTTTAGATGTTTCCTTTTCTTCCCCTTCATATATTCCAGTTTGTAAACTGAGCACACAAGACTGTTTGATATGAGTGAGGTCTGTAGGAGGGGGTGTTCACCAATTTAGCATATACTGTAGATGCAGATGTAATTTTTTTTTATTTCATTTTTCCACTACTCAGTGTGTTGGACGAGTCGCTACAGCAGACATCAATGTATCTGCCGTAGCCTTATAGAATGGAGCAGAGTTTTTATGTCGGATGTCCTTCCTGTTGCCACCCTGCCCATTTATCCAGGTTTGGGACCGGCACAGGAAGTATACTGGCTTGTGCACCCACTATGGCTGGGTAACCATCCCCCCTCCATTCCATTATTGCTGAGCACCAAGCTGGATGGCAGGAAGTTTCATTTTATGGTCTTTGGGCATAACCCGGCCGGGACTTGAACCCCGGCCTCCTGGTTGTGGGGTGGAAGCTCTGCCCCTAAGCCACCACTCTGGTGGCACATTTATGAGAAAAAGTTGAAAATTTATGACAAAAAAATTGATTTTTTTTTTGTTTAAATCACAAATTTCTAAGAAAAAAATTGAAAATGCATCAGAAAAAAGTTGAAAATTTATTAGAAAAAGTTGAAAATTTTCAAGAAAAAGTTGAAAATATACAGGAAAAAGTTGACAATTTAAAAGAAAAAAGTTGCAAATGTATGAGAAAAAGTCACAAATCCATGCATCCATCAATCCATCTTCTGCCGCTTATCTGGGTATCCGGGACCCGGCGGCATCAGTCCAGGCAGAGTAGCCCAGACTTCCGTCCAGTTCACATGGCACCATGAAAGTCACACATTTCTGAGGAAAAAAGTTGTAGATCTATGACAAAAGGTTGAAAATTTACAGGAAAAAACTTGCAAATTTCCAAGAAGAAAATGCAAATGAGAAAAAAGTTGCAAATTTTTTGAAAAAAAAATTACAAATTTCTAAAATAAAATTGCAGATTTATAAGGAAAAAAAGTTGAAAATTTATAAGGAAAAAGTTGCAAATTTAAAAGAAAAAGTTGCAAATTTATGATAAAAATGTCATAAATTTTTGAGGAAAAAGTTGCAGATCTATAAGAAAAAGTTTAAAATTTACAAGAAAAACATTGCAAATTTATGAGAAAAAAATATGAAAAAAAATTTGGAAAGAAATCATAAATCTATAAGTTACAGATTTAGAAGAAAAGTTGTAAATTCATGAGAAAAAATTTGCAGATCTATGAAAAATAGTTGAAATTTTACAAGAAAAACTTGCAAATTTACAAGAAAGTGCAAATGAGAAAGAAGTTGAAAATTAAAAAAAAAAAATCATAAATTTAAAAGAAAAAAGTTGCAGATTTATCAGGAAAAATATAAATTTATGAGGAAAAGGTTGAAAATTTACTGGAAAAATGTTGCAAAATTATGAGAAAAAATAGAATTAAAAAAATGACTACAAAAAAGTTGCAGATTTATGAAAAGCTACAAATTTATGGTACAAAATTCACAAATTTATGAGAAAAAGTTACACATTTTTGAGAAAAAAGTTGCAAATCTATGAGAAAAAAAGTTGAAGATTTACAGAAAAATGCAAACTCACAATAAAAATGGAAATACATTATTTAATACAGCATATGATGAGATTACAGTAAATGATGCAGTGATAAGTGCAGTATTTATTATTAACAAATCCAGTCTGGATGAGAACATAACCCAACCCTGTCACCAGCAGTACAACAGTGTGGTATTGGTTTTTGAGGTGAGGCGGGGGGGGCTCGCCCTTGCTGAGCCGATTCAGCAGCGCTTCAGTTGTTCATCTCTGGAGCTGGTCCGCTGCACAGCCCCATTTGTGGCATCAGCTGTCTGAGCGCACAGCCTGTTAGCGGCTCCGGGCCAGGGAGCTCGCTGCGGTGCAGCGGGGATGCAAGCAAGGGAAGCAGCAGGCCCACCAGCGCTGCCAGCCCTGCCTTAATGGTCATCATAGCAGACAGGTACTGGTTGTGGAGAGACATGCCCAGAGAAAAGCAGAGAAGGCAACAGCATGACACGTCTTTGATGATAGAACCACACACACACAAAAAAGGGCAAAAACAGTCTTCGAGGGGTTTTTCTGTCTATCAAAATAACGCCGGAGGAAGTGTCGGGGTAATGTGTCCCAGTCGAGGGCTAAAGGGTGCTAAGGAAGAATGAGAGCTGAAGTTACTCTATCCGCCTATCTCCAAGAAACATGTGACCCCGAGGTGCAAATATGAAATTGAAGTAAAAAAAAAAGACACAAGGGATTATGGGATTAAGGACGTGCAATTTAATGCCCTTTTTGGTGAATGGTACTGAATTTAAGAGACAAAGGTCAGAGATTTAGTGGAGGACTGATATATCACGAGCTCTTCTGTCTACATGAACACATTTGAGCATTTAAACTGGGCGACACAAAGGTCCCATACAGCTGAGGTTGTCAGAAACCTCAGGGTTTTTCTGCCTTTTTACTTTAAAGAAAATCCTGTGGCACACCACTAACCAAAAATGTTACAAAACGACACATTGTATCCTATTACAGCATATGTAATGACAGTTTAGTCAGCTAATGTGTTTATGCTCAGTGTGAAACAAAGTTGATGGAAAGACAAAAACACTTGAATTCATATTTATGAGGGAAAAAATTGCTGCATTTGAGAACATTTTTAATTACAAGGAAAAAAAAGCTAATTTGAGAAAAAAACAATCCAAGTTCATGAAAAAGTATCACATATCAAAGGAAATACACTTGATCTTGTTTTTACACTTGGTCTTAATGTGAATAATATTCAGACTAAGGAGCTTCTTGTGTCAGACCATTTTTGTGTTCTTTTTAATTTATCAGTTAAATCAGTCTGTCACACTGGCAAGCGTGTAAAATGCTCTGGTGTCATTGACCAGTTTTCAGCTGTGAAATTTTCTGCTGCCTTTGACAGCAGTGTGGTTTTATCCTCTGATGAAGACACTGAGACCCTGGTCTGCTCTTTTAACTCACACTGTTCAAGCATCTTAGATGTAGTTGCTCCCTTTAAAACCAGGACTGTCTGTGCTGTTAATTTGTCCCCCTGGTTAAATGAAGATCTCTGTTGTTTTAGACGTGAATGTCAGCGGGTGGAAAGACTGTGGAAGTCCACTAAACTTGAGGTGCATCGATTGTACCTTAAGGAACTGTTAATTGAATTTAACAATATTATTAAAATGGCAAGAACTTCTTATTTTCCCAACATCATCTCCTCCAATAGTAACAATCCAAAGATCCTTTTCAGCACAATAGACAGTATAGATAACCCTGTCAGTTCTGCTCCCCCTGTTTATTCAATTAATGACTGTAACAAGTTTCTTTCCTTCTTTGTTGACAAGGTCACTGTTGTAAGGGCTGGTTTTACTCATTCCTCTCCCATAATCCTTGATTGTCCTAACAGACAGGTCTTCTTAAGTGATTTTACCCCAATTTCTTTTGAGGATTTGTTAGTGTTGGTGAGCTCCATGAAATCCTCCTCCTGCACTTTAGATATTTTGCCTTCCTCAATGTTAAAAGAGGTAATTGGCTCAGTGGGTACATCTTTGGTTAATATCATTAACAGTTCACTTGAATCTGGTTGTGTGCCCTCGTATTTTAAACATGCAGTTGTGCAGCCACTTTTAAAAAAACCTAACCTTGATCCATCTGTTTTTAAAAACTTCAGGCCAATTTCTAAGCTTCCTTTTATTTATAAGCTTTTAGAAAAAAAGATGTTGCCAAGCAGCTCACTGACTTTCTGATTGAACACAATATTTTCGACAAATTTCAGTCAGGTTTTTGTCAGAAACACTCGACAGAGACCGCTCTTCTTATGGTGTCGAATGATATTTTGATGTCATCAGACTCTGGTAAATGCTCTGTTTTAGTGTTATTAGATCTTACTGCAGCATTTGATACTATTGATCATTGTATTTTGTTTCATAGGCTTAGAGATTGGGTAGGGATTTCTGGAAAAGCTCTGGATTGGTTTTTCTCCTACCTTTCTGGTAGGAGTTTTTCCGTGGCTGTTGGCGCTTATTCATCTGACTCTGCTGCTTTAACCTGTGGGGTGCCTCAGGGTTCTATTCTGGGTCCACTTTTATTTGTCCTATATATGCTGCCAGTTGGTTCTATCATCAGCAAATTCAAAGATGTGTCTTATCACTGCTACGCTGACGATTTACAGTTATTTTTCTCTTTTAAACCTGACCATGTTGACAATTTAAAAATTATTCATGATTGTCTGTCCGCAATTAAGAACTGGATGTCTAGTAACTTTTTGCAACTTATTGCTGACAAAACTGAAGTCCTTATTGTAGCACCTGATAATCTAATTCCTAAGATGGTTAATAGCATTGGTTCATTAAGCTCTAATGTACAGTCTAATTTAAAAAATCTTGGTGTCACTTTTGATCAATCGATGAGTTTTGATCAGCATGTCAAATCTCTGACCCGGAGTTGTTTTTTCCATCTTAGGAATATATCCAAAATTAGGTCATTGGTTTCCTACAGTCAGTTAGAAATTATTATTCATGCCTTTGTGTCTTCATGTTTGGACTACTGTAATGCTCTTTTCACATGTCTTAGTAAATCCTCTTTACACTGCCTATAGTTAGTCCAGAACTCTGCTGCAAGATTACTAACTAGGTCCAGTAGATTCTGTCATATCACTCCCATTTTGGTCTCCTTGCATTGGCTTCCTGTGAAGTATAGAGTTAATTTTAAAGTTCTTGTTCTTACTTTCAAAGCCATTCATGAAGAGGCGCCTTTTTATATTAGTGACCTGCTCCATCTACACCATCCCAGCAGGCCTCTCAGGTCTTCTAATCAGAATCTACTGGTAGTCCCTAGCACTAGGCTCAGAACCAAAGGCGATAGAGCCTTTGCTGCTGTTCCTCCCAGACTTTGGAACTCCTTACCTTTTGAACTTAGATATGCACCTTCCATTGCTGTTTTTAAAAAGCAAATAAAGACCCACCTTTTTAGCCTGGCTTTTTAATTAACTATGTGTTGATTGTATTTTTATGTGCTTTTACTGTCTACTTTGTTCTTTTACTGCTTAATGTACCTGTATTTTTATTTGCTTTGTTTTTTACCATGTTAAGCACTTTGTGACTCTGTGAAAAGTGCTCTATAAATACACTTATTATTATTATTATTATTATTATTATTATTAACTCTATAAGAAAAGTGCAAATATACAAGAAAAAATCAAATTTGTGAAAAAATGTTCCAAATTTATGAGACACAAATTTACTTACTTATGCCCATAGCTCGCCTTGGAGCATAGGCCATCAACGACCCCTTGCCATCGCAGTCAGTTCTGGGCTGCTCTCTCTACTTCCCTCCAGTTGGTTCCCTGCTGCTTCAGCTCTGCTTCAGTGTTTTGAGCTGTTTCGAGGCCTGCCCCTCTTTCTGTTCCCCTGCAGGTTCCAGGTCAGAATTTAGCATGTGATGCTGGTTCCCTGAGGGTGTGTCCAATCCAGTCCCACTTCCTCTGCAGAATCTGTTCTGCCACTGGTTTCTGTCCCACTCACTCTCACAGGTCTTCATTTCTAAGCTTCTCTGGCCACCTGATGTTAAAGATACGCCTTAGGCATGTGTTGAAGAAAGTCTGGATCATCGTTGTCGTCCTCCAGGTCCCACATCTGTAAAGTAGAAGAGATTTGACATTAGAATTGAAGATGCAAAGTTTTGTTCTTTTCCAGATCTCTTGATGGCCAGATATTCTTCAGTATGATAAAAACCGCTCTTGCCTTGCCAATCCTGGCTGTGATGTCTCGGGTCTGTGCCCCCTGTCGATCCACCACACTTCCCAGGTAGACTAAAGTAGACGCAAATTTGAGTGGGAAAAAAGTCACATTTTCAGACAAAAGCAACAAATTTACAAGAAAAAGGTATCGCATTTCATATATATTAATTGTGCCCTTCAGAGGTAAAGTGGGCTATCCCACAAAACCATTATTTTGAAAAAAATAATATAAAAAGTTACCCTTATAGGGGGTAACTTTTTAATGATATAGGCACACTGATTTTTTGAGAATATTTCAACTTTAGAGCTCATTTTCTCAAAATAATGGTTTTGTGGGATAGCCCACTTTACTTCTGAAGGGCACAATTTCACTAAAGTTAAATAGTTGTAAAAATGAAAGGACATACAAGAGTAAAACACTATATCATGACTGAAGAATAATGGAACACATTAAGTAAATGAGGTAAATAAATATAAATTATGTGTTTAAAGCCTACATGCTATTATCAGCCCACAGTGCATTTTGTTTTGTACAATAAAAATCTACTATGAAAAAAATAATAAATGTTAAATGCTTTACTTACTCTTGAGAACATAGCAGTACCGGAGAAATAACCCTCCTTGAATGCTACACAAAAAACAATGCATTATCGACATTTGGAAACATGAGCTTTTTAAGTCACACTGTCAACCCCTAGCCCCCCCCCCTCTCTCTCTCTGAGTGGGTGTGGTCGTGAGTGCGAGCTGAGAGCGTGTGACAGCGTGAGTGAATTTTTTTCAAACTTTTCTCTATCTTTTTGTGTTTAAGGTGTTTTTTTTGTTAAATAATCTTAATTTTTGTTGTTTTCTGTAGCTGGGGTGGGGTAGGCGTTTTGGGAGGGGGGTTTCTGCTGCCAGCTCTGCTGGTCAGCATGGTTTTGGAGTGAGGCTCCGGGTTTGAGAAGCTGACACGCCGGCATGCTGTCAAACTGACACCAGCTGTTAGCTGCTCAGCAGAGGAATGTAGTCTGGCTGTGGGGGAGCTGGTCGGTTATGAAAGCATTAGATCAGCCTCGAGAATGAATAGTGCCGTGGTGATTTTCCTGGATAGTGTTGAAAAAGTTAACCAGGTAGTGGAGAGCGGGGTTGTGATTAAAGACACACTGGTTCCTGTTCTGTCTCTGGTGAATCC